>CM077159.1:130364917-131564917 GCA_039583875.1 Platanthera guangdongensis | reverse complement strand
AGCGCAATTGCAATAGCCAACAACCCAGTCTCTCACAGCCGGACAAAGCACATTGAGCTAAGGTACCACTTCATCCGGGAACATGTGGAGCATGGAGACATAGATCTCCAATATGTGTCTACCGATAGGCAAGTTGCAGATATCTTCACAAAGCCACTGGACGAGACCAAGTTCTCGTTCTTCAAGACAGAGCTTGGGATGCTCAACAAGGAGGACTAAAGAAGGCTGAATGACTAAGAAGCAAGTATTTGCAAAAGGGTTAGTCACAAAATCCACTCCCTCTCAACTTTTTCAAAATTTGTCTCGAGAGGTATGAGACATACTCGAGTAACTAAAGACCTACTCGAGTATATGAAAGAACCTACTCGAGTATGTGTACTGACCTACTCGAGTACCTAAAGATCTACTCGAGTGCATTTCTGACCTACTCGAGTAAGTCAAGATCTACTCGAGTAAGTTTCTGACCTACTCGAGTAAGTCAATACCTACTCGAGTAAGTCTCTCACCTACTCGAGTAAGTTCCTTTCTACTCTGGTAGTTTTTCTTACATACTCGAGTAGCTCCAGTCAACCTACTCGAGTAGCTCCTTTATCTACTCGAGTAGCCTGTCTCTCTCTCGATTTCTAGTTTTTCAAAATTTGTTCTATTCGCCACCCAAGGCTATATGCCGCCTCTTTCTTAAACCTAATTAGCAGAAATTAAGAGTTATATATATATATATGAAATTCCGAAACATCAAACCTACTCGACTTCATTTCTATCTCTCGAGTACCCTCCCTGTCTCTTAGCCTACCCTGCCGACCCGCCTCCACCGAAGCTGCAGAGCTTTCTCTCTCTCTAATTTCCTCCAGACAGTTGCATCCATAGCGACTTCTCACAAGATTGGCGTGGGCTCCGAACTCGTCACCGACGGTATTGCAGAACTTTCCGACGATTTCCACAACCTCCTCATCCTACTCGACACCGCCAGCCTCTCTTTCATACTCCAAGAACCCTATCGCGTTCTCTTCCCCGCAGTTGCAGAATTCTTCACAAATCTCAAGGTTCGACGGAATGGCAAAGTCTTAAAATCTACAGTCAAGGGTTTGAAACTAAAGTTCACCAAGACCTCTGTCTCTCAACTTGTCCGTTTACCGATTGTTGATGAAGAGGATCACCTTGTTGCTGAGGATTCCGACAGGACAGCGCTTTTCTGTGGCTTTTCCACTGATGCTCACTATTTCAAACAATCAGATTGAGCTAGATAAGAGGACTGAGGCCAACAAGATGAAAATGTGTGAAGAGGTTGGAACCTTCAAAGATGACACCATAGAGAAAGTATCTGTTGAAATCAGAAAGGGGGAGGGCTTGATAAAAGAACTCAAAGAACAGGTAGAAAAATCTACTACTCAGAAGACAGCTGAATGGGAAGCTCATATAAAGACCATTCATGATGATGTGCTTGCCCAGATACAGAGTGTCAAATTTCACACCTATGACACTACTGTCTGGATGCACAACTAGATCTTGCCAGATCTGGCAGTTCACCCAAACATCATTCCCCATCATCTCAACCCACTGGCCACAGATGTTACTGCTCCAGCTGTTCCTCCACAACCCACCTTCTCTCCCAGGCCTGGAGACTCAGTTGCTCCACCAGATACTTATGTCACAGGCTGGGAAGACGATCCTGCCGATATATTCCTTCAAGATCCTCTTGAGATCAGAACCAAGAAGAAAAGGAAATATGGTGAAGGCCCCTCTACCAGCAGGACAGCTCCTTCTAAGGCCCCTGAACATGCTGAAGCCTGGTCTCCTATTTCAAAGTCTCTCATCTTGGACACACTCAGGTTGGTCATGGATCACAATGAAAACAGGAACATGCACTACAGTTCCCAAGAATGGGAGTTATATGAGAAGTCTATGCTGAAAAGGAAGATCCATGATAGAGAGTTTGGGAGAAACAACCTTGCTGCTCCTCCAAGGCCTCCTAAGTACTTTCCTAAGCCTTTCAGCTACCTAAGGAGACAACAAGAGAAGATGGACAAACAGCAATCCCAAGCCCAAACCTAAAACGATGATGAGAAATTGAAATGACAATTGTAGACTTGATGTTTTTTTGGAAACTTATATATATATGCAATTCTTCATTCTGTCTAATTATCTTTTTCATTATCCTTTGCTTACCTGCTCATATTTTTCTACTTAGTTTCTTTTATGTCCATAATTCACCTTAGTGTAAAGGGTTCTGACTTCAACAAATAGGGGGAGATTGTTGGGTATTTCATCCACATGAACCCAGATTTGATGAAGTCACCCTGGAACTAAGATGAATTAAGTTATATTTGATGCTTGGTTTGAGCTATATGTGTGCAGGAGTTTCACTGGGAAGTGTAGGCCAATGTCAGCCCACAGTGGGTCACCAAACACAGGAAATGTGCAATGTAATCCCTCATTGCATATTCCAAAGTGTTGACTCATGTGTGGTCTCTCTATTGGGATACACTTCATATTCAAGCTATTGGACTATGGGAAAGGCATTGGGAGTTGGCTACTCTAGAAGAATCAATTTTTCCAACATCAAAAAAATTCTAAGTGTTTTACTCGAGTAGTGCTTTCACCTACTCGAGTAGTCTGGGTATAAGTTACTCGAGTAAAGAAATCTCATACTCGAGTAGTTCACCTCACATACTCGAGTAGATAGAAAATTACTCGAGTAGTTCACTTTACATACTCGAGTAGATAGAAACATACTCGAGTAGTTCACTTTACCTACTCGAGTAGTTCTTATGTTACCCGTGTACCTTGCAATTTCCCTACTCCAGAATTTTTCTAAGTCTTTTACTTGAGTAGAACCTTCACCTACTCGAGTAGATTACTTCCTCTCGAGTAGTTTAGTTCAACTACTCGAGTAGTTGCCAGCAGACCTCTTCAGAATTTTTCTAAGTATTCCACTCGAGTAGGACTTCATGTACTCGAGTAGGTTATGTAATATACTCGAGTAGCTCTTCCAGTACTCGAGTAGTTCCTCTATATACTCGAGTAGATCTCTTAGTATACTCGAGTAGTTCTGTCTATATACTCGAGTAGTTGATCTCTATATACTCGAGTAGTCTGTTTATACTTACCCGAGTATGTTTCCATCATATACTCGAGTAGCTATTCAACTACTCGAGTAGTTATTTACCTACTCGTGTAGTTGGCCATATAATTCCGAAAATTTTGTCATTTTTCTGACGGGATTTTTCAAATCACGCGACATGATTGTTCCACGTGTACATCATTAAGACCGATTATGACCGTTAGTCTCTCCTATAAAAAGTCCTATCAGAAAATGAGAAACCCTAAGTTTTTCTCTAAGCTTTCTTGTAATCTCTTTTTCGAGAAATATTCTTCAGCCGCCTCTCTCCGACTTTCGAGAAACGGAAGCCGCCGCCGCCGCCTTCCTCTCCGGCCAAAGCTTCTACTTTCAGAGGTTTATTCTGAAGAAAAGTTACAGATCGAGATCGACTTCACTGATCACATTCTCTCTCGATTTCTGTAAAAGAAAGTAGATCCAGATCGAGGCCGAGACCTTCTTCACCGATTTCTGAAAAAGCTACAAAGTTGAAAAGAAGAAGATCCTGGTCATTTCTTTCAGATCTGAGTGATTTACTGTTTGTATTCTTGTAAACACTTTATTAATCTTGTAGGAGAAATCTTCTCCGAGTGTAGGAGTTTTTTTTCACTCCGAGTTTGTAGGAAGTGCTATCTTCCGAGGTGTAGATCCGTTTTATTGGATCGAGTTTGTAGGAACTTTGTTCTGAGGGTAGGATCGATTTTTGATCCTAGATAGTGGAGTAGCCGAGTCTAGTTGATTGCTAGATCGGTGAGGGAAAGTGGATGTACCCAAGGTTGGGGAACCACTATACATCTTGTGTCATCTGTGATATTGGTAGATATTTCTGTGCAGTGCTCTAATTAATTTTTATTCCGCAAAAGACGCACAAACCACCTATTCACCACCCTCTAGGTGATTTAGGTCGACAACAGTTTTCTTTCAAGGCATACATTGCGAGACATAATTTTGCAATGTACCCGATGGAAACAAAAAAATACAACTCTAGGCAAAGAAGAAACCATGCAGAACATAAGTTGTAACCTTACAAGATGCCAAACTTCAAGCAAGACGCCAAACTAAAAGCCCTATTTGTCAAAACCGCCAAAGTCTCCAAACCGTAACTGGTCGTGCGAACTGCTTATTATTGAATGCTGATGAACTTGAACATAACCTGCAAATAAAGCGGGCGAACTGCTCGACCTAACTGCAACCTGGAGGAAGTGACTTCAGGCCGCTGAGACTGTGACCTATTGTATATCGCTGTCTGTTATCGAGAACTGTTCCACAGCAAGCATCCCACTAGTTGCCTAGCCATCTGAAGCTAGTTGCACAGCCTGCACAGAGAGTCAACTTCACTTAGTCGCGTCGGTTAGAAAATCTTAACCGCAGGATCATAACGCGAGCTGAGTTCTCATTGTTCTTGTTCTTATATTATATTTATGACGAGCCGTGGACTCCTATTTATAGGAGATAAGAGGAGTGCGGTCACCGCCCATAGCGATAGGATAAGCATTCGTCAATTCGCGACTAGCACCACCTATCTGCACGAACGCGGACACTAGCATCAGTCCTCGACAAAAAATCATCGATCCGCATAGGCGGAAAGGACCAGTCCGCCAAGCCGAGCGAATAACAATACCAATCCGTGTGGACTTGGCAACCCAGCCATGCATCCGGATCCAATCATGCCAGTGGCGGACTACTGGACTTGGACACCAAACCGCACTGTGCAGTTGTCTCTGCATCCAGTTCGCGCATACCATAGTCAGCGACTAGAAAAAAATTTGTGCCTAGTCGAACTCAACGAACTCCAAAGCAGACCGCTCAACCAGGCGGTCTCGATGAACTTTGCAACAAACCTGGACTTGCCACAAACTCATGAACATGTCCACGGCCAATGAACTCTGGCTATCAACCCGCCCGAGAAAGCTCAGCGAACTGTGCGGTTAGCATCCGCCGACTGCCCTAACCACATGTCTTCTTGTGAGCAAGAGATCCTAATAAGCTCTAAGCGGACTGTGCAGTCTCACAATCCAGGCCACAATAGTCGCAGTTAGACAAGACTAACCACCAAATTACTTTCCAGGGTGTTTGCTGAACCAGACCGTAAGAAGGAAAGATAGAAGCTGAAATCGGCTAACTGCAACTAGTAGTCGTCAGTCCGCAGCAGTCTATGTGGTCTGTGCAGTCTGCCCAAATCAAACTGCTCGCCTCCACTTCACTCTCACTTCAACAATTTCAACATTTTCCACCCGCCAAAACCGCGAAATTGCGTAAAGATATCTCTTCCTACTCCTAAATACATTCCAAATCTTTTTACTACACGTGAGAGAGATTTAAGGATTATTATGTCATTGCCCTCATCATGCACTACCTACTTGGTTAGAAGTTCAAACTTTATATAATGTCCTTAATCTTCGAACTAAGAAAATGATTGATGTCACATCCGGTGGCACCTTAAATAACAAAACATCGAAGGCTGCTCAAGAGCTTATCACAAATATGGCCATGAATTCCAATCAATGGAGACCACCCAGTTCTAAGCAAAACAAGTAGCCTGGTATGTAATAATATTATTATCAAACTTTACAAGTAGAGGCACTTCATCACAAGAGAGCGGAAATGTCCGCAAAGCCTTCATCGCCTACTACCTGACTGCCCAATAAAATCATGGAGCAAGTGGATTACACGGGCAATCCTCCTCGGTCACTCTTTAACCCGAACAACAATTAGTAAATATAAAAACACCTATAACATGGGCTGGAGGAACCACCCCAATTTTTTATAGTAGAACCAAGGTAATTCAGGAAGTGCTCCAATTAGTCCTCTAAGTTTCCCTCTGCCACCACAAATTTCAAAGTCGCATTCTCTCGGGGAGGTGTTTTCGAATTATGCTGCCAAAAAGTATGTAGACATCCGCAACCATTTTGAGACGGTAGAGAACTTGGGGATCAAGTGGAGTAATTTATCAAAACAGTTTCCGATCGTTCCCAAAAGTACATCGCAAGGCACCACCAACTCAAACTCAAATGCCCAAGCTGTTACAATTACTTTGGTTAGGGAATCCAACCTTGAAGGGGAGGTATATATCCCCCTTCCCCCACCTGTTGGGCTAGAGAGCACGCAAACCCAACCAAAACACCTACAAATTAGTTCGAGCAAGTACCTGCATGACCGCTTAGCAGTATGCCGATACACAAACACAGCACAAAACAAGAATAATAAAAGTGACACGAGGATTTAACGTGGAAACCCAATAGGTTGAAAATCACTGGACGATCAGAGTCCAACCCAGAAAGCTGCCACTAAAATTAATGAAACAATAGGCAATTACAAGGCTTTTCCTTCTCGATCCTTATAGGATCTTCAACAGTTTCACACTACACAATACATTAAATAGTAACAGAAAAATTGCAAGTTACCGATAATGATGGACGAGACGGATTACACAAATCCTCTCAAAGATGTCTCTTCGATTCCTTACCCAAATCTGCTCTAGATGTAACACCCCAAAAAGGATAAGTGGTCATTAGAAGTTATCGCGCGGCGATAGTCTTATCATTGGTGATAGCTCAGTGAATTAAAAAGACCCAGGGCTCGGGTTGTTAACGCCAGGCGGTAGTCGTTACCGCGCCGCGCTAGTCTCTAGACAAATATCGAGAAGGATTTCTCGAGTAACCGATCTATCGCTAGGCGATAAGTGTTACCTCACCATGTTAGCCTTTCGACGAATGTCGAGAGAATTTCTTGAGAAACCAACCTACCGTGGAGCGAGAGAGTTATCGCGGGTCGATAGCTCTTGCGATGACGACAGGTTAAAGCAGTTACCGCCTTTGATATTGCGCGGCATTAGGAGTTATCGCGCGGAGGTAGCTTTCAGATAAAGGCTGAACTTGAGAGTTTATTTTCATTTTCTCACACACCCTTGCCATCTTCAAGGAGAGGGAAGCGGAGGAAAAGCCCTGGAGCTTAAGAGGAGAATCGATCCAAGGCGTGTTTGTGATCGGAATCACGAGTCGACGCTAGATTCGCGGAGGGGAAGTTGTGACAAACAATTCCATCCGGATAAAAGATCAAGGTCATGGCTCTGAGGAAGATGACAAGGGTAACGTCTTCCTTCTTGGACATGTGAAATTCTTCTTTTGGCATATCTATGGTGTTGAAGCCAAAAATGACCTCTGTGGAGTTCGGGGTCCCTAAAAAGGGGTGATCTCGCACCTACTACACTCAGGAGAACGTCACGGACCAAAGGACCAAGAAACTAGAAACAGACTCTCAGCTCTAGCGCGGAGGTCCCACCTTACACCCGGATGACCTTTGAGGTCTCCCCCTCCCTAGCCAATGCTGAGCTAGGTGCCTTGGAGGAAGAGAGAGCAAGGGGATTTTTGTGGCTCTGAATGCAATGCCCTCCAAGGCACCCTCAAGGGTCTATTTATAGTTTTTCCAACCCTATGGACCAAAATATCAACAATACCCCTACGCCAAATATGCCTCGAGCCAATAGAAAACAGCCACACCGGGGGTAAAGAGGTAATTCCACCCCGAGGTTAAAACGGTAACAACATGGTCAAAAGAGGTCCACTGGCGGGAGGAACCATTCCCACCATCTCCCCGGGCACCCGAGACGAGCAGGTGACCCCCGAAGAACTGGGGAGCTGGGGGCAGGGGCGAGACCCCGGCCTCCCGGCCGGTCTCGCCCCGCCAGGCCGCAGAGCAGGTGGGGGCAGGGGCGAGACCACGGCCTTTCGGCCGGTCTCGCACCGCCAGGCCGCGCAGCAGGAGGGGGCAGGGGCGAGACCCCGGCCTCCCGGCCGGTCTCGCCCCACCAGGACGCGGAGAAGGAGGGGGCAGGGGCGAGACCCCGGCCCCCGGCCGGTCTTCCACCGCCATGCCGCAGAGCAGGAGGGGGCAGGGGCGAGACCCCGGCCTCCCGGCCGGTCTCGCCCCACCAGGCCACGGAGCAGGAGGGGGCAGGGGCGAGACACCAGCCTCCTGGTCGGTCTCGCCCCGTTAGGCCGCGGAGTAGGCGGGGGCAGGGGGAGACCCCGGCCCCCGGCCGGTCCCGCTGCTCCCACCTCGCACTTATCAGGTTGGGGAGGGTGCCAGCCAACTTGTCGCACCCGCCTCCCAAAAAAAAAGTCCACTGGGGGGAGGCAGATTTTTCCTCCCCCTACTAGTATATTCCAAGGGTTAGGCCAAAATTGGCCACCAAAGGTGCTAAACTCATCCAGAACCTTAAAACCCAAAACCTGTGAATACAGGGTTTTACACAATCCCCGCTCTTTTCGAGGTTGGCACAAGCTCGGAAAGAAACATCCAACCCAACGTATTCACTGAGTGTAATTTTCTTGCGCGCCTCTCTGGGGAGTCAACTTGCCATGCCAGATGATGGGAGCCTGGGTGGCGAGACCCACTCCGGGTAAAATACACTTAACCTCCCGGAGGGGTCAACCTGCCATGCCAGCTGATGGGAGCCTGGGTGGCGCGACCCCCTCCGGGTAAAAAACACTTAACCTCTCGGAGGAGTCAACCTGCCATGCCAGCTGATGGGAGCCTGGGTGGCGCGACCCCCTCCGGGTAAAAAACACTTAAACCTCTCGGAGGGGTCAACCTGTCATACCAGCTGATGGGAGCTTGGGTGGCGCGACCCCCTCCGGGTAACAAACACTTAACCTCCCGGAGGGGTCAACCTGTCATGCCAGCTGATAGGAGCCTGGTTGGGGCGACCCCCTCCGGGCAAAAAACACTTAAACCTCCCGGAGGGGTCAACCTGCCATGCCAGCTAATGGGAGCCTGGGTGGCGCGACCCCCTCCAGGTAAAAAACACTTAACCTCCTGGAGGGGTCAACCTATTATGCCAGCTGATGGGAGCCTAGTCAGCGGAACCATCTCGGAGCAAAAAGTACTTAGCCTCCACGAGAGGTCAACCCGCCCTGCCAGCTAGTGGGAGTCTGGTTAGCGGAACCATCTCGGTGCAAAAAGTACTTGACCTCCACGAGAGGTCAACCTGCCCTGCCAGCTAGTGGGAGCATAGTCAGCGGAACCATCTCGGAGCAAAAAGTACTTGGCCTCCACGAGAGGTCAACCTGCCCTGCCAGCTAGTGGGAGCCTGGTCAGCGGGGCCATCTCGGAGCAAAAAGTACTTGGCCTCCATGAGAGGTCAACCTGCCATGCTAGCTAGTGGGAGTCTGGTAAGCGGAACCATCTCGGAGCAAAAAGTACTTGACCTCTACGAGAGGTCAACCTTCCCTGCCAGCTAGTCGGAGCCTTGTCAGCGGAACCATCTCGGAGCAAAAAGTACTTGACCTCCACGAGAGGTCAACCTGCCCTGCCAGCTAGTGGGAGCCTGGTCAGCGGAACCATCTCAGAGCAAAAAGTACTTGGCCTCCACGAGAGGTCAACCTGCCCTGCCAGCTAGTGGGAGCCTGGTCAGCGGAACCATCTCGGAGCAAAAAGTATTTGGCCTCCACGAGAGGTCAACCTGCCCTGCCAGGTAGTGGGAGCCTGGTCAGCGGAACCATCTCGGAGCAAAAGGTACTTGACCTCCACGAGAGGTCAACCTGCCCTGCCAGCTAGTGGGAGTCTGGTCAGCGGAACCATCTCGGAGCAAAAAGTACTTGGCCTCCACGAGAGGTCAACCTTCCCTGCCAGCTAGTTGGAGCCTGGTCAGTGGAACCATCTTGGAGCAAAAAGTACTTGGCCTCCATGAGAGGTCTACCTGCCCTGCCAGCTAGTGGGAGCCTTGTCAGCGGAACCATCTCGGAGCAAAACGTACGTGACCTCCACGAGAGGTCAATCTGCCCTACCAGCTAGTGGGAGCCTGGTCAGCGAAACCATCTCGGAGCAAAAATTACTTGGCCTCCACGAGAGGTCAACCTGCCCTGCCAGCTAGTGGGAGCCTGGTCAGCGGAACCATCTCGGAGAAAAAAGTACTTGGTAAAGAAAAAAGACATTACATACAACCTACCCTGACCTAACCTGGCAGGGGATACTCATTAGAAGGAAAATACATATGGAACTCTGGGCGAGTTAGGGTGAGATCTCTCCACTCACTCCCTATTCCTTGGGACCTCGGTTCTTCCCCCATGAGCGATTCCGCCTTATCCTTTTTCTCCCTTGGCCGACCGCCAAAACTTGATGTGGTGGAGATAGGATTTGTCTGGGTGCCAGCCTCCCTGGGGCACTCTCGCCTAGCAACCTTGGGGTTGTCTTGCCGAGATCCCTTGAAGCAGTCTTGCCGAGATCCCTTGAAGCTGTCTCGCCGAGAAGGGGGGGGAGCTAGCTCCTGGGGGGTCGGGGTGGATATACAACCATGAGGAGCAATGCTTCGTAGCATCTCCACGATGCTCTCGATGGATGTCATGAACTCTTGTCTCCCCACAAAGGGTCCTGGGCTGGGGAGCTCGCCGAGATCATCACTACCTCCCTGACCTACAGCCATGACACTCTCCCAAGATCTTCTATGCTGACTCTCCACGCTCACCGCACCAAAAGTGTTGAAGCCAAAAATGACCTCTGTGGAGTTCGGGGTCCCTAGAAAGGGGTGACCTCGCACCTACTACACTCAGGAGAACGTCACGGACCAAAGGACCAAGAAACTAGAAACAGACCCTCGACTCTAGCGCGGAGGTCCCACCTCACACCTGGAAGACCTTTTAGGTCTCCCCCTCCCTAGCCAATGCTAAGGTAGGTGCCTTGGAGGAAGAGAGAGCAAGGCAATTTTTGTGGCTCTGAATGCAATGCCCTCCAAGGCACCCTCAAGGGTCTATTTATAGTTTTTCCAACCCCATAGACCAAAATGTCAACAATACCCCTATGCCAAATATGCCTCGGGCCAATAGAAAACAGCCACACCGGGGGGTAAAGAGGTAATTCCACCCCGAGGGTAAAATGGTAACAACATGGTCAAACGAAGTCCACGGGCGGGAGGAGCCATTCCCACCATCTCCCCGGGCACCCAAGACGAGCAGGTGACCCCCGAAGAACTGGGGAGCTGGGGGGCAGGGGCGAGACCCCGGCCTCCCAGCCGGTCTCGCCCCGCCAGGCCGCGGAACAGGAGGGAGTAGGGGCGAGACCCCGGCCTCCCGGACGATCTCTCCCCGCCAGGCCGTGGAGCAGGAGGGGGCAGGGGCGAGACCCCAGCCTCCCGGCCGGTCTCGCCCGGCCCGGACGCGGAGCAAGAGGGGAAGGGGCGAGACCCCGGCCCCCGGCCGGTCTCGCCCCGCCAAGCCGCGGAGCAAGAGGGGGCAGGGGCGAGACCCCGGCCTCCCGGCCGGTCTCGCCCCGCCAGGCTGCGGAGTAGGAGGGGGTAGGGGAGAGACCCCGGCCTCCCGGTCAGTCTCGCCCCGCCAGGCCGTGGAGAAGGAGGGTGCAGGGGCGAGACCCCGTCCCCCGGCCAGTCTTGCCTCGCCAGGCCGCGGAGCAGGAGGGGGCAGGGGCGAGACCCCGGCCCCCTGCCGATCTCGCGCTGCCATTTAGCGGAGCAGGAGGGGGCAGGGGCGAGACCCCGTCCCCGGCCATTCTCGCCCCGCCTGGCTGCGGAGCAAGAGGGGGCAGGGGCGAGACCCTGGCCTCTCGGCCGGTCTCGCCCCGCCAGGCCGCGGAGCAGGAGGGTGCAGGGGGGAGACCCTGGCACCCAGCCGGTCCCGTTGCTCCCACCTCGCATTTATCTGGTCGGGGCAGGTGCCAGCCAACTTGTCGCACCCGCCTCGCAAAAAAAAGGGTCACTGGGGGAGGCAGATTTTTCCTCCCCCTACTAGTATATTCCAAGGGCTAGGCCAAAATTGGCCACCAAACATGCTAAACTCATCCAGAGGCTTAAAACCCAAAACCTGCGAATACGGGGTTGTACATATGGAATCCCCCACCAACAGGTGGAGAATCGAGGGATTTCTTTTGGGTCGATTCATGAAATCCTCATTGAGTCTTTCATATAGATCCGGAAAGGTGTAGTACGGAATAGGCATACTGTGTGAAGCTCATCTGGACAGGTTGGTCTGGATTAGTGATGTTTATTTTGCATACCGGAGAAAACTCCGAGAATAAACGAGAAGTTTACGGGGTCTACAGTGTTGTACCTCTGAACTGGAAGTAGCAGGATGTACTGGAGCTGCACTCCAAGAAAATACCCTTGAAATACCACAGTTTGGATGACTATTGAATGTCGTCGAGCAATAGTGAGTATCGCCATCGGCGATAGCTCTTTGTGAGCTATTTGTGCTGTGAAAGTCCAGTGTTTCTGGCACTGCAGGTTACTGCAAGGTTTTGACTAGGTCTGGTACAGAAAGTGTGTTCTATGGTTAACGTCGGGCGACAGTGAGTACCACTGGCGATAGCGGCCAGATACCCTTTTGATGATAAATCCTATCTCTGCGAGATTGTGAGGATATTGTTTTAGCTACGAGCTCTTAAAGGCCAGTGAACCGATCGGACAAGAGGATTCCTAAGTTATCGGCCTTAGATTTGACGATTTGAGCAATGGGCAAAGGATGAACTGTATCCGCGTTATGGTTGTCTAACTTGAGTGCCTAAGTTATTGGCTTCATTAGGATCATATAACGAGAGTCTTAGGATGTACACCAAAAAGACTAAAGTCTTAGGTTGGGGGCCGTGGAGACTGGAAATGCTCAAGTATTGCCATTCTGGGACTAAGAATGGTGGTGGGGCCAAAAACTTTGGCACACCGACAATGTCCCCTGAGCGCACGGAACGTTTGGTCGTTGAGACATTTGTTTGTGATATATTGAACTGTGCGAGAATGCACGTTTTTGTGATATATCTGCTTGTGAAAATCCTATGCCTGCAGGGATGGAATACCATTGCCCCGGGAAAGGGGTAGGGTTATTATAATTAGTCAGCTGAATGATGACTGTTGCCTTATTTGCCACCCTTGTGGTGGATTGTCCCCATGCAGGTGCTGGAGAGCCGAGCGAAAAATAGCGGGCTGAAGCCCTTGCTGCTGCTATGCTGGCCCTCGAAGGCCAAATGAAGAAAATTTATTGTTTTCATGTATGACTGTCCTGCGTGCCGATGTTTGTAATCCACACTTGTGAAATATAACTGTAAGGCCTTAAGGCCATAACTTTTGTGTACTTGTACTTGACATTCCTGTTATACATAAATGGTGGTTTATATATGGTGGACATTCAAATGGGTATGAGTTCAAATAACCCTTAAAGCTTCCGCTAGAATGCTCTGAGTTTGGGTACGAGTAGTCTTTTGATATTAACATGTAATTCCACCGCCTGTTTGTGGAATATGGTGTGGGGCCCCGACTAGACCTTCTATTATTTTTCATGTGACAGACGGAGGTGTTACACCAGATCCAATCCTTGTAGGCGAAGTACTCCCTGTCAATGTCGTGCAATGACGTTCGGAAGCTCTCCCAAACTAAGACAATTGTCACAAAAGCCTCTCTAGAAATCTTCCAATGCCTGAGTTTGCAGCGAAGTGGAAGCCTTACCCCTCCTCCTTTATCCTTATTTATAGGACCAAAACCATGGAGGTATATGTGGTAGATGACATGTGGATAAAGCTTCCTTTGGTCAAAAACACATATTGGTTTAAAGGTCAAATGTGGCTTCTCCTTTTCACACTTGTTATGAATCACATGCTTGAAAAGCATGGTCAAAGATGACTAATTTCTTTCACACTTAGGAGGAAATTATCTTAACAAATCTCCCCCTTTTCGACTAAGTAAACAAAACCTGTCTTTTTGATAATCTTCCTCAGAGTCTCCAATTTGTCTCCCACCAGGCACTCCAACAATATGTCTCTACATTCGATCAACAATACCAAATTCGAGTTAATGAGACTCGAACTCAACGGTTTTCTCCACAGAGGATGAGAACTGTAACCAAACACTTATTCTCATGTTTGCTTTATGTGGAGGGAACCGCCATACCGATGATCCTTACGCAGTGCTAGAACTTCCCTTTTGACACGATCTTCATAAGCATATATGTTCCATTGTCATTCGTGTGCACCTTCTACAAATCTAGCTCTTTCTTCTCTAGAGTATCATGTATCCAATGATACCGCGTGTCAATATTTTTGGACCTCGAGTGGAAGGTAGGGTTATTTCCCAAATGAATTGCACTCTGACTGTCGTATAGGAGTGTGTAGCGCTCTTAAGTGAAACCCAACTCATTGATGAAACACTTCATCCAAAGAAGCTCTTTCCCTGCCTTAGTGACTGCTATAAACTCTGCCTCCGTATTAGACAGTGCAACACACTTGTATAGTCTAGACTTCCACGACACAGCTCCCCCTGTAAACAGGATCAAGTACCAAGAAGTCGATCTTCTGGAGTATAAATCTCCGGACATACCAGCATCAGTGTTGCCCAGTAGCTCTAGCTCACTACCTCTAAACTTTAACATCAAGTCTGGCGTCCTATATAGGTACCTTAGAATCCACTTCACAGCGTTCCAATGCTCTCTCCTAGGGTTGGAGAGAAACCTACTAATACTGCAAACCGTATGTGCTATATCAGGGTGGGTGCACACCATCTTGTACATAAGACTGCCAACTGCAGAAGCATAGGGGACCTTCTGTATCTCCTCTTTCTCCTCAGGTATGCTTGGGCATTGGTCAGCAGTAAGTTTGAAGTGAGCTGCAAGCGGTGTGCTCCTCTTCTTCGCTTGATCCATACTAAATCTATATAGTACCTTCCTGATATATCTTTCTTGCGATAACCAAAGTAACTTGGAGTCTTTATCTCTTCGAATACGCATCCCTAGGATGGTTTTGCACCTCCCAAGCCCTTCATTGCAAATGTGGAGCTCAATTGCAGCTTTAGCTCGACAATCCGATCTATGCTCCTACCAACTATCAACATGTCATCTACATATAGGAATAAGATGACGAAATCATATAGACCATATTGCTTCACGAACACACAGTGATCAAGGGTGGTCTTCTTGAAGTCAATCTCTCCCATAAAAGTATAGAACTTCTTATAACATTGTCGCGGGGCCTGCTTCAGGTCATACAAACTCTTCTTCAGGTGACAGACTAGGATCTCCTTCTCTTTGACACTAAAACCTTCAGGCTGCTCCATATATAGCTCCTCCTCAAGATCGACATGTAAAAACATGGTCTTGACATCCATCCACTCGATCTCCAGGTCTAGCCTCGCAACAAAGCCAAGAATTACCCAGATAGATGACATCTTCACAACAAGAGAGAAGATCTCATCAAAATTAACTCCCTATTTTTTACTAAAGCCCTTCATCACTAATCTAGCCTTATATTTGAGTGGTGTCGAGGGGTCTCCCTGCTTTTCTCTAAAAATCCTTCAATTATTCAAAGCCTTCTTGCCCTTAGGCAAACTCACCAAATCATATGTATGGTTTTCCTGTAGAGACTATATCTCCCCCTGCATAACAACCATCCATTATTTCTTCTTCGAACTCTACACTGCTTCATCAAAGCACTCAGGCTCCCCGACATTAGCCAACAAAATATACTTGTTAGTAGAGTATCTCGAAGATGAGTGTCTAACTCTATTAGACCTCAGTGGAGCGTGCTCAGTTGTTAGTATAGGCACATCATTAGTGATGTCCTCTGTAGGCACTCCACCAAAAGCATCCTCATGATCTGGAAGTGTCTCAGTGCCCTGTATCAGCTCAAGCTCTGCAGCCTCCTTAATATCATCACTTCCAATCATAGGAGACTTTGCATCAGTATAAGAGTCGGCCTTCTCAGTCTTCTTAGGATAAACTATAGTCTGATCCTCACGAAATATAGTATCGCGACTGCGTACAAGTCTTCTCAACTGGATCAAAGAACCAATATCCAAACACGCCACTACATCTATATCCCAGAAATATGCATTGTCGGTTCTTGGAATCCAACTTTGATCTTTCGTCCTATGGGACGTGCACAAAGGCCTCGCATCCAAAGACCCTCAAGTGACTATATGAATGGTCCTTCCAATACTATACCCTATTAGGAACATCCTCCTGTAATGCATAACTGGAAGAGAGGTTGATGGCATGTGCAACTATGTATAAAGCCTCACCCCAAAACATGCTCGGTAGCTTTGACTTAGACAACAAGCACCTCATCCTCTCCATCAATGTTCTATTCATTCTTTCAGCTATGCCATTCATGTGCGGCATCTTATACATAGTCTTTTCATTTATGATCCCTTGCTCTCTACAGTACTCATCAAAGGGACCAATATACTCTTCATCATTATCGGACCTGATGCACTTTAGCTTCTTCTCGGATTACCTCTCCACCCCAGCATAGAATTTCTAAAAAGTTTCGAGAACCTCATCTTTGGTCTTAATAGCGTAGACCCAAAGTTTTCTTAAATGATCATCGATGAACGTCACAAAGTAAGATGCTCCTCCCCTCATCTGGACCTTCAGTGGTCTATAAACATCAATTTGCACGAGTTCTAGTGGCTCAGATTTCCTAGTGGAAGTGTGGCTCTAAAAAGATATTCTATTCTGCTTCCCAGCCACGTAGTGTCCCCATCTCTCCAACTGATCTACATATAGATTAGATATCATCTTATTCTTGGCGAGACATCTCAGACCCTTCTGGATAATGTGACTCAGTCTCCTATGCCATAGGAATGTGGATACACCATCTCTGACAGTGTTAGTCAGAGCAACTTCAGGCCTCTCCTCCATACAACATAGACTAGTCTCTCTATAGCCTCTAGCCATTAGTAGTGACCCCTTGATAAGCTTCCAAAAATCTCCCCTAAAGACACTCAAGTGTCCGTCATCAACTAGCTTTCCAACGAAAACAAGGTTGAAGTGGATGTCAGGTACATGTCGCACGTCCTTCAAAATTAGTAAACTTCCCGTACTAGTCTTCAGATGCATGTCTCCCCTCTCGATGACTTTAGACATATCATCATTGCCCATTCAAAGAAATCAATAGTCATGAGTCATGTAAGTGACAAATAACTCTCTATTGTGGGAGACATGTGTAGAAGCACCTGAGTCCACAATCCAGCTCCTATCATCGCACGAGAGTGCAGCTGTGACGTCATCTCCAATAATGATGACATTGTCCTCCTCTATAGACACAGTGACAATCGTATGCGTATCTGTCTTCTCATTTGAGGACTCTCCCTTCTTCTTCTGGTTATTCTTTAGAGAATAACAAAACTTCTGAATATGACCCTTCTTATAGTAGTAGTGACACTACACATTCTGGTAACGGGACCATGATTTCCCACTACTTTGGCTCCTCTCATTATTTGTCCCCCTGCTCTTGCTCCTCCCTCTCTCTCTGGGCTCAATAAAGAAGATATCAGCACGTGAATAAGAGCCTGATATTCCTTGAGACTTCCTTCTCACCTCTTTGTTCAGGATGTCACTCTTGGCAATCTCCATAGTCATGATGCCTTCGGGAGAGTAGTTGATTAAAGAAACTCTAACCATCTCCCAAGAGTCTTGAGGAGACTTCTGCAGCCATAGAGCATTGACCTCATCCTCGAAGATCACCTTCATAGCAGTAAGTTGATCAATAATATCTTGGAACTCGTTCACATGATCCAAGATAGGCGAGTCATCTCTATACTGAAATCTCCAAACTTCTTCAGTAGATACAGCTTGTCGATGTTAGTACTTTTGGCATACAATTTCTCGAGAGTCTTACGAAGTATCTTCGCATCAACGGTACTTGCAACATGGTTGTAGACGATTGGTTCTACGAACTGTCTGATGAATCCACAAAGTTTTTGGTGTTCCGCCTTCCACTTATTTGGATCCGTATCTTTATGTATCTCCTCAAAGATAGGAGCATGTCAGTCCTTGACGTAAATGAGATCTTCCATCAGTAAGTGTCACTAGTGGTAGTTCGCGTTGTTCAATTTAACCATTTGCTCGAAGCCTGAACCTGATGTAGACTCTATCGTGCTCTGTCACTGATCAGACTAACCCCATTTCTCAAAGCCTACTATTTCAAAGAAAGTAATCAAAGAGGATAGGGAGAGGACTAATAGTCATCACCGACCACACCCGATCACTAACCCGAAATATCTGATCGAGTCGTCTTGAATCTCAGACAGGTCTGCCCGATAACTGCTCTGGTAATGAACCTCGCTTTGATACTACTTGTTAGGCTAGAGAGCACACAAACCCGACCAGAGCACCTACAAATTAGTTCGCGCAAGTACCTGCACGACCACTTAGCGATATGTCGATACACAAACACAACACAAAATATGAATAATAAAAGTGACACGGGGATTTAACGTGAAAACCCAATATGGTGAAAACCACGGGATGATCAGAGTCCAATCTCGAAAGCCGTCACTTTCCCTGCTCGATCCTTATAGGATCTTAATCTGCTTCACACTACACAATGCAATAAATAGTAACAGAAAAACTGCAAATTACCGACAGCGGCGGAGGAGACGGATTACTCAAATCCTCTTCAATGCCTCTTCGAATCCTTGCTCAAATCTTCTACATATCCAATTCGTGTAGGCGAAGTACTGCTCGTCAATGTCGTACGATGACGTCTGAAAGCTCTCCCAAACTAAGATGATTGCCGCAAATGGCTCTCTAGAAATCTTTCAATACTTGAGGTTGGAGAGAAGTGGAGGTCTTACCTCTCCTTCATCCGTGTTTATAGAGTCAAAACTAAGGAAGTAAATGTGGTAGATGACATCTGGATGAAGCTTGATTTGGTCAAAAACACATGTTGGTTTAAAGGTCAAAGACAACTTCTCATTTTCATACTTGTCATGAAACACATGCTTGAAACACATGGTTAAAGTTGGCTAATCTCTTTCGCAATCAGGAGGAAATTATCTTAACACTATCAATTTTAAAATATAATTAGCCGGTCATTCTAAAAAGACTCTTATGAGTATTATTACATTCCAAGATAAACATTATTCTTGGTCTTCCTTTATGGGCTGCTTCCAGGGCTATATTTGAGGTTAGCGAAGGAACATTTCCTCTTTGTTTAGGGTATCAAAATGTTCTTCTCTGTGGAGACAATTCTCTTCCTCCCTCATTACCATCAGTATTTGATGATAAGTTTAAAACTATGTAATCCACTGTCACATTAGTCTAGCAAAAATACAGTAAAGAAAAACGCTCATGGGATCTTTTTTTTCTTTGTTTTTAATTCCCTATTTTAGGGCTTCCACTCAGCGTGCAAAATTTTTTTTAGGAAAATTTTTCTTTTTTTATCATCCTTATTTTGTAAACATCAAAGACAATATTTATTTTTAAATATGCGATGTCGTTTGCTTGTTTTATGTTCCCTCTATTATATGTATATTTTTTTATAAAATTGTATAAAAAAAGAAAATGTAAAACATTATAAAATATTTTAAAATCGTCTTGTCTTTTTGTTTGATTTCTAATTGTTATGTTTTTCTTTTATATAAAAAGTAGACTTGAATTTATAATTCCTTGAAAAAGAGTGGTGTTGTGATTTCATCTCTCACAAACCAGCTTGTGCAAAAAATGAACACGGGAGCCAACAATGAGTGTGCGGGTGAAAAATCGAATGATATGAAGAAAAAATGAGCGCCTTGTGCAAAACACATTCCTTGTAAAAAACAATAGTCGGGGCGTAATAAGAGAGCCCGGGCGCAAAACACGCGTCTAGGTAAAAATACGTTCGCCTGGGGAAAAACACGAGTTCTAGCAAAAATGTGTGTCCGGGTGCAAAATGCACATCATGGTGAAAAATGTGTGCCCGACCGAAATCATTGCGGAGAGGAAAAATGCGCGATAGGTCGAAAAATTGTGCTCCCAGAAGAAAGTCACGTTCCGGCAAAAATTGAACGCTCAATTGAACAATGTGCTCAAGAGCAAAAAACATACGCCTGAGAGAAAAAAGAGTGCTCCGGTGCAAAATGCGTGCCCGAACGCAAAAAGAGAGCCCTTGGCGAAAATGCGCGTCGAGGCACAAAACGTGTGACCTGGCGAAAAGGTGCGTCGAGGCACAAAACGTGCGTCCTGGCACAAAAAAGCAAGGCCGGGTGAAAAATGTGTTAGGTTTATTTAATAATATGTTCGCACGTGTCGAGGCCGATTCGAATAGATTAACGGGTTTCCTGTCATTCTAGGGTTTGACCCTAAGCTGCAAGTACTATATATATACCCTATTCCATACTTAGATAGGGTATGGTAGAATACTTTGAGCGGCTCTAACCCTTTCATTCTCAAAGTACCCGACTAGGGTTTCCGCTTGTCGCTGTGCGATTTCGCGATTCCGCCGACCGCCGCGATTCTTCTCTGTATATCGTCGCCTCATTCTCGATTTCGCCAGTCAAAATAGCAGCGACTGGAACTCCGATTGTTGGCTAGGGTCCGCTGCTGCTTCAAGTCGCCACTGTTGTCGCGATTTTCTCCTGCCGCCGTGGCTCTCGATCGAGAAGGGGAAAGGATCCATCGCCGCTGATTTTTCGAGTTCTCGCGCACAGATCCAGTCGCCTTCGGTGCAGTTCCGGCTGCCGCTCCTCTGAGCCGGCTGCAAGCAACGTGAAAGACCTGTTTCGACGTGATTTCTTCGCCGATCGTGGAATCTCGCGAATCTCGGTGCTTCTCTGCGCATAGCGCCGCTCCGCGTGACTTCTCTTCTTACCCTGTGCGTTTTTTTGGCTGGATTTCTCTCTGGCCTGGAGCCGCGTATCAAGGAGGAACATCGCCAGATCTAGTTCTTGTGCACCGTTGCAGATCACGAGGAAAGCTTTCCCTCCATCGTGGGATCTATAGAAGGAAATCTGTAGAAGTTCAGCAAGATTTTCAGATCTGTCAGAGCTTTAGGATCACTGTATTAGCAAGATTTTCAAATCAACAAGATTTCCATTCGGTTAAAGGTCAGATCTGGTAAATTGATGACGGAGAAGGAAGCCATGAGGGAGCTTCTCTTGACTGCGTGTTGTAGCTGTCAAGATTTGGAGGAATTTTCTTTGCCTCGGTGCTGTTTGGTGGAGCGATCGCAATTTCTGGATTGGATCTGAAGACCCGTTCTCGTCTCACGCGTATCAGGTGACTTCTTTCCTGTTTACTGTTCTAGCTTTAGCGAGATGTCGAAGGTTTCCTCCTATGACATCGGCAAGCTACAGTCGTTCGATCTCTCCGACTTCCACGTTTGAAAGCTGCACGTCCAACTTGATATGAAGGAACGTGAGATTTTATACACGGTCCTGAGTGACTTTGCCACTACCGAAGAGGACGTGAACGAACTTCAGTGGAGAAAAGACGAAGACTTCTGCATGGACTACCTCTTCAATTCACTGAACCCTAGACTCGCCCTGACCTACAACTGTCATAAGACTGCAAAGGAGATTTGGGATCGCTTGAATGCGCACTTCTAGAAGGAAGAGGGATTGTCGAGGACTCTCCTTGGGGAGAGACTCTTCACTTCAAAATTTAATTTGAACTCATCAATCACCTCTCAAATTATTGAACTAGAGCGTCTGCGTCTCATGTTGGCGGACGATAAGTCCGACATCTCTGATAATCTCTTTGTGTGTCTGATACTTAGCAAGCTACCTCCTGAGTGGTTGACCTTCAAGACTGAAATGCACAGACTGAAGGAAAAGATCGCATTGGATGAACTCAAAAGGTTCATTCATATCGAGGATCAAAACATCGCTGGTAAGATCTTGGAACAAGTTGGTCAGTCCTCATACGCTGTCAACTTCGTTTCTCGACCCAGCAAGCCTCGAAGGAAGCCACCAGCACCCAAAGGTGAAGCCTCTGCACAGTTGGCTCCTAAAACGCCCTCTTTCAAGAAGAAGAGGGGCAAGTGCCACAACTGCGGCAAGTGGGGACACTGGGCCGCTGAGTGCAAGGCTCTTAAGAAGAAAAAGGAGGATGCCCCTCAAAATGTGGCGAACATGTTGGCTGATCCTCAGATCCCAAGTCCTTCGTGGCTATGATCGGGAGCAGTCACCGCAGTTCGTCCTCTGAGTGGTGGCTTGATAGCGGTGCTACCTGTCATGTGATGAATGACAGAGGGTTACTTGCTGAGGTCAAGGCGGTCTATGAGAAGGTGGAGAACTGCAATGAAGGAGAGACCGAGGTGACCCATGCTGGGACAACCGAGCTGGTCCTCTCATCAGGTAAAACTCTTTTTCTGCATAATGTTAAAGTAGTGTCATCTTTAACTAAAAATTTGATTTCTATAAGTCTGTTAGATAAGACTGAGATGTCCTTCACAACTCAAAATGGTAGAATGACCTTAACGGTAAATTCACATTATTTTGGGTGTGCGTAACTGATCAACGGGACGAATAGACTTAGCTTAAACAACGATAACATTAATCAAATAAGTTTGAACCTTATTGATCATTAGTTATTACAAAACAGACTTGGACACGTGAACTATAGGAAAATGCTAGATCTAGCGAAGAGTCATAACATTCCCTTAGATCTGTCGATTCGATTTGACAAGTGTGAGGTGTGTGCTCAAACCAAAATCACTAGAAAGCAATTCAAATCGTTTTCTAGGAGTACGAAACTTCTTGAGTTGATATATTCAGACCTCTGTGATTTTCGTAGCCACGTCACTAGAGGGGGAAGGAAGTATCTGATTACATTCATAGATGACTTTTCAAGATATTGTCATGTATATTTGTTGAAATCGAAAGACGAAACCTTTGAGACGTTTAAGACTTTTAAGTCTCGTGTAGAAAATCAGTTGAATCTGAAAATTAAGAGATTTAGAAGTGATCGAGAAGGAGAATACACTGTTACCGGGTTCAAGGAATTCTGTGCCTCTAAGGGAATAATTCTTGAAACTAAAGCTCCTTACTCACCCCAGTCTAATGGTGTTGCCGAGCGTAAGAATAGAACTTTAACAGAAATGTTGAACTCTATGCTCCTAACATCTGTCATGCCTAATTCCTTTTGGGGTGAAGTAGTTCGTGCTGCAAATCACATTCTGAATAGAGTGCCTCATTCTCAGCACACCGCCACCCCGTATGAGTTGTGGCACGGTCATCCTTGTAGATACGATACTTTAAAGACTTGGGGCTGTATTACTTATGTGCGAATACAAGACCTTAAGAGGCCTAAGGTGAGACCTAAGACGACAATATGCGTCTATCTAGGTAGTGCAGAAGATAGTGCAGCTGATAGATTTCTCGATCTATCCACGAATATCGTGATAGAGTCTAGAGATGTCATATTCTTTGAAGATAAATTTGTCAAGAATCATGGTTTGTCTGTTTCCGGGTCTAATGATATGATTTAAGAATCTATCGTAGAACCTGGAGCTGGCCATTCTGACACTACTCCCTAACCTCTAGAGGTGGAAACTGTTCCACTTAGAGCATCTATAAGAGAGAGAATCCCTAAGAACTTTGGTGAGAATTTCGTCACCTACCACTTAGAGGATGATCCATTCTCCTATCAGGAGGCAATGAGATCTAGAGATTCGTTGATGTGGGCAGAAGCCATTGATGATGAGATGGACTCGCTATTACATAACAATACTTGACATCTAGTTGACTTGCCGAAAGGCGCTAAAGTCCTAGGGTGCCAGTGGATGTTGAAGAAGAAACTACATACTGATGTGTCTATTGATAGGTATAAAGCACGTCTTGTAGCTAAAGGTTATAAACAACAGGGGGGAATAGACTACTTTGATATTTATTTAGCTGTATGTCACCTGTCGACTATCAGGATTCTTCTGGTCTTAGCGTCTATCGAGAATTTTATAGTTCATCAGATGGATGTGAAAACAACCTTCTTAAATAGAGAGCTTGATGAAGAGATCTACATGGCACAACCTGAAGGTTATGTGCAGAAAGATCTAAAAGATAAAGTGTGCAAATTGGATAAATCAATATATGAGCTTAAACAAGCGCTTAAGATGTGGCACATAAAGTTTGACCAGGTGGTAAAGAGCCTTGGATTTCAGTCCAGTCTCTCAGACAAATGCCTTTATCACCGCTCATTGTCGAATTTGACAGTCATCATATGCTTATATGTGGATGACACGTTGATTTTAGGGTATAATCTTGCTGCAGTTAGGGATATTAAATCCACTATGGCAGAAGTTTTTGACATGAAGGACCTTGGTCCTGTGGATACCCTGTTAGGTATGAAGGTTAGAGTTGACAAGGGTCGAGTTACCCTTAGTCAGGCTCATTATATTGAGCAACTTCTTTCTACCTGGGGATATGATAACTGTAGGCCGATTGAGACGCCATTTGATCATAATGTAAAGTTGAGTCCTAACGTAGAGACCAGCATTGATCAAGTCAAATATTCCAAAATGATTGGTAGTCTCATGTATGTCACAAGTTGTACTAGATCAGACATTACTTTTTCGGTTAGCATGCCGAGTCATTTTACCAGTAATCCAGGCAAAGAGCATTAGGAAGCCCTAGATAGGCTGTTGAGGTACCTGAAAGGTACTAAAGATCATGCTCTGTGCTACACTGGTTACCCACCTTCTATGGAGGGACATTCTGATGCGTCATGGTGTTCAGAAGTCGGGAACAACAAGTCCACCAGTGGATATATATTCACTTTGGGTGGAGCTGCTATCACTTGGAAATCCAAAAGACAGACGTGTATAACATTGTCGTCTATGGAAGCCGAGTTGTTTGCCTTAGCCTTGGCCGGTGAAGAGGCATATTGGATCAGGAACTTGATTCTAGACATTCCCTTGTCTAAGTTACAAGTCAACTCGTTGAGCTTGTATTGTGATAATCAAGGAGCAGTTCAAGTCATTAAGAATACCCTCTATAATACTAAGAGGAGACATGTATGACTGAGACATGCCTTGTTGAATTATCTGAAAGAACAAGGAATTATCACTTTGATCAATGTACGTTCAAAGGACAACCTGGCTGATCCATTGACGAAATGAATGCCAAAAGACCGTCTAATCAAAACTGTGGGGGAAATGGGACTAAAAGCGATTTAGTTCATCCTTAGTTCAGTAATAGGCGATTCAGTTCAGCCTTTGTCCGGAAGTTTTGATTATTCTGATTTCCTTTGTCAAAGCAAGCATGTTGGGTTCCGTTGATGCTCTTGGTTGCTGAGCTCGGATCTGGTAAGTTGTTTCATTCCAAACTTGATGCTAACAACTTCACCAGCATTCGGCTTTTGCTTTGGAGGAGAGTGTTATTCCAAACTTGATAACACAATCTGACTTGGTCTTGTCTCTTCTTCTGTATATTGGTTCCATTACAAACTTGATGAGTTCCAATTAACTTTAGAAGGGCAGTAACCATGACATTCCATATAGGATCACAGATATAGCTGCGGTGTCCAGAAGTATGAAATCGTTTCAGTTGAAACAGATATCAGGTTCGGAGGTAAAACTATAATACTCTGTGAACGTGTCCTTCCAGCCAAATTAAAAATATTTAATACTGAAAGAATTAGTGCCTAACCACCTAGAGGGGGGGTGAATAGGTGTAATTCCTTTTTCTTCAAAGGCAGAATATCTTTTCAGCTAATTAATTAGAACCAGTTAATTCTACAGATAACACAGCACAGAATTCACAGAATCATTCAATCACAGAGTGCACACAGTTTTTATAGTGGTTCCCCAAGGTCTGGGTACATCCACTTTCCCCCTTCGCCTATCTAGCAGTGTGCTAGATTCGGCCTAACTTATTCTCTCCACCTCAGATCCTCAGATCTTACAGCTTAGAACCCAACAAGGCTCCTACAACTCAGAGTGAGTCTACACTCCTATAGCTCAGGAAAACTGCCCTACCTCAGCCTTCAATAAGGCCTACACTTAGAGATCACAATCTCCTACAACTCAGGATCATAGCCCTACCTCAGCCTTCAACAAGGCCTACCACTCAGAGAAATTACTCTCCTACACTCAGCCTTTATAAACACAGGCTTACAACTCAGATCTTATAAAGATCCTACAGAAAATAGATTTAACAATGTATTTAACCACAACCCTGGTAGAGAGAGAATGGATGGATGGCTTCTTGATCAGTTCTTGGAAGAATCTGATGGCAGAGAACAACCACTCTTAGCTTTTTTCAAAGCTTCTTGAATCTGAACTCAATAGTTTTGAATCTCCTGTGAAATTGATCTTCAATCAGCTTCTTTCTTGATATTCAGATCACAATCTGAATCCTTCTTAGCAGCCTGGTTCAGCAACTGCACTTCAATAGATGAAGCTCTCTCTCTCTCCAAGTTCTTAGATCTTCTGTCGAAGGTCTTCTTCTTTTTCCGTGTTGTTAATTATTTGTATTATCAATCATCATCTGGTGAAGGAGAATGTCTTTATATAGACTTTCTCCATGGAAATCGGCTGATCCGGTTTCTAACAAACTTCTGACAAGTCTAACAGTTGCAGTAGACCGGTTGGTAATGGTAGCTGTCAAGTCATCCAGTCACTTCTTGAGACTCAGTCTCTGTCAGCAAAATATCGAGACTGAACTTCTTCATGTGTCGACACAAGTAGACTAAGTGTCGACACAAGTGGACTAAGTGTCGACACAAGCCTTGGTGGTGTCGACACAACTCCTTTGTTGTTGATACTACTTCTCGACACAGCATCTATAGAATGTGTCGACACTAGATTTGTGGTGTCGACACAGTCACTTCTTTTCTTCATACAAATTTACTTTGTTGAAATTATGTCATGTGTTGACACAAGTCCTGTGTGTCGACACAGTTGATGTCGACTAAGTCTTCTGTGTGTCGACACTGCCTCTGTGTGTCGACACCATTGATGTCGACTAAGCTTCTCTGTGTGTCGACACTCCCTCTGTATGTCGACACAGTTTCTTCTAGTGTCAACACAGTCTTTCCAAGTGTTGACACAATTAACTCCAAGTGCCGGCACAACTTTTCTCCAGTGTCGACACAAGCCTTCATAAGTGTCGACACAGCATCTTCTGGTGTCGACATATGGATTTAGAAACATTTTCCAGCATTCTTGCATTTTCTTAACCTGCACATATAAACTCAAAACAACATCAAATACACCTTGATGCATATCATTGAGTAAGTTGAGTCTTATTCAAATCTGGTACACATTTTCCAATGCACCCAACAATCTCCCCCTATTTGGAGAAGTCATAACCCTTAGTCAATGATATACATCATTCATAACAAATACACATTATGATGTATAACAACATTATATGACAGGGTAACTTTTAAAACAAAACATATATAACAAATCATCACAGAATAATAACGCAACCAGAATGAGCATTAATCATGTTTTGTTTCAAATTTCAAAAGTTTCTTGAATAATAGTTTACATAGATTTTAAACACTAAAGTTTACAATGTTATAAAATCTAGTGAATCTAATCTAAGGCTGCTCTGGCTCCTTGATGACAATTCCTTTGCCTGATTGGATCTTGGCTTGAACTGGAGCATCAGTATCATCAGCTGGCTTCTTGCCCTTTAGATCTTTCTTATTTTGCTCTTCAGCCCTTATTCTTTTCCTTTCAAAGTATTGAAAAGGCTTAGGGAAGTACTTGCTAGGCTCCTGAGCATTAGGAGGTAGCTTCCCAGTTTTTGCCTTTCTTCTATATTGAACAATGGCTTCCTGCCTGACTTCATACTTTTGTCATTCTTGTGCAGAGTACCATTTGCCCCTATCATGAGTTTTATCCTTTACAACTTTCCAAGCAGTCAGTATAATGTTCCTGGATGTTGGACTCCACTGCTCAAAATCAGGCTTTAACTCAGCCTGTTCTCTGAATCTCTTCTTTGACAGAAGAGCTTCTTGCTCTTTGTTCCAAACTGCCTCTAACACTGGCATGTCTACTTTCTCAAGGATAATATTTTGAGTACCTTCTGGAGGGTTGTACATAGACTGTACTTCTTGGTGAATCATTTCAAGATCTGTTGGAGGATAAATAACTTGAGCAACTTCAGCTTGATCACCTCCAAAATAAGCAGGGTGTATACCTGACTCAGGCACATTATCATCATCACAGAGGGGTGGATATCCAAGGGTGGCTCTGATGCTATTAGATATCCATTTAGCATGATCAGAGCCAGCTTTGACTAACACTCTCTCCCCGTTTATGACTTCTCTTTCAACATGATCCCTGAGATCATCTTTTTGAAATCTGATTTGTTCATCAAGAAAATTTACACCATCTTTATAAAAAGACTTTAACTTGAGTAGCTGTGCAGAAATAGTCTTCTGAGAATCCTTAATAGCTATTTGGACAGCAGCTAGTCCTTCTTGTAATTGTTTGTCAAAATCTGCCTTAGCATTAGTCCTTGCTTCAGTCTGGGAAGTTGCAACATTCTTCAGTTCTGTAACAATCACATTATATGATTCAGTCAGATTATCATTCATTCTAAGTTGATTCTCTAGTACATAGCCTTGTTTAAGAGCTATATCATCAACTTGAGTCTTGATTTTCTCTTGATGTGTTGCTAGGAAAACCACAACATTGCCTCCTTTGTGAAAGCAATCTGTCATCTCCTTCTTATTCTGATTAACTTCAAATCTTATTGATTTTATATCTTGTGGCAAGGAGAATTGTAAATCTTTATGGGTCTCATCCATATATTTCTCCATGGCAATCCTTTGTTCATCCAATTTTACTTGTAGAGAGACTAATAAGGAGCTATAATCAGGTATAGGGGCAGCTTGTGAAGCAGTTTGTAAAGCCCTCTTATGACTCTGGCTTCTTCTTTTGAATACCATTAGCTTCCTCTTTTTGGCTTGAATTGCTGCTTCATCTTTAGAAGTTGAGGTACTGGCTATTTCAACTCTATCCTTAGGACTAGGAGGCAATTCCTGTTCAGTCCTAGGTTGCGCCCCCTGAGTCCCTTGCTCCTCCCCCATAGTACTTACTTGCTCCTTTTCAATGTTAAATTGCTCCCCCTCAAAAGCTGCTTTCTCACCCTCAAACTCAGTCTGCCCTAAATCAGGGAACAACTATTCAAGAGTGAACTCTTATTGAGTAGGGACTGGAGATACTCTTATCTCTGGAGCATGATAAGTAGCAGATGTATCCTCCATGATAACATCTTAAGCTTGACTGTGTAGTTGAGTTGGCTGGTCAACATCAATCAAAGATTCAGTTAGAGTTTCATCCTTATCATTAAGAATTGATTGATTAACCTCATATATTACCTCAAGTATAGTTTGTGTAGTAATATCACTTTCCAAGTGTATTGGCTCTTCCTCAACATGAGGCTCCCCCTGCACTTGAGCACTATCTGTAGGGTCTTGTGCAGGAATATCTTGTGCTGTAGATTTTTCAGGAATCTCTTGCCTTTCCTCATCAGGCATGTCCTTAGTTAGGACTCTATCCCATCTAGAAATAATCCTTATGTTCATTCTTCTCATATGATTAATCTTTGAACCAGCAGTCTGTGTCATTACTTCTGGAATTACTCCAGCCAAGTAGAGACTCATAATCCTTCCCATATTTAGTTTCTTAATACTTTCCTTAATCTTTTCAAATATTACTGCTGACCAATCAGTGTTTAGTCTATAGATGATCCTGGTCATCAGGCTAAACATATAGGCAGAAATCCTATCATACCCTCTGGCTTACAGAGAATGACTTTGCCAACTACTTCTGAAAGAAATTTTCCTTACTGATTCATTCCTTTTCTATTCATTGTTGATCCAATGTTCAAGGTGGGATCCAATCCACACCATTGAAGTGCTTCCCTAGTCTTTGATGAAGGTACTTCTTCTTCTTGAGTTCTTGGAAGTTGAAGAGTTTTCCTTAAGCTCTTCAAAGTAAGTTTAACCTTAGTTCCTTGAAATGTTGACTTGATCTTGAGTCCAGTTGAGTCTAAAGAAGCTGCGCCATAGAATTCTAGTATTTCCTTCTTCCAAATCTTTGTCGGTTCAGAAACCAGAAATTACAACCCATTTTCAGCAATTAGGATTATGACTGCTTTAATTTCAGGTTCTGCATTATCAAAGGCGTGGCGTACCAGCTCATAACCTTCGTTGACACTATCTTCTAGCTTTGGCGCCATTAGGGTTGAGTGAAATCTTGGATTGAGAAGAGAGAAGTTGTCGACACAAAGTGTTTGTCTCGAAACTATGGAGAGTGTGTCGACAGACCATGTTGTTGACCTATTTATACCTTTTCTAAGTAATGAAGGTCAAAAGTCGTGTCAACAATCTCTTAATGTGTCGACACTGTTGAAACGTGTCGACACAGACTTCTAATGTCTCGACATCAATTCTATTTGACTTTGTCAAGTTCGACGAATTGACTATGTCAAGTTCGACGATCTGAGGTCGACGAATCTGCGCTTGACGATATGTGTCAATTCTGCGCTCGACGAAATCTGTGTTGATCCTAAGTGTCTACACCACTTCTGGATGTGTCGACACCACTTCTCTGAAGTGTCGACACCTATTCCCTAGATGTGTCGACACCACTTTGCTGGAATGTCGACATCAACTACTATGTGTCGACACAGACAACTTCTTGTGTCGACACAATTTTACTTAGCCAATTTTGTTAAACTAATTTATGTTCAACATACCTAATTCAATTTTGAAATTGTTGAATTTAGTTTCATCTAAAGGCTTAGTAAACATGTTTGCTAGTTGTAAATCAGTACTAACAAATCCTAAAGAGATATTTTCTTTCTCTACATGGTTTCTAAGAAAATGGTACCTTATTTCTAAATGTTTTGTTCTACTATGAGAAACTGGATTATGTGCAATAGAAATAGCACTAGTAGAATCACATAATAATGGGGTTCTACTTACCTGGATACCATAGTATTCAAACTGATGCTGTATCCACAATAGTTGTGCACAGCAACTTCCAGCAGTAATATACTCTGAATCAGCTGTGGAAATAGCCACACTGGTCTGCTTCTTACAGCTCCAAGACACCAATCTTCCTCCTAGAAATTGACAGGTGCCTGTAGTACTTTTCCTATCTACTTTGCAACCTGCAAAGTCTGCATCTGAATAACCCATTAGTAGAAAATCTCTATCCCTAGGATACCAAAGGCCTAGATTAGTTATGCCCTTAAGATATCTCAAAATCCTTTTGACTGCAGTAAGATGAGATTCTTTAGGGCAGGATTGGTACCTAACACAGACACATGTAGCATACATGATATCTGGTCTACTAGCAGTCAGATATAGGAGGGAGCTAACAATTCCTCTATACAAAGTTTCATCTATAGGTTTCCATGCATCATCTTTGCTAAGAGATACACTTGTCCCCATAGGAGTTCTCATGGTAGTGGATGACTCCATACCATACTTCTTAATCAACTCCAGGGTGAACTTAGACTGGGATATGGACAAGCCATCTTCAATCTGTCTTACTTGGAGACCTAAGAAGAACTTAAGTTCTCTCACACTGCTCATTTCAAATTTCCCTTTCATAGGTTTTGCAAACTTTCTACAAAGGTTACTTTCAATAGACTCAAATATTATGTCATCAACATATATTTGGACTAGGATAATCTTTCCTTTGGATTCCCTAAGGAATAGAATCTTATCTATTTTCCCCTTGAGAATTTGTTCTCAATGAGGAAAGTAGATAGGGTTTCATACCAAGCTCTTGGGGCTTGTTTCAACCCATACAAAGCCCTCCTAAGTCTATAGACATAAGTAGGATAGAGTGAATCAACAAAACCTGAGGGGTGCTCTACATAAACCTTCTCTTTTAAGTCTCCATTTAAGAAGACAGACTTAACATCCATCTGGAATACTTTGAAGTCTTGATATGCTGCATAGGCTAGAAATAGCCTGATAGCTTCCAGTCTTGCCACAGGGGCAAATGTCTGATCAAAGTCTATACCCTCCTCCTGTCTGTATCCTTTGGCAACTAATCTTGCCTTGTTCTTGACTATGATCCCGCTCTCATCAAGCTTGTTTCTATATATCCACTTTGTCCCAATGACATTGTGGCCCTTTGGTTTTGGAACCAAATCCCAGACCTTGCACCTTCTGAATTGATTTAACTCCTCTTGCATGGCATCAATCCAGTGTGGGTCCTTAACAGCTTCTTCAAATCTCATGGGTTCCACTTGAGATAAGAAGCTAGAGCAAAGAATTGTGTTCAAGTTCATGCACCTTGTTTGTAGTCCTTGTCTTGGATCACCAATGATCTGGTGTGCAGGATGATCCTTCAACTGTCTAACTACAAGAGGTAATCTATCAACAGTTTAGCCTTCTCTAATCTCTTCATTATGCTGCACCTCATGTTCTTCATCAGCATCCTCAGTTTCTTGTACTCCCCCTGGACAGTAACTACCATTTTCCTCATCCAGCTTTGCAGTTGGAACTTCTCTGATAGTAAGCTGGTCCATCTTCTACTGAATGCCTGTGGAGCTACAAGAACCACTTGGCAACTCACTGTTAATAAGTCTAGTTTCATCAAAGATGACATGAACTGACTCTTCTACAACTTGAGTAGCCAAGTTGTAGACCCTATAGGCTTTACTATTGTTGCTGTACCCAACAAATATCCCATCTTGGGATTTGCCAGCAAACTTATAAAGGTGAGATTTGCCATTGTTAAGTACATAACACTTGCAACCAAAGATCCTGAAATAGGATAAGTTTGGTTTTCTGGCTTTCACAACCTCATATGATGTCTTTTTGTTGCTTTTGGTGATGGAAGCCCTTTTGAGCACATGACATGCAGTGTTAACTACCTCAGCCCAGAAATATTCTGGGAGAGAAGTATCGCTCAATAGAGTTCTTCCAGCCCCAATCAATGTCCTATTCTTTCTCTCAGCAATGCCATTTTGCTGAGGTGTTCTAGGTGAGGAGAATTCCTGAAGAATCCCAAACTCTTCACACAGCCTTGTCATACTTTCAGATTGGAATTCAGTTCCATGGTCACTTCTGATTTTGACCACTGAACTATCTAATTCATTCTGAATTTGTTTGACAAAATTGTAGAAGACCTTTGGGGTTTCAGATTTCTGTCTCAGAAAGAATACCCATGAGAATCTAGAATAGTCATCTACAACCACAAAAGGGTAGACCTTACTACCTAGGCTCTGAACTGGCATAGGACCAAATAAATCCATATGCAAGAGGTACAAGCACCTCACTGAATCCTTGGTTTCAAGACTATGAAAGGAGGATCTAGTCTGCTTGCCTTTTTGACAAGCAGAACATATTCCATCCTTAACACACTTAACTTGAGGACCATTCCTCACTAACTCTTTACTAAAGAGTTGGCCAATTGTCTTGTAGTTAAGATGAGCTAGCCTCTTGTACCATTTGACACAATGAGAGACTTTCTCATCAGCCACAAGACAGATAGGAGAATTTTTATTCTCACACACAAAGTCTAGGCAATATACATTTCTTTTTCTATATCCAGTCAATATGACCTCTTGATCACTTGACCTCTTGATATGACAACCATTCTTGACAAATGAAATGTCATAACCTAAATCATTCAGCTGACTTATGCTAATTAGGTTGTGTTTCAAACCCTTTACATAGGCCACTTGAGTGATTGTAATTGAGTTATTAGAAATGTTACCAAAACCTTTGATGACTCCCTTTTCAGAACCACCAAAGATTACTTTAGTCCCATTCAGCATAGGTGAGTAGTCCTTCAGCAATCCCCTTATTCAAGTCATTTGCCTGGAACATCCACTATCCAAGTACCATATAGGGGCATGGCAACTTGAACTCACCTGCAATAAAAATTACTTAACCTTAGAACCCAAATAACTTTTGGGTCCTTGGTGCAAGTTAGTCTGAAACTTAACAAATCTGCATGTAGCTCTTCTAACAGGCAGACTGCTACTCTCCTTGACACTGGTATTGTGCCAACAGTCTAAGGCATAGTGGCCTATCTTGCCACAGCACCAGCACTCAAACTTATTGTACCTCTTTTTAGGTGCAATCTTAGCTGTAATATTTGCAGCAGGTCTTTTGTTTTGTGTCGGGGCTTTGCCTCTAGAATTGGACTTAGCAGTCCATGTAGTTCTCTTAAATCCTAATCCAGCCTTACCCTTTTGAGACACAAACTCATCAATCAAGGGTAATACAGATTTTGGCTTAGAAAAGATAGCTACAATCTCTTTCTCTTTCTGAAGTCTAGTTTCCAGATTTTTAATCTGATCATTTTTAAATGTGATAGTACCCATCTGAATAACAGTAATGTTTTTCAGTCTGGCTATCTCATTCAACTTCTGAGCCAGCAACTTCTCTGAATCAGATGCAGCCAACTTAAGAGCTGCAATTTCCTTAGTCTGATGTTTGGCCAGGCTTTTGCTTCTCTTAAGTGCCTGCAATAAATCTCCATATTCATCTATTAACTGATGAATATCTCCTTCAGATTCAGACCCATCTTAATCTCTTGATGGAGCTGCATCTGATTCTGACCTAGTGAAATAATCAGAATCTACAAAAACACATTTTACCTTACTAGGGTCAGGCTGATCCTGACACTTGTCTTTTTCTGACACAGCCATCAGTCCTTTGCACTGACGGTCTTCCTGCTCATAGATAGAGTCCAGCAATTGCATGAACTCATCCTCTTCTTCTACAAACAGACCAATGTATGCCTCAGCCTCTGATTCAGACTCTGAATTGATTGATCAGTCAAACTTTTTTCTTTCTCAGCAACCAAGAATTTCTCCATCTTGATCTTGTGCTGAGATTTCTTTCTATTAGCAGACTCTTTTCTCTTATCTGGACAGTCAGCCACAACATGTCCAGCTTTGTTGCAGCAATAACATATAATCTTGGATGTAGTTGACTTGCTAGGCTTTGTCCCATTCCTGTCTTTCCTGGATGATTTCCCCTTCTGATAATAATCATCCTTGGACTGAGATGTGGAAGGCTTAGATTTCCACTGTTTCTTCTTCAAGAATCTCTGGAACTGCCTTGTGAATGCTGCAAAGTCTTCATCTGAGTCACTGCTTTCTGTACTGGGATTATCTGAATTCTCTGAGATCATTTCTGCATCTCTCTTAGGAAAAGATAGAGACATTTTCCTATTCTTCCTTGTGGCTTCTACCTTGAAGGCCACTGACTTTTCTTTATAGTCACCTTTTGTATTCTTTTCTTCCTCCTTTCTGGCTAACAACTGCATCTCATATGACAGTAATTTTCCAAATAGTGTTGGAGGAGAAATTTCACCCAGTCTGGCCACTTCCCTTATGACACAGATTTTTGTATACCATTCCTTAGTCAAAGACCTAAGAAATTTATCATTTAACTCATAAGTACTGAAAACTCTTCCATAGGACATTAGTTCATTGACAATCCTATAGAACTGTTGGGTTTCTCTATGTGGTTGGCACAACATTTGTGCGCGCAGCGGAAAAGTAAAACATCAAGAAAAACCCAAAGAGATGTGGATCGGGCCATGAACAGTTGAATCAAGAAGTTAGCAAGACTAGGCAAAAATTACCTCGGTGGCGTTAAGTCACAACTCAACGGAGATGCTCCAGACTTTATCTGCTTGCTAGTGGCGAGTTCTACGTGGAATAGTGTCCACGTTTCTGCAGAAGTCCACACCAGCGGGAGAACGCCGAGCTTTCCGTCGCACGGAAGATCGGGAAGGAGAAGACCGCACCTCGGCTATTCCACGGACTGCTAGGTCCGCGCCAGGAAGAGCAGCACCAGCGACAGTCGCTGGAGAAGAGGCGGCCGACGGAGCAAACACGGCGGCGGCGGAACTCTTCCGTCGGCGGCGGGGATCGGGATCGGCGGAGCGAAAGGCGGAACGGCTTCCGTCGGGTTTCGATCTGCTACGGAGAAAATCGCGAGCCCAAAACCTTAAAAAATCCCGATAAACCCTAAGAGTCCTATTTATACCAAGGTATAAATAAACCCAGGAAAATCGCTATCCGCAGACCACCCGAAAATAGGGTTCAGAATCGGCGAGTATCAATCGGTGAGAATCGGCGACAATCGGCGAGAATCACTGAGCAGGTTCGGCGAGAATCAGTCGACGAGTATCATACAGGATCGGCGAGAATCAGAGTACAATACTCGACGATTCTCTCCGATCGTCGAGCCGCGCTCGATGATACACAACGATACTCGACGATCGTCGAGCCGCGGTCGACGACAATTGTCGAAGTAGTCGATCGTCGAGAATCAACAATTGATTCTCGACGATTCTCGTCGATCGGCGAGAATCAGAGAGACGATTCTCGCCGATCGGCGGGAATCAGAAGATGATTCTCGACTAATGTCATCGACCCTCGGATGACAATCCCAACCAGCCCTTCAAGGCAACATTTGCCCAACCCGATGATCCTATAAGGCAACACTTTGCCCATAACCCTATTCAGGTCGGTGATTGGTAACCTTTACCAACACAGTCAGTCATCCAACATCTCCACATCTCTTATGTGCGACCCTGCAGGCTCATATCGCGTTGGCAGTGAGATTACATGCTTGATCACTTCCAGATCACAATGGTAACTCCAACAGACTCCCACTTGATCTCGAAAGTATCAAACCAAAAACCTCACAAACAATGAGCGGCATCTAGCAATGCATCATTGCTCCCCAAGCAATATGAGTTTATAACTCATAAGCCTTTATGACCAATGTATCAGCGTTGTCTTTGTCCCTTTGTCCCTTACATCCGGAAAGAACTAGAGGTATGGACCGTGTCACCCTCGTAATAGCTCAATCCAAGTTTCTTGATCCAGGACGGACTTCCAGAGAATGGTGAGTCCAATATCACATATTGACTCAACCAAGCATGGCCATGCATTTCTCAATCCAGTTCCATCAAGGGGCCCATGGATGCAACTCCTGTCATACAGGAGGACAAATTCCATATCTGCTCACACACAAACACCCAAATGATTCGTAACATGCCCAACAACCACCCTTATCATCAACCTTTCTCAAGGAAGACTTTAGATGGCAACAAAGCACGCTCTTCCTCACTTGATGAATGCTGTGACTTCAGGTCAAAGGATCACAACACCATTGTCAATTGAGACCTACTCGTGACACGATTGGATGACAATCCACAGAGTAGTCTCAGGTTGGGTCTGTCCAGTACAACTTGTTCACTAACAAGTACCCACATGATGACTTGATATCACAATATCATGACCTGTGAGAACCAGTCATCAGTCAACGCACGTGCTAGCCTTCATGTATCATCATCACCCTTAGCTTCTATGATGATACTCGACCAGGGACCTTTAAGAATGAAGCTTCAAATAAATCATGGGCTCTCACATTCAAGTCACGTACTTGATGTCCCATGGAAGCGAACATTCTAAGAGTATCTATTATGTTAACATTTAACTATCATATATAGAAAAATTCATAATAAAAGAATTTGCCATTAATTATAAAAGAAAAACTAGGTACACAGTTCATCATATGAACAAACAGCCAACAAAATACATATTTACATGCAATCCACAAGATCCTCGCTAGAGTTGATCATTTAGGTATCGTATACCCATCGATCTAGTATGACCATCATGCTTTCTCTGCGCGAGAGGCTTTGTCAGCGGATCCGCAATATTTTCCTCAGTCGGCACTCTGCAAATGTTTACATCTCCTCGTTCGACAATCTCACGAATAAGATGAAAACGCCGGAGTATGTGCTGGGAGCGCTGATGAGATCTAGGTTCCTTAGATTGTGCAATTACACCATTGTTATCACAGTAGAGAACTACGGGACCAACAATGCTAGGAACTACATCAAGCTCGACGATGAATTTCCTAATCCATACAGCCTCCTTCGCCGCATTAGCTGCTGCGATATACTCGGCCTCTGTTATAGAATCAGCAACTATCTCTTGCTTGGAACTCTTCCAGCTCACAGCTCCTCCATTCAGGCAAAACACAAAACCTGACTGAGACTTGGAGTCATCTCTATCAGTTTGGAAGCTAGCATCCGTGTAACCACTTACAACGAGCTCTTCCTCTCCACCATACACCATGAACACGTCCTTAGTCCTTCTCAAGTACTTCAGGACATTCTTGACTGCAATCCAGTGACACTCACCGGGGTCTGACTGATACCTGCTAGTCATGCTCAAAGCAAAGGAGACATCGGGTCGAGTACATAACATCGCGTACATGATCGATCCAATTGCCGAAGCATATGGAATCAACTTCATGTGGTCCTTGTCTTCACAAGACTTTGGACACTAGTCCTGTGAGAGATTCACACCATGAGACATGGGCAAAAATCCTTTCTTGGACTCAATCATGTTGAACCGCTTCAACACCTTTTCGATGTACGTACTCTGGGTCAAACCCAGCAACTTCTTCGATCTATCTCTATAGATCTTAATACCGACTATATAAGTCGCTTCACCTAAATCCTTCATTGAAAAGCAATTCCCTAGGTTGTTCTTAACAACTTTCAGGGTAGGAATGTCGTTCCCGATCAACAGTATGTCATCTACATACAATATCAGGAAGGCAACAATGCTCCCACTGATTCGCTTGTAAACACAAGGCTCATCTTCATTCTTGATGAAACCAAACTCTTTGATTTTCTCATCAAAACGAAGATTCCAACTTCGAGAGGCCTGTTTCAGTCCATAAATGGACTTATTCAGCTTGCATATTTTAGTGGCTTCATCTGGGGATACAAATGTTGAAATTTGTGAAGTGGAAGTGGGTGACGAGACAGGCCGCGCGTCCTGTGGCGGACAGCTTTGGCGGACTGGGCGGACTGGGCGGACTGGGCGGACTGAGGTTTGCGGCCTGGTGAGAAGTCTGGTGGAAGCCGGCTGTGTTCTGAGCGGGTTATTGCATGGAGTCCGCGGTTTGGTGCGGCCTGGTATCTGCGGATAGAGAGGCTTGCGGACTGGTGCTTTGCTCAGTGGTCGCGTGTGCAAGCTTGTGCTGATAGGCGGGTTGGCTCGAGTTCGCGGGAAGCCTTGCGGACTGATATGTCCGCGGTGCGGGCTGTTGCGGACTAAGCTTAGAGCTTGGCTGAGGCCTTGTCGAGCTCTGGTGGCACAGCAGGTCTTGCTGTGGAGACCGGTTGGCGGACTGATGCTTGGAGTCCGGCAGGAAGCTGCTGCGTTGGACAAGTGCGAGGAGCTCGCGGACTGGTTGCGGTCTATGCTAGGGTGTTTGGCGGACGGGACTTTGTGTCCGCCATGCTCGCACTGGCCCTTGATGGTTTTTGGACTTGGTCACACATTGTGCCAAGTTCATGGTGTCCGCCGTATCCGCCAAGTCCGCTGTGACCGGGCGGACTGTTGTTGTGCCTTTGGTCGTGGACTTGTGGCAGATTGAGGTGTGGGTCTTGCGGACTGCCTCGGGTTGGTGCGGACAGCCATTGAAGAGGGTTTGCTGTCCTGAAGCAGTTGGAGCTTTGCGGGCTGGTGCCTTGTCCGCTTAGCTTAGGCGGACTGGAGAGGGTTCGTCATTGGTTGCCTAGCTCCTGGCGGTTTCCCTTGGTGTCCGGCTAAGTCCTCGTGGACTGAGCGGACGGTGGTTGTATTCGCGCGGACTAAGGGTGGTGTCGCTATCTCTTGGGCGGTGACCACACTCCTCACCTTGCCTATAAATAGGACCCCCCTGGCACATCTACAGTAACCTAAGTAACTTGAGTGAACAGTAAGTTGGGGTGTGCGAAGTGATGCGGTCTCTGTTTGTCAGTCCGCGCGGATTGTTTCAGGCTGACGGTTTGCTGTGTGCAGGTCGCGCGGATAACTTCAAGGAGCCAGGAGTTTGGCTGTGACTTCGGTCAGTGCTTGGAAGTGTGCGGTCTCTGCGGACTCAGCAGGAGGTCGCTCTGCGGCTTGTCAGTTCTGTTTCATCTTTGCCAGCTTCAATAACCTGTCCGCCGGCTTCAGGCGGGTAGGGGAGTTCCTCAGTTCGGGTTCAGCAGGAGGCGAATAACGGTGTGTCCGCGCAGCCTCGCGGTCTCGGCGGACTCCGTGGTATTCGGCGGTTTGCAGCATAGCTTGGGCGAGCTCAGCGGTCTCGGCGGTCTCGGCGACCTCGCGGTCTCGGCGGACTGGAGTGCTGTCCGCCCGGCTTGTTTTTTGGTTCTTTCTGTTTACAGCTGTATTACTAGCGAAATCATGTCTCGCTATGTATGCCTCGGATTGTAATGAAGTGAATGCATAATAAAACCTTCTTGTGCTTCCATTGTGTTGTTGGGTGTAACCTCTAGTCCTTGGGTTTTCCGTAGGTTCAGCGTGCGAACTGGGTAGTTCCGAAGATATTAATTTGGTGTTTGGGCTATCTTGCTGACCACGTTGAGAAAATTTAACATGGTATCAGAGGGAGGTTTCGGAGGTTCAGTTGCGTGAGCGGAAGTCAGCCAGTGTTGTGACTCAGTGATTGAGTGGTGATCAACTTGTGTTGTTGCTCGGAGCTGCTGAAGGGTACCAACAGGTGTTTGCAATGGAAGGAAGTCTTGCAAGAGGTCTGGGCATTGAACTCTTAACGCCGACTAACTTCAAGAAGTGGAAGTCGTGCATGAAGAGTTATCTTCTTGGCGAGGAGCTGTGGGAAGTCGTCGGTGGTGACGACAGACAGGAAGTTACTGCTGCTTTCGGTACTGCTGAGCAGGTGAGGCTCTGGAGAAGAACAAATGCTAAGGCGGAGTTCATTCTGAAGAGAGCTGTTTCTCCGGAACTGTTTGATCACATCATTGGATGTGAGTCGGCTGCTGATATTTGGACAACCATTGATGAGTTGTTCAATAGGAAGAATGTGGCGCGGCTGCAGTTCCTGGAGAATGAGTTGGCCAGGGCAACTCAGGGAGACCTTTCCATCTCCAAGTACTTCTTAAAGATGAAGAGCTTGTGTGCTGAGCTGTCGGCACTGGATCCTGATGAGCCTATCTCTGAGGAAAAGATGAAGAGGCACATTATCCGCGGCTTGCGGAAGGAGTATGTGTCCTTTGTTACATCTGTTCAAGGGTGGGCTACTCAGCCGTCTCTACTGGAGCTGGAGAATCTGCTTGCCTCGCAGGAGACCTTAGCAAGGCAGATGGCTGGAGTGAATCTGAATCAGGAAGGCAGCGAGGCTCTCTTCTCAGGCAAGAAGAAGGGATGGGAAGGGAAGAAGAAGAAGAAGGTGCATGCCGCTGGTGAAAAGGAGACTTCAACTTCGTATCCGCCGGAGAGGAGCAATGCTCCTAAGGACTGGAAGAAGAATCTGAAGTGCTACCGGTGTCATCAGCGAGGGCACTTCAAGCGGGACTGCAAGGTCAAACTGCAGCCTGGGCATGCTGCAGGAAAGGAGGAAGCTTGCTCGAGAAGTGAAGAAGCAGAATGGGGAGGAGCTTTCATGATGGGCACTTGTGTTCGGGCCTTATCTGCTGAGGACTTCAACAGCGAGTGGATCGTCGACTCCGGGTGTGGTCATCACCTCACCAGAGACAAGTCGAAGTTCACCTCCATGCAGGCTTACTCAGGTAATGAAGCTATTATCACTGCTGATAATACTGTTTATGCAGTAGAGAAGGAGGGGGTCGTGTCTTTGGGTAGTGATCAGGGGCCACTCACGTTAAGGAGTGTGTATCACGTGCCGGGCATGAAGAAGAACCTCTTCTCGGTGACCAACGCGGTGGACGCTGGGTATCACGTTCTGTTTGGGCCAACAGACGTGAGGTTCCTTCGCAACGTATCAGCGGTGATGGCTGATGTTGCTCATGTTGGGAGGAGGGTGAAGAACTTGTTTGTTCTTTCCACCAGTGCTTATGTTGATAGAATGAGGGCCAATGATAGTGCGGCTATCTGGCATGAGAGGCTGGGGCATGTTGGCATGGACAAGCTAAAGGCAATGGCGAGTAGAAGTCTGGTGAGGGGGTTGCCGATATTGTCCTCCTTTGGTGATGGGCATGTTTGTGCGGGCTGTCAATACGGTAAGGCACATCGCCTTCCGTTTGATAAATCACAAACAAGGAGCAAGAAACCATTGGAGTGTATTCATGGCGACCTGATGGGACCGACGGTTACTGCCAGCCTTGGTGGAAGCAGATACATGCTTGTCTTGGTTGATGACTACTCAAGGTATACTTGGGTGTACTTCTTAAAGGAGAATTCGGAAGCCTTCTGTTTGTTCGTAGAGTTCAAGGAGTTGGTAGAAGGTCGGCTTGGCTTGTGGATTAAGAAGTTTAGAACTGATAACCGGGGGAGTTTGTCTCTTCCGAGTTTTCTAACTTCTGCAGGAAGCACAGAATCCAACGGGAGCTTACTTGTGCTCACACTCCACAACAAAATGGGGTAGCAGAGCGGAAGATCCGTCATTTGACGGAAACCTGCAAATGTTGGCTGCATGCGAAAGATATCCCAAGGTCCTTTTGGGCGGAGGGAATGTCTTGTGCTGCTTATGTTATCAACCGGATGCCACTCAGCCCTATCAACATGAAGACTCCTATTGAGCTGTTGCTGAAGGAGAAGCCGAGTGTTGAACACCTTAGGGTGTTTGGTTCAACTTGCTATGTGCATGTCCCGGATGCTTCACGGACAAAGCTGGATGCGAAGGCAAGGAAACTTGTCTTTGTTGGCTACGATGAACGGAAGAAGGGATGCAAATGCATGGACCCTGTGACGAAGAAGTTCGTGGTATCAAGAGACGTTGTCTTTGACGAGCTGACATCATATGGAGGTGGCTCGGTGGAGCTTACCGGAAGTAGCAAGATTGAGGAAGCACCGGTGGAGGCTGCTGAAGGCTTGGAAGAGGAGCTTGCTGTTTCACCAGCAGCTCCTGTTGCTTCGAACTCCGAGGCTGAGCCTTCTGGCTCAGGAAGCAGGGGGAGCACTGCTCAATGCTTGCCCCAGGTAGGAGTGGAGCATGAAGAAGCAACGGAAGCCGTGAGCAAAGAGCTGTGTCTTCGGAGATCGAAGAGGGTGGTTAAGCCACCGGCTCGGTACTGTGATGGGAATGCAGTGAGTTTTGTCTCCTGCTTCTTTGCAGGTCCTCTGGATGAGCGAGAGCCTGCAAACTTCAACGAAGCCACTGGAGTGAAGGAGTGGGATGATGCCATGAAGGAAGAGATTGATGCTCTGAACAAGAATGAAACCTGGGACCTTGTGCCCAAGGTTGATGGCGTTACTCCGGTTACTTGCAAGTGGGTGTATAAGTTGAAGAAGAAGGCTGATGGGAGAATTGATCGGTTCAAGGCTTGCCTGGTCGCAAGAGGATTCTCACAGCAGTATGGAGAAGACTATGAGGAGACATTCAGTCCAGTTGCGAAGATGACTTCTGTAAGAGTGGTGATCGCCTTGGCTGCTAGCAAGGGATGGAGGTTGTGGCAACTCGATGTGAAGAATGCCTTTCTTTACGGAGAGATTGACAAGGACATTTTCATGGATCAGCCGCTTGGTTTTGTCTCTGAGAAGCATCCGGACTATGTCTGCAAACTCAGGAAGGCTCTCTATGGGTTGAAGCAAGCTCCTCGAGCGTGGTATGGGAAGATTGCAGAGTACTTGCAATTCTGTGGATACCTGGCTTCTAACTCGGATTCAAGCTTGTTCGTCAAGAAGAAGGGAGAGCTAAGAGTCTTGGTCCTGCTGTATGTGGATGACATGATCATCACAGGGAACTCGTAGGAGGAAGTAGCAAGGCTCAGGGCAGAGCTTGCTATACGCTTCGAGATGAAGGACTTGGGAGAGTTGCATCACTTTCTTGGTCTGGAAGTGGAGAGGAAGGAGTGCGGGGTTCTCATTAGCCAGAAAGGGTATGCTGATCGCATTGTGAAGCAGTTTGGCATGGGCGAAGGGAAGAAGTGCTCTACTCCACTGGAATCTGGGCTGAAGCTTCGACGGGATGAAGGAAGGGTTCTTCTTGATTCCTTGGTGTTCAGGGCTCTTGTTGGGAGCTTGATTTAGCTGATGATTACAAGGCCGGATATCGCTTATGCTGTTGGCCGAGTAAGTCGGTATATGGCTGAACCAAGGAAATCTCATCTAGTGGCGGCGAAGGGAATTCTGAAGTATGTCAAGGCTTCTTCTGACATGGGACTCCTCTATAGAAGGGACGCGGAGGTTGCGTTGCTCGGGTACACGGATGCTGACTATGGCGGTGATTCGGATGATCGAAGGTCTACTTCAGGTTATGTGTTCACTTGCGGTTCAACTAGCATCTCGTGGTGTAGCAAGAAGCAGGACTCAGTGTCGGTTTCAACCACGGAGGCGGAGTATAAGGCTTCGTCCTTGGCTGCTCGGGAAGCCGTTTGGTTGAGGAGGCTTATAGAGGATGTCCATGAAGAAGTGCAAGGGCCTACTTTACTCCGGGGTGACAATGAGAGTGCTCTCAAACTGGTAAATAATCCAGTGTGTCACGCCAGGACCAAGCATATAGAGATTGATCACCACTTCATTAGGGAGAAGGTGTTGGAGGGGTCTCTGCTGGTCGGGCATGTTCGGAGTGAAGATAATCTTGCTGACATCTTCACAAAGCCACTGTCGAAGGGGCCTTTTGAACGCTTACGCAGCTTGCTGGGCTTGGTCACCACTTCTCACTTCAAGGGGGAGTGTTGAAATTTGTGAAGTGGAAGTGGGTGACGGGACAGGCCGCGCGGCCTGTGGCGGACAGCTTTGGCGGACTGGGCGGACTGGGCGGAATGGGCGGACTGCGGTTTGCGGCCTGGTGAGAAGTCTGGTGGAAGCCGGCTGTGTTCTGAGCGGGTTGTTGCATGGAGTCCGCGGTTTGGTGCGGCCTGGTATCTGCGGATAGAGAGGCTTGCGGACTGGTGCTTTGCTCAGTGGTCGCGGGTGCAAGCTTGTGCTGATAGGCGGGTTGGCTCGAGTTCGCGGGAAGCCTTGCGGACTGATATGTCCGCGATGCGGGCTGTTGCGGACTAAGCTTAGAGCTTGGCTGAGGCCTTGTCGAGCTCTGGTGGCACAGCAGGTCTTGCTGTGGAGACCGGTTGGCGGACTGATGCTTGGAGTCCGGCAGGAAGCTGCTGCGTTGGACAAGTGCGAGGAGCTCGCGGACTGGTTGCGGTCTGTGCTAGGGTGTTTGGCGGACGGGACTTTGTGTCCGCCATGCTCGCACTGGCCCTTGATGGCTTTTGGACTTGGTCACACATTGTGCCAAGTTCATGGTGTCCGCCGTATCCGCCAAGTCCGCTGTGACCGGGCGGACTGTTGCTATGCCTTTGGTCGTGGACTTGTGGCGGATTGAGGTGTGGGTCTTGCGGACTGCCTCGGGTTGGTGCGGACAGCCATTGAAGAGGGTTTGCTGTCCTGAAGCAGTTGGAGCTTTGCGGGCTGGTGCCTTGTCCGCTTAGCTTAGGCGGACTGGAGAGGGTTCGTCATTGGTTGCCTAGCTCCTGGCGGTTTCCCTTGGTGTCCGGCTAAGTCCTCGCGGACTGAGCGGACGGTGGTTGTATTCGCGCGGACTAAGGGTGGTGTCGCTATCTCTTGGGCGGTGACCACACTCCTCACCTTGCCTATAAATAGGACCCCCCTGGCACATCTACAGTAACCTAAGTAACTTGAGTGAACAGTAAGTTGGGGTGTGCGAAGTGCTGCGGTCTGTGTTTGTCAGTCCGCGCGGATTGTTTCAGGCTGACGGTTTGCTGTGTGCAGGTCGCGCGGATAACTTCAAGGAGCCAGGAGTTTGGCTGTGACTTCGGTCAGTGCTTGGAAGTGTGCGGTCTCTGCGGACTCAGCAGGAGGTCGCTCTGCGGCTTGTCAGTTCTGTTTCATCTTTGCCAGCTTCAATAACCTGTCCGCCGGCTTCAGGCGGGTAGGGGAGTTCCTCAGTTCGGGTTCAGCAGGAGGCGAATAACGGTGTGTCCGCGCAGCCTCGCGGTCTCGGCGGACTCCGTGGTATTCGGCGGTTTGCAGCATAGCTTGGGCGAGATCAGCGGTCTCGGCGGTCTCGGCGACCTCGCGGTCTCGGCGACCTCGCGGTCTCGGCGGACTGGAGTGCTGTCCGCCCGGCTTGTTTTTTGGTTCTTTCTGTTTACAGCTGTATTACTAGCGAAATCATGTCTCGCTATGTATGCCTCGGATTGTAATGAAGTGAATGCATAATAAGACCTTCTTGTGCTTCCATTGTGTTGTTGGGTGCAACCTCTAGTCCTTGGGTTTTCCGCAGGTTCAGCGTGCGAACTGGGTAGTTCCGAAGATATTAATTTGGTGTTTGGGCTATCTTGCTGACCACGTTGAGAAAATTTAACAACAAAACCCTCGGGTTGTGTCATATACACTTCCTCAAGGAGGTTTCCATTAAGGAAAGCCGTTTTGACATCCATCTGCCAGATCTCGTAGTCATAATACGCAGCAATAGCAAGCAATATCCTAATGGACTTTACCATGGCAACAGGGGAAAAAGTCTCATCATAGTCAATACCATGAATTTGCTTGAAACCCTTAGCCACCAGTCGCCCTTTGAATGTCTGTACATTCCCATCCATGTCGGTCTTCTTCTTGAAGACCCACTTGCACCCTATGGGTCGTACCCCTTCAGGTGGTTCCACCAAGTTCCAAACTTGGTTTGCATACATGGAGTCCATTTCGGATTTCATAGCCTCAAGCCATTTGTCGGAGTCCGGTCCATTCATAGCCTCTTGGTAGGTTGCTGGTTCATCATCATGATCCATGAGCAACACATTACCTATTTGAGACACGAGAAATCCATATCTCTCAGGCTCAAACCTCGGTCTACCAGATCTACGTAGGACTTGTGTTCCCTGAGCAGGTTCTCTAGCTACAACATTTTGTAGTCCTGACTCAGAATCCAATTCCGGTTCATTCACTACATGTGGTTCCTGAACTTCTTCAAGCTCTACCTTTTCAGTCTTTCTTGATAAGAACTCTTTCTCCAAGAAGACACCAGTCCTTGCGACAAACACTTTGTCCTCGGACGGTAGGTAAAAGTAATACCCTTTCGTTTCCTTAGGATATCCCACCAGATAACATTTATCTGATTTGGGTTCCAGCTTGTCAGGCATTTGACGTCTCACGTATGCCTCACAACCCCAAATTTTAATGAACGACATACTAGGACGCTTCCCAGTCCATATCTCATATGGTGTCTTCAGAACCGTTTTCGTTGGAGCGCGATTCAATGTCATTGCAGTAGTCTCTAAAGCAAAACCCCAAAAGGAAACAGGCAAGTCTGCATGACTCATCATCGAACGTACCATGTCTAACAGAGTACGATTTCTCCTCTCAGACACACCATTGTGTTGTGGTGTTCTAGGTGGAGTGAGCTGTGATACAATATCACACTCTTTCAGATGATCACGGAACTCATGACTCAGGTATTCGCCACCTCGATCAGATCGGAGTGCTTTAACCCTTTTACCCAACTGGTTTTCTACTTCATTCTTGAACTCTTTGAACTTTTCAAAGGTCTCGGATTTGCACTTCATAAGATACACATATCCGTATCTACTGAAATCATCAGTAAATGTAACAAAGTAGAAATACCCACCTCTAGCCATGGAACTCATGGGTCCGCATACATCACTATGTACAACACCCAAAAGATCCTCAGCCCTCTCAGTATAACCAGTGAAAGGAGCTTTAGTCATCTTGCCTAACAAACAAGATTCGCATCGCTCAAATGATTCATAATCAAATGAGTCCAAAAGTCCATCTCTATGGAGTTTGGATATGCGCTTCTCGTTGATATGACCCAAACGACAATGCCAGAGATACGTAGGGTTTGAGTCATTTGTTCATAGTCTTTTATTGTTTTCTACATTACAGATCAGATGGTCCAAGTTCAAAACGTAAAGACCATTAAACAATTGGGCTACAGCATAACAAACATCATTCTTAAATATAGAACAACAATTGTTCTTAATTATAAAAGAAAATCCAATCATGTCCAAACATGAAATAGATATAATGTTTCTAGTTATCGCCGGAACAAAATAACAGTTATCTAGTTCTATTACAAGCCCATTGGGCAAAGAAAGACGGTAAACTCCTACGGCTACAGCAGCAACTCTTGCTCCATTGCCGACGCGGAGGTCCACCTCCCCTTTACTCAGCAATCTTCTCCTTCCCAGTTCCTGCACATTTGTACAAATGTGAGAACCACATCCGGTATCCAATACCCAAGATGAAGGAGCAGAAAGGTTTATCTCTATAACGTAAACATTAGAAGCGGAAGTCATACCTCCCCTCAATTTCTGCAGACCCTCAATATACGAAGGACAGTTCCTCCGCCAATGACCAGCCTTGCCACAGTGGTGGCATTTCCCATCCTTCACCGTGCTCTTCTTTTTCATCAGTGCTGAAGACTTGGGCTCAAGATATGACTTAGGTCCTACCTTCGTCTTCTTGGAGCCCTTGGCTTTGCCCTTGCCCTTATGCACCATCAGTATGGGGCTGGCAGGCTTGGCCTTCTTCATATTGATTTCGGTAGTTTTCAACATGCCTAGGAGTTCGGGCAGTGTCTTGTCTATCTCATTCATGTTGTAGTTCAAGACAAACTGCTCATAACTGTCCGGCAACGATTGCAGGATCAGATCCGTGGCCAACTCTTGACCAAGAGGAAAACCCAGCCTTTCAAGGTTCTCTATATACCCAATCATCTTGAGTACGTGAGTCCCTACTGAGTCTCGAACTCCCATCTTGCACTGAAACAACGCTTTCGTGATGTCGAACCTCTCTTGACGAGCCTGCCCTTGAAACATTTTCTTGAGATGCTCGTCAATCTCCTTGCACCCCATGTTCTCATGTTGCTTCTGAAGCTCAGAGTTCATAGTGGCAAGCATAAGGCATTCAACATCTAAAGCATCGTCAGTATACTTCTTATAAGTATCTTTCTTAGCACGGGAAGAGTTCCCGGTCGGCACCTCGGGGGCTTCTTCTTCCAAGACATAGAGCTTTCGCTCTTGCCTGAGAACAATTCTCAGGTTCATGTACCAGTCCATGTAATTTGTCCCGCTGAGCTTATCCTTCTCAAGGATGGCTCTCAGAGACAACGTGGAGTGCGCAACACTTGCCATGGAATTCTACAAGAATTTATGCAGAATAAAATCAGTACCTAAATTTCAATTACAATTTATTCTAATTAGGACTTCAATTAAAAATACTCCCACTATTTTATTCGAAATGATAGCCCTCACTAACAATTCGGAGAGTTCATGCGAGCTACTCTCTTAGTGGACAAGATCCGTATTTCACCAACACTATGAGTCCGCTTTGGCGTTCCTCTCACGATGCGGTTATTTAGGTAGGCAACGCTTGCCAATTGCATCCTTATGCAATTCTTGTATGGTTGGTGAATAACTCCTTATTCGCATCCATCATATGGTGCATGCCAACCCTATGCCTCTAGGCACTCAACCTTTGAGGTCACCTAGTTAAGCTGGACCCGATGTCGACAGTGGGATATCACAATTATCCGCTCGCACCCTTACCAAGATAGATTAATGCACCTTGGTTTGGCAAGCCCACACTTCATCGATCGAGGCAGGAAGAGTGTCATCCATTGGAAGGCATCCGAACACTTAATATTTGATGAAGGGATTTCAAATATAGGTTAACAATTAACCATGATCAACATTTGATCGACGTGCACATCCAAAGAAAAACAATTCTTCTAAAACCACATGCATCCCTTATGTGCACATCCTGACACCATCAACATTTGATAGAAGGAAGGGCTAAATCTGAACATCCGGAAATTTCCGAATCCTCAGATTTACATGCATTGGACAAAGGCAAAGACAGCTCAACTTAAAGCAGTAGACAAGCTCATCTCTCTTTGTTGGATTCAAAATCCAAAACAAAATCGAGGGATGGTTACTGCTAAGGAGATCACAATTTCTAACACTTAGAAATCCACCGAAATTCCAATCGTTCTTTGCGAGGTACCAAGACTAAATCTAGACATTTAGAACACTTCTAAATCTCTAGGTTTACACGCACTGGAATAACACAACTTCCAAAACAACAGTCATGGCCGGAACCTGGCTCTGATACCACTGTTGGGTTTCTCTATGTGGTTGGCACAACGTTTGTGCGCGCAGCGGAAAAGTAAAACATCAAGAAAAACCCAAAGAGATGTGGATCGGGCCATGAACAGTTGAATCAAGAAGTTAGCAAGACTATGCAAAAATTACCTCGGTGGCGTTAAGTCGCAACTCAATGGAGATGCTCCAAACTTTATCTGCTTGCTAGTGGCGAGTTCTATGTGGAATAGTGTCCACGTTTCTGCAGAAGTCCACACCAGCGGGAGAACGCCGAGCTTTCCGTCGCACGGAAGATCGGGAAGGAGAAGACCACACCTCGGCTATTCCACGGACTGCTAGGTCCGCACCAGGAAGAGCAGCACCAGCGACAGTCGCTGGAGAAGAGGCGGTCGACGGAGCAAACACGGCGGCGACGGAACTCTTCCGTCGGCAGCGGGGATCGGGATCGGCGGAGCGAAAGGCGGAACGGCTTCCGTTGGGTTTCGATCTGCTACGGAGAAAATTGCGAGCCCAAAACCTTAAAAAATCCCGATAAACCCTAAGAGTCCTATTTATACCAAGGTATAAATAAACCCAGGAAAATCGATATCCGCAGACCACCCGAAAATAGGGTTCAGAATCGGCGAGTATCAATCGGTGAGAATCGGCGACAATCGGCGAGAATCACTGAGCAGGTTCGGCGAGAATCAGTCGACGAGTATCATACAGGATCGGCGAGAATCAGAGTACAATACTTGACGATTCTCGCCGATCGTCGAGCCGCGCTCGACGATACACAACGATACTCGACGATCGTCGAGCCGCGGTCGACGACAATTGTCGAAGTAGTCGATCGTCGAGAATCAACAATTGATTCTCGACGATTCTCGTTGATCGGCGAGAATCAGAGAGACGATTCCCTCTGATCGGCGGGAATCAGAAGACGATTCTCGACTAATGTCATCGACCCTCGGACGGCAATCCCAACCAGCCCTTCAAGGCAACATTTGCCCAACCTGATGATCCTATAAGGCAACACTTTGCCCATAACCCTATTCAGGTCGGTGATTGGTAACCTTTACCAACACAGTCAGTCATCCAACTTCTCCACATCTCTTATGTGCGACCCTGCAGGCTCATATCGCGTTGGCAGTGAGATTACATGCTTGATCACTTCCAGATCACAATGGTAACTCCAACAAGAACTTCTTATAACATTCAGTAATACTTTCAGACTTGGCCTGTCTGAAGCTTTCATATTCTTGATTAAGCATAGATTTCCTATCTTGCCTAATCTCTTTAGACCCCTCCATGTAGACAATCAATGTGTCCCACATTTCCTTGGAGGTTTTGCAGTGTATTAGATTCTGGAATGTTGCATCATCAATGACACTTACTATAATATTCTAGGCTCTTTTATCCATTGTTGCCAAGATGATTTCATCCTTAGTCATCTCTGAAAAATCCTTTGGAGTTCTTTGGTTGGCATCAAGTACAGAAATCTTCATAGGAACATATGGTCCTTCTTTAACTGTTATGTAAATTCTAGAATCAGATGCCTCCATGAATAATCTGACCCTTTCCTTCCATATTCCAAATATCTCCTTTCTGCAGATTGGCAATTTCATTGCACCCAGTTCTTTATGGTTTTCTCCTGAACTCATTTTCTTGAACTTAATTCTGCCTTACAGATCTCACTCAGACTGTTAAGTCAAACTTTGAGTAACCTCGCTTTGATTCCACTTGAAAGAATTAGTGTCTAACCACCGAGAGGGGGGGGGGGTGAATAGGTGTAATTCCTTTTTCTTCAAAGACAGAATATCTTTTCAGCTAATTAATTAGAACCAGTTAATTCTACAGCTAACACAGCACAGAATTCACAGAATCATTCAATCACAGAGTGCACACAGTTTTTATAGTGGTTCCCCAAGGTCTGGGTGCATCCACATTCCCCCTTCGCATATATAGCAGTGTGCTAGATTCTGCCTAACTTCTTCTCTTGACCTCAGATCCTCAGATCTTACAGCTCAGAACCCAACAAGGCTCCTATAACTCAGAGTGAGTCCACACTCCTACAGCTCAGGCAAACTGCCCTACCTCAGCCTTCAACAAGGCCTACACTCAGAGATCACAAACTCCTACAACTCAGGCTCACAACCCTACCTCAGCCTTCAACAAGGCCTACCACTCAGAGAAATTACTCTCCTACACTCAGCTTTTATAAACATAGACTTACAACTCAGATCTTATAAAGAACCTATAGAAAATAGATTTAACAATGTATTTAACCACCACCCTGGTAGAGAGAGAATGGATGGATGGCTTCTTGATCAGTTCTTGGAAGAATCTGATGGCAGAGAACAACCACTCTTAGCTTTCTTCAAAGCTTCTTGAATCTGAACTCAATAGGGTTGAATCTCCTGTGAAGTTGATCTTCAATCAGCTTCTTTCTTGATATTCAGATCACAATCTGAATCCTTCTTAGCAGCCTGGTTCAGCAACTGCACTTCAATAGATGGAGCTCTCTCTCTCTCTCTCCAACTTTTTATATCTTCTATCGAAGGTCTTCTTCTTTTTCCGTGTTGTTAATTATCTGTATTATCAATCATCATCTGTTGAAGAAAAATGCCTTTATATAGACTTTCTCCATGGAAACCGGCTGATCCGGTTTCTAACAAACTTCTGACAAGTCTGACAGTTGCAGTAGACCGGTTGGTAATGGCAGCTGTCAAGTCATCCAGTCACTTCTTGAGACTCAGTCTCTGTCAGCAAAATGTCGAGACTGAACTTCTTCATGTGTCGACACAAATAGACTAAGTGTCGACACAAGTGGACTAAGTGTCAACACAATCCTTGGTAGTGTCGACACAACTCCTTTGTTGTTGATACTGCTTCTCGACACAGCATCTGTAGAATGGGTCGACACTAGATCTGTGGTGTCGACACAGTCACTTCTTTTCTTCATACAAATTTACTTTGTGGAAATTCTGTCATGTGTCGACACAAGTCCTGTGTGTCGACACAGTTGATGTCGACTAAGTCTTCTGTGTGTCGACACTGCCTCTGTTTGTCAACACCATTGATGTCGACTAAGCTTCTCTTTGTGTCGACACTCTCTTTGTATGTCGACACAGTTTCTTCTGGTGTCGACACAGCCTTTCCAAGTGTCGACACAATTAACTCCAAGTGTCGACACAGCTTTTCTCCTGTGTCGATACAAGCCTTCATAAGTGTCGACACAACTTCTGGTGTCAACATATGAACTTAGAAACTTTTTCATGCATTCTTGTATTTTCTTAACCTGCACATATAAACTCAAAACAACATCAAATACACATTGATGCATATCATTGAGTAAGATGAGGCTTCTTCAAATCTGATACACATTTTCCAATATACCTAACAAATACTAAGTTCTTTTTTGTAAGAAATAGATATTTTGCAAATTTGCAAAGGATAGAATTCATTCTGAAATGAAATTCTCTGTTGAAATTGCAAGAGTTGCTGGGATAGGAGGAGCACTGGTTGACTGGGATCCAGATCAGGATGATCTTTTGGATGATGAGTTTTAGAGTGTTTTAGTTTATCTTTTGTTGCTTCTATTCAGAGCATTGTTTAGCTCTTCTTTTATGCACTGTTTGATTGGACTATTAACTCTCTGTTTGTTTGAGACACCAGGCGTTTGGGCATGTGTCTTGCTGTACCTGAGACTATGTTGTGTTGCAGCTGAGTATCATTTTACTTATGCGTGCTTACTATTCTGTGTTCAAGTCTAATTTTGTTTGAAACAGGTGCTGGACATGGTTGTGTATGATTCAAAGTTGGTTGAACTTTGCACAAACCACCCTCTATTCGAAGTCTGGGTTCACGACGGACATAGGAGGAGATTGTTAGGTTTATTTAATAATATGTCCGCACGTGTCGAGGCCGACTCGAATAGATTAACGGGTTTCGTGTCATTCTAGGGTTTGGCGCTAAGCTGGAAGTACTATATATATACCCTATTCCATACTTAGATAGGGTATGGTAGAATACTTTGAGCGGCTCTAACCCTAACAAAATGTGCTCAAACGCAAAACGAGCACCGGGGCGCAAAACAAGAGCCCGACGCTAAAAATAAGAGTCCGGAGGTAAAACACGCGCCTGGGCGAAAATGTACGCCCAAGTGAAAATGTGCCCGCCGGGGCGAGAAGAGCTCATGAGTGAAAAAATGCTCCCCGGGCGAAAAAACACCAGCCATGGAGATAAAACACGTCCTCAAGCGTAAAATGCGTCCTAGGGCAAAATACGAGCGTCTCGGCGAAATACATGTACCCTTGCAAAAACAGTCGTCCGGGCAAAAAATCACGCCACTTTCAAAATTATCGAATTCTTATACACATAGAAAAATTTGACTTTTAAAAAATCCTTCAAATTAATTAGAATTCCAATTCGAAAGTTTAAATGCCCAAATGAACAAAAATCTTAAAATTCAATCTTCAAATCTTAATTCTTTTATCTCAATTCCGTTCAAACAAACCAAACAAGACAAGTGTTCCCATAATAAATTAGTCGTTGAATGGTCAGATCAGCTGTCCATAGGAAATACTCGCCAGAATTTGCATATCCTCAATATTAATTTCTAATTCCTTTTTCAGCATACCTTTGTTTTCAAAGTCAAATAGCTGGAAAAACAAAGCCCGCCACTAATCTCAACCACCATCTTCTCTATTTTTCACATGTATATGTATATACACATGAGAAGGCAATAAAGTCCGTTAAGCTCGGTTGCTTTGTCTCACAATCTGCATCTCTCTCCCTCTCTCTCTCATGGGTGGAGTACTACAACAAGCCATCTCTCTCCTCACCTTCCTCGCCGTCATCAGCGCCATCTGTAATTTTCAGCCTTGCACCGCCCGGCCGATGCTTGTCTTCAGCAAAGAAGAAACAAGGGCGGAGCTCAACGTTGTCATCGTCCTTCAAACAGAAAGGAAGCTGGAAGTTTCGCCGGCCAAGGCTTCTTCCTCTGCAATAACGTTGGAGGAGCTATACCGGCCCCTCCTCGTTAACCTTCTCCCAAGGGGAAGGATTCCATCCTCTGGCCCCAGCAGGGGAACAGATGGGCAAAATTACTAGTTCACCCAACGGTTCAACAGCTCAAGCCATTCTACAACAAGAATACTTAAGGTTTTAGCTGTAAACTGATCCCCATTTTAGAGGATGATGATCATAACATGTTAATGTTGAGATTTTGTTTTATGTTAAAATATTATTTAAGTTGATGTAAGCGAGAGAGTAACGTATTTGAATTAATTGATTGTATATTTGACCATTGGAAGCTATACTGTTAATTATATATATTATTATTATTATTATATAAAGCAATATTTGTATTTGAAGCACACCAAAGATTGTATAGTAGCCATGAGATAGAAAGCATGGTTGGATAGCAGCCCTTGGAAAAAAAAGGAGGGGGAGAGAGAGGGCGGGAGCGGCAGCGGGAGGGAGAGGGAGAGAGCGGAGGGGATTAGGAGGGAGAAATTTGAACCGGGGGAGGTAAAGTGCAAAAGTGCACTTTACCATGAAGTGCGGGCATCCAACGGCTCGTGTTGGATGCTCGCACACATCTCAAAGCGAGATGAGATGCACTTGCTTTGAGATGTGTGCGGGCATCCACGCAAGCCGTTGATGCTCGAACATTACCGTAAAGTGCATCCATGCACTTTACTCCCCCGGATCCGAGAAACTTGGTCTTTTATGAGGTGAGTAGGAGAGAGGGAGAGGCAGGAATGGTGTTTGACTGTGAGTAGGAGAGAGGGGGAAGAGAGAGAAGAAACAAGGGAGAGAGGGGGGAACGGGAAGAGAGCTGAGAGAGGGAAACAAGTGAGAGGTAGAGAGTGCTTGAGAAAAAAATATTTGGGAGAAGAGATGTATTTTTAAAAAAAATAAAAAACTGTAATATTGATTTACAATTTTTTACAATTATTTTGAGTACCATATATATATGTGTTGGATGCAACCCGTCTTGATGCGGGCGCAACCCGCAGCGATGCATCAGGTACGGGCGAAACACACTTTGATTTGGCCGAAGACCGCCCAAAAGCATCGAGCATGGGGTAGCTCGTGCGATATATATATATATATATATATATATATATATATATATATATATATATAATATATAATATATATATATATATATATATATCTTTTCCTCTTATTCAACTTCTGGAAGGGAAAAACTTTCAAAGCAATAATTGACGCTAGCACGTGCGGATGACATTAAGTTTGCTAATATAAGAAACAGTATCTAAGTATTTTTATTTTATTTTTGGCGTGCAATTAGAGGTGAAAATTTGGCCGTGTCAAATTGTCTGGCCTAGTCTGTCTGATTAGCCTCAGGCCGATGAGGGTCAGGCCAATTATAGGTTGTAACATCCTGTCCGTCACAAAAATATAACAGAAGGTCTGAAATGGGAGAACAATTGTTAAATATCTTAGAGTTTTCTCTAGAGAGAGCGTGAATAGAGATTAAAATTTTATTTCAAATAATACAATTAATTCACAGAATTTGCATATACATCAGTTATCCATCAGAAATAAGTGTAGATAAATACAATCACACCATAGCAACAAGATAACACATAAATATCAAATACACAAAAGACACAAAAATTATAGTGGTTTCTCAAAATCTAGGTACATCCACTCTTCTACCCCTTGTTAGAAATTCACTATCACAGTATCTGAGTCTTTTGATCAGGAGACTCTTAGAACCAAATAGATGATCTTTTGATAAGGAGATCTTGAATCAATACAATCTTAGCCTTTTCTAAAGAAGACTCCCAGAAGCTCTTACTGAATCTTTTGAAGAGCGATTCTCAAAACTCTGTTTACAAACTGAGAATGATAATAAAATCAGAAAATTATTTAAGATCTGAGAATATAATGATCTTCTTGATAAATCCTCTCAAATGAATCTTGAGCACTATATGACAATTAGTGAATCTGAAATCTATAATCTGATGAATCTTTAAATAATATAGTCTCAAAGATTATAAGCCATAAATCCAAATTTCTCTTTTATCTCCACTGAATTTAATGCAGCAAATGATTTGCTTTTGAGAATAACTGATTCTCTGCAGATTCAACAACAAAATGATCAACTGATTCAAGGAAAACTTTGATGATGATCTTCCTATCTTTCTCTGTCAAAAATATATCCTCCAAAAACATGATCAGATTAAAGTTGAAATGATTGTTCCAAAATATTCTTCTTATTGATTGCCTCCTTGCTTCCTTTTTTTATTCATATATATATATATATATCTATATATATATATATATATATATATATATATATATATATATATATATATATATATATATATATATATATATATATATATATATATATATATATATATATCATCTAGCAGAGAAACCATATCTTCTAACGTGTCCAAAAAATCAGTTATAACAACCAAAAAGTTCTTTAAGCAATTTTGATTTGATAATCAAAATAATTTTTATTCAGATTAATCGACGTACCGTCGAGTTCATATAGACGTATCATCAAATTCTAACTTCATTCGGACAATTGAGTTTTGTTATCGATGTTGTGTCGATTTCATATGAGAGCATGTGTCGACTTATCGTATTTAGTTTCTTTAACTTATTTTTGAAGTAGCGTCGACTTTTAATCAAAGTTGTGTCAACCTCTAATCAAAGTTGTGTTGACTTCTAGTCAAAGTTGTTTCGACTTCTAGTAAATCCATGTTAGCATTTCATAACTTTCCTCCATAATCTAGTGTACCTTTCTCATGTCCTTTATACCAATGACATCCTAAAACTTCTAAGACCTTATTATCATCACTATACATCATTGGTAATAAATCTAGGACGTAAAATCACTTAAAGAAATTTGTTAAGGTAAATCATGAAGGTTTTTTCAACAATCCCCCTTATTTATGTTGAAAATTGTGAAGTGAAACTGGAGGTTGATCTAGCAGACCGCGCAGCCTAGACGGACTGATGATGCGGTCTGGGTTAACTGATGTTGCGGCCTGGGCAGCCTATTATTGCGACCTTGTGATGGTGTTCTGTCAGTTCGGCCTGTGGTTCTACAGTTGGTTGTTCCTTGAAGTAATCAGGCGGATTGGTGGTGTATCCGCGGGAATGTGGCGGACACTGTTCGAGTTCGCGGAGTCGGTTGTGGCGGACTACGTTTGGAGATCGCGAGATCGGCATTAGCCCATGCCCTTGATCTCTGGTGGTATGGTTGGTGATAACCACATTCATGGCGGCGGACTGTCTTTGGAGCTGGCAATCTGGCTTCTTGTCCGCCGAGCTCGTGCTAGGTGTTTGGTGGGTTGCTGTAATTGGTCACATTTTGTGACAAGTACAGGGTATTCGCAGAGTCCGCTGATTGACCGGGCGATCTGTGCTTGTTGGTCGTTGACTCGTGTGGCGGGCTGGTGCAGTGTTAGCGAGCTATGTGTGCTGGTGTTGTGTCTGCATTTAGCGTGCGGACTGATGTACTATGTGGCTATCGCTGTGTCCGCGTGCTATGTAGCGTGCGGACTGGTGTGGTGTCCACTGGGTAGCGGACTGGCTTCCTGAATTGGTGCCTGGCGAATGGGTTGATGTTCGGCCTTGTCCTTGCGGACTCGGCGGACTGCGTTGTGCGAGCTGCGAGCTGGGGTGGTGTTTCTATCCACTAGGACGGTGATCACACTCCTCAACCCACCTAGAAATAGGACCCCCCGCCACTTCAACAGTAACTGAATGAACAGTAATTTGAGCGCGGATTAATTATTGTGGCCTCGGTTTTCTAGTCTGCGTGGATTGAGAAGGATTAACTGGTTGCTGTTTGCTGTTTGTGCGGCTAGCACTATGAAGCCAGGAGTCTGGTTCTGATTGCGGCTAGGAAGCAGTGGAGCTTGCGGTTACAATCAGCGGTTTACAACAGGTCGAACTTTGCGGCCAGCCAGTTTTCTCTCCAGCAATTGAAGTTCAAGTTCAATAACCTGTTCGCCAGTCTCGGCGGACTAGGTGGTCTGTTCTTTTAGTTCGGCGGCAGCTTGTAGAGCTGTCGTCGATAGAATAATGGGTAGTCCATGGACTCCGTAGATCCGTGGTGCAATAGTAGCGGCTTCGCGGTCTTAGCGGACTTGGCAGTCTCTGGGGCAGACCGCCCGGCTTGAAATTTCTTGTTTGCTTGTATGCTTCTCTATTGTACTTGGCAAAATCATGTCTCGTCATGTATACCTAGCCTTGTAAAGTTGATAGCTGATAATACAAGATCTGTGGTTGCTCTCTGTTGCTTCTGATTACTTAGCTCAGTTTATGGTTTGAGTGTTCCTTCACCTGGTTCCCGCTTTCCGCTTGTTCAAGTGGTCAGTTTGATAGCTCTGGATGGTTTTTCTTAATACCAAAACTACTAGTTGATCAGCTTGTGAAATTTCAACATGGTATCAGAGGGAACAGTGGCTTGAGCAGTGATCAACCTCAGTTGTGCTTGACACTTCTAGAAGCTAGTGATCAGTGGTTGGTACAATGGAAGGAGCTTACACAAGGGGTATTGACATTGAACTTCTTACAGCGACTAACTTTAAGAAGTGGAAGTCGTGTATGAAGAGCTATCTTCTGGGCGAGGAGTTATGGGAAGTCTTCGATGGTGATGACAAGCACAAAGTGACTGTTGCAAGTGGTTATGCTGAGCAGACGAGAGTTTGGAGGAAGACTAATGCAAAGGCAGAGTTTACTCTCAAACGAGCTGTCTCACCAAAGCTCTTTGATCACATCTTACGATGTGAGTCTGCTGTTGAGATTTGGACAACCATTGATGGTTTGTTCAACAGGAAGAATGTAGCAATGCTACAGTTCTTAGAGAATGATTTGACTAAGCCAACTCAAGGAGATATTTCCATCTCGAAGTTCTTTCTAAAGATGAAGAACTTGTACGCTGAAATATCAGCATTAGATCCCAATAAGCCCATTTTGAAGCTAAGTTAAAGAGGCACATAGTTCGCGGGTTGCGGAAGGAGTATGTGGACTTTGTGACTTCCGTTCAAGGATGGTCGACTTAGGCATCTTTGCTGGAGCTGGAAAATCTACTAGCTTCACGGGAGAGATTGGCTAGGCAGATGGTCGGGGTGAATATCTCTGAAGGAGGTAGTGAAGCTCCCTTCTCTGATAAGAAGAAGAAGAGATCGATGGGAGAAGAAGAAGAAGCCTGCTGTTGAGGATGGGCCTTCAACTTCCCATCAGCAAGAGAGGAGCACTGCTCCTAAGAAGAACTGGAAGAAGGAGTTGAAGTGCTACAGGTGCAGTCAGCCAGGACACTTCAAGCACGACTACAAGGTCAAGCTGCAGCCTGGGCATGTTGCAGACAAGGAGGGAGCTAGTTCCAGTACTGAGGAAGTCAGGTGGGGAGGAGCCATCTTGACAAGCATGTGTGTTCGTGTTATTTCCACCATCGACTACCAAGATGATTGGATAGTTGACTCGGGGTGTGTTCATCACCTCACTAGAGATGAGTCAAAGTTCTCATTGTTGCAAGCATTCTCAGGTAATGAAGCTATTATTATAGCTGATGATTTTGTTCATACTGTAGAAAAAGACGGTGTTGTTTCTTTGGATAGTGCTCAGGGTCCACTTATGTTAAGGAGTGTGTATCACGTACCTGGCATGAAGAAGAATCTCTTCTCGGTGACCAACACAGTTGACACAGGCTATCATGTTCTGTTTAGCCCAATAGAAGTAAGTTTTCTCAGTAACGTATCAGTCATAAAGGCTAATGTTGCTCATGTATGGAGAAGAGTTAGAGACTTGTTTGTTTTATCAACAAGCTCTTATGTTGATCGGATGAGGGCCAATGATAACGCGACTATCTGGCATGAAATTCTAGGGCATTTTGGGATGGACAAGTTGAAAGATATGGTGATGAGGAACCTTGTGAAAGGCTTGCTGAAATTATCATCCTACGTAGATGGCCACGTTTGCGCGGGGTGTCAGTACAATAGGGCTCATCGCCTTCCATTTGATAAGTCACAAACGAGGAGCGTGGCACCATTGGAATACATCCATGGTGATCTGATGGGGCCAACGGTTACCGCTAGTCTTGAAGGCAGCAGATACATGCTCGTGTTGATTGATGACTACTCAAGATGCACTTGGGTGTATTTCATGAAGGAGAAGTCAACAACTTTCCAATTATTTGTGGATTTCAAGGAGCTGGTGGAAGGCTGACTTGGTCTGCAAATCAAGAAGTTCAGATCGGACAACGGCAATGAGTTTGTTTCATGTGAGTTTTCTAACTTCTGCAGGAAGCACATGATCCAAAGAGAGCTTACTTGTGCTCATACTCCGCAACAAGATGGAGTAGCAGAGAGGAAGATCCGTCACTTGATGGAAACTTGCAAGTGCTGGCTTCATGCAAAGGGCATTCCCAGGTCTTTTTGGGTGGAAGGAATGGCTTGCGCAACCTATATCATCAATCAGATGCCTTTGAGTCCAATCAACATGAAGTCTCCCGTTGAAATGATGTTCAAGGAGAAGCCGAGCGTGGAACACCTTCGAGTGTTTGGATCAACCTGCTATGTTTATATCCCGGATGCTCAGAGTACCAAGCTTGATGCAAAGGCGAGGAATCCCATCTTTGTGGGTTATGATGAGTGAAAGAAGGGCTGGAAGTGCATGGATCCTGCGACACGGAAGTTCTTTGTATCAAGAGACATTATATTTGATGAGCTGACATCGTATGGAGGTGGCTCTATTGAGCTACAGGAGAGCAGGGTTGATGAAGGGCAGAAGGAAGCTGCTGAAGTTCTTCAGGTGGAGCTGCCCGTGTCACCAAAAGATCCAGGTGCTTCAAGCTCTAGGGCAGAAGCTTCTGGTTCGGGAAGCAGGGGGAGTGACGCTCCAAGTGTGCCCGAGAATAGAGCTGGTTCTAAAGAATCAACGGAGGTGGTCGGCAAGGAGTAGACTCTTGGGAGATCGAAGAGGACCATCAAGCCACCAGCTCGATATTGCGAAGGAAACATGGTGAGCTTTGTGTCTTGTTTCTTTGTTGGCCCCTAGATGAGCGGGAGCCTTCAAAGTTTGAAGAATCCCCTAGAGTCAAGGAGTGGGGCGATGCCATGGATGAGTAGATGGCTGCCCTCAAGAAGAACAAAACTTTGGACTTAGTGCCCAAGGTTAAAGGCATTACTCCTATAACTTGCAAGTGGGTCTACAAGCTGAAGAAGAAGGCAGATGGAAGCATCGAGTGACACAAGGCACGCCTTGTAGCTTGAGGGTTTTCGTAACAGTATAATGAGGACTATGAGGAGACGTTCAGTCCTATGGAGAAGATGACTTCAGTACGAGTGGTGATAGCTTTGGAGGCTGGCTAGGGCTGGAAGATGTGGCAACTGGACGTAAAGAATGTCTTTCTTTACGGGGAGATCGACAAGGACATCTTCATGGATCAGCCGCTTGGTTACATATCTGAAGAACATCTAGACAACGTCTGCAAGCTCCGGAAAGCCCTTTATGGTTTGAAGCAGGCTCCTCAAGCCTGGTATGCGAAGATTGCAGAATACCTCCAGTTCTGCGGCTATCTTGCTTCAAATTCAGACTTGAGCCTGTTCGTCAAGAATAAGGGGGAGCTTTTGATCCTGATTTTTTTATACGTGGATGACATGATCATCACAAGGAACTCTAAGGAGGAGGTAGCTAGGCTCAGGGCAGAGCTAGCTATAAGATTCGGGATGAAGGACTTGGGTGAGCTCCACCACTTCCTTGGACTCGAGGTGGAGAGGAAAGAGAGTGGCATACTCTTGTCCCAGAAGGGCTATACGGAATGGATCGTTCAGCGATTCGACAAGCAGGAGGGGAAGAGTAGCTCTACTCCATTTGATTCAGGCATCAAACTTTGGCGGGATGAGGGGAGGATTCTTCCGGATCCTTTGGTGTTTCGGGCTCTAGTTGGTAGTCTAATCTACTTGACGATTAGGAGGCCAGACATTGCTTACGCGGTTGGCCGAGTAAGTCGGTATATGGCAAAACCTAGGAAGCCTCATCTGATGGCGGCTAGGAACATCCTAAAGTACGTGAAGGCCACTTCTGATATGGGTCTCCTTTATAGGAGAGGCACGGGTTTCACTCTACAAGGATACTCAGATGTTGATTATGGGGGATATTTAGATGACCGGAAGTCAACATCCGGTTATATCTTCACTTGTGGATCAGGCAGTATCTCTTATTACAGTAAGAAGCAAGAGTCAGTAAAGGACGTCTATGAAGAAGTTCCCTGAAACTAGTGAATAATCCATCTGGCTCCGAGACTAGTAAAGGACGTCTATAAAGAAGTGCGCGGTCCTACTTTGATGTGTGATGATAATGAAAGTTCCCTGAAACTAGTGAATAATCCAGTTTATCACGCACTGACCAAGCACATAGAGATTGAGCACCACTTCATTCGGGAGAAGGTGTTGGAGGGATCTCTTATGGTGGAGAATGTGCGGAGTGAGGACAACATCACAGACATCTTCATGAAGTCGTTGCCGAAGTTGCTGTATACACGGTTACGAGGACTACTGGGCTTGATCACCACGTCTCACTTCAAGGGGGAGTGTTGAAAATTGTGAAGTGAAAGTGGAGGTTGATCGAGCAGACCGTGCGGCCTGGACGGACTGATGATACGGTCTGGGTTAACTGATGGTGCGGCCTGGGCGGCATGTTATTACAACCTCATGATGGTGTTCTGTCAGTTCAGCATGTGGTCCTGCAGTTGGCTATTCCTTGAAGTAACCGGGCGGATTGGTGGTGTATCCGCGGGAATGTGGTGGACTCTGTTCGAGTTTGCGGAGTTCATTGTGGCGGACTGCATTTGGAGATCGCGAGATCGACATTGGCCCATGCACTTAATCTCTGGTGGTGTAGTTGATGATAACCGCATTCATGGTGGCGGACTGTCTTCAGAGCTGGCGATCTGGCTTCTTGTTCGTCGAGCTCGCGCCAGGTGTTTGGTGGGTTACTGGACTTGGTCACATTCTGTGACAAGTCCAGGGTATTCACAGAGTTCGTAGAGTCCGTTGGTTGACTGGGCGATCTGTGCTTGTTGGTCGTGGACTCATGTGGCGGGCTGATGCGGTGTTAGCGAGCTGTACGAGCTACTGATGTGTCCGCGTGTAGCGTGCGGACTGATGCAGTGTGTGGGCTGTCGCTGTGTCTGCGTGTTATGTAGCGTGTAGACTGGTGCGGTGTCTGCCGGGTAGCGAACTGGCTTCCTGACTTGGTGACTGGCAAATGGGCTGATGTCCGACCATATCCTTGCATACTTAGCGTACTGCGTTGTACTAGCTGCGAGCTGAGGTGGTGTTTATATCCACTAGGGCGGTGACCACACTCCTCACCCCACATATAAATAGGACCCCCCGTCACTTCAACAGTAACTGAATGAACAGTAAGTTGAGCGTGGATTAATTGTTGCGGCCTCGGTATTCTAGTCCACGTGGATTGAGAAGCATTGACTGGTTGCTATTTGCACGTTGTGCGGCTAGCACTGTGAAGCCAGAAGTCTGGTTCTGATTGTGGTCAAGAAGCAGTGGAGCTTGCAGTTACAATCAGCGGTTTGTAGTAGGTCGCACTTTGCAGCCAGCCAGTCTTCTCTCCAGCAATTGAAGTTCAAGTTCAATAACCTGTTCGACGGTCTATGCGGACTAGGTGGTTTGTTCTTTCAGTTCGGCGACAACTTGCATAGCAATCGTCGGCAGAATAAGGGGTAGTCCGCGGACTTCGCGGACTCCGTAGATTAGCGGTGCAGCAGTAGCGGCATGGTGGTCTCAACAGACTCGACGGTCTTTGGGGCAGTCCACCCGACTTGAAATTTCTTGTTTGCTTGTATGCTTCTCTATTGTACTTGGTGAAATCATGTCTCTCCATGTATACCTAGCCTTGTAAAGTTGATAGTTGATAATACAAGATCTGTGGTTGCTCTCTGTTGTTTTTGATTACTTAGCTCAGTTTATGGTTGGAGTGTTCTTGCGCCTGGTTCCCGCTTTCTGCTTGAACAAGTGGTCAGCTTGACAGCTCTAGAAGTTTTTGCTTGATTCCAGAACTACCGGTTAATCAGCTTGTGAAATTTCAACAATTTAACTTAACAAATTTAACAAAACTTCAAAAGTGATTTTAAAAATATAAAACATTAAAAATACAAAAAATTGACTTTCATGAACATGTACTAATCACCGATAAAAATTATAAAAGACATACATAAGAAGCAATTAAATATATGATGATTTCATAAAGATCTCTTAAAAGTACCAATATAGTTTTCAAAAGTTATATCTTCAGAATATATTTATTCTAAGAAGGATTTTTCCTTCTCCTGGAAAATACTTGTACATCCTTATTCATCTTTTTAGGAGAGATATCTTGACACTCCCCTCGAGCTGCGGTAGCAACATCGATAGCTTCTCTATCTATCATAAGCAATGTTGGAGCCAACGGTTCACACATCCTCAGTTTGACAATATCAATTCACATGTTGTATTTGATCACATTTGTGTTTGGTAAAATGTGTAGGTTTACAGGTTCAAGAGAAGCGAAGAACTCCAATCTGTTACCTAATGCCACGCGCTAGCGCTACCGCCGAGTGCTAGCCTGGATTTAATCTGAATAGGCGCTCTGGAACCTACCATGTGACGCTAGCTTCAGGATTTATTATGGATAGACGCTCTAGAACCTACTGCTCAGCGCTAGCTTCATACCACGCGGTGCTAGCTCTCTCAACGATCATCGAGATGGATTCGTCGAGACGCTTGAGTTACCGCCAGGCGATGGATGGGTACCGTGCCGCGCCGTGCCAACACGAAAAGCGGAAAATAATCTTTTTGGAATATTTTTCCAAATATGCGGGAAAGCTGTCACGACGATGCGTAATGACCAACTACCGGATGCTAGTATTACCGCCAACGGTAGCATGTTTTTCAAAGACGTATAAAAGGGTTTTGTTTTCTCATTCCTTGTAGAATCAAGAGAGACAAAACTTCGTCCTGGGGTTCAAGAGGCACCTCTAAGAACCGTTCCGCCATCTCTGTCAAAGGAAGAGAAAGTTCCCTCCCTCCCGTTTGAGCACGAAGATCTCCGGCGAGCAAAGGACTGGAACGACTAAGAGGAGTAGATCAGTTGCAACCAAATGAAGATCGTTAGCACCGATCACGCATCGCTCAACGGATGAATCGTTTTGTGGGAGAATCAATCTTAAACCGTCTTTACTCTTTTAGTACTTTTCTCGTTTCCGTGTGATTGTGGTGAGGAAAATCGGCCGGTGAAGGTCGTTGGAATCCAGGAAGGATTCTACGAGAAATCATCCCGAGGAAGGGACATCTAGATCGAGTTATTTAGTGGGGCTCTAAGCCACTTCCTTGTGTGAAGGTGAAGAGCAGACTCGAAGACCTTTCTTGGAGGGAAAGGGGGAGAGCCAATCGGTCCTGGTAGTTGGTCGGTATAGAAAACGAAAATATTCTTGACTTTCACCGCCTCCGATCTCCGGCATCATGGAGTTCCAGTGCTTGTAATTGTAAATCATTTTTATTTCTGTTTGAATAAAAATTATTTATTTCTCTTCATTCTGCGTGTGACATTGTGATTGTTTACTAATAGATCTCTGAAGGGTGTGTGCATCTCTAAGGAGAAATTTGTTCAGGAAAACGAGGATTGTGACCTACCGCCATGCGCTACCAAGTTAGCGCCCCGCGGTAGCTTCCATTACTAGTTTTTTTGGAACAAAATAATTCAATTTTTTAATTAAACCATAAACCTTATTCACCTCCCCTAAGGTTGGTCACTAGATCCAACAAGTCGTATCAGAGGAGGTTATTCTAAAACAGTTCACCACCGGGAATAATGACCAACCCTGATCTCAAATCGACTTGTGGGGATGAAAAATTATACACATAAAATTCATTAGCACCATGTCTATTTCCAGGAGTGATCTATAACGAATGGAGAACACTAATGAGAAAATTCCTTATATTATTATATACAGAAGTGTGGAATGTAACTTGTATCAAGCCCCCATATAAACTAACTAAGAACGAGTGTCATATAAATGCCAAAGCTATGAATAGTTTGTTTTGTGGGCTTGATCAAGATATTTTAAAACTCATCTACATGTTTCCCACAGACTATGATACTTGGAAATTTCTTGAGTCTACTTATAGTACTCTTTCTGCAGATGACGAGTCTGAGCAATTTCTCCTGGATCTAAGTGAAGAAGCAAATGGAGACTTGCTCTTGGAGGAAGACTGGACAACCACATCGAGGGAAAGAGAAGATGAAATCGCAACTATGAATGAGGAAACACATGAAGAAGTCAAGGAAACTCCATACTTCAATCTTGCCTCATCCAATAGCACTGTAAGGAAGACAAATTCTCTTTTTTCTTGTAATTCTGTCTCTACATTGCGTGTGTTAGAAAATGCTAGACGTAGATTTAATAAATTGAAAATTTTTAATTCAGTCCTACCACTGGAAAATAAGAATTTAAAAGCATAACTTAATGTAGAATTCTATAATGATGTGACTTGTCCTCCCACCTGCTCTTTAGATAACATTTATACGTCTTGTATTAATTGCACTAAACTACAAGAAAAATACAAGGATCTTGAAAAAGAGTGTTGTCTTGTAAAAGAACTAAATGAGAGAATATGTTTACAAAACTCGTCACTAAGAAGTGATTGTGCTAGATGCATAAGAAGAAGTCAAGGAAACTCCATACTTCAATCTTGCCTCATCTAAGCGAACAATAAGGAGGACAAATTCTTCTTTTTCTTGTAATTCTGCCTCTACATTGCGTGTGCTAGAGAAAATGCTAGACGTAGAATTAATAAATTAAAATTTTTTAATTCAATCCTACGACTAGAAAATAAGAATTTAAAAGCACAACTTAATGTAGATTCCTATTATGATGTGACTTATCATCCCACCTTCTCCTTATATAACATTTCTACTCCTTGTACTAATTGCACTAAACTACAAGAAAAATGCAAGGATCTTGAAAAAGAGCATTGTATTGCAAAAGAACTAAATGAGAGAATATGTTTAGAAAAATCATCACTAAGAAGTGATTGTCCGAGATGCATTGATTATAAAATTGAAATTAAGGAGATGAATGAGACTTTTGATGAATTCAAGAGTAAGTACGAAGCTCATATTAAATCTGTAGTCCCCACTCTTAAAAACAACACTATCACGTACAATAACGGTAGACATAATCTCAAAATTAAAATAAAGTGTTAATTATAAAAATCAACATGCTTAAGAAAATTATGTTTAAAAACTCACTAAACACAACTCCTAAGCTTCACGTAAAATCCAAAAGCATGTTGAATAAAAATTGTCACTTAATAACTGAGTCAACCAAAGGGAGTAGAAAATCTCAAGCTAAAGCAAGTGAAATTCCTTGCTATAGAAATCACCTTCACGTGCAAAAACAACTTACTCCCTACTTAAAAGCCAATGAATGTAGATTTCCTTTAAACAATCACTAAACTATAAGTCCCTATGTTAAGCCAAAGAATTTTAACTTGGAGAACAACTTCAATATATCTAAACCTCCAACATAATATTATTCAATTGAAGATGATCACATAAAGACTCGTAGAAATCTTAATGGAAATTTTCAATATAAACAAAAACTTAAACTGAATTATGAATGGTGGCCCATAGTTAAAAATGGCGCACTTATACTACTAGAAAGGGAACATTCATCATTACCTTCCCATGATCTAACACGTAGTGTTTGGGTACCCAAGACAATCGGCACACACAATCTCACTTGGATACCTAAATCTCCTTTCCGATAACATCCACACATTGCGTGAAGTAAGCTCAAAATGAATTACACTGTATCTTACTTCACAATATGCTAATTATTTTTTTCTATTTATTTTTGTTCTATTTTTTTAATATCACATCATATGTTCATGAACTAATCACAATCAGGGTAAGCAGGGTAGTGTCACACAACTAATCAAAATTGACAAACGTAAAAGAATAATAAATATTACCAGTAGTACCACTATCGTCGTGAGAGTTCACCACAGATAAAATAATGTTTAACCTGTCCTAATACACCATGAATAATAATAATAATAATAATAATAATAATAACAAAGGGGGCAGCGCATTCGAACACCAAACTATGAAGAGATAAAGAGTAGGTGCTATTCTTCTGAAGAAGTCAGAGAGATGTTTAGCTTGCTGGTTGATGCGGGAAATGTCTATGCTCAAGAGTGAACACGTTCGATCCGGATGCGGGTATAAAGGAGGTGATGAGGACAGCTGAGTAGCCGGTTACTTTGAGTCGTGATTGAAGAAGAGAGATAGAAAAGGAGATGGCCGCTAGCACGCGGCGAGACCATACTTCGCCCACCACAACAAATGCCTCTCTTGCGGAGGGCTTTCCATTGATTATAAACTTGTATTACAGCTTAGGTCAAGATCCTTTACATGGAAAAGTAAATATAAGTACAGGGGATACTGGCAGATAAGTAAAATGGAAGTTGCCCAGGTTGTGCAGGATGATCCTTCAGAGCACCAGGCCATGCGGGTTGATGTCCTAGGTCGCCAGGCCACTCAGGCTATCTTGCCACGCAGCTCGCTTCCCCAGGTCACCAGGCCGTTCGGGCTGTCTTGCCATGCAGGTCGTCTTGCTACTAAGTAAGGTCAGGAGTCCTATCCTCTTGAGTTAATCGCTGAGTCCTTGTTGAGAACCAAGGTCCAGCGGGATTGGATGTGTGTGGGACCGCATATTTGGGCTTCCCCATCGCGTTCCAGGTCTGGGTGTTGACCCCGGTGGGCCCCCCGTGTGGCGGAATATCCCCGCCATCCCGTGGATGGATTAGTCCCACATTGCCTGCAACGGGTGGTCCTTGGTGTTTATGTATCCCCGTCCCCCCTTACCATCACCTCGGGGTTTTGGGAAGATGTGTGGTGACGGGTGGTTTCCACATGGTATCAGAGTCATCCCGCTGCGGGGGTGTGTTGAGAACCAAGGTCCAGCGGGATTGGATGTGTGTGGGACCGCATATTTGGGCTTCCCCATCACGTTCCAGGTCTGGGTGTTGACCCCGGTGGGCCCCCCGTGTGGCGGAATATCCCCGCCATCCCGTGGATGGATTAGTCCCACATTGCCTGCAGCGGGTGGTCCTTGGTGTTTATGTACCCCCGTCCCCCCTTACCATCACCTCGGGGTTTTGGGAAGATGTGTGGTGACGGGTGGTTTCCACAGTCCTCATGGATAGGTTGTTGAAGGCATTAATGATGGAGCTAAGTCTAGACACTAGGCCGCAAGGGCTAGCCGCTGAGGCCTCACGGACAGAGAGCTTATTCGTTGTTGGTGTTGGTGCATAGGAGTCTGAAGCGGCAGGATTGACCCTGCTAGTTTCCCCCTCAATCGTTGTATCTGCCCTCCCCCTAAATGAGTGGTATATGGCCCTATTTATAGGCCTGAGGAGGAAAAGTCTAGAACTTCACTTGATGACGTCACCCCCAATGGTTTGGGCGACCTGCGAGTGAGTTTGCCACCTACTGGCGGATTGAGGAGGAGCTCACCTACTACTAGGAAGTCCTTCTGCTGACAAACTGAGAATCAGCTTGCCTAGTGCATGACGAACTGAGTGAGTCCACCTCTGCTGGAGGATTGAGCGATTCCGCCTCTACTACACAGCGAGTCTGTGCCATGCTGTGAAGACTGAGATCGAGTATGGCACCTGTTGGCGGACAGATCAAGTACGACACATGCTGGCAGACAGATCGAGTACGTAACTTATTGGCAGACTGAGGTTGAGTCTGCAACCTGCTCGCGAACAGATCGAGTCCATCACCTGCTGGTGGATAGATCGAGTCCATCACCTATTGTCAGGCTGAGGTCTAGCTCACCATTTACAAGTGAACAAATTGAGTATGCCACCTACTGGCAGACTGAGGTTGAGTCAGCCACCTACTGACGACCCGGAGAAGAGCGAATCTGCCCCTTGGGTGGAGAACTGGAGCCTGCCCCTTGCTGGGGGGATAGGGGAAGTTGTCCGCCCCTACTCGGCAAATAGAAGAGTGAGGCCTCACTTATAGAAGGAAAAACTATCATACAGTTAACTGCAGTAACCGAGCATCCTTCAGGGGTGGACTGTGGAATAAGTCCGCAACCCTTGAAGAACATGTGGCTACTGCGTGATCAAGGCGAGTAGACCAGGGAGATTGGCCTAGCCGAGCTATTAGAGCAGTTAGAGGAGGTTATCTGTCTGACCTCAATATGAGCTGAGAGAAGCCATGACCTCCAGGAGTAAGCTAGAGCAGGCCGCGACTTGCGAGCTAGCCACCTTGGAGAGGATTATGGATTTCTGGGTTAACAATATCCCCGCACTTTTTAAAATTGTAAGAAACTTTGAAAAAGTAGAGACAACCCATGAAATTGCGATCTGCCCCTCAGAAAATAGGTAGAAAATATAAAGGACAGAGAGAGATAGAACTTGATGTCTCTCCATAAAAGAGTATAAATACCTATGTTTTCTTCTGCAAAGGAGAAGAGTCAAAGTAAGTGAAAAAGACGTATCGTATCTGTACCTGAATTGTTCCCGCAAAGTGAAGAAACTTTTTGAACGTCTTCTACTGAGCTCTGCAAAACAAAGATTAGAGGAGGTATAGAAGTGAATTTACTTGAAAGTACCCGAAGGAAACTCATAAGCATCTGTTAACCTCTGCAAAAGAGAAGTTAGATGTAGGTAAAACATAAATATAGAGCGCGAGTACTTGATGAGAGCTCGTGAATACCTGCTCATCTTTGCAAAGAAAAGTAAACAATAGATATGAAAGAAAAATAGGACGCGAGTACCTGAAGAGAACTCGCGAATACCTGTTAATCTCTACAAAAGAAGAGTAAAAAGTATATATGAAAGAAAAATAGAATGCAAGTACCTAAAGAGAACTCATGAATACCTGCAAATCTCTGCAAAAGAGAAGAAGCAGATATGAAAGAAAAATAGAACGCGAGTACCTGAAGAGAACTCGCGAAAACCTGCTAATCTCTGCAAAAGAAGATGAGAAGAAGATATGAAGGAAAATAGGACACAAGCACCAGAAAAGAACTCACTAATACCTACAAATCTCTACAAAAAGGAAGAAGCATATATAAAAGAAAAATAGAACGCGAGTACCTGAAGAGAACTCGCGAATACCTGCAAATCTCTACAAAAGCGAAGAAGAATATATGAAAGAAAAATAGAATTCGAGTACCTGAGGAGAACTCGCGAATACCTACAAATCTCTGCAAATGAGAAGAAGTAGATATGAAAGAAAAAGTAGAACGCGAGTACCTGAAGAGAACTCGTGAATACCTGCAAATCTCTACAAAAGAGAAGAAGCAGATATGAAAGAAAAATAGAACGTGAGTACTCAAAGAGAACTCGCAAATACCTGTAAATCTCTATAAAAAAAGAGTGAGAAGCAAATATGATGGAAAAATAGGACGCGAGCACCTGAAGAGAACTTGCGAATACCTGTAAATCTCTGCAAAAGAGAAGAAGCGAATGTGAAATAAAAATAGGATGCGAGTACCTGAAGAGAACTCGCGAATACTTGATAAAATCTGAGGAGAACTCGTGAATATATGTTATGAAAGTCCACTTAGTGTCAACTACCTTCACCTATGGGGGGGGGGGGGGAATAGGTGTCTTGCAGCGTTTTTGCGGAATTAAAATCGTACCTGCACACGAAAACAAAACAACACAGCACAGAAAGGACACAAGCAATTTATAGTGGTTCCCCAATTTGGGTACGTCCACGTTTCCCCTTTGACCTATCTCCCAACCAGGGACGACTCGGTCACTTCACCAACAGGATTGAAATCCAATCCTTGCACTAACGGAAGGAACCCTTCCACACGTAGGAGTCACCACTCCCACAACGCGGGTTGCACCCAACCCTTACAAATAGGAACCAACGTTCCTTTACAACAAAAGAGAAATTGGAGTGTATTAGAAATACAAACTACTTATGGAGAATAAGGTGTCCCTCTTCGTTCGACGACGTGTTCTTGAAGTCAACGAAGAGTCCACAACCCTAAATCTCACTTAGAGAGAATCTCTCCCGAAACCGGCGGCGGCAAGAAGGGCGGCGGCTTGGTTCTCGGGTTCGGCGGCGACAACGGCATGTTGCGGCTGTTCTTTGGAGATTCAATCTTCGTAGCAAAGCTAGCAAGATCTTCCAACGGTCACACTAGGATCGATCGTCTCGATCGATTCGGAAGGGGAAGGTTTTCCCGATCAACGAATCAAGAGACAAAGGATCTCTGGTTAGACGCGTGAGATGCATTGCTTGGCTGAGCTTCTGTTGCCGGGAGATCTGGAAGAACCACGATCAAAAGCCGGCGATCAACTGGCACGAGCGGCGACGGCGGCAGAGCAGGTTTCACGATCTAGGTCACGTCGGCGGCTCGTGTATTCGTTTTTCTGTCTCTCTCTTACTGTTCAAAAATACATATGTATTTATACATTAGGTCTTCAAGATGACCGTTGTGGGCCCCACCAAAAAGAAACCCCAAGCCCGGTTCAAAACAGCGCCAGCGGCTGAGTCCGGTCCAGCGGGTTCCAGAAATTCGCCTAAGGCAAAATCGGCGAGAATCGAAGATGATTCTCGTCGATTCGGCGAGAATTAGCCAGTGATTCTCGACGATTTTGACTTAGCGACAGATATGCATGCTCTGATTTAGCCGGATAGAGTCGGCGAGAATCAGCCAGTGATTCTCACCGAATCGGCGAGAATCACTTGGTGATTCTCGTCGATTATTACTTAGACGATTTTTCGTCTTTCCACCCATGAGCTGCTCTTTGACCCATCCTTGCTCCTTGTCTGCTCTTGCATTATCACAGCCCTGTACTTGAAAATAAGTACACTCCAATAGAGAGAGTACACGTAGGCCAACACACTGATCTGCTCAACGAGGGATTACGTCGCGCAGACCCGTGTATATTGACCTACTGCACCCTGACATTGGTGTGTACTTAGCATGGAATAACTGCAAGCACAACTTAAAAGATTTCACCAAATACATTGTCTATTTACCTTAGCTTGTTCAGGGGCTTCTTCAAATCAGGTACGTTGTGGATACAATACCCAATAATCTCTCCCTATTTGAAGAAGCCTAAACCCTACAAGCTAAGGTGAATAGAGCGTATGGGAATGAAAATCATAAAATTAAAATTGAGTTGAGAGAGATATTCATTACCAATACCAATTTCTTGAGAGTTGACTTGGAGCCACCTTAGCCTTAGCCGAGAGGGTAATCTCCCCCTTTTCGGCTTCTGCAAATCTGGGTCTGTTGCATTTGACCCCTTGCTCCCCCTCAATTCTTGCACCTCTGCTCACACTTGAGTTCCTGGCAGAGGCTCCCCCTAGATGCACGAGCATGGAGCTTCTGTAGTCTTCATTCCTCATAGTTTAGCATCCCCAATTCAGTTTTGAAAAGACTGAACTTGGCGTCGTCTAAGGGCTTTGTGAAAATATCTGCAATCTGCTTGTCCGTGGGGACATAACAGAGAGAGATGTCCTTGTTCTCCACGTGCTCTCGAATGAAGTGGTAGCGCACTTCAATATGCTTCGTTCTGCTGTGCGATACCGGATTGTTGGCAATTGCAATTGCACTGGAGGAGTCGCAGTACATTGGTACTTCCTTGAACAGAAGGTCGTAGTCGGCTAACTGGTTTCTGATCCATAAGAGTTGTGCGCAACAGCTGCCTGTCGAGATGTACTCAGACTCTGCTGTGGAGGTTGCTACACAATTCTGCTTCTTACTGTTCCATGAGATAAGCCTTCTTCCGAGGAATTGACACGTCCCGGAAGTGCTTTTCCTGTCATCCATACTCCCTGCAAAATCAGCATCTGAAAAACCTATTAGCTCTACATCATTGTTTCTCGGGTACCACAAGCCAAGATTGGGAGTACCTTTAAGGTATCTTAGAATTCGCTTTGCAGCGACATAGTGAGATTCCTTAGTGTTCACCTGATATCTGGCACAGACACATGTTGAGAACATGATATCCGGTCTACTGGCAGTAAGGTAGAGCAGGGATCCAATGATGCTTCTGTATTTGGTTTCATCGAAAGGTTTACCTTTCTCATCCTTATCCAGAGACATAGTGGATCCCATTGGAGTCCTCATAGAGGTTGCATTCTCCATACCGAATTTCTTGAGGAGTTCATTTGTGAACTTCGTCTGAGAGATGAAGATTCCATCCTCAGACTGTTTCACTTGAAGTTCCAAGAAATACTTTAGCTCTCCCATACTGCTCATTTCAAACTTTCCTTGCATAAGTTTAGAAAACTTTTTGCAAAGATTGTTGTCCGTTGAGCCGAATATAATGTCATCGACATAGATTTACACCAGCAAAATCTTGCCTTTGACTTCCCTGAGAAACAATGTCTTATCTATTTTACCTCTAGAGAACTTGTTCTCAAGAAGAAAACTAGATAAAGTCTCATACCAAGCTCGTGGAGCTTGTTTTAAACCATATAGAGCTTTATTAAGAAAATATACATGATTGGGATAAGTAGGATTGACAAAATCTGGGGGTTGAGCGACGTATACTTCCTATTTCAGGTCTCCGTTCAAGAATGCTGATTTCACATCAATTTGATAGACTGTGAATCCTTTGTGCGAAGCATATGCCAGGAATAATCTGATTGCCTCGAACCTTGCCACTGATGCAAAGGTCTGGTCGAAGTCAATCCCCTCCTCCTGTCTGTAACCTTGAGCCACCAGCCTGGCCTTGTTCTTTATGATGACACCATGTTCATCCAGTTTGTTTCTGAATATCCACTTGGTGCCAATCACATTCTACTTTTGTGGTCTGGGAACCAGCGTACAAACGTTGCATCGTTCGAATTGATGCAGTTCATCTTGCATGGCCAAAATCCATGCCGCATCTTTATTCGCCTCGTCGAACTTCTTTGGCTCAACCTGTGACAGGAAGCTAAGATGCAAAATCTCGTTAATAGTACCTCTTCGAGTTCTGACACCGTCACGAGGATCTCCGATGATCTGATCTCTAGGATGATCCCTCATGTGCCGGAGTTCTAGAAGTCTGGCGTCTGGAGCTTCAACTACTTCTTGGGCTTCTCCTTCTTCTAATAGATTTGCTCCATTTTGATCTTCAACATTCCCAGTTGACGTTGAGGTGGAAACTTTGACGTACTTAGGAGTTTCATCTTTAGCGGTCTCATCGAGACTCAGCTGTTCAAGTCGTGCACCTGCATCTTCAAGAATACCGCTGGAAGAATTGCTGTTAAGCAAGCTTCCTTCATCAAATACAACATTAATTGATTCTTCTACCACTAGGGTTTTCTTATTGAAGACCCTATATGCCCGACTGTGGGTACTATAGCCCATGAATATGCCTTCGAAGCATTTTTAACCAAATTTAGTACGCGGGTACTTCCCATTATTCAGTACATAACATCTGCAACCAAAGATCCTCAAATAGGACATGGTTGGTTTCCTGCCTTTTAGTAGCTCATAAGGCGTCTTACGATGATTCTTGTTGATCAATGCTCGGTTTTGTACATGACAAGCCGTATTGACCGCCTCTGCCCAGAAGTATTCTGGGAGAGAAGCGTCTTTCAACATTGTCGTGCAAGCTTCAATGAGAGTTCTATTTCTCATCTCCGCAACTCCATTTTGCTGAGGAGTGCGCGGGGAGGAAAACTCATGAAAGATACCTTGTTCTTCACAAAACTCTGTCATAGCACCAGATTAGAATTCTGTTCCATGGTCACTTCTGATTTTGACCACTGAGCAGTTAAATTCGTTCTGAACCTGCTTGACAAAACTAGTGAAGATGTCAAACGTATCTGACTTTCATTTTAAGAAGAACACCCATGTAAACCGAGAGTGATCATCAACTATCACTAGCGTAAAGGACTTGCCTCCCAAGCTATGAACTTGCATTGGACCAAACAAGTCCATATGCAGAAGATAAAGACATTGGGAAGAGACTTTGTCTGCAATGCTCTTAAAGGTAGCCCGAGTCTGTTTGCCCATCTGGCATGCAGGACAGGGGCTATCTTTGATGCACTTGATAACGGGAGCATCCCTTACTAAGTTTTTAGAAAACAACATACTAATTGTTTTGAAATTAATATGTGCCAATCTCTTGTGCCATTGTTCACAAAGAGATGCACTGCCTGTCGCCACAAGGCATACGGGGGTAGATGAATCTAAACTAAGAAAATTTAAGCAGAAGATATTTTTGCTCCTAATGCCTGATAATACCATCTCAGAAGAGGCACATGATATTATCAGGCATTTATCCTTGCAGAACTTAACGTCATAACCTTTATCACATAACCGACTTACACTTATCAGGTTATGGTTTAACCCTTCAACATAAGCCACATCGGTGATAGAGATTATACCGTTGAAATCATACCGTAACCTCTGGTGACTCCTCGATCTGACCCCCCAAGGATGACTTTGGGTCCATTCTCGACTGGAGTGTAATCACGCAGCAGGCTTCTTGTCCCAGTCATATGCCGGGAGAATCCACTGTCCAAGTACAATATTGGAGTTTTGGTGGCCTTTGGACGTTCCTGCAAAACAAAATTAATTTCCCTTAGGAACCCAATCGAACTTGGGTCCTAGATTCTTGGTTAGCATACTCCCCCTCGGGTGGTTAACCCTACGAGTGGTCGGCCTCGCATTGCTAACATAAGGAGTCTCGTTATACCTCGGATTAAACCAACAATCCACGGCAAAGTGACCGACTTTGCCACAACACCATCAGTCAAATCTGTTGTACCTCTTCCTAGGCTCCTGCTTTACCCTGGGAATGGAGGGTACAACCGGGGCCTTGGATCTGGAGGTGGAGGCATCATAGTGATTGCAGTCACATGACTTCTTCACCTTCTGTTCCTTCAGTATAACAGGCTTGGCTTTTGGTGCCTGCATTCTATTATGGTCGCTAGAGAATTGACCATAATTTCCCATGTGGATTTCCTCATAAGGTGCCTTGAAGACACTCTCACCGAAGTTGCGGGGAAAAGCCCAACCATCATATAGGCTCTTTGGCTTTGCAACCGAGGGCCGGAAATGATGACCAAAGGTTGACTCAAAGTCATGTTGGTTGCAGGGAAAGCTAGGCTTTCTGAACGCAACATGACTGAGTGGGGCCTTTCCCTTTTCAACAGCAGAGGCTTTCTTGGCGGCCTTATTCTTTCTCTGGTTCCTGTTTCTCCTGGATGATGAACCAGATATCCCTACATGCCCCAAGCCAGCTTCTTTGGCCTGAGAAGAGAAGGTATCAACTAATGGAAGAACTATTTTTGGCATAGAGAAGCTCTTGACGATCTTCCTTTCTGTCGCAAGTTGTTCTTACAACTTGTCGACTTCCTCCTGCTTAAGATCAAGGAGCTTAAGAGACTCTGAATGCTTTGAAGTCAGGTCTAGGTGCTCCTGTCAGAGAGAGATCAAACTGGTGATCTCTTCCCTTAGGGAGGCACTCTCACCCTTAAGGAATTTCACTTCCTTTTTCTCATCCTTCAATCTCTTACGGCACTCCTCGAAAGTGTTGAGCAGAAGCTCATACTTCTCGAGGAGCTCCGCTTCACGGGCCGAAGGGCTATCCTCAGGGTCATCATCCTGAGACTCAGGATCAGATTCAGAGTCGGAGAGAGGGGTGTGAGCTTTTACCTTCCCAATATATGGGGGGCATTCTCCTTCTGAGTCGGAGCGACCCACCAGCCCGAAGTAGGCTTCCTCATCATCACTAGAGTCTGAGGAATTAGACTCACTCAGTGTCTTTGGCTTTTTGGCGATGTAGCTCCTCTCTTTCTTCTTATCTCTAGAGGACTTGTGCTCCTCTCCCTTCCCCTTTTCTCTCTTGCCTTGGTGGCAGTCGGCAACGACGTGTCCTGGCTTATTGCATCCAAAACAAATAATGTCAGAGGAGCGATGTTTGTTCGGTTTAGAAGCATACCTGTCAGAAGAATAATTTTTCTTCTGATGCCTGGAGGAGGAGCCGTCTCTCTTTCTTTGATTCCTTATCTTGAGGAACTTCTTGAATTCTCGGATGATGAGGGAGAAATCTTCCTCAGAAAACTCTGAGCTGGAGGAGCATGGCTCGGAGTCCTCCTCCTCATCCTTTTTCCCGGCACGGTATGAAACCGCACCATTGCCCTTCCTGGAGTGAATGGCTTTTAGGGCCACAGTCTTTTCCTTGGCTGCAGCCTTCTCTGCTTCTTCTTCTGCTTTCCTGGTGTTCAGTTGAAGCTCATAGGACATCAACTTCCCAAACAGAATTTGCGGGTCTGTTTCAGCAAGTCTGCCAAACTCTCGGATGGCGCAGATCTTTGTGTCCCATTACTTAGTAAGGGACCTAAGGAATTTATCATTAAGTTCACCATCAGTGAACACTCTTCCATATCCTTTGATGGCATTGACAATCTTGAGGAAGTTCTCGAAGGTGACTCCGATCTCTTCCTTAGGCCCTTGTCTGAAGGCCTCATATTTCTGGTTCAGGAGGGATCTCCGATCATCCCTCACTTCATCAGTGCCCTCCATTAGGATAATCAGGCAGTGCCAGATCTCCTTTGCTGCCCTGCAGTTGCAGAAGTTCTGCATCATTGAGTCATCGACCGCGCTGACCAGAATGTTCTGCGCCTTCTTGTCAAGTCCCACCAACACCATCTCGTCCTTGTCCATTTCAGAAATTTTCTTTGGCACTTTCTTCGTAGGATCAATGGTGGAGGCCTTAGTGGGGACATAAGGTCCCTCCTCCACGATCATGAAGAGTCGGGGATCAACCGCTTCCATGTAGAACCTAATCCTTTCCTTCCAGATAGGAAAGTTTAGCCTGGTGCACACTGGGATCTTGCCTGTGTACTTGAGTCCGTCCATAGTAGAAGTCTGCCTTCTTCTTGACACTAGTGGCAGGAACTTACTCAAGCCGTTAACCTATTTGTTGAGTAACCTCGCTTTGATACCACTTGAAAGTCCACTTAGTGTCAACTACCTTCACCTATGGGGGGGGGGGGGGGTGGAATAGGTGTCTTGCAGCGTTTTTGCGGAATTAAAATCGTACCTGCACACGAAAACAAAACAACACAGCACAGAAAGGACACAAGCAATTTATAGTGGTTCCCCGATTTGGGTACGTCCACTTTCCCCCTTCGACCTATCTCACAACCAGGGACGACTCGGTCACTTCACCAACAGGATTGAAATCCAATCCTTGCACTAACAGAAGGAACCCTTCCACACGTAGGAGTCACCACTCCCACAACGCGGGTTGCACCCAACCCTTACAAATAGGAACCAACGTTCCTTTACAACAAAAGAGAAATTGGAGTGTATTAGAAATACAAACTACTTATGAAGAATAAGGTGTCCCTCTTCGTTCGACGACGTGTTCTTGAAGTCAACGAAGAGTCCACAACCCTAAATCTCACTTAGAGAGAATCTCTCCCGAAACCGGCGACGGTAAGAATGGCGGCGGCTTGGTTCTCGGGATCGGCGGCGACAACGACGTGCTGCGGCTGTTCTTTGGAGATTCAATCTTCGTAGCAAAGCTAGCAAGATCTTCCAACGGTCACACTAGGATCGATCGTCTCGATCGATTCGGAAGGGGAAGGTTTTCCCGATCAACGAATCAAGAGACAAAGGATCTCTGGTTAGACGCGTGAGACGCAGTGCTTGGCTGAGCTTCTGTCATCGGGAGATCTGGAAGAACCACGATCAAAAGCCGGCGATCAACTGGCACGAGCGGCGACGGCGGCGGAGCAGGTTTCACGATCTAGGTCACGTCGGCGGCTCGTGTATTCGTTTTTCTATCTCTCTCTTACTGTTCAAAAATACAGATGTATTTATACATTAGGTCTTCAAGATGACCGTTGTGGGCCCCACCAACAAGAAACCCCATGCCCGGTTCAAAACAGCGCCAGCGGCTGAGTCCGGTCCAGCGGGTTCCAGAAATTCGCCTAAGGCAAAATCGGCGAGAATCGAAGGTGATTCTCGTCGATTCGGCGAGAATCAGCCAGTGATTCTCGACGATTTTGACTTAGCGACAGATTTGCACGCTCTGATTTAGCCGGATAGAGTCGGCGAGAATCAACCAGTGATTCTCGACGATTCGGCGAGAATCACTAGTGATTCTCGCCGAATCGGCGAGAATCACTTGGTGATTCTCGTCGATTATTACTTAGACGATTTTTCGTCTTTCCACCCATGAGCTGCTCTTTGACCCATCCTTGCTCCTTATCTGCTCTTGCATTATCACATCCCTGTACTTGAAAATAAGTACACTCCCATATAGAGAGTACACGTATGCCAACACACTGATCTGCTCAACGAGGGATTACGTCGCGCAGACCCGTGTATATTGACCTACTGCACCCTGACATTGGTGTGTAGTTAGCGTGGAATAACTGCAAGCACAACTTAAAAGATTTCATCAATTACATTGTCTATTTACCTTAGCTTGTTCAGTGGCTTCTTCAAATCAGGTACGTTGTGGATACAATACCCAACATGTTATACTCTGCAAATCTCTTCAATAAAGAAGGACCAGAGCAGGCATGTAGAATATAGCCAGAAAAAGCGAAACAACTACTTGAAGATTATAGACTTAGGTGACCAAGCAGACAGGGTTGCATTGCTTTTCCCACGAGGTCACAAAAGCTATAAACTCAAGAAAGAGGAGGAAACGCTTCTACTAGAATAGAAAAAGCCATTTAACAATGGACTGGACTATAATAGAAAAGCTTTTTAGGCGATCACAAAGTGGGTTTGATTACCACAAAAAAACTTTAGGCAACCACTAAGAAGTGGGTTTGATTGCCTCTTTGGAAATATGGTGACCACGCGAAGTGGATTTGATTGCCGAAAGTTTCCAAAACATAATCAATTATGTGAACAATTGAAGGAATATGGTAGTAAAAGCATGATTGAAGGAGATTTGGTAAGACACTTTACCACTAATAAATTTTGAAAGTAGTTCTAGCATTGAGTAAGTACTCGATGTTGTAAGAGGAGTTTTTACAGCGATGCTTTTAAGCAATATATTCTTGCAACTTGCCTTCCTTCAGTAATTTCTCTATGTGCTTATGAAGAGCTCAATATTTTTTCGTATCATGACCCACACACATGTGATTCTGAATGCTTTGATTGAGATGTAGATAATTCCCATGATCATAATATACTTCATGTTGAAATACCAGGAGATTAGGATCCTGATCGCATTGCAATAGGTTGTTGTTATGATCAAGAGGTAAATATTCATGAAGAGATCCATCACCCTGCTAGTGACATGAAATCTTTTCTTCCGCTTGAGCCATCTCGAAGTCCGCATATGAAATTACTTAACCTTCAACAAATAGATTTGCAAGATCAATAAGATCCCTATAGGTTTTGAGCTCCTTTGTAGTAATTTCAAATTTTGGAGAGCCTTCTTGAAGTCCGCATATGAAAGCATATTTAAAGAAGCCTTGCTTAACATTAACAATATCAAGTGTTTCCTTTTGGAATCGATCGATGAAGTGAGTATTAGACTCTTCATCTCCTTGCTTGATCTGAAAAAGAGCTACAGAGTGTTTCTTTCTCTTCCTAAAGGTTCCAAATCTTGAGAGGAATTCTCTTTGAAGATCGTTGAAGCAAGCGATTGATAGAGGTCGTAAATGATAGAACCAGTCCAACACTTGGGCATCAAAAGATATTATAAAAAGCTTGCATTTGATACCATCTGATAGAGCTTTCAATTAAACACTTCATTCGAAAGTTTGTAAGTGACGGATCAGATCACTTGTCCCGGAATAGAATGTCAGATGAGGTTCTTCTGCTATAACCTTTGATCCTTTTTTTCTATGAGGCACAAAGAACTCTTCTACTTTAGGTTGCAAAAAAGGGTCAAAGATTATAGCTGCTTGAAGCTTCAGTGTATCTTGAATTCAATCCCACATCTTCACTACAATTGCTATCATCATCTGCTCAAAATCTGAAGGTCACATGTTAAAATATTGATGCAGGAAATGTTTGCGCTCGAGAGTGAACATGTTTGATCTAGATGCGGGGATAAAGGAGGTGATGAGGACTGTCGAGTAGCCGGTTACTTTGAGTCGTGAGTGAAGAAGAGAGAGAGAGAATGAGATGGCCGCTAGCATGCGGCGACACCAGACTTTGCCCGCCACGACAAATGCCTCTCTTGTGGGGGGCTTTCCCTTGATTATAAACATGTATTATAGCTTAGGTCAAGTTCCTTTACATGGCGAAGCAAATAAAAGTACAGGGGATGCTGGCAGATAAGTAAAATGGAAGTAGCCCATGCCGCGCGGGTTGATGTCCCAGGTCACCAGGCCATGCGGGCTGTCTTGCCACGCAGCTCGCTGCCTTAGGTCACCAAGCCGCGTGGGTTGTCTTGCCATGTAGGTCGCCCGGTTGCTAAGTAAGGTCAGGAAGCCTATCCTCTTGGGTTAATCAATGAGTCGGCACGGACAGGTTGCTGAAGGCCTTGCTAGTGGAGCTAAGTCCAGATACTAGGCCGCAAGGGCTAGCCATTGAGGCTGCATGGATAGGGATTTTATCTTCTACTGGTGTTGGCAGATAGGAGTCCGAAGTAGTAGGGTTGACCCTGCGAGTTGCACACTCAATCATTGTCTCCGCCCTCCCCTTAAATGAACAGTATGGGGGCATATTTATAGTCCTGAGGAGGAAACATCCATAACTGGACTTGATGACGTCACCCCCAATGGTTTGGGCGAGCTGTGAGCGAGTTCGCCACCTATTGGCATACTGAGAAGGGGCTCACCTACTACTGGGAAGACCTTATACTGGCAAACTGAGAAGTAGCCAGCCTAGTGCATGCTTGACTGAGCGAGTCCGCCTCTAATACACAACAAGTCTGCGCTATGTTGTGTGGATTGTGATCGAGTCCGGCACCTGGTGGTGGACAGATCGAGTCTGACATCAGTTGGCGGCCAGATCGAGTCTGTCACTTGTTGGCAGACTGAGGTCGAGTCCACCACCCGCTGGCAAACAGATCGAGTCCATCACCTGATGACAGACAGATCGAGTCTATCACCTGTTGGCAGACTGAGGTCGAGTCTGCCATATGTTGGCGAACAGATCGAGTCTGCCACCTGCTGGAGGACTGAGGTCAAGTCCGCCACCTACTGGCAACCTGGAGAACAACGAATCCACCCCTTGGGAAGAGAACTGGAGCCTGCCCCTTGCTTTGCGGATAGGCGAAGCTGTCCACCCCTGCTGGGCGGATAGACGAGTGAGGCCGCACCTATAGAATGAAAACATTATCGCGCGGTTAACTACACTAACCGAGCGTCCTTTAGGGCAGACCGTGGAAGCAGTCCGCATCCGCTGAAGAACATGTGGCTAATGCGCGGTACGGGCCGGTAGATCAGGAAGACTGCCCTAGCCGAGCGATTAGAGCAATTAGAGGAGGTTATCCGCCTGACCTCAATATGAGGTGAGACAAGCCACGACCTCCAGGGTGAGCTAGAGCAGGCCGCGACTTGAGAGCTAGCCACCTTGGAGAGGATCGTAGATTTCTTGGTTAACATTGCTCATCATTTTCTTCAACATCTTCGTCAAGCCCTTCATCTCCTAAGCCATCTGCCTAATCTCCTGCCTTGCTCCTCCACCAACCTGTAGATATCCCGACTTGTTTCCCTATGGGATCCTCGACAACGTAAAGGAGGTTGTGCAGTATAGGGTCTCGGCCATTATGTAGTAGGAATCTCACCTACTCTGTAGGTCTGTGGACAACTATCAGTAGGGTACTACATCTATTCGATGGTCATATACTTTGCCAAGAGGATGCTATAGATCACTCCGCCCATCGACAGAGTGTTCAGCCACTAGCGGTTGGGTGATTTAAGCAGAAATGTATAACGCATCATCGATAGGATGAGATCTAATATGCAAAAGTGCCCTCTGGCTAGGATACAGAATGTTACCATAGAAAGCTGGGTTGTGATCTTCTTTGTGTCCCCATCCTTAAATATCAGGGAGTGGCATAGAACATCCTCGATAATGTGGGCATCCGATACGAGATTATCCACAATGATGATGAGATCTCGATAGTTATCCACACCATGGAGAATCTCATTAATCTCTCTCCAGTCCCTTGTTGCTCTAAATGATTCAACGATGTCGAGTTGCTCCCCACCCAAACACCAGACGTACTTCCTAGCCAGATCTTCATGAAGAATGGTGACAACATGAGTACCGATGCATGATTGCACTCCTCCATCCAGTTGTATGTGATATGGATCCATGAGTTTGTTATAGAACTCTCGAGTAAGCACCGAGAAAAAAGGATCACATGTTGAAATCACGGAGAGAATTCCCGAAAGATTCAATTAATTGTAAATGTGAGCGTATCGATCATCATTTTCGATGACCATCAACACACTCACAGTCGCCTCGTCCACCGCAGTTAATGTTGATGCGGGGACTTGGGATCGCTTGAAGAAACTCCATTATGATGACTGAGAGTTGGAAGAAGCCATAACCTGCAAAACACGAAAAATCCATTCTTCAAAAGTCAGAGAAAACTATTTCTGGGGGCTACCATGGCACAGTATTCTGCTACCTCCCGTGGTAGCATGACAGACTGGACTCTGTCCCCTTCTGCCGAATCTCCCCCAAAATCCAATTTTTCACAATTTTTTGCATAAAATTTAGAGGGAAGGAGATCTAAGCACACATCATTCGGATCCGAGAAATCTAACACAATCTATGATGAAAACCATCAAAGCAAGCTCAAAATATGTTGAAGATTTCATGGATCATGTCCAAAACAACAAACCTACTTGAACAAAACTCAAACTAATGGAAATAGGGGAGATAAGGAGGGAGTGTTACCTAGATTTGAAGAAGCGCCGGCGGACGAATTGTACTCGGTAGTGAGAGAGTGGAAAAGGAAGTATGAAGGATTCAGCCTGAGCCGGACCTTATATTTTGAGCTACTGAGCCACGGTAACTATGATGTCGGCTATAACACGCTTTTTGTACTGGGTTTTGATGATCACCGCTGATAACCTTAGTTTGTTTTTAACTTAAGACTAATCGTAATATGTCTCACAATAACAGTGGCATTGGATTGTGTGCATTAGGAACGCTAACTTGTAATCCACGTCTTATCCTTAACCGGGGATGGGTTCCAGTAGGTCCTTGTGTGGCGCTGGGGGGAAAGAGTGTTATATTTAGCGGGTTCTTATTTGCGCATATGGGATTAACACCCCACCCTACGACACTTTTGTAGCTCCTCATGCCCATCCGTCACTTGGTACGAGGATAGGCTGATGATATATTGCTTGGCATGATTGTGTCTTGAGCATTCTCATGATTGTTCCTATACATAGCACAGACGTTATTTCATGACTCATGTTCGTCGATATCATGCATAATACTGTATCATGTTGTCCTAATTATTTTTGTGTTATTTTTGTTTGTGCTATTGGACTTGATTAATCATTTTTAACAGAAAATTAATTAAAAAAATATAACCCCCCCCCCCAAAATACCCCAAAAAACCGTGGATCGTTCATTCTTTGGACACACATGACTAGAACCTAGAGCATAACGATTATGTACAATATTTGATTTATGATTGTTAATCTCTGTGAACATTATCTACTTTTGTCATGATGTGTTGAATCTATAGGTGCTTAGCTACTGAATGCAACTAGACATGATAGTGTATGTTGAGTTTGCCTCTAGGTATGTGTGAGGATTTAGGTATCGTAGTGACTTTACACTATTCACACATCCCTAGACAAAGAACTCATATATAAACTCTATGCTTACATTCTATAACTCATGATATTATGTCTAACACGCTAGAAATAACTTGAATAATCAATATCACGATATACATGTATTTATATAAAGGTTAGAACTTTGGACCAAATCTCTAGTGATCATGTCTTTTGTATACAAGTTAAAGTGCATCTATCTATGTGGGTAGATTTTGATTGATTCGGGGTCCTTGAAATAAATACTATAATAATGATAGTGCGAAAATAAATGAGGAAAAAAGGCTATGCATGTTATCAAATCATGTGTCAAGGATACCATCAAGCACTACTCACTCCTAATAAGTCTTCATGAGCATTGTGAGGATGAGCACCTTGGTCAAAAGAATCGTTTCGATCTTGTGCAAAGACTAAACCTTAAGTTTAGTGCCCCTTATTCTAGTCTTGATATGAAGTAGATAGAAACGTGACATGATTTTTCACTTCATTTCTCTCGTGATAGAATATTGAATTATTGAGATAAAACATGTACTAAATGTTAGTTCTACTTGATGTTTTTCTTTTCATGCTACACGTATACAAGTGATTGCTCTATCTAATGCTTGCTTGCATAAGAATTGGACTGAAATTGCATTCTATGTCTATATCACATAGGTACTACTATACGAGTTCTATTCCTGACTTTTACAATATTATAATGTGTTAACTCTATAAATCTCTTAACATTGTACTCCAAATCGTTGCGTACTTAGTTTCACTTGTGTTGTCCAATTCTGTTTACTCTGAAAGCTCATATGATTTGCTTATGTGTACTCCGCTCGTATGTTTGACCCGTATGCATTATATTCTCTGATTTATGTTTGGTCACCCCTATTGTTTGCTTCTAGATTTACGTTATAACGTGCATTGTTTGATTTTTATCACGCTTATTTGGACTTCATTTTTTTCCCGTACATGTGTATAGTCTTTTTTTTTGATCTAGCCCACCCCTTTCAATAATATCAAAAGGGGGAGAATAGAATGTCCATGAGTCATAAGGTAGGGAAGATCAAATATAGGGGGAGCTTGTTGAACGGTGTGCACGTAGATAAGGGGAGCGAGTAGAGCACGTATATAGGGGGAGCACGTTTATAGGGGGACTCATAAATAACCTGAAACCTGACTATTTAAAGATTATTTCTTACTTGCACTGTATCATGCATCTTAACTATTATATCTTATGAATAAGATTTGATATTATCAAAGGGGGAGTTGTCAGAGTTGATAGTTCACACATCCCCAGTTTAACAATATTAATTCCCATGTTGTATTTGATCACATTTGTATGTGGTATAGTGTGTAGCTTTATAGGTTCATGAGAAGCAAAGAACTCCAATCTATGACCTACTGCCGCACGCTAGCGCTACCACCGAGCATTAGCCTGGATTTAATCTGAATATGCTCTATGGAACCTACTACGTGGCCTTAGTGCTATCGCCCACACTAGCTTCAAGATTTATTCTGGACAGGCACTTTGAAACTTACCGCACAATGCTAGCTTCCTACCATGCAGCACTATCCCTCTCAACGATCGTCAAGATGGATTCGTCGAGATGCTTGAGCAATTGCCATGCGATAGCTGGGTACCGCGCCGTGCTAGCACGAAAAAGTGGAAAATAATCATTTTGGAATATTTTTCCAAATACGCAGGATGAATGTCATGATGACGCGTAATTACCTACTATCAGGCGCTAGTCTTACCGCCAGTGGTAGCCTATTTTTCAAATACGTATAAAGGGTTTCATTTTCTTATTCCTTGTACGAATCAAGAGAGATAAAACTTCGTCCTAGGGTTCGGGAGCCTCCTCTAAGCACCATTCCGCCGTATCCATCAAAGGAAGGGAAAGCCGCCTCCCTCCCATTTGAGCACGAAGATCTCTGACGAGCAAAGCACTGCAATGACCAAGAGGAGTAGATTAGTTATAACCAAATGAAGATCATTAGAACCTATCACGTTTCACTCATCAGAGGAATCGTTTTGAGGGAGAATCAATCTTAAACCTTCTTTACTCTTTTTATACTTTTCTCGTTTCTATGTGATTGATGTGAGAAAAATCGACCGGTGAAGGTTGTCAGAATCCAGGAAAGATTCTGTGAGAAATCATCCCAGGGAAGGAACGTCTAAATTGGGGGATCTTGTGAGGCTCTAAGACACTTCCTTGGGTGATGGTGAAGAGCCGTCCCTAAGACCTTTCTTAGAGGTAAAGGGAGAGAGTCAACCAGTCCAGGTAGTGGGTCTGTATAGAAAATAAAAAGATTCTTGACTTTCAAAGCCTCCGATCTCCAGCGTCATAGATATCCAGTGCTTGTAGTTATAAATCATTTTTATTTCTATTTGAATAAAAATTATTTATTTCTCTTCATTCTGCATGTAACGTTGTGATTGTTTGTCAGTATATCTCTGAATTGTATCTCCAAGAAGAAATTTGTTCAGGAAAACAAGGTCTGTGACCTACCACCACGTGCTAGCAAGCTAGTGCCCCGCGGTAGATTCCAGAACTAGTTTTCTGGACCAAAATAATTCAAATTTTTAATTAACCCATAAAACCTTATTCACCCCATCTCCCCTCTAAGGTTGGGCACTAGATCCAACAAGTAAATCAACTAAATTCTCTTGCGCTGCCTCCCCCTGAAATAATTCATCAGAATCCTGAACAACTTGATCATTATTCTAATCTATCTCCTCCTGTGCTGAGGCAGACTGATTTTGAGCAACTTGACCAACAGCCTCAGAATTTTGTAAATCTTTAAGAAGAACTTCATCTTCATCTAAAGGTTCTATATACTATTTTTTCTCAGACATCTCCCCCTTTTTAACCTCATGAGCCAAGGAGGTTAAGAAAGATCTAGTTACTTCTGTGGAAGCCAGTTTTTTTGAATACTCCTAATAGAAGTTTGAACCCTTGAAATCTGATTGAACATATTTTTAACTAAGGATTTACAATTTAAAGCATACTCGTCTATAAGGGTAGTTAGTGAAGTAGTTGTATATTGTTTTGCTTGAAGAATAATTTTGTTAATGTTAAATGTCATAGGTGAAAATGCAGCAGCAATAATGTGTATGGTAGGAGTAAAATGTTGATCATTGTTGTGTTACATATATGTATCTAGAAGTTCAATATTGAGAGTTTGAACTGGATTTGACTATTAAACTAAATCTTGTGATGGAAACACTGTTGTATTTATTGTAATGATTGTTTCATGAGAACCATCAAGCAGAGGTGATGGTGGATGTGAAACATCTTTCACTGTGCCAGGCTTTAGAATTTGTCTAGTCTTCTTTGAAAATAAGGCTATTGAAAGTCTTTTTCCAGGACGAATGTACACTCTTTTTGATTTGCACAGAGTTGGAAGTGTTGTTTTAGTATATAACTCATTAATGCCATATAGGGATTTTAATTATGTTTATACTTATGTCCTATAAGAAGCAAAACACATTTACCTTAGTCTATTTTCTTCCTTAGCACCAGAATACCCATCATATGTAGTTGTGCTTTTGGAACTATATCATGTGCATATATTTTACATATTAGGACTTTTCCGACTATATCAGCCAAAAACACATATTCCTCAGAAAAATTCTTCTTCTTCAGATGAATTGGTCTATCTTTAGAAAAATTTAACTTTTGCAATGCTTTGTTTAGTTCATTATCTAAGAGTTTTGTTATACCTTCACCTGAAGGTAGATCAAATATTGTCTGAATAAGTTATGTAGCTATAAGTACCTCTAACCCATTAATCTACCCAATAGTTGTACCATCTTCATCAATGATAATAGAATTAATGAACTCAGTTAACTCCATAAATATAGTAAACATCTTGTAGTAAACATCTTGTTTAAACCAACATCTGTAAATAATTGTAATACTTTTAAATGAATCTGGTATAGCAGCTAAAGAGTCTAGATCAACACTGTAGCCAGAGTTCGTCTTAGTTGCCATTTAGGAACCTGCAAAGATTTCAAAGAGGAACTAAGAGAGAGAGAGAGAGAGAGAGTGGATAAGAAATAGAGCAAGGAAGATGAAGAGTTTGGAGAAAAATACGAAGTCTAAATAGACAAAATGTCGAGAAATTAAGGCATAAATATTTCCTTAGTCGACGTTACATTGATTTCTTTTCAACATATGCGTAAATATCATAATCGACACATGTGTTGAGTGGTATCAACATTGCATTAATTAGATCCAAAACTCTTTATAAACACCTTCTCTAGACGTTGCGTTGAAGAAAAGTGGATGTTCCGTCGACTTTTATTCAACATTACGTCAAATACAGACTTAAGATTTTAAGTCTTTACAGGTTTTTCCCTGCAATATTTGTAATTAAAATGGAAAGTTTATAATCAATTACTAGGCTTTATCATGCATGCCCAAAACATCGATAATGTAGTTGTGCTTGATTTCATCAAGAGGCTTTGTGAAAATATCTGCCCTTTGATTTTCAGAAGTCACATATTCCAGGGATATTTTCCCTTTCTCCACGTTATCTCTGAGAAAGTGATTTTTAATCTCTATGTGTTTTGTCATGCTATGCAAGACAGGAATTGATGCAATTTTCACTTTTTATTGGATAAGGACGCATACTAAGCTCTTGGAGCTTATTTTAAACCATAAAGTGTTTTGTTTTGTTTATAAACATAAGATGGATGAGTTGTATTGACAAAACCTAGTGGTTGTTTAACATAAACTTTCTCTTGAAGATTTCCATTAAGAAAATCACTATTTACATCCATTTGAAAAACTTTGATTCTTGTGTATGCTGCATAAGCTAGAAATAATCTTATTACTTCAAGTCTGACCATTGGTGCAAAGGTTTGATTATAATAAGTCCTTTCTTCCTATCTATTGCCTTGAACAACATGTCTAGCTTTATTTCTTATTATTAATCCATTAGTATCCATTTTATTCCTGAATACCCACTTTGTTCTAAAGATTAGGTAATCCTTTGGTCTCTCCACTAGTATCCACACTTTGTTTCTTTCAAATTATGCAAGCTCTTCTTGCACATCAACTATCTAATGTGGATCATTATTAGCTTCCTCAAACCTCTTAGGTTCATACTATGAGAGAGAGCATTGTAGTATAACTTCTCCAGTTAATTGCTTTCTAGTCTTTACTCGTTGATTCATATTTACAATCACCTGAGTTTGTGGATAGTCTCTAAGAATTTATGTCTCTGGATTTGTTCTTTCTTGAATAATTTGATGATAATTCCCTTGCTATTTAACAATTTCCTCTGTATATTGAATATCTGTCACTTGGTCATTAATTTGATTTGTAATAACAGATGGACTAAGCATCCCTTCAACTGGTGCTTCAATAACCATACTTTTTGCAATATCTTCTGGTTGATGAACAAGCTTCTTAGATGAGTTTTCAATAATTTCTTCAATCCTCAGCTCTTTGAAATCATCACTTAAAGAATTTTGTTCCAGCAAAAGATTCTTGGCAGAAGTTTCCTTCCTCTTGGAATAAGAAAGAGTTTCATAAAATACTACATGCATGGATTCTTCAACTCTAAGGGTCCTTTTATTATAAAACCTATAACCTTTTCTTGTCAAGAAATATCCCAAAAAATATTCCATCATCAGTTATCTTTTCAAATTTGGCAAGATAACTTTTCCCATTATTAAGTATGAAGCAACCACATCCAAAAATTCTCAAATAAGTGACTATAGGTGTTTTAACTTTCAAAAGTTCATAAGGTAACTTGGTTTTGGGAATTAAACTTCTATTGAGGACATAATTCACAGATTTGATTCTACCAATAAGGTTCTACTCAATTCAACCACTGTCCAACAATTCTTTATGTCCAGTCATATGTCTGGAACAACCACTGTCCAAATACCGTAGCTGGTTTGTATAAGGAGAGTCTTTTACCAGCATAGGAAATCATACATCAATTAAGATACAAGGTACCTTGCATCCATTATTTCTTTTTCCATTAAAATGTGTAATGAAAGTATATGATGGTCTTTCGTAATATAATTTAGGATAAAAGATTGTTGGTCAATTAAACTAACAGCTTGTAGTTTCATGCCCTTTAATAAAACACTTTGTGCACATATTATTTTTATAAGAAAATTAATTATTTAGGGAGATGCATCGAGTAGCATTTGACGTAATATTCTGGATGCGTCGATTTGTAGTCAACATTTCATAAGTGTTGCGTCGATATAAACTCGACCCATGTTCCTGTTTATTTATGATTACTGATTTTTTCTTATTATTTACTACTGGTGTTCATTTATAATACTTTTTTCCTTTGAATTTATCTATATTTTCATTCTTTGTTAGTCTTCCTGAATTATTATTAGGTTGAGCTTCATTTGCTTTGGTAAATGATACAGGATTTTTCCAAACAGGTATATTATTAATTATCTCAATACTTCAAGGATTGGCTCCTAAACCTAAATGATCAATCTTTTTCTTAAGGTTTTCAGTAATATTTTTCATATGTAGACTCCTTCCATTCAAGGAATATTCAAAGGCTTTGGCCTTTGTTAGCTCTTCCTTCAGTGCAATATTTTCTTGTGTTAGAGCAACAACTTAATTTTTCAATTTTTTACTTCATCTTCTAACAATCTATCATGTTCAGTTTGATCTCTATCATTTTACAATTTTTAACTGGCTCAATTTGACTTCTTAAATTCTTAATTTCTTTTTCAACATTAATCTGATTTTTTATAAAACTCTTTAAAGCATATCTTAAATTTTTCAGAAGAAAAATCTATATTATCAAAATAATTTACCTGATTTAATTCAGTGTTTGAATTTGATTTCATAGCCAACAATATTTCTTCAGCACCAGCTTCTCCTTCACATATGGATTAAGAACTTGACTCAAAACTGGTATCACTCTAGGTTTCTACTCTCAAGCCTTTCCGATTTTTATTGTCTTTTCACTTCTGAATTTTCTTCTGATCCTTTTTATTTTGTTTTTTCTTCTATTGATCTGGATATTCTCTTCATATATGTCTAGGTTTTCTATATGTAAAGTAGACTATCTCCTTATTATGAGTTTTAACAAACTTTAGTTTTCTCAAATTTCTATCTCTTCTTCTAGAGATTTTTGACTTTATCCATTTTCTAAATTTCCTTGCCAAAAGATTAAACATCTCATGTTCCGAAATAGATGGTTCATCTTCAGCAACTTTGAAAGCAATAGTTTTTTCTTTTAGCATAATGACAATTTCCTAACGTTCTGTCTCAGCTCTACTTCTCAGAAGTTGTTCATATGACTTCAGTTTTCCTAGTAATGCATCTATTGTAATTTCTCTATGACACTCTGCTTTTCTAATTGCCCATATCCTTGAATCCCATGTACTTGGGAAATACATAAGTAACCTATCATTTATCTCAGTAAGAGATATATCTTTATCTAACCCTTTCAGCTCATTTATGATCATACTAAACTAATTATGCATTTCAGCTATTGACTCATCAACTTTCATTAGGAAATTTTCATATTGAGAGATTAAAAGTGATATTTTATCTTTTATCTCATCTGCACTTCCATCAATAATTCTTGAAAGTGATTCCCATATTTCTTTTACTGACTGACAATTTGCAACTTTTTGAAATACATCATCAAACATAGTTAAGACTAGTTGAAAGTATCTAGTTGTCTACTTAAATCACCTAAATGGGGGTGAATAGGTGAATTCTATGTCTTTTAGCGAAATTAAAATAATTTAAAAGTAAGCACGCCAAATTAGAGAACACACGGCACAAACACAAGGATTTATAGTGGTTCCCCAGAATGGGTACGTCCATTATCCCTCCTCGCCTATCTAGCAATTTGGGCTAGACTCGACTACTTCACCAATCTCAAATTATAACAAATCTTACACCTCAGATTCTTCAACTCCTACAAGCTCGGAGACAACGTCTCCTACAAAAATTCAGAGAACAAACTCTCCTATGATTGATCCTCTAAACTAGGATCTATAAAACTCGGAAGTGAAACTTCCTACAAGAGTTGTACAAAAGCTTTTTACACACTAAAATAGATTGCAGTAACAATCTTCTTCAGATTTAATAGAATCAATCTTCTTCCAAATATTGATGAACTCGTAGAAGGAGAAGACTTGATTGAGGACTTGAAAACTAGATCCGTTCTGAGTATTGACTAGATCTTGGAGAAATTTATATTAGAGATCTTGTCGAAAATATCTTCAAGAGGAATCGTGATTTTGAGTAGTCGGTGATGGGAACTTTCATGTGAGAACGAATCATCAAACGAAATAGAAGTTGTGATTTTTCTTGTTTGATCACGATTAGGGTTCTCTGAAATTAACCCTTGAATATATATAGTGATTCCTCTTCTTACGACTTGAACGCAACTTAAGGGCGGAGATCTACATGTACTGTACATGGTCGATTCCCTAAAGGAAAGCCGACAATGAATTTAAAAAGAAAATCTTTTAAGTCCATTCGTCGAGTCTTCGCGTGATATCTCTAGAACATTCAACGAATTACTCAATCACTCGATGAATTACAAGAGTCCATTCGACGAAAAAGACTTGGCGGAAAAATGAAACAAAATAAAACTTATGCTCAGTATTCACGTGACCTCTTGACAGTACTCGACGAATTCATCGAGTATTCACAAGAGATCAACAGATCACACAGCGAATTTAACTTAGTTAAAACAAAAAGTAATTTCTGAAACTTTCAGAAACTTCTCGATTAAACTCGATGAATCCAACGAATGCTCACATGAGGTCTCGACAAATGACATGAGTCTTCATGTGAGTACTCGACAAACTTTACTTAGGAAAAATTCTGAGTGTCTTGAACTCAGCTAGAAGCCCTTTCTTGATTCTTTTATTGCACTTGGAGATGAAGTATAACCCAATAGAGAGATTACACATGAGTCAAAATGATGTCCTACATAATAAGGCATTACATTGCATAGTCCTGTGTTTTATGACTCATTGTAATCTGACACTGGTTTGCACATGGAGATGAAGTATATAACTAAAATGCAACATCAAATACAATCTCAATTCATCTTAGTTCAAGGGGGCTTCTTTGAATTAGTGTTATTATGGATACAATACCCAACAAACTCCCTTTATTTGAAGAAGTTAGTACCCTATATACTAAGGTGAATTACGCAGAGAATAATCATAAATAAGAATATAGAATAAGGCATAAAAAATGCAAGTAGACATAAATAATCAAAACATTAATATTTATATAAAAATTTCTATTGGGCATTCACTATTCTCACCCATTTCACAGTTAAAAATTTAGTCTCACTAATGTTGCCTCTTGTTCTTTTCATGTTATCTGTCAAAATACGTGTAAGGCTTGGGATAATACTTTGGAGGAGGAGGAGGAGCATTAGGGTTTTCCCTTCCATATTTTCTGAAGTGTAGCCTCCTCTTCACATTTGAAAGTTCGTGTTTGTCCCATTCCTCTTTGCTATAATATATACTTGGCTCTTTATTAGTAAGATCAACAATATTGTACGTGTCCAAGATAATTCCTTTTTAAATTGGACTCCAAGTTTTAGCATATTCTCTATTTTCTTTCTTTGGTTCAGATCTCCTAGCAGAGGGACCTTCCCCATACCTTCTTATTTTCTGAGGTAGTTAAGAAGATTCTCAAAATTTTTAGACCTCTTTCTCAGCAACATCAGACCACACTTACTGATAAACACTAGGAGGCACAAACTCTCCCCCCTCAGGATGCTGCTCAGAAAACTATACTCCTTCAGCATTGAACTCTCCACCTACATCAGGATGTTCAGCCTCAACAGGTGGAGCTTGATCTATAACTTTCCCTGTTAATTCCTCATGCAACCACTTAATGTTCTTATAAGTATAGGTATTGGCACGGTGCATTTGCTTGTGCACTTCCTTAGTAAGCTCACTCATTCTTCTTTGTAACTTTCCCTCCCCCTTTCTGACTTCTAAAACAAGGGTCTGAATGATATCAACTTTGTAGATTCCCATCTTCTTATCAATATGATGCATGCTCGTATCATAGGAATGGATCGTGACATCTTGAGATTTAGAAAGATGGGTTGTTTCATATTATGCTCGACTGATGCTCTTTATCGAATATTCAATGGCCTTACCCCTTTGGGTTGACCATTCAATCAGAGAGGTTTGCAGCTTATCCATGTTATGATTTACTTGAGTTAGCCCATAGGATAGATCTTTCTCTACTTCTGCCACTCTGTTAACAACTTGCTTTAGATAAGAGTCAAAGTGACCACTTTACTTGGCTAGCATGGCCTCTATGGACTTTAACAAAGAATTTTCAATATGAGGGGAACTCTCACCCTCAGATCTCTGAACTTCTACTTTGGCATAGGTTTCTTGGCTACATGAAGCAACTCCCCCTAGAGTTAATGGGTCTTGGGCAGGAGGCATATCCACATCCTCCCCCTCACCAGAATCTCTCAAGGAGTTATGGTCCTCTTTAAGCAAGACTTCTACTACAGGCTCTTGGACAGGAAGAATCATCACTGCTTCTCTTCCTTTTTCAGAAAACACAATAATTACTTCTTCTTTATACTCTTCAGAAGGAATAGACTCAACATCAAGAACTACCTAAGGGAGCACATCCACCTTCTCCCCTTCAGTAAGAACTCTAACATCTATTAGGTCCTCTTGGGAAGAGTGTGCTAATAGCTCCCACTCAGCCTCTGCAGTAGATTCCTTCTCACCAAGAACACTTTCACCAACCACAATAGCAACAACAATATCTTGATCAATGTTGGATCCCAAGTTTGGATTTGGGAAAGGCTCACAATTAGGTTTTTGACCCTTCATGAATAGCCTAGGGTCAAATTGTTAGTTCTAGGTCTAGGTCGATGTGACTAGGTCAGACAAACATTGATCCAGCTCTTAGAAGAAATCAGAGATCCAGACATAGAACAATAGCAGTATTTAAGAGTTTAGAGTATCAGTTCGAAATTCTTCGAACTCAGCTGGACGATCGTCGATCGCAGATCGACGAACTCATAGTCTCTACTCTGAGCTGAGCTCGACGAACTTGGATCTCAGGTCGACGATCTTCCCTCTTCTCTCAAGTTCTTTGGTCGACGAAATTCTATCTCAGCTCGACGAACTTGGAGCTTAGCTCGACAAAGACAACTTCTCAGCTCGACAAAGATGATTTCTCAGCTCGATGAACTTGAAGTTCAGGTCGACGAAATCTGTTCTGAGTTCGACGATTTCTCTCAGTATCAGTTTGACATTTTCTATCAGTTTGTCTTCAGTTTGGATTATTCTAAGGCAGTAATTCTCTGACAATTAATGCTCATATTCTCTAGAATATAGTCGTTGCTTGGCAGCATTAACTATGGATTTCACAGAGTAATTACTTGACTTATTTACTGAGACAGTTGAGGAAATGCATTTAAGACTAATTCCAGCCGTTCAAGTTCCAGGATTCCAGCATTAATTCCAGAATTCAAATTTCAAATGGAAGAAATCCTTTAGAATATAAAAGAGAAAATTCTTCTCTTCAGGAAAACAAGAATAGTAGAAGGAAGGATTGACAAGAGATTTTTCACACAACAGCTGATATAAGTCTTACACAGAAAAAGATTGCCTTATATAGGAAATTGAAGAAGAACATCTACACTCGGATCTTTAGTCTTCTTCAGTTTCTGCTTCAGACTTGAAAAGGTCAACACATCAACATCAGTCCAAGAAGTTTCTGAGGATCTTCATCAAGGCCTACACCCTGTGCAAAGCACTCATCTTCCTGAACCATTTTACATCTCAGGGGAAGCTTTGATAACATCTTCCACTAAAGTCTTCTCAGTTTTTGAGAAAGTGAAGACATCATCAATTTTTTTTCTACTGTGTAGAGGGTTATAAATCCCTTCAAAAGTTAACCCCTTTGTTTTTTGGGCACCTGATCAAAAGCTCAAAAGGGTTGTTAGATTTCCCTTGAAAAATTAGATCTTGTGGTGACAGGGCACCTGAGCAAAAACCTGTGGTGGCAGGGCACCTGATCAAAAACCTGTAGTGGATTCCTATGAGGGTGGTAGAAGTGTAACACCCCTTATCCGTCGCATAGCATATAGTAGTAGGTCCGGCCGGGGCCCGACGCCATATACCACAGACAGACCGGGTGGTTACTCAATGGAAACAATCCAACCATCTCAACGTCCTACACAGAGTCATTCTAGCGGAGCAGTTTTATAAGTTGCAATTCAAAGAACCCAGCACAAAAAGCATGAATGTCCACTAAACAATCCCAAAGGAATGAAGTCAAATACACAAGTACTGGCCTTAAGGCCTTACAAATTGTTTACTTCAAAAATTCATGTTTTCAAACCTCGGCACGCAGGCCGGCCATACATGAATAAAGAAAACATCCAAAAATTAGGCCTTCAAAGGCCGGCACAGCAACTTGGGCTTTAGCCCACTATTGACCGCTTGGTCCAGCAGCACCTGCAAGCAACAAACCACCGCACGATGGCAAACATAGGCAATGGTCAGCAATGCTGACCAAATTATAACGATCCCGCCCCCAAATCCGGGGCGGCGATGCTCCTTCCCTGCACTTTATTAGTATAACCAAGCAGTATAGTAATGTCACTGCATCACAGGCGTAGGCTCACACGGCCACACACCCCGTGCACTCAGGGCACATTCTCAGTGATCACGGTCAAAGTCCGCCGACTCACCACCACCCCCAGGACGACAATATCTCGTGAGCAATATGGTCTTTCTGGCCACTGCCTAAGACCCTCCATCTATGCCAATGGTAAGTTCCAAGTAACTTTAGGTCTCTTTAACCGAACGACATAGATCGGGTACGGTTCCACCAGACCCATTGCTCACACCGCAACGTCAACTTAAGTCGTCTGCGCGGGTCAAGCTTCCCCGAGTCTCATATCTCCCATATATATTACATAACCCAGTTATGTTCTGGTTGGCTCCCAGGCCACCATGATGGCAGAACTATGCGTCCGCCCAATTTTCCGGGTGCACCTTAGAGTTAATCCCCAATGCTCCCTGTTGCAATCTAGCTCGTAGAAAAACCCGAAAAACAAACATTTGCACGGAGTCCTCTCCGGCATTTATGTGATGCAACATCACCGATCCAGACCAACATGTCCGGATAGGCTTCACATACCATGCCTATGTCCGTTATCGATTACGGACTCTACACAACGGGGACTTTACATATCGACCCAAAGGAACGCCTCCAACACACCGCAAACTCGCGGGAGCGGGCTTCCTATACAAAAGAAGGAGAGCTAAACATGATCAAGTAGAGAATCGTTACCATAGCATTCTTCCTTGGCGCCATGGAAATGTAAGCGGATGAAAAGCACCGCACTTTCCTTGCCTCCGTAGATCCGAAGTCGGTTCACGATTTGGAGCTCTGAAGCTCCGCCGGTGACCGGATCTAGGCTTCTTCTTCCTCCTTTGCTCTCCCCTCTCTCTAGACTTAGAAAGAGAACCACACAAGAGAAATGAGGGTTTCAAAGGCCCAATCCAGTGTATATCCCAGTAGGAATAGCCCCCAACCGTCGGATCCCAAAATAAGGAAATGAAAGGCTATGATTCGTAGCTGAAAAGTAAAACCTGGGCCTAACACGGCCTACGATACGCCCGTGTCCAGGGCTGTGTCCCTCATTCGTCGTCAAAATCGACACGTCTCGAAAAACACACAAGCATCCAACACACCCGTATTTAACTTTAACCTGACATGCCCGTGTTCAAACTGACACGGCCGTGTGACTGGACGTGTGCCCCCATCGACACAGCCCCGAAAACAACCCGAGACCCACACGGGTCTTGGACACGCCCGTGTCCTATTTTCACGCCCGTGTCAAACCCAAACAGGGCCTGGGCTCTAGGTCATGTTCACTGTCTCGACACTTCGTAGAGCGAAGTTTGTCGACTAGCCGACACGGCCTTGGACTCGCCCGTGTCCTAGGCCGTGTTCCCTGTCTCGACACATCGTCGAGCGAAAATGTCGACTCCCCGGGCAGATCGTCGACACGGGCTCGACACGCCCTAAGACACGCCCATGTCTCAGGCCGTGTTCCCCATCTCGACACATCAGATATTTAGTCTTCTTCAGTTTCTGCTTCAGACTTGAAAAGGTCAACACATCAACATCAGTCCAAGAAGTTTCTGAGGATCTTCATCAAGGCCTACACCCTGTGCAAAGCACTCATCTTCCTGAACCATTTTACATCTCAGAGGAAGCTTTGATAACATCTTCCACTAAAGTCTTCTCAGTTTTTGAGAAAGTGAAGACATCATCAATTTTTTTTCCACTGTGTAGAGGGTTATAAATCCCTTCAAAAGTTAACCCCTTTGTTTTTTGGGCACCTGATCAAAAGCTCAAAAGAGTTGTTAGATCTCCCTTGAAAAATTAGATCTTGTGGTGACAGGGCGCTTGAGCAAAAACCTGTGGTGGCAGGGCACCTGATCAAAAACCTATAGTGGATTCCTATGAGGGTGGTAGAAGTGAAACACCCCTTATCCGTCGCATAGCATATACCAGTAGGTCCGGCCGGGGCCCGACGCCATATACCACAGACAGACCGGGTGGTTACTCAATGGAAACAATCCAACCATCTCAACGTCCTACACAGAGTCATTCTAGCGGAGCAGTTTTATAAGTTGCAATTCAAAGAACCCAGCACAAAAACCATGAATGTCCACTAAACAATCCCAAAGGAATGAAGTCAAATACACAAGTACTGGCCTTAAGGCCTTACAAATTGTTTACTTCAAAATTACATGTTTTCAAACCTCGGCACGCAGGCCGGCCATACATGAATAAAGAAAACATCCAAAAATTAGGCCTTCAAAGGCCGGCACAGCAACTTGGGCTTTAGCCCGCTATTGACCGCTTAGTCCAGCAGCACCTGCAAGCAACAAACCACCGCACGATGGCAAACATAGGCAATGGTCAGCAATGCTGACCAAATTATAACGATCCCGCCCCCAAATCCGGGGCGACGATGCTCCTTCGCTGCACTTTATTAGTATAACCAAGCAGTATAGTAATGTCACTACATCACAGGCGTAGGCTCACACGGCCACACACCCCGTGCACTCAGGGCACATTCTCAGTGATCACGGTCAAAGTCCGCCGACTCACCACCACCCCCAGGACGGCAATATCTCGTGAGCAATCTGGTCTTTCTGGCCACTGCCTAAGACCCTCCATCTATGTCAATGGTAAGTTCCAAGTAACTTTAGGTCTCTTTAACCGAACGACATAGATCGGGTACGGTTCCACCTGACCCATTGCTCACACCGCAACGTCAACTTAAGTCGTCTGCGCGGGTCAAGCTTCCCCGAGTCTCATATCTCCCATATATATTACATAACCCAGTTATGTTCTGGTTGGCTCCCAGGCCACCATGATCGCAGAACTATGCGTCCGCCCAATTTTCCGGGTGCACCTTAGAGTTAATCCCCAAGGCTTCCTGTTGCAATCTAGCTCGTAGAAAAACCCAAAAAACAAACATTTGCACGGAGTCTTCTCCGGCATTTATGCGATGCAACATCACCGATCCAGACCAACATGTCCGGATAGGCTTCACATACCATGCATATGTCCGTTATCGATTACGGACTCTACACAACGGGGACTTTACATATCGACCCAAAGGAACGCCTCCAACACACCGCAAACTCGCGGGAGCGGGCTTCCTATACAAAAGAAGGAGAGCTACACATGATCAAGTAGAGAATCGTTACCATAGCGCTCTTCCTTGGCGCCATGGAAATGTAAGCGGATGAAAAGCACCGCACTTTCCTTGCCTCCGTAGATCCGAAGTCGGTTCACGATTTGGAGCTCTGAAGCTCCGCCGGTGACCAGATCTAGGCTTCTTCTTCCTCCTTTGCTCTCCCCTCTCTCTAGACTTAGAAAGAGAACCACACAAGAGAAATGAGGGTTTCAAAGGCCCAATCCCGTGTATATCCCAGTAGGAATAGCCCCCAACCGTCGGATCCCAAAATAAGGAAATGAAAGGCTACGATTCGTAGCTGAAAAGTAAAACCTGGGCCGAACACGGCCTACGATACGCCCGTGTCCAGGGCTGTGTCCCTCATTCGTCGTCAAAATTGACACGTCTCGAAAAACACACAGGCATCCAACACACCCGTGTTTAACTTTAACCTGACATGCCCGTGTTCAAACTGACACGGCCGTGTGACTGGACGTGTGCCCCCATCGACACAGCCCCGAAAACAACCCGAGACTCACACGGGTCTTGGACACGCCCGTGTCCTATTTGCACGCCCGTGTCAAAACCAAACAGGGCCTAGGCTCTAGGTCATGTTCACTGTCTTGACACTTCGTAGAGCGAAGTTTGTCGACTAGCCGACACGGCCTTGGACACGCCCGTGTCCTAGGCCGTGTTCCCTGTCTCGACACATCGTCGAGCGAAAATGTCGACTCCCCGGGCAGATCATCGACACGGGCTCGACACGCCCTAAGACACGACCGTGTCTCAGGCCGTGTTCCCCATCTCGACACATCGTCGAGCGAAAATATCGACTCCCCGGACCGATCGTCGACACGGTCTTGACACGCCCTGGGACACGCTTGTGTCCCAGGCCGTGTGCCCCCTTCCAAATGCCAGATTTGGCCCAAAACGCCTCCCGTCGCTCCTTTGAGTTTCGGGGCGTTACAAGTAGAGTGTATATACCCAAGTTTAGGGGAACCACTATAAATTTCTTGTGTCATCCGGAATGCTCTATTGTTTATTTCTGTGTGTTGTGATTGTTTTGTTTTTATTCTCTTTTTATACATATACTTGTCACTTATTTTAATCCGCTATAAAAAATTAATTAAAGTTTAAAAATACTCTATTCACCCCCCTCTAGAGTTAAGCAGATCTATCTCTCACTTCAATTGGTATCAGAGAGCAAGGTTGTTTGGTTTCACAGGCTAACACCTGAACCAAAAGATCTTTGATAGATCTTATTACCTCTAGTGTATTTTTTATATCATGACATAGAATAAAAAATATTCAAGCACCAGACCTCCAATTTGCAATCTGAATAAGTTTTCAATCTGGAAGGCAAGAATTAGATAATATATGAACTCTATTGATGAAGATATATACAATTCTATTTTGATAAGTCCCCCTGCTCCTTTTGCCTCTACTTTAACAAGCACCTCAACGGTTCCACCACTTGAGTGGACAGATGCTCAGAAGAGGTTGAAGATGTTAAAATTTCTCAACGTGGTCAGCAAGGTAGCCCAAACGCCAAATTAATATCTTCGGAACTACCCAGTTCTCACGTTGAACTAGCGGAAAACCAAGGAACAAAGGTTAATCCCAACAAACAATGGAAGCACAAGCAAATCTTTTATTTATTCACTTCTTTACAACACGAGGCATACATAGCGAGACATGATTTCGCTAGTATAACAGCTGTAAATAGAAAGCACCAAAACCCAAGCCGGGCGGACAGCACCGGAGTCCGCCGAGACCGCCGAGGTCGCCGAGGTCGCCGAGTCCGCTGAGATCGCCCGAACTTAAGTTGCAATCCGCCGAATAGCCACGGAGTCTGCCGAAGCCGCGAGGCCGCGCGGACACACCGTTATTCGTCTCCTGCTGAAGCTGAACTGAGGAACACCCCCTACCCGCCTGAAGTCGACGGACAGGTTATTGAAGCTGGCAAAGATGAAACAGAGCTGACAAGCCATAGAGCGACCTCCTGCTGAATCCGCAGAGACCGCACACTTCCAAGTACTTGACCGAAGTTAAAGCCAAACTCCTAGCTCCTTGAAGCTACCCGCACGACCTGCACACATCAAACGTCAGCACTGAAACAATCTGTGCGGACAGACAAACTGAGACCGCAGCTCCTTGCCCAACCCAACTTACTGTTCACTCAAGTTACTGTAGACCTGCCAGGGGGGTCCTATTTATAGGCGAGGTGAGGAGTGTGGTCACCGCCCTACAGATAGAGACACCGCCCCAGCCCGCGCGATAGCAAAACACCGTCCGCAGAGTCCGCAAGGACTTAGCCGGATACCAAGGAAAACCGCCAGGAGCAAGGCAACATTGGCGAACCCTCTCCAGTCCGCCCAAGCGCTGCGGACAAGGCATCAGCCCGCAAAGCTTCCGACCACTGCAGGACAGCAACCCCCTTCAATGGCTGTCCGCACCAACCCGAGGAAGTCTGCAAGACTCAAGCCTCAATCCGCCACAAGTCCTCGACCAAAGGCAGACAGAAACAGTCCGCCCGGTCAATCAGCGAACTTGGCGGATACGGCGGACACCATGGTCTTGGCACAGAGTATGACCAAGTCCAAAACCATCAAAGGCCAATACGAGCATGGCGGACTCAAACTCCCATCCGCCAAACACCGTAGCACAGACCGCCAGCAGTCCGCAAGATCCTCGCACTCCTGCCCAACGCAGCAACCATCTTCCGGACTCCAAAACCAGTCTGCCAATGACCTCCACAGCAAAGCACCTACTGTAACACCAGAGCTCGACAAAGACTCAGCCAAGCTCTAAGCCCAGTTCGCAACAGCCCATACCGCGGACACGCCAGTCCCCAAGCTCCCAGCGAACACGAGACAAACCGCCAAACAGCACAAGCTTGCACCACGACCACTTAGCAATGCACCAGTCCGCAAGCCTCTATCCGCTCAGGCCGCTCCTTGGCTAAACCAAAGCCCACGTCCTAACCGCAGATACCAGGCCGCACAGTCCGCGGACTTCATGCAAAATAACCCGCTCAGAAGACAGCCGGCTTTTCACTAGACCTTCCACCAGGCCGCATATCACAGTCCGCCCAGTCCGCCTAGTCCGCCAATTCTGTCCTCCAAGGCCGCCCGGCCTATCCCGTCAACCACTTCCACTTCACAAATTTCAACACTCCCCCTTGAAGTGAGAAGTGGTGACCAAGCCCAACAAGCTGCGTAAGCGTTCAAAGGGCCCCTTCGACAGTGGCTTCGTGAAGATGTCAGCAAGATTATCTTCACTCCGAACATGCCCGACTAGCAGAGATCCTTCCAACACCTTCTCCCTGATGAAGTGGTGATCAATCTCTATATGCTTGGTCCTGGCGTGACACACTGGATTGTTAACCAGTTTGAGAGCACTCTCATTGTCACCCCAGAGTAAAGTAGGCCCTTGCACTTCTTCATGAACATCCTCTATGAGCCTCCTCAACCAAACGGCTTCCCGAGCAGCCAAGGCCGAAGCCTTATACTTCGCCTCCGTGGTTGAAACCGACACCGAGTCTTGCTTCTTGCTACACCACGATATGCTAGCTGAACCGCAAGTGAACACATAACCTGAAGTGGACCTTTGATCATCCGAATCACCGTCATAGTCAGCATCCGTGTACCTGAGCAACGCAAACTCCGAGTCCCTTCTATATAGGAGTCCCATGTCAGAAGTCACCTTGACATACTTCAAAATACCTTTTGCCGCCACTAGATGAGATTGCCTTGGTTCAGCCATATACCGACTCACTCGGCCAACAACATAAGCAATGTACGGCCTTGTAATCGTCAGGTAAATCAAGATCCCAACAAGAGCCCTGAACACCAAGGGATCATGAAGAACCCATCCCTCATCTCGTCGAAGCTTCAGCCCAGGTTCCAATGGAGTAGAGCACTTCTCCCCATCGCCCATGCCTAAATGCTTCACAATGCGATCAACATACCCTTTCTGGCAAATGAGAACCCCGCACTCCTTTCTCTCCACTTCCAGACCGAGAAAGTGATGCAACTCTCCCAAGTCTTTCATCTCGAAGCGTATAGCAAGCTCAGCCCTGAGCCTTGCTACTTTCCCCTCCGAATTCCCTGTGATGATCATGTCATCCACATACAGCAAGACCAAGACTTGTAGCTCCCCCTTCTTCTTGATGAACAAGCTTGAATCTGAGTTGGAAGCAAGGTATCCATAGAATTGCAAGTACTCTGCAATCTTCTCATACCATGCTCTAGGATCTTGCTTCAACCCATAGAGAGCCTTCCTGAGTTTACAGACATAGTCCGGATGATTTTCAGAGACAAAACCAAGCGGCTCATCCATGAAGATATTCTTGTCAATCTCTCCGTAAAGAAAGGCATTCTTTACATCGAGTTGCCACAACCTCCATCCCTTGCTAGCAGCCAAGGCGATCACCACTCTAACTGAAGTCATCTTCGCAACTGGACTGAATGTCTCCTCATAGTATTCTCCATACTACTGTGAGAATCCTCTAGCGACCAGGCGAGCCTTGAACCTATCAATGCTCCCATCAGCCTTCTTCTTCAACTTATACACCCACTTGCAAGTAACCGGAGTAATGCCATCAACCTTGGGCACAAGGTCCCAGGTTTCATTCTTCTTCAGAGCATCAAACTCTTCTTTCATGGCATCTTCCCACTCCTTCACTCCAGTGGCCTCGTTGAAGTTTGCAGGCTCTCGCTCATCTAGAGGACCTGCAAAGAAGCAGGAGGCAAAGCTCACTGCATTCCCATCACAGTACCGAGCCGGTGGCTTAACCACCCTCTTCGATCTCCGAAGGGTCGGCACCTTGCTCACTGCTTCCGTTGCTTCTTCGGGCTCAACTCCTACCTGGGGCAAGCATTGAGCAGTGCTCCCCCTACTTCCTGAGCCAGAAGGCTCAGCCTCGGAGTTAGAAGCAACAGGAGCTGCTGGTGAAACAACAAGCTCCTCTTCCAAGCCTTCAGCAGCCACCACCGGTGCTTCATCAACCTTGCTACTTCTGGTTAGCTCAACCGAGCCAACTCCATATGATGTCAGCTCGTCAAAGACAACGTCTCTTGATACCACAAACTTCTTCGTCACAGGGTCCATGCATTTCCATCCCTTCTTCCACTCATCGTAGCCAACAAAGACAAGCTTCCTTGCCTTCACATCCAGCTTTGTCCGTGAAGCATCCGGGACATGCAAGTAGCAAGTTGAACCGAACACTCGAAGGTGTCCCACACTCGGCTTCTCCTTCAGCAACAGCTCAATAGGAGTCTTCATGTTGATAGGGCTGAGTGGCATCCGGTTAATGACATAAGCAGCACAGGACATCCCTTCCGCCCAAAAGGACCTTGGGATATCTTTCGTATGAAGCCAGCATTTGCAGGTCTCCGTCAGATGACGGATCTTCCGCTCCGCTACCATATTTTGTTGTGGAGTGTGAGCACAAGTAAGCTCTCGTTGGATCCCGTGCTTCCTGTAGAGGTTAGAAAACTCGGAGGAGACAAACTCACCCCCGTTATCAGTTCTAAGTTTCTTAATCTGCAAGCCAAGCCGCCCTTCTACCAACTCCTTAAAATCCACAAAAAACCGGAAGGCTTCCTACTTCTTCTTTAAGAAGTACACCCAAGTATACCTTGAGTAGTCATCAACCAAGACAAGCATGTATCTGCTTCCACCAAGGCTGGCAGTAACCGTCAGTCCCATCAGGTCGCCATGAATGCACTCCAATGGTTTCTTTCTCCTTGTTTGTAATTTATCAAACGGAAGGCGATGTGCCTTACCGTATTGACAACCCGCGCAAACATGCCCATCACCAAAGGAAGACAACTTAGGCAACCCCTTCACCAAACATCTACTAGCCATCGCCTTCAGCTTGTCCATACCAACATGCCCTAGCCTTACATGCCAAATAGCAGCGATATCATTGGCCCTCATCCTATCAACATATGAATTGGTGGCAAGAACAAACAAGTTCTTCACCCTCCTCCCTACATGAGCAACATCAGCCTTCACTGCTGATACGTTGCGAAGGAACCTCGCGTCTGTTGGCCCAAATAGAACGTGATAGCCAGCATCCACCGTATTGGTCACCGAGAAGAGGTTTTTCTTCATGCCCGGCACGTGATACACACTCCTTAAAGTGAGTGGACCTTGATCACTACCCAAAGACATGACCCCCTCTTTCTCTACTGCATAAACAGTATTATCAGCAGTGATAATAGCTTCATTACCTGAGTAAGCCTGCATGGAGGTGAACTTCGATTTGTCTCCGGTGAGGTGATGACCACACCCGGAGTCCACGATCCACTCGCCATTGAAGTCCTCAGCAGACAAGGCCCGAACACTAGTGCCCGTCATAAAAGCTCCACCCCATTCTGCTTCTTCACTTCTCGAGCAAGCTTCCTCCTTTCCCGCAGCATGCCTAGGTTGCAGTTTGACCTTGCAGTCCCGCTTGAAGTGCCCTCGCTGATGACACCTGTAGCACTTCAAGTTCTTCTTCCAGTCCTTAGGAGCATTGCTCCTCTCCGGCGGATATGAAGTTGAAGTTTCCTTCTCACCAGCGACCTGCACCTTCTTCTTCTTCTTCCCTTCCCATCCTTTCTTCTTGCCTGAGAAGAGAGCTTCACTGCCTTCCTGATTAAGGTTCACTCCAGCCATCTGCCTTGCTAAGCTCTCCTGCGATGCAAGCAGATTCTCCAGCTCCAGCAAAGACGGCTGAGTATCCCACCCTTGAACAGATGTTACAAAGGCCACATATTCCTTCCGCAAGCCGCGGATAATGTGCCTTTTCATCTTTGCCTCAGAGATAGGCTCATCAGGATCCAGTGCCGATAGCTCAGCACACAAGCTCTTCATCTTTAAGAAGTACTTGGAGATGGAAAGGTCTCCCTGAGTTGCCCTGGCCAACTCATTCTCCAGGAACTGAAGTTGTGCCACATTCTTCCTATTTAACAACTCATCAATGGTTGTCCAAATATCAGCAGCCGACTCACATCCAACGATGTGATCAAATAGTTCCAGAGACACGACCCTTTTCAGAATGAACTCCGCCTTCGCATTTGTTCTTCTCCAGAGCCTAACCTACTCAGCAGTACCGAAAGAAGCAGTGACATCCTGCCTGTCGTCACCACCGACGACTTCCCACAGCTCCTCGCCAAGAAGATAACTCTTCATGCACGACTTCCACTTCTTGAAGTTAGTCGGCGTTAAGAGTTCAATGCCCAGACCTCTTGCAAAGCTCCCTTCCATTGCAACACCTGTTGGTAACCTTTCAGAAGCTCCGAGTAACAACACAGGTTGATCACCACTCAATCACTGAGTAACAACACTGGCTGGCTTCCGCTCACGCAACTGAACCTGCCTCGGATACCATGTTAAAATTTCTCAACGTGGTCAGCAAGGTAGCCCAAACGCCAAATTAATATCTTCGGAACTACCCAGTTCTCACGTTGAAGCAGCAGAAAACCAAGGAACAAAGGTTAATCCCAACAAACAATGGAAGCACAAGCAGATCTTTTATTCATTCACTTCTTTACAACACGAGGCATACATAGCGAGACATGATTTCGCTAGTATAACAGCTGTAAACAGAAAACACCAAAACCCAAGCCGGGCGGACAGCACCGGAGTCCGCCGAGACCGCCGAGGTCGCCGAGGTCGCCGAGTCCGCTGAGATCGCCCGAACTTAAGCTGCAATCCGCTGAATAGCCATGGAGTCCGCCGAAGCCGCGAGGCCGCGCGGACACACTGTTATTCGTCTCCTGCTGAAGCTGAACTGAGGAACACCCCCTACACGCCTGAAGCCGGCGGACAGGTTATTAAAGCTGGCAAAGATGAAACAGAGCTGACAAGCCGCAGAGCGACCTCCTGCTGAATCCCCAGAGACCGCACACTTCCAAGTACTTGACCGAAGTCAAAGCCAAACTCCTGGCTCCTTGAAGCTACCCGCGCGACCTACACATATCAAACGTCAGCACTGAAACAATCCGCGCGGATAGACAAACTGAGACCGCAGCTCCTTGCCCAACCCAACTTACTGTTCACTCAAGTTACTGTAGACCTGCCAGGGGGTCCTATTTATAGGCGAGCTGAGGAGTGTAGTCACCGCCCTAGAGATAGAGACACCGCCCCAGCCCGCGCGATAGCAAAACACCGTCCGCAGAGTCCGCAAGAACTTAACCGGATACCAAGGAAAATCGCCAGGAGCAAGGCAACATTGGCGAACCCTCTCCAGTCCGCCCAAGCGATGCGGACAAGGCATCAGCCTGCAAAGCTTCCGACCACTGCAGGACAGCAACCCCCTTCAATGGCTGTCCGCACCAACCCGAGGCAGTCTGTAAGACTCAAGCCTCAATCCGCCACAAGTCCACGACCAAAGGCAGACAGCAATAGTCCGCCCGGTCAATCAGCGGACTTGGCAGATACGGCGGACACCATGGTCTTGGAACAGAGTATGACCAAGTCCAAAACCATCAAAGGCCAATGCGAGCATGGCGGACTCAAACTCTCGTCCGCCAAACACCGTAGCACAGACCGCCAGCAGTCCGCAAGCTCCTCGCACTCCTGCCCAACGCAGCAACCATCTTCCGGACTCCAAAAGCAGTCCGCCAATGACATCCACAGCAAAGCACCTGCTGTAACACCAGAGCTCGACAAGGCCTCAGCCAAGCTCTAAGCCCAGTCCGCAACAGCCCATACCGCGGACACGCCAGTCCGCAAGCTCCCAGCGAACACGAGCCAAACCGCCAAACAGCACAAGCTTGCACCATGGCCACTAAGCAATGCACCAGTCCGCAAGCCTCTATCCGCTCAGGCCGCTCCTTGGCTAAACCAAAGCACACGTCCTAACCGCAGATACCAGGCCGCACAGTCCGCGGACTTCATGCAAAACAACCCGCTCAGAAGACAACCGGCTTTTCACTAGACCTTCCACCAGGCCGCACATCACAGTCCACCCAGTCCGCCTAGTCCGCCAATTCTGTCCGCCCAGGCCGCCCGGCCAGTCCCGTCAACCACTTCCACTTCACAAATTTCAACAGAAGATAGCTGATGCTAAGGCCATGAACATTCTAGCTCAGACCATGTCTGATGATATGTTTTCAAAGGTTGCTGAATGCACATCAGCAAAAGAAATTTGGGACTCTTTAAACCAAATGTTTGCAAGATTAGATGATGAGAGAAAGGATAGAAGATCTCATCTCATCTCTCAATATGAAAATTTCAAGAAAGATGAATCTGAGTCTGTGGTGACATGTACTACAGACTCAGCTTAATCATCAATGAGCTGAAGAATCTGGACAAGAATATCTCACTGACTGAGATAAATAACAAAATTCTTATGTGCTTCCCTAGCTCATAGGATTCTAGGATTTCGCCAATCAAGGAGGCTAGAAGTCTGAATGAAATTTCCACTGAGACTCTTCTAGGCAAGCTCAAATCTTATGAGCAGCTTATTATGACCAGAGAAGCAACTGAGCAGAAGACTTCTACATCAGGAAGAAAAGAGCAAAGCATTACCTTTAAGTCATCTGAAGAATCTGAAACTCTACCAGCAAATGAAGAGTTGATGAGTCTGCTAGCCAAAAGATTCTACAAAATGGCTAGTAAAAACTTCAGAAGAAAGTCATCCAGACAAGATGACAGACCAAGATTTGACAAAACTCCTACCAAGGAGATTGTCTGCTTTGATTGCAAAAAACCTGGACACATTCTACCTGAGTGTCCAGAGAAGCAGAGGAAAGACAAAAGGAAAGACAAGGACTTTAGAAAGCACTACAGCAAGCCCTCTTCCACCAAGCACAAGCGAAAGGAAAAAAAGATTTTGTTGCTGAAACCTGGAGTGAAAAAAAAAGAAGAATCCTCATCTTCCAGCTCCAGTGAAGATGAAGAAGAAGCTAAAGCAAAAGAAGCTTGCTTGATGGCTATCAATGCATCAAGCAATCCATCAGATACTGAAGAGTCAGAAGCAGAAGATTAAGAGACTGAAGAGGATCAGGTAATATCCTCATTTGATTTTAATTCAGATCATTTCAAAACTGAATTTATGTTATTATGTAATGATCTAATAAAATCTGAGAAGGAAATCAAACTTCTCAGAGATAAGCTAATTGAATAAAAAAATTTATTATTAGAAAATATTGAATTAAAATATAAACTAGTTATACTTTTGAAGAGATTAATACTCTAAAAATTAAACTGAATGAGGCTAAGCAATTTGAAGAATCCCTAAATGAGAGAAGTATCAAATTGATGGACATCACAAGCACTGTTAATGCCAGGCTTAATGACAAGCTGGACTTGGGTGCTTCATCAAACCAACCTCATTTAATTCAGAAAAACATTCTCTCAAACCTCATTAAATTCATATCTGAAAAGGGTAAAGAAAAGACAAATGAGAATAATAATAAACCAACTGAATTAAAATAGAAACCCAAGAAAAAGAAGAAGAACAAGAAAAACCCTAAGCATAATAATATTCAACAGATTTCGTCGAACTCAGATCGACGAAATGTTTATAGTTCGTCAAACTCAAGTCGACAAACTCCGAACGTAGATTTTTATTATAATTATTCTTCGAACGGCGATCGACGAAACCAATATGGTTCGTCGAGCCGAGATCGACGATATTGGGGCATAGAGAATGAATATATCCATTCTTTGAGCGGAGTTCGACAAACTCATCCCTATTCGTTGAACTTAGTTCGACGAACTTATCTGAATACGTCGACCCCAGTTCAAATTAACAAAACATTATCTACCCAAGAACATCTAATCAATCAAAAGAATTTTTTAACCCATTTACTAAATGGATAATTCCACCTAGGAAATTTCACCCCCTATTATATAAAAACAAACCTGAATGTTCTTACATTTCTAGCTTTAAATTTGTAAAGAATCAACGACCCATGGTTACCTGGGTCAAAAACACCTAATTTTTATTTTTCAGGTGAAAGGCTATCCTACCACAGTGGAATAGTGGTACCTGGATAGTGGATGCTCAAAGCACATGATAGGCAGCAAGGACAATTTAACAAACTACATGTCCAAGCTTTGTCCAAAGGTGATTTTTGGTGACTCCAAATGTGGCCAGACTGAAGGCTATGGGAATGTAAAGATTGGAGCTGTCATTTTCAAGAAAGTTGCATATGTAAGTGGTTTAAAACATAACCTGATATCCATAAGCCAATTATGTGATGACGGTTATCAGGTATCCTTTAACTATTTTTCTTGCATTATATCTTCTATAGATAATAAAACTATCTTAACTGGTCTTAGGCATGGAAACATCTATGTAGTAAACTTCAAATTTGCTAAGTCAGAAATTTGCTTATTCAATCAAATCAATAATAATAATGAATTATGGCATAAGAGATTAGGACATGTTAATCTTAAAAATATTGCTAAACTCTCTAGGGACAACCCTGTTAGAGGATTGCCTTCTTGCCATACAAGAAGGAAAGCCTTTGCAAGGCTTGTCAATTAGGCAAGCAAACCAAAAATAGCTTTAAATCTATTAATAAGAGTGATTCACCTGAGATTCTGCACCTGCTACATATGGATCTATTTGGACTCATTGTTGTACAGAGCTTGGGACGGAAATCTTCTACCTTAGTTATTGTAGATGACTTTTCCAGGTTCACTTGGGTGTTCTTCTTGAGAAACAAGTCAGATAACTTTAAAGTTCTTACAGACTTTCTTAAGAGCATAAAGATTAAGTACTTTACTCCAGTTGTATTGATCAGAAGTGATCATGGTACTGAGTTTGAATCTCTTCCTATGCAAGAATTCTATGAGATGGAAGGTATCATGCATAGCTTCTCTACTCCTAAAACTCCTCAACAAAATGGGATAGTAGAAATGAAAAAACAGAAACCTCATTGAAGTTGCAGGTACATTGCTTGCAGATGCTTATTTGCCCCTATCCTATTGGGCAGAGGATGTAAGCACAACAAATTATGTTCTGAATAGAAGTTTAATACATAAACTTAAGGGCAAGACTCCCAATGAACTACTCAAAGGGAAGCAACCTAAAATAGACTACTTTAGAATTTTTGCTGTAGATTTTATATTCATAATAATAACAAGAAACATCTTAGAAAGTTTGAAGCCAAGGCTGAAGTAGGAATTTCTCTTGGATATTCCCACGTAAGCACGACCTATAGGGTTTTTAATAAATCAGCCTTAAAAATGGAAAATCTATACATATAACATTTGATGAAGCTAACATGTATTACAAGGAGAAGGATTCTTCTACCAGAGATTTATTGCAGGTACCCCAACTATGTGGAAAATTGGATGATTTAAACCTCATCAATGAGGATACATCACATCCCTCTCCACATATTGAAGAAGACAATGAAGATGATATTGTTGAAATAATTACTGAACCTCCAATAGCAAACATAATTCCACAAGAGGAATTAATTCCAAATGTTGTTGCTGAACCAACTCCTCCTACTAATCTTGTCACACTTTGAGATCACCCTATATCTCAAGTGATTGGAGATATCAGTTGGTGTGCAAACAAGGCATCAACTCAACCAAGACTTGATGCATGCTTGCTTCATATCTCAACTTGAGCCCCAATCCATAAAAGATGCAGAGCAAGATCCCCACTGGATTATTGCAATGCAAGAGGAGCTCAATCAATTTGAGATATGCAGAGTTTGGGATTTAGTTCCAAGACCCAAAGACTACCCAATCATTGGAACTAAATGGGTTTTTAGAAATAAATTGGATGCACGAGGAGCTATCATTAGAAACAAAGCAAGTCTGGTAGCACAAGGATATAGACGGGAAGAAGAAATTGACTTTGATCAGACCTTTGCACTTGTTGCAAGACTAGAAGCTATCAGGATATTTCTTGCTTATGCAGCCTATAAGAAGTTCAACGTCTACCAGATGGATGTCATGAGTGCCTTTCTTAATGATGAACTCAAAGAGGAAGTATATGTGGAACAACCACCATGTTTTATCTCTCTAACTCATTCTTCTTATATTTTCAAATTGCATAAAGCTCTTTATAGTTTAAAGTAAGCTCCAAGAGCTTGGTATGAGACCCTAGCTAGCTTTCTTTTAGAGCATAAGTTCACTAGGGGTATTGTAGATAGAACCTTGTTCATTAGGCATCATAAAGATAAAATATTGTTAGTACAAATATATATAGATGACATTATTTTTAGCTCTATTGATTCCAAACTATGCAAAAGGTTTTTTATCCTGATGCATTCCAAGTTTGAAATGAGTAGCATGTGTGAGCTTTCTTACTTCCTTGGTCTCCAAGTGAAGCAATCCCCTGATGACATTTTCATCTCCAAATCTAAATATGCTAAGGAGCTAGTTAAAAGATTTGGGATGTCTGATGGCTCAGCAATGAAAACACCCATGGCTTCGATTGCTGTGATTGATTCTGATAAACAGGGCAAGCCAGTTGATCAAAAAACATATAGGTCTATTGTTGGGTTCTTGTTGTATCTCACAGCTAGTAGTCCAGATATTTTGTATGCTACATGTCTTTATGCTAGCTCCAGGTGAACCTTAAAGAATCTCACCTTATTTTCCTTAAAAGAATTTTGAGATATATAAAGGGTTGTCCTAATTTAGGACTTTGGTATCCAACAGAGTCAGAATTTGACTTAACTGGATATTCAGAATCTAACTATGCTGGATGCAGAGTGGACAGAAAAAGCACTTCAGGAACATGTCAGTTCCTCAGAGATAGTCTTGTATCCTGGTTTTATAAGAAGCAGACATCTGTGTTAACTTCAACTGCAGAAGCTGAATACATTGCAGTTGGCAGCTGTTGTTCACAAATATTATGGATTCAAAACAACTACTAGATTATGGTCTCAACTTAAATAATTCAACTATACTTTGTGACAATACCAGTGCAATTTTTATTGCACAAAATCCAGTACTGTATAGTAGAACTAAGCATATAGAGATTAGACATCATTTCCCTATAGATTGTGTGGACAAAAAGAAAGTTAATCTTGTCTTTATCTCTACTGATTTGCAAAGAGTAGACATCTTCACTAAACCTTTAGATGAGAAAAAACATATGTTCTTTCTGAATCAGCTAGATATGATTAATGGAGAAGTTTAACTTAATTTCTGTCCATGGTCGAAGAATTGATCCCATCTCGTCGAATGGAGATCGACGATCTGAGAATTGTTCTCGAGATTTTTCGTCGACCTGAGATTGACGAACTCTCTGCGTGAAGTTATTTCGTCGAGCGGAGATCGATGATCTTACTTCAGAAAATTTTTCGTCGACCTGAGAATGACGAAAGGTTTTCCTCTCTTCCAACTGAGATCGACGATATTTTTTCTTCATGAAATTTTTTTGTCGACCTGAGAACGAAGATTTTTATTTTTCATAGGACAGAGCCCGCCGCTTCATATTTTCAAAACCTTATATCTAGGTTTTCATCGTACTCTATCCCGCGCTTTCGGTTCTCTTGTACTTGATCTTTCTCTTATTTTTGTAGGGAAAATAATGGCGATTTCGGCGCTCTCCCTCTCCAGCATGAAATACGACATCGGCTTCGACATCGACTTTGATTCCTTCAACCACAAAGACCAGATTTTCATAGATATTTTACAACTGTGTGAACAACAGCAACTGAAGAAATTAATGACCACAAGGATCAGGTTGTCAACGACTAAAATCACGGAATGGGTTTATACTTCAACCTCTCCAGATGCAGACACTATGACTGGCACCATCGGCAGTAATCAAGTTTCCCTATCTCCTGAAATCTTAACTGAAATTTTTGGTTTGGCAAATAGAGAAGAAGATATTTAAATAGATGATTCTGAATATGAAAATATGTTGATCAAAATGGGTCACTCTGAAGGAAACCCTAATAAGCTTCTAAAAAAGTATCTATTTGTTCAGTATAAGTCTCTGGTAGATATTGTTGGTAAGGTGTTGTTGGGAAAACACACAACCCATGATTATATAACCAGACACCAGTTCTTGGTGATGAGTGCTCTAGTAAATAAAAAAGCAGTCAATTGGGGAAGATATTGTTTGAGTTGATTAAGAAAAAAAACTCTAAGAAAGAGGTGTGTTTTGCGAGGATTTTAGGAATTTTCCTCCAGGAAAAGGCACCTGAATTATTGGTCTCCCAGACAATATTCATAAATGCCTCCAAGAGGATAACCTCTGCTTTGTTTGGCAGATGAGAGAGGTCCATCCCTAACCCATCCAGGGCTTCCTCCTCCAGGACTTCTGAGGACACCAGGGCAGTAATATCCTCTCCACCACCTCCAAAAGAAATTCTTCTTTCCACCAGAATTCCTTCACCTCCTCCTCAACAACAACACCAACCATCTTCACCTCTTCCTCAACCATCACCTCCACATTCTCCCATTATCTTCCATGAGGACATTCCATCTCCACCTCCTCAATCTCCACCTCCAAATCATGTATCTGATATTCCATCCACATCCTCACAGCCCACTTTCAATCTGTTGTTTCCTCCTCAACCATCTCCACATCATTCACCAGTTACATCTCCTGTTCGGGAAACCACCTCAACACCCATTATCACAATTCCTACCTCTACTACTGAAATACCATCCATCCATCCCTCCACATTTCTTGAATATACACATACATATTTCTCCCATGCCTTCTCTGTGTGTTCCAACTGTGGACATCACACCCCCTATACCACATCTGCTCCTGAACCTGTAACGACCCAAATTTCAGCATGGCAAATTTTTGGGTAATACGACCTGGGACACGGGAGTGTCCCAGGGCGTGTCTTGCTCGGGTGCATAACAGTCGCGAGGTCGATGAAATATGCGTTCGACGAAGTGTTCGGGAGGAACACGCCCCGTGTCACGGGCGTATCAGGGGGCGTGACCTCCCCTGTCGACACTCGAGTTCTTTGGTCGACTAAAGTGGTCGACAGAGGGAACACGCCTCGTGTCATGGGCGTGTACCATCTGACACGGGCATGTCAGAGGGCATGTCCCACCCTCTGGTCGATGAAATTTGCTCGACGATCGTCGAGTGCAAGTACACGCCCCGTGTCACGGGCATGACTTGCCTGTCATGGGCGTGTACCCTGGCAGTGACCTATTTCGGGATAAGGCGGTTTGTGCACCGCTTAATGACATGGTCTATGACATGGGCGTGTCACAGGGCGTGTCAGGCCTGAAAAGCGTGTTTTAAGCTTTTTCGTGGCCGTCCATTTTTCTTCAACTGGGATCTAACAGCTGAGAGCCCTCCCTGCTTCCTTAAGGCCGAGATTTGAGAAAGAAGTCTCATTATGTTCTTGCCTTGATCTTTCTAAAAAGCTTAGAGAGAGAAAGAGAGAGGAAGAAGGAGGAATAAGAAGAGGGGATGATCTCTGGTGGAGCTTGAGAGTGTCAAGCTGAGATCCGACGCCATCTTTGCGAAGGAAAAGCTGTTGCGGTTCTTTCTAGCTAGCTAGGAGTTCATGACACCGAAGAGGTCTTCAAGGGTAACAACCTTTCTTCCTAGCCATGTAAAGGCTTCCTTTTTGGCATATGCATGTGATTCCCCCACCAGAGGGTGGCTTGTTGTGGGAGTCCTTGGGTTGATTCATGGAATCCCCATTTGGTTGATATATAGATCCGGAAATTGAGTATGGAATAGGAATGTTGTGTGAAGCCCATCTGGACAGGTTGGTCTGGATTGGTGATGTTGTATACGAACAGGAGAAGTCTCTGTTAAAAACGCGTAGTTTAGGAGTCGACGGGTTGGACCTGTGAAGGAAAGTAACAAGAAGTACTGGAATGGTAATCCAGGAAATTACCCGTATAATGCTTGTGTTGCTTATGCTGTTGGGTTTTATCTGTGAAGAGAGTAACAGGAAGTACTGGCGTGGTGAGCCAGGAAAGACCCTTGACATTGCGGAGTCATACCTATGAAAGGGAGTAGCAGGAAGTACTGGTGCGCCCAGGAAAGATCCGCAAAAATTGTGTTATGAAATAGGTGTAAGAAAAATTCCCAGGCTTGAATGCCAGAAAAGGATTGGTGAGACCGACCCGCGCCTTTTGTAGCCAACATGCGCTATGTCCGTCCGACGTGAGACCTGAAAGTGTGGTCTGTTGGAGCGCATAGCAAGAGTCTTAGGCCTGCGCGCCATGACACAATGGGGGGCTTGCCGTGTTCGCTGCTCGATGATCGTCGACTCCAAAAATTCGTCGACCTCATAGCCAAATCGTCGACTCGAGCCTAACACACCCTGGGACATGCCCGTGTCCCAGGCCGTGTGCCCCCTGCCAAATTCCATATTTGTCCCAAAACACCTCCCGTCGCTCTTTTGAGTTTCGGGGCGTTACAACTCTCCCCCTCTTAAAAGAATTTCGTCCTCGAAATTACATAAAGGAAAGAAACATAAAACTTAAATGGCACCTGAGTGAAACAACTCCGGGTACTCCTCAAGCATAGTCTGCTCTCGCTCCCAAGAGAGCTCCTCTCGACCTCAATTTTCCCAACGGACCTTGACCATCCTGATCTCTTTATTGCGTAGCCGCTTGACTTCCGAGTCTTCAATACGTACGGGCTTGACCTTCGTTGTCAACCCACTATCAACCGGCACTTGATCGATCGCGATCACTTGTGTAGGCTCTTGCACCGCCTTCCGTAGCACTGATATATGGAATACATCATGTAGACCACTAAGCTCCACAGACAGCTTCAACCGGTATGCTGCTTCACCAATCCGCTCTAGAACCTCAAACGGTCAAAGGTACCTCGGGCTTAGCTTCTTCAAGCTCCGCACCCACGAGACACCCTTGAACGGCTTGATCTTCAAGTACACCCAATCGCCAACAGCGAACTCCACGTTCCTGTGCTTGGCATTATAGTACTTAGCCTGGCGGTCCTGAGCGATTAGCAACCTCTCCCAAATGGTTCTCACCAAAGAAGTAGCATCCTCCACCTCTAATCGCTTATACAACTTTGATTCACCCATTTCCAACCAGGACAATGGCGTGTGACATTTTCTACCATAAAGGGCCTCAAAGGGCGCCATTTGAATGCTCGCATGGTAGCTATTGTTGTAAGCGAATTCCACCAAGTATAGGTGATCTTCCCATTACTTTCCAAAGTCCAGGACACACATAAGAACCATGTCTTCCATTGTCCTATTGACCCTCTCGGTCTGCCCATCCGTTTGCGGATGAAAGGCTGTGCTAAAACTCAGTTTTGTTCCCAACATTTGCTGCACCAGCCTCCAATCATTGGACGTGAACCGCCCATCTTGGTCACTCACGATGCTGCGGGGCACACCATGAAGCCGTATAATATTATCCACATATAGCTTTGCCAGTTTCTCAACCGGATCATCCTTCCTATGCGGAATGAAATGTGACACCTTCATTAGACGATTTACGACCACCCAAATGGCGTCGTTCCCATTTTGCAACCTTGGCAACCCGTGCACAAAGTCCATAGTAATGTCGTCGAACTTTCACTCCGGAATAGGCAAGGATTTCAAGAATCCTCCCGGCTTTTGGCATTCCGCCTTCACCAAGGCGCAAGTTTGACACTTCTCCACGTAGAGTGCCACATCCTTTTTCAGTCCTGGCCACCAGAATAATTTCTTAACATCGCGGTACATCTTCGTGCTCCCCGGGTGAATTGAGTACTTGGTATGATGTGCCTCGTACAACAATTCCACCCGCAAATTGCCCACGCTTGGGACGCACAGACGATTGTCTTTCCAAAGTAATCTGTCTTCCACAACGAATTCGGAATTTGACCCATTCAGAGCCTCTATCATGAGTTGCTTCATGTGGACATCCATATCCAATGTCTGTCGAATCCGATCAGCCAGGTCGTATTGGACTTCAGTCCAATTCAATACTGCTTCAGCACTTGATTGCTTATCAACGCAAAAGATCTCCAATGCCTCTAACTCCCGAACCAACCGCTCGTCATGGACCGACAACCAATTGTCTTGAGCTGTGGCCCGACGACTCAACGCATCCGCAACCGCATTGCCTTTAGCAGGCACGTAGTGGATCTTGAATGTATAGTCCCCCAGGAACTCTATCCATCTACGCTGCCGCATGTTCAGATCTTTCTGAGCAATCAAATACTTCAGGTTCTTGTGATCGGTGTAGATATCAATCTTCACACCGTACAAATAATGTCTCCACAGCTTCAAGGCAAAAATTACGGCTGCTAACTCCAAGTCATGGACCGGATAGTTCCTCTCGTGCACCTTCAGCTATCTCGAGCCATATGATATAACGCTTCCATGCTGTAACAGCACACAACCCAAACACTGCCCGAAGCATCGCTATAAATCTCATAACCTTCGGTCCCAATCGGCGAACTCAACACAGGCGCCGTGGTCAACCGACATTTCAACTCCTCAAAAGCTCGTGCGCACTCCGACGTCCAAATGAACTTCTGCTCCTTCCTCGTCAAAGTAGTGAGAGGTAACGCTATCCGCAAGAAGTTCTCTACGAAGCGCTAATAATAGCCGGCAAGCCCCAAAAAGCTCCGGACTTCCGCTACCGTAGAAAGCTCAGGCCACTCTCGTATCGCAACAATCTTCGTCGGATCCACTGCAATACCTTCCCCACTAACTATATGAATGAGGAACGCCACTGAGGACAACTAAAACTCGCACTTCGAGGACTTGACGTACAATTGATTCCTCTTTAGCGTCTCCAAAACCAAATGAAGATGCCTGAAGTGATCTTCCTCACTCTGCGAGTACACCAAAATATCCTCGATGAAGACGATCACAAAATGGTCCAAGTACTCCCTGAAGGTCCTGTTCATCAAATCCATGAACACTGACGGCGCATTCATCAGCCCAAACGGCATGACCGTAAACTCGTAATGCCTGTATCTTGTACTGAACGCTGTCTTAGGGATATCACTCTCCCTTATCCTCAGTTGATAGTAACCAGACTTGAGATCCAACTTAGAGTACACCGTCGACCCGACCAACTGATCAAAAAGATCATCGATCCTTGGGATTGGGTACTTGTTCTTTTTCGTTACCTTGTTTAACTCCTGATAATCAATACAGAGTCTCAAGTTCCCGTTCTTCTTCTTTACAAAGAGGACCGGTGCGTTCCAAGGCGACGAACTTGGACGCACAAACCCTTGCTCCAATAACTCTTGAAGTTGGACCTTCAGCTCCGCCATTTCCTTAGGAGCTAGCTGATGCTTAAGATCACGGCAGTGAACCGGTCGCACAAGTAATATAAAATGGGGGTTTTCCCAAGTATCGATCTCACAAGGAACACAGTAAGGTGGAGTTAATTTCAAGGAGGACTTGAGATTGAAGTCCTTAAGTCGGCGGTAACGATGGGGGTTTTGATGATTGCGGAAACAGAAAATAAAATGGCTAACAACTACTCCTATGCAACGCCGCTATGCGATGCTTCGCCAGGCGGGATGGAAGACTAGTCGGGCCGCTATGCACCGAATCACTAGGCGGATGGGAGAGTAGGCTTGCGGATGAGGTGGTTAGAATGACAGAATGAGGGTCGAAAGCACCTCTTCGCTATGCACGCTTCTAGCAATTGCTAGAACGGCAAGGGTGGATGGTGGTAGATGAAATATGGCGCACCTCAAGTAAATATAACGAAAATATACAATCACATAGACATGATTACAGATAAACGTATATCACACTAAGCATAGCTTCATCAAATACAAAGGGTTCAACTAAACTATCAACAACAAGAGAAGAAAAGTGTGTGAAATCGATCGGATCTGAAGCCTTGCTGAGGATTCATGATTGGAATCGTCGGGTTGTCAATCCGCATCCAAGCTCGGTCCGCAACTGCGTCCGGGGTAGAGAAGGGCTGTCACCACCTTCCAATGGCCCGTCTTCTTCATGTCACAATCTGGTGGAGGATGACACAACTTCCCCTAGCTTGATGGAGAAAGCTAGGTCAAGCCCTTCGTGAAGATCGAGGATGAAGGAGGAGGCCGAGAGGAAGCTCCGGCTTGGATTTGGCGTTGAAAGCTTGCCCGGAGCACCTCCCTAGGGTGGAAGATGAAGGGGAATGGCGGAACCCTTCCTCGGAGACGAAAATGGCGGAGAAAAGTCGAGCGATGCCGAATTAGGGCGGAACCTGCGAATTTATAGATTGCAGAAATTATAATGCACACGACCAGTGGCGCACGACCAGTGGTCGTGCGCACTATGGCCAGTGGTAGTGCGTTTTCCCCAGCCAGAATTTGGAAGAAAATGGAATCAATGCACACGATCAGTGGCGCACGACCAGTGGTCGTGCGCACTGTGTCCAGTGATAGTGCGCATACCCCAGGCAGATTCTGGAAATCAGGGAACATTGCGCACGAGCAGTGGCGCACGACCAGTGGTCGTGCGCACTATATCTAATGAGCGTGCACAGTATTCCTGCTTCCAAATGTCCCCGGAACATGCACACAACCACTAAACCCAGCACTGATATGTGCAGACATTCCAGGCAATCACAAAAAGAGAGTATAAACATTAAAAGTACAAAAAATACACAACCACGAGCCTAAGTGTGCACTTCCTATGGAAATAAAGACAAGATGAAATATGAACGATATAGAACTAAAAGTGAAGTGCAAATGCATGAAAACTAGCCCAGATGAGTCTGAAAAACCCTATATAAATCGGACTCATCACACCCCCAGACTTAATTGTTTGCGCGTCCCGAGCAAACAAAATCTAAGCAGATAGGGAAAATTACTAGCTAATAAAGAGATTGAAAAACAAAGTACCATGGGAAGTCGCATGCTCGCGTGCGTAAAAATACAATAGAGAGAATTTCTAAGTATGCAGAATAGTTTATATTTTTCACAATGCGTATCAAAATTTTATTACTACTCAAAAATAGAATCACGGTGAATCAACAGGTCACGCATAGGAAGAAAGTAGGCAGGCCACTAAGGTGAGCTTTGCCAAAGATCGGGGCTCAGGATCACCTCCAAAGGAATCCACCAATGTCGGTGACCATATGCTTGCCCTTTCGCATTCTCTCCACTGCACTGGTTTGGGTTCACACACGAATCAGTAGGACTGTAGGTGAATAGATGGGGCTTGGGTTTCGGTGAGGTAAACAAGGATAAACAAGAAGGCTATGCACCTAACCCAAATGAGCTAGTATAAAAGGAATCCATCAGCTAACCAAAATACATGTGGGTACACCACACCCCCAAACTTAACTTTTAACATATGGGTGTGTGCACCGCCTACTCCAAAAATAAGCACATCTCAAATAGGATTTTCAATTTCACTTTTCCTTTTCACTTTTTCACTTTAACATTATTTTTTTTAACTTTTCTTTTTCTTTTTCAAATTACTTTTCTTTTCACAAATTCAGCAAATATAAGCTTTGGAGCACATCCACATTTTCACATGTAATAACACCACATCACATCCCAACATGAAAATATAAAGCACTAAACTCGACTTGGGTGTGCGACTATGATAGGCTATGGGGCTTTGTTGAATGAAGGTGGAGCTGAATCAAAAGAAGGGTAGGCACAATGGGGCTAGCGAGGATATGACATTAGGAACGGTACAAAGCTCAACCGGGCCAAAATGATGGCCTACATCACGCTCATGCGTGTGAACTAACCTATACCCATGCTTCAAGAATAGCTTGGGGCAAGTTCTTGGCCAACGAGAAAGACTATCCATCCTCTAGACTCTATCAATACGAACTTAACGGCCGTCTACACACATCCCTAAGCTACCGTTTGATTCATACCGGATTCACCAACTTTTGAGTAGAATAAAAAGTATTTACGCAAATAGAAAGATATAAAACTATAAGCATACAGAAAAATTAAATCTACTCAAATTTCTACACGAGACGAGTGCAGTTGACTAGGAGCACAACAAGGTCAACATTTTACTCCGTCTCACAATCCTATGTCAGCACCATAATTTTCCCAAATCTAACGAAGAAATGAGTTTAACTCGCAGCACGCAAAAATCTAAGCATGCGCTCATGTGGGTGCAGTGGTGTGTAGTGTAATGAACTAATCAAAATAAAACAATAAAGGCTTCCAATATGCACAAGAAATGTGTGCGTGCAAAAGGTAACAAATCTCTCCCCCAGACTTAAACTAAACTACACAGCAGATGATATAGAAATTAAAATCATAAAGAGCTAAGGGAAGAGGTTACCCAATGCTCAGCCAGTGAGCATACCAGAAGGCGCGTGGAAATCTGAAGCAGGCCCGCCATACGAAGAATCACAAACCTGCCAATGCAATTTGCCAAGAATACCTGCAGGGGTGAGCTCCGCAAAAACAAAACAAAATATACAAAAAGAAATGCTAAAACTAAAATAGACAAGAAAAATAAAATGCAGAAAATGAAAGATAAGTACTGGGGTTATTGTCATCCTGACACGACTTATTCGGCTATGAAAAGGTTCTAGCTAATGGGTCTATGAAAAGAAAAATGCACAGGTAACTATTCCAATATCCGTTTCGGTAATGGGTACCGATACGGCGATAGAACAGTTACCCCTCTACCTAAATAGTAATACCTGCCCAACACAGGTAGAGGAAATAAGAAATAAGAAGAGGAGGAGCACTGGTCCTCGCTCATCTTATCACAAAAGAAATCCTTGCCTAGCAAGGTATCATCTACAGGGAGTCTGCAGGAGGAGAAAGTGATGAATGGAGCTTCCTCAACAGAGGAGGAATCAACCTCCTCGCAAAAGAGGATGCTATCATCCATGACTCGAGCTGAAAGCTCCAAGTCCTCCTGAAGAACCTGCGAAGACTCAACCCGCACAGGCTCAGATACAGAAATGGGATCAAGAAATAAAGGAGATGAATAACTAAAAGAATCAGAAATAGGGGGAGTGGTCCCGGTCTCACTCCCAGCAGGATCCCGACATAGATCATCGACGACGTCATATGAGTCATGGCGAGGGGAATCTGCGAGCTCGAGGTCCTCGGTGGTGGTTTGGACCTCCTCATCCATCAAGGAAGTGGAAACTTCCTCAACAAAGAGGATATCCTCATCAACACACCTCGGTGCGTCCACATGTTCCAAGCCGTAATACTGTCCATTAATGAAAATAATATCCTCGTCAAACATGGGCACATCCTCAGGCTCAGAATCAAAATATGGCCGAACATCATCAACCGACTCACTAAAAATAGGGATAGATAATTCTTGCAAAGAAGGCAGAGGAACAACAGCATCAGATAAAATATGTGCAGGTTCCTCCGGGGGTAAATCAACACGAGGGGAAGAGTGCATGGGGAGAGACGGTGCCACAATGTCGTCACACCGATCAGCAGAAAGTCTGATGGGTATTTTCGTAGCAGTCCCCCATAGACAAGGTGGTGCTGCGAACATATCATCAGAATCAGAAGGGGCAGCCGATTGAGAGGTGGATGGAATGAATCGGATACCCGGTTCATCATCCTCCTCCAACTGGCGCTGAAATTCTGCGCAATCTTTCAACACGTGGTCGGTGCTACGATAACACAAACATCATTTTCCATTACTCCTCGGTACAGGTGGGACCGGAGAGGAATAAGAAAAAGATGAAGGCGTAGAAGAGGTGTGACCATAAGACCTGGGTTGTGTGTATGAAGTACCATAAGAAGACTGTGCTCCATACACATAACCACGGGAATTATGCTCCCATTCTTCAGTGGGGCACTCATCACTACCATGCCTATAATCCCCGCACCATCGGCAACGGATATTCATATAAGAATACATGGTGCAACAAGAATAATTTACCAACAAAAAGTTTCTAAGCAACAATTAACTACACACCACAAATAAAAGAATAGGAAAACCTGCTACAGAAAAATTAAAACTAGAATATGAACAAATAAAAACAAACACAAATGCTAAAAACTAAAACAAAGAAGAAAGTGATATGAACAAATGAAAAAGGGCTTCTATCTCTTATCTTCCTCTACAAAAACTCACACGACTGTGTTCCCCGGCAACAGCGCCAAAAACTTTATGCTTAAGATCACGGCAGTGAACCGGTCGCACAAGTAATATAAAATGGGCGAGTTTTCCCAAGTATCGATCTCTCAAGGAACATAGTAAGGTGGAGTTAATTTTGAGGAGGACTTGAGATTGAAGTCCTTAAGTCGGCGGTAATGATGGGGGTTTTGATGTTTGCGGAAACAGAAAATAAAAGGGCTAACAACTACTCCTATGCAACGCCGCTATGCGATGCTTCGCCAGGCGGGATGGAAGACTAGTCGGGCCGCTATGCACCGAATCACTAGGCGGATGGGGGAGTAGGCTTGCGGATGAGGTGGTTAGAACGGCGGAATGAGGGTCGAAAGCACCTCTTCGCTACGCAAGCTTCTAGCAATTGCTAGAACGGCAAGGGTGGATGGTGGTAGATGACATATGGCGCACCTCAGGTAAATATAACGAAAATATACAATCACATAGACATGATTACAGATAAACATATATCACACTAAGCATAGCTTCATCAAATACAAAGGGTTCAACTAAACTATCAACAATAAGAGAAGAAAAGTGTGCGAAATCGACCGGATCCGAAGCCTTGCTGAGGATTCACGGTTGGAATCGTCGGGTTGTCAATCCGCTTCCAAGCTCGGTCCGCAACTGCGTCCGGGGTAGAGAAGGGCTGTCACCACCTTCCAATGGCCCGTCTTCTTCGTGTCACAATCCGGTGGAGGATGGCACAACTTCCCCTAGCTTGATGGAGAAAGCTAGGTCAAGCACTTCGTGAAGCTCGAGGATGAAGGAGGAGGCCGAGAGGAAGCTCCGGCTTGGATTTGGCAGTGAAAGCTTGCCCGGAGCACCTCCCTAGGGTGGAAGATGAAGGGGAACGGCGGAATCCTTCCTCGGAGACGAAAATGGCAGAGAAAAGTCGAGCGATGCCGAATTAGGGCGGAACCTGCGAATTTATATATTGCAGAAATTATAATGCACACGACCAGTGGCGCATGACCAGTGGTCGTGCGCACTATGGCCAGTGGTAGTGCGTTTTCCCCAGCCAGAATTTGGAAGAAAATGGAATCAACGCACACGATCAGTGGCGCACGACCAGTGGTCGTGCGCACTATATCCAGTGATTGTGCGCATACCCCAGGCAGATTCTGGAAATCAGGGAACATTGCGCACGAGCAGTGGCGCACGACTAGTGGTCGTGCGCACTATATCTGATGAGCGTGCGCAGTATTCCTGCTTCCAAATGTCCCCGGAACATGCACACAACCACTAAACCCAGCACTGATATGTGCAGACATTCCAGGCAATCACAAAAAGAGAGTATAAACATTAAAAGTACAAAAAATACACAACCACGAGCCTAAGTGTGCACATCCTATGGAAATAAAGACAAGATGAAATATGAATGATATAGAACTAATAGTGAAGTGCAAATGCGTGAAAACTAGCCCAGATGAGTCTGAAAAACCCTATATAAATCGGACTCATCACTAGCCGATACGGAGATCGTGACACAGGCTTCGCACCTAGCACTAGCTCAATAGTGAAATCTATCTCCCATTGAGGCGGGACTCCAGGAAGATCTGCGGGGAACACATCAGGGTATTCATCTACCACTGAAATATTATCTAACGTAGGCTTTGGCTTTGCAACCTCCGCTAGTGTAAAGAACGGCTCTGCACCAGCACGAATCGCCTTCACCACCTGAAGAGCAGACATCAACGTCTTGCTCGACCCTTTCAAGCCCGTAAAAGTCGTCTCACGACTTGCTCCCAACTTGACTTCCTTGCGACCGCAATCAATATAGGCTTGCTGCTCCAAGAGCCAGTCATGTCAAATATAACGTTTAACTCTACCAACGGTAGTAACGACGCTTGCAAATCGAACTATTGATTCCCAATGCGAATATTAACACCGCAGATTTTATCCGCGCGCATCGAACACCCATTCGGTAACAACACATCCAACTTATCCTTTGCCATCGAAGAAGGTACTCCGATGCGCGATATGAATCCTTCGAACAATGAGTATGAAGCTCCCGTATCAAAGAGTGCTCTCGCCGGAAACTCACAAATCAAAACAAATCCTAAACAAGCAGTGGTAAGGTAACATATGCATAACAAGTATTTAAATAAATTTAACTTGCTACAAATTAAACCGTACCTGTCACCACATCCACTTGTTTGATGGCCTCCTGTTGGCCAAGATTATAAACCCTTGCTTGAGCCGGAGCATAATGGGACGCGGTTGACTCCACCGCCTTCCCCTTCTTTTCATAAGTTGCTCCCGACTTTCTCTCGGACTTGGGACGTCCACTCCAACAATCACGAGCAAAGTGCCCCGGCTTCCCACAAGTAAAACATGCACCCAGGGTCCGACCCGTAGTCGCCCTAGAAGCACCGGAAGAAGGAGATGGACCCGAAGTCCTAGCCTTCTTAAAGAATTTACGGTACCCAGAGTTTGAGGTAGTCGACACCTTGAACTCAGATTTCTTATCACCCAAACTTTTCTTTGCTTGAACATTTTTCATGTCCTTCTCCAAGGACCGGGCCGTGTTGACCAAAGTCAAGAAACCCTGCGTCATCGGCCCCGAGAGTAGTAGCCTCAAGTCATCTCTTAGACCTTCGTAGAAACGGTTGGTCTTATGCTCCTCATCCGCGATGGTAGAGCTAGCATACCGACCCAACCTAGTAAACTCATGGAGATACTCATCCACGCTACTCTCTCATTTTACCAACCTCTGGAACTCATTCTCCAAAGCTATCCTCTGAGTCGAAGGGAGGTACCTATCCAAGAACAGTCTCGAGAACTCCTCCATCGAGACGTCTGTAAGTTGCCTTCCTCTCAATAGATGCTGCTCCAAACCCTTAAACCACAACCCAGCGTCTCCATCCAACAGGAACGTAGCTATAGTGGTCATCTGTCACTCCTCCGTCTCTGTTGCTGTCAAGACTCTCTTCACACGGGAGAGCCAGTCTTTAGCTTGAGATGGGGTTCCCAACCCCGAGAATATCGGAGGATTAAATCTCATGACATGTTTGAGCTGTCTCTCGGTTTCCCTCCTTGGCACTAACGGCTCCACTACTACCTGCTCCACTCTTCTCGGCTCAACCTCTGGAAGAGGTACCTACTCCATCGCAGGAGCGGGCTACTGCATTTGCCATGCAGGCTGCGCATTGATCATGGCAAACACTACTTCGACCACCAATCGTATGGTCTCAGCCGATGGAGGTGTTGCAGGAGCATCATTTGGTGCACTACTAGCCTCCGAAACTCGGCGTTCCGACGGCCCAGCACCGCTTCTGGTCACCTATAGTGGTACAAAACACCGTTAAGCTACCAAACAAAATTGCAAAACGCAATTATAGGAACACACAGGTTCCTCAAACACGTGTATTTTTCATTCCTAAGTGGACATTCATGGGTTCTTTTGCTGTTATAATGATGACTCACATACATGTGCTCACCACCCCTTAAACGAATTCGCCCACGAATTCATTTTAAGCCTGACCGAAACCAGTAGTCTGATACCAAATTGTAACACCCCCTATCCGTCATATAGCATATAGCAGTAGGTCCGGCCGGGGCCCGATGTCATATACCACAGACAGACCGGGTGCTTACTCAATGGAAACCATCCAACCAATCCAACGTCCTACACAGAGCATTCTAGCGGAAGCAATTAAAATTGTTGCATTAATAAAGAACCCAACACTAGCATGAATGTCCACTAATACGCCAAAAGGAATGAAGTACAAATAGACAAGTACAGGCCTTATGGCCTTACAATTGTTTTCCTTAAATTACACGTCTTCAAACCTTGGCACGCGGGCCGACCATACATGAATAAAAGAAAACACTCAAAATTAGGCCTTCGAGGGCCAGCTCGGCAACTTGGGCTTTAGCCCGCTATTTACCGCTCAGCTCTGCAGCACCCGCAAGCACAATCCACCGCAACGGTGGCAAACCAAAGCAACGGTCAGCAATGCTGACCAAATTATAACGATCCCGCCCCCAATTTGGGGCGGCGATGCTCCTTCCCTGCAGTTTATTAGCATAACCGAGCAGTATATATATATATATACATTGCATCACAGGCGTTGGCACGGACGGCCACATGCCCCGTGCACTTAGGGCACATTCTCGGTGAACCGGTCAATGTCATGTCAATTTAAGCCATAGACACCCCGGTCTCACCACTGCCACTTTGACTGCCAAACTATGAGCATTTTGTCTTCCTGGCATGGGTCACGTCAATTTAAGCCATAGACCGCCGAAGACCCTCATATATACCAACGGCTCGCACCGAACGACATAGAGCGGGTACAGTTCCGTCTAACCCGTGGTCACATCACAACGACAATTTAAGCCATATGCGCGGGTCAAACTTCTCCGGAGTACCGTTTCCGTTACGCACTTCACATAACCCGGTTATGTTCAGGTTGGCTCCCAGTCCACCAAGTTGACAGAATCACGCATCTGCCCAGTTTTTCGGGTGCACCTTGGGGTTAATCGCCAAGGCTCCCTGTTGCAATCTACCACGTAGAAAACCTGAAAAAAAACACACATTCGCACGGAGTCTTCTCCGGCCATTTATGCAATGCAACATCACCGATCCAGACCAACGTATCCGGGTAGGTTTCACACATCATGCCTATATCTGTTCTCGATTACGGACTCTACATGTACACAACGGGGACTATTCATGTCTACCCAAAGGAACGCCTCAAACTCACCGCAAACTCGCGAGAGTGGGCTTCCCTATGCAAAAGAAGTAGAGATTCACATGCTCGAGTAGAGAATCGTTACCCTAGCGTTCTTCCTTGGCTCCATGGAAATGTAAGCGGATGAAAACACCGCACACTCCTTGCCTCCGTATATCCGAAGTCGGTTCACGATTTGGAGCTCCGAAGCTCCGCCGGTGACCGGATCTAGGCTTCTTCTTCCTCCTTTGCTCTCCCCTCTCTCTAGACTTAAAAAGAGAACCACTCAAGTGAAATGAGAGTTTCAAAGGCCCAATCTCGGGTATATCCCAGTAAGAACAACCCCCAACCGTCGGATCCCAAAATAAGGAAACGAATGACTACGATTCGTAGATGAAAAGTAAAACCTGGGCCAAACACGGCTTGCGACACGCCCCTGTCCAGGGTTGTGTCCCTCATTCGCCGTCAAAATCAACGCGTTACGAAAATTACACGGGTCCCCACATGCCCGTGTTTAACCTGACATGCCTGTGTTCCAATTGACACGGCCGTGTGGTTGGCCGTGTGCCCCCATCGACACAGCCCCGAAAATAACCCGAGACTCACACGGGTCTTGGACACGCCCGTGTCCTATTTGACACGCCCGTGTCAAACCCGAACACGCCTGGGCTCCAGGCCGTGTTCACTGTCTCGACACTTCGTCGAGCGAACTTCGTCGACCACCCGACACGGCGTTGGACACGCCCGTGTCCTAGGCCATGTTCCCTATCTCGACACATCATCGAGCGAAAATCGTCGACTTCCCTGGCAGATCATCGACACGAGCTCGACATGCCCTGAGACACGCCCGTGTCTCAGGCCGTGTTCGCTGCTCGACGATCGTCGACTCCAAAAATTCGTCGACCTCACAGCCAAATCGTCGACTCGAGCCTGACACGCCCTGGGACACGTCAGTGTCCCAGGCCGTGTGCCCCCTGCCAAATTCTAGATTTGGCCCAAAACGCCTCCCGTCGCTCTTTTGAGTTTCGGGGTGTTATAGGACCAAACACCCGTAGGTGCTTCACACTGGGCTTCACCCCGAACATCACCTCAGCAGGAGACTTCACATTGATCGGACTAAGAGGCATCTGATTGATGACATGTTCCCCATAGGCCATCCCTTCCGCCCAAAAAGCCTTAGGAATTCCTTTGCATAGAAGCCAACATTTGCAGGTCTCCGTCAACAGCCTGATCATCCAAACTGCAACACCCCCTTGCTGTAAAGTATGTCCATGAGAGATCTCCCTTCGTATCCCATGCTTCCTGCAAAAGTTCGATAACACGGTTGAGCCAAACTCTCCTATGTTGCCCAACCTCAACTTCTTGATCTGCAGGCCAAGCTGACCCTCCACAAGCTTCTTGAACTCCACAAACAAGCGGAACATGTTCGACTTCTCCTTCATGAGGTATACCCAAGTATACCTCAAATTGTCGTCAACCAATATCAGCATGTACTTGCTGCCTCCAAGACTGGTGGTGATGGTCGGTCCCACCAGATCACAATGGACAACCTCCAAAGGTAATTTGCATCTGGACTGCGCCTTATCAACCGTAAAGCGATAAGGTTCACCGTGCTGACATCCCGCACATGCTTGACCATCGCTGTAGGATGACAATCTAGGCAATCCACTCACGAGTCTCCTTACCGCCATTGCTTTCAGCTTGTCCATTCCCACATGCCCCAGTCATTTATGCCAGATAACTGCACTATCACTGGCCTTCATTCGATCAGCATCTGAACTTGCTAATGACCCAACCAAGTTCTTCTCCTTAATCCCAGCATGAGCAACATTCGCCAAGTGCAATACAACCTTACACTCCTTCCCGAGATGGCCATGTTGCTTGCATCTATAGCACTTTGGTCCTTCCTTCCTCTTCTCATCACCCCTAGGAGAACCACTCCTATCTTGCTGATATAAAGTAGAAGGACCAACCTCAAGAGCCACCTTCACCTCCTCCTTGAACAACCCAACAAGGGAAGCCCAAACCTCTGAAGATGACCGACATCCGCTGATGTGGTCGAAGAGCTCTGATAAGATCACCTGCTTGATAATATGTAGACCCCCCAAACCTCTTGCCCGGGTCGGGCCGGAGGGGTACTACTGGCCCAAGACGTCCACTCAGTGCTCCTTAGGGGAAACGATCCACACTATCTAATCACTGGATGGCCGCCTTGCTCGACTCGAATCACAACATTCAAAACCCATCAGAGTATAGCGGAAGCATTAACAGGAATCCACCGCAGATATTTATATCACATCATATAATAATGCAAAGGATCTACGGCCTAAGCCTAAGCGTTTATATAAGCTTGTGGGTTATACATGTACTACACATAACCCTCACACTCTCTCTCTCCCTATGCTGTTCGGTGGTACTCACGTCTTTAAACTCCGAGGATGGCGGGGGTGCATCTGCTCGAGTAGTCCTGGCCGTTGGCGTAATCTCCTATGGCAACGAGTCAATACGATGCCCCATTTCCTGTGAATGGTTATTTAGATAACTGTTAGTCACAGAACTAAGTGGAAACAAATCTCCTCCCATGATCCATATCATGGGGACGAGCACACACCCACCCAATAAAAGTAAATAGCTGAAGCAAGAGAAGGTTAACACAACATTTCATATATGTATAGTTAGGAGCAACTATAAAAGATTACAGGATAATATAACTAGAAAAAGCAGCAGCAATATAAATCAGTTATAACAAGGCTCCACTATCTTATCAACACATCAGGTTTTCACATCCTGAATTCTATCGCAGGCATTCACAGTCGCGTACACACCGCAGGCATTCATAGTCGCGCACACAAACCCTATGTCGACATAGCTTGGACCGTTTCTGTTCTACCAGGGTAGCGAGCCCCACGGTCCTCACCGATGTGGCTGTCGATGACAGTGGCCAGTCCTGCCACTTCTGGGGGTGGTTGTACCGCACATACAAAGGCCATAACGTACAACCTTGTGTACTCTTGGATATAAGCGACATCCGACGAATTGTTTTGGCCGACGAGCGGAGGAAAACCCGACGTAGATTAATATAACGGCCGGTCACCCGTGGTACCCATCTCCCTGTCGCCTTGAGTCGTCGACTTTCCCGCACCAGTACGAACGGTCTGCGGGAGGGACTGACCCGCCACTATTCCACCGCAAACAATTTACGAACAATCAAACAAAAGGCAATTATTATATACATCGGGTCTACGTCGGCCTGCCCTACTAGTCTTTAGACTTCGGGCGTCGGCACTTAACTCTACTTTCAACAAGAAGCGTGGGAGCGCATTATTTGGGGCTAGACCTGGAGGACTACTTCAACTCCGGTTATCGCCAACTAAGGCTCAACTTTAACAATGACTGCTCGTTAGAGCAGGACCCGAGATTAAAATTGCAAATTATAATGAGGACAAGTGCGGTGTTTATGCTGCTTATTTAAAGTGTTGGAATGAAATGTGACCAGTACGAGACCGGAGTAGTACTGGATAGAAATTACTGAGATAAGCTCGACCAGTACGAGACTGGTGTAGTACTGAATAGAAAATATTAAAATAAGCTTGACCAGTGCGAGACTGAAGTAGTACTGAATTGAAAGTGCTGAAATAAGCTTGACCAGTGCGATACTGGAGTAGTACTGAATTAAGCTTGATCAGTATGAGACAGGAGTTGTACTGAATTGAAAGTACTAAAATAGGTTTGACTAGTACGAGACTGGAGATGTACTGATTTGAAAGTACTAAAATAAGGTTGACCAGTACGAGATTGTAGATGTACTGAATTGAAAGAACTAAAATAAGGTTGACTAGTACGAGACTGGAGTGATACTGAATTAAGCTTGACCAGTATGAGATTGGAGTATTATTGAATTACTTATTTGGTTATAGGGGGGGTCGTGCTCTCAAATTTCCACCTTCGATGGAAAATGAGCGGAATACGTTCCGAGCGCTACCATTAGGCTTCCAAATTTTAGGAAAAATATCAAAACCTATTCCCATGGCTCCAAATTTTGAAACAACCTTTAGGAAGGCCTAAAATGAGTTTAGTAATTTTTTTATAATTTTCCAAAGTATTTTGGGCTTTTAATTTAGCCAAACAAATTTTATTTTGACTTTTAAAAATATTAAATAAACTCCAAAAATTCTCAAACTTTTTGTGGAGAAAGCCCTCATCATGACGAACATTTTTCATGTTCGTCACTTTTCTCTTAGAGCCATAGATTTGGCCCAACAAAATTCCACAATTCTACCCCTTGATTTTGGTCTGCCTATAGCAGATTAGAATGATCCTGCGACTGAGATTGAGCCGCAGGACGCATTTCGACCCTCTGTCCCCATAGCGGATCGGCCGAGGATCCGCTGTGGGGGGCGCTGATGCTGAGGCGGAGGTGGGGATTGAAAAAATCCCAGTCGTTCATCTCTTTTCATGAGATGAACGACGGTGATCCTTCCCCACCGGAGAAGGAGGCGGTGGCTCACTACCACCATCGGCCGGCCACTGCCAAACACTGCCGCCACCCCCAATAAACTCGTCAAGGGCTGGCGAGTAACTGGGTGGTGGTCCGGCGGCCTTCCGGCACCGGCCGCCGCCAGAAGCGCCCATCCCGAGAGCTCGGGGTGGCGGAGCTCTAATCCCAGCACCACCGCGTCACCCCGCCTCTCGGGTGGCTGGGAACTCACCGCACCACCTCCGGCCAACGCGCCGGGGGTCGGACTTCTCGCCAGCGGTGGCACGGCGGACATGCGCCGCCGGCCGCCGCCACCAGCTCTAAACAGAGCGTCGCTCTATTTTGCGGGTGCCGCCAGAGCCGCGTTTTTTGGCAGCACCACCGCTCTCCACAGCTGGGGGTCACCCCCCCAGTGGTCTAGTACTCCCCCAATGCCACCACCAGTGTTGGGGGAGGGGATTTTCTCCTTAGGCACCACCCGGCCTGGAGCATGGCTCGGGTGGCGTCGGCGGCGCTCCGGCCGCCGGAAGGGACATGCAGGTCGTCGAGAATACGGAAGGGGAGGGAGAAGGTCTCCACCTGCATTTGGTGGGCTCGGGAGGGGTCGGCCTGGTCGGCCATGCCAAGGTGGCGGCGGTGGAGGGGGAGGGTTCCCTTGGCTTTCCTTTTCCGGCCACCTAGGCTCCGGCAGGTGTTGGGTAGAGGTGGGAGGGAGTTGCTCAGAGAGCTTGAGGGGGAGAGGAGGAGTGAGGGGGGTCTTTTATTGGCTTGGGGGGGAGGGGTTCTCCTCCCCTAGCGAATGTGGGATTAATCCCTCCTTAGGGAGGGATTAATCCCCAGCCTCCAGCTGTCCAAGGACAGCTGGAGGCCCCAACATTTCCCCCATGTGGGGAAAAAGGCTAAGTCCTTATGGGCTTGGGCTTCAGGGTGCGGGAGAGAGAGAGAGAGAGAGAGAGAGAGAGAGAGAGAGAGAGAGGGATAGTGGTGTGAATGGGCCTCCATTATAGTGGGTTGTTTGCTGGTTGGGGGGCAAAGTGGGTGAGGGGCAAGACCCTAAGTTGTCTTGAAGAGGGGGTGGCCCCCTCCATTTGGAGAAAAATCCAAAAAATGGGTTTTTAGGGGGGTTTGACCAAGTCAACCCTAGGGTGGGTCCCCCCTTGCTGATCAAAGTCAAAGTGGGTCCAAGTCATCGAGGTCGGCTCAAAGTTCTGGTGTCGTGTCACAGTTGGTGTGCGCACGCTTTTCGATGCACGACTATGCTTGATTTGACCATGCGTTGACCAATTGTCGTCGAAATTGACTGGGACGACTTTCATTGACTTTGTATTGACCACACGAGTCCAAATCCACTGACTGGAGTTGAATCGAAGTTCGTTTGGCGAAAGTCCAAAATTTGCGCGTCGCAGCGCGCTAAAACGGACGAAGTGTATAAATCTGTCGTTAGATCTCGGATTGTGACACGACGGGTCCCGATGCACCCGCCTAGGTTATATAAGGTCACAGGAATCGACAGAACCCAATTCGGAGTTCTCTAGATCGATATCCAAAATCCCGCTCTCATTGCATTTTACGAGGAATGGTCACATCCACTATATGACCTCGGGGTCCAACTGAATGAGTTTTGATGCACTCATATCGACTATACGAGGTCACAAGAACTGACAGAACTCAATTCGGAGTTCTCCAGCTCGATATCCAAAATCTAACTCTCGTTGCGTTTTATGAGGAATCGTCACATCCACTATATGACCTCGAGGTCCAGCTAAACGAGTTCCGATGCACTCGTATCGACTATACGAGGTCACAAGAACTGACATAACTCAATTCGGAGTTTACTAGCTCTATTTCCTTCCTAGGGTTATCTCCCACCGGGTCATGGGTAGGGTTCGGGCCACTTTTATTGGGCCCACTAGGGCTCTGGTGGCCCAATAAAAGTCGGGATGTTACAATCCAATAAAAAATGGATTTTCGTCCCCAAAAATTTGCTTGAAGTAGGGGGAAAAAGTAGCATACCTGGGGAAAGAGCTCTGGGTGCTTCTCTCGGAGGAGTGCTTTAGGTTCCCACGTGAACTCCTCTCATCCGCAGTTTTACCATAGTATCTTAACCAACGGGATGGTCTTGTTACGTAGTGTTTTTATCTTGTAATCTACTACTCTGATGGGCTCGAGCTGAACGGATCTATCTGACTGTAGTTGCACCGGTGGGGTTGGAAGGTGCTTCTCTGGTTGTCGGAGGACTCGCCTCAAGGAAGAGACATGAAACACATCATGAAGATTCCCCAACTCTGGGGGCAAGGCTAAATGATAGGCGACGGGGCTAACACGCTCTATCACCGGATAAGGGCCCAAGTAGCGAGGATCTAACTTTTTCTGCTTTCTCAACTGGGAGATACCATGCATGAGCTTTATTTTCAAAAACACCACCTCCCCCACGCTGAACTCCACCGGTAGGTGACTCGCATCATAGTACTTGGCCTCTCGACTCTGCGCTTCCCGCATTCGCTCTTGGATCAGCTGTATCATTGTCGTAGTGTCATCAATGTAAGCCACTCCCAATGCTTTCGGGTCCTCTTCCTGAGCCCAAGTCAATGGGTTTCGTCAACGTCTTCCATACAATGCCTCGTATGGATCCATCTTAATGCTAGCCTGGTAGTTATTATTGTAAGAAAATTCGACTAACGGCAAAAGCTGCTACCACGGCTCATTGTGTTCCACTATGCACAATCGAAGTAGATCCTCCATTGTCCGGTTTGTCCGCTCCGTCTGTCCGTCTGTCTGCGGGTGGAAGGCGGTACTGAAGGCCAATTTGGTTCCCAAGTATGCCTGTACCCGCCTTCATTCCTTAGATGTCAAACGCCCGTCACGATCTGATACGATGGACTTTTGTACTCCGTGAAATCGGACCACTTGCTCTAGGAACATTCTGGCCAGGATATCCACTCCGTCATCCTGTCGATTTGGAATGAACCGCGCTACCTTGGTGAGTCGATCTACGACCACCCAAATTGAGTCATTCCCAGCGCGGGATCGAGGTAGGCCGTGGACGAAGTCGATGGAGATATATTCGAACTTCCATTCTGGTATCGGCAGGGGCTGTAATAGGCCTCCTGGACTGCGGCATTCGGCTTTAATCTTCTGACAGGTCTGACACTAGGCCACGAAGTTGGTGACATCTCTTTTCATTCCGGGCCAATAAATGGTCCTATGCAGGTCCACGTACATCTTAACCACGCAAGGGTGAATCGAGTACCTGGACTGATGGGCCTCTCGCAGAATTTCTTCACGAATTCCTCCGGTAGTGGGAATGAATATGTGATGCTTGAATTGTAGAATCCCGTTATGCAGATTATAATCCTCCTGTGCCCCTCTTTGTACATATCGGATGATCGGCATTACCTCTGGATCGATCTTCTGAGCTTCACGTATCCGGTCTCGGATTCGCATTAGATCTCTATCAAATACAGCTGAGCATGGTACTCTTCTGGGTCTCTTCAGGCAACCAGGGTAATCTCCAAGTCTATCAAGGACTGGAATAGCTCCTTAGGGATCTGCTCCATCCAACTCCCGACAATCGCAGGCTGGCGGCTCAAAGCGTCAGCGACTCTGTTAGCTTTCCTGGGGTGATATTGGAGAGCGAAGTTATAATCGCATAGGAATTCTAGCCATCGGCGCTGCGAGAGATTCAACTCTTTCTGCATGAAGATATATTTGAGGCTCTTGTGGTCGGAGAAGATCTCACATCTTACTCCATACAGATAATGCATCCAGATTTTAAGGGCAAAGACGACGACGCCCAACTCTAAATTGTATGCTGCGTAATTTAATTCATGCGACCTTAATTGCCGAGAAGCGTAGGGCACTACCTTGTCATGATGTATTAGAACAACTCCCAATCCCTTCAGGGAGGCATCAGTGTCGATTTTGAATCCCTCGGTCCCTGTGGGAATCGTAAGGATTGGCGCAGAAGTTAGTCGGTTCTTCAGTTCGGCAAACGCAGCCTCGCACTCCGGCGTCCATCGGAATGCTACGTCTTTCTTGGTGAGAGCAGTTAGGGGTAGGGCAATCTTGGAAAAACCTTTGACTAACTTCATGTAGTGTTGGGTATTGTATCCACAATTACCTGGATTTGAGGAAGCCACCTGTCAAGCTAAGATGAATTCACAATGTATTTGATGAAATCTTTCAAGTTGTGCTTGCAGTTATTCCACGCTAAGTTCACACCAATGTCAGGGTGCAGTAGGTCAATATACACGGGTCTGCGCGACGTAATCCCTCGTTGAGCAGATCAGTGTGTTGGCCTACGTGTACTCTCTCTATTGGAGTGTACTTATTTTCAAGTACACGACTGAGATAATGCAAGAGCAGACAAGGAGCAAGGATGGGTCAAAGAGCAGCTCATGGGTGGAAAGACGAAAAATCTTCTAAGTATTAATCGACGAGAATCACTAGTGATTCTCGCCGAATCGTCGAGAATCAATGGCTGATTCTCGCCGTCTCTATCCGGCTAAATCAGAGCGTGCAAGTCTGTCGCTAAGTCACAATCGTCGAGAATCACTGGCTGATTCTCGCCGAATCGTCGAGAATGACCTCTGATTCTCGCCGAATCGTCGAGAATCACCTTCGATTCTCGCCGATTTTGCCTTAGGCGAATCTCTGAGCACGCTGGACCGGATCAGACGTTAAGACGCTGTTTTGAACCGGTTTTAGGGTTTCTTCTGGTGGGACCCACAACGGTCATATAGAAGTATTCTACTGTATAAATACTCGCGTATTTTTGAACAAAAAAAAACAAGATTTGAAAAAGACGAAGCCAAGCCGCCGACGTGACCTAGATCGCGAAATCTGCTCCGTCGCCGTCGCCGCTCGTGCCAGTGGATTGCCGACTTTGATCGTGGTTTCTTCCAGATCTTCCGGCGACAGAAGCTTAGCCAAGCACAGCGTCTCACGCGCCTAACCAGAGATCCTTTGTCTCTTGATTCGTTGATCGGGAAAACCTTCCCCTTCTGAATCGATCGAGATGATCGATCCTAGTGTGACCGTTGGTAGACCTTGCTAGCTTTGCTACGAAGATTGAATCTCCAAAGAACAGCCGCAGCACGCCGTTTTCGCCGCCGATCTCGAGAACCAAGTCGCCGCACTTCTTGCCGCCGCCGGTTTCGGGGAGATTCTCTCCAAGTGAGATCTAGGGTTGTGGACTCTTCGTTGACTTCAAGAACACGTCATCGAACGAAGAGGGACACCTTAGTCTCCATAAGTTGTTTGTATTTCTTGTACATTCTATTTTCAATTTTATTGTAAAGGAACGTTGGTTCCTAGTTGTAAGGGTTGGGTACAACCCGTATTGTGGGAGTGGTGACTCCTACGTGTGGAAGGGTTCCTTCCGTTAGTGCAAGGATTGGATTTCAATCCTGTTGGTGAAGTGATCGAGTCGTCCCTGGTTGGGAGATAGGTCGAAGGGGGAAAGTAGATGTACCCAAATCGGGGAACCACTATAAATTGTTTGTGTCCTTTCTGTGTTGTGTTGTTTTGTTTTCGTGTGCAGGTACGATTTTAATTCCGCAAAAATGCTGCAAGACACCTATTCCCCCCCCCCATAGGTGTAGGTAGTTGACACTAAGTGGACTTTCATGTAGTATCCGGCAAGACTGAGAAAACTCCGGATGTCTGCAGCCGTCCTGAGTGGCGGCCAATTTTGTACAGCCTAGATCTTGGCTTGGTCTACTTCTACTCCTTCCTTGTTTATCGTGTGACCCAAGAATCCAACTTCTTCCAGCCAAAACTCGCACTTACTGAATTTGGCGAAGAGAGAGTGCTCCCGGAGTTTTAATAGCACCATCTGCATGTGCCGAGTATGGTCCATCTTGGTCTTTGAGTAGATTAAGATGTCGTCTATGAAGATGATGAAAAAGTGATCCAAGAAGGGTTCGAAGACTTTATTCATCAGGGCCATGAAGGCGGAGGGCGTGTTGGTGAGCCCGAAAGTCATCACTAGGAACTCATATAGACCGTATAAGGAGTTGAAGGCAGTTTTGGGAATATCTTTCACTCGGATTTTAAGTTGATAATAGCCGGATCTCAGGACCATCTTGGAAAACATGGATGCTCCTTGCAACTGATCGAACAGTTCGTCGATCCTAGGGATGGGGTATGTGTTGCGTATAGTAATGTTATTTAGTTCCCTGTAGTCGATGCACAGTCGTAATGTCCCATCATTATTTTTGACGAAAAGCACCGGGGCTCCCTAGGGCGAGGAACTAGGAGGGACGAATCCAGCATCTATCAGTTCCTGTAGTTTGATTTTCAGTTCAGTCAGCTCTTTTGGGGCCATTCGGTAGGGGGTTTGTGATACTGGCCGTGCTCCGGACACGAGCTCAATCTAAAAGTTGACCTCTCGCTGGGGTGGTAATCCCGGGAGGGTCTCGGGAAAAATATTTGGAAAGTCGCGGACTACTGGAGCTTTGGCGAGCACCTGAGTTTTCTATTCTATCTCGAAATAGATAAGGTATACTTTGTCCTTCAGCCGGACTGATTTCACAATTTGCATAGATGTCAAAATAATGTGCGAGACAGAGGGTGTAACGCCCCAACTTTCCGTAAGAGGGATGATCAACGTTTTTGGCTAGGATTGGGTCTTGGTAAGGGGTGACACGGCCAAGGACATGGGCATGTCCAAGGCCGTGTCTCGGTCGGGTTCGGCAAACAGCCCGGGAGGTCGTCGATTTGAAGTCAACGAAGTGTGGTCGAGTCTGCGTTCAACGATTTTCCAGCAATCCGCGTTCGACGATTTGCCAGGGATCTGCATTCGACGATTTTCCAGCAATCTCCGTTCGACGATTTGTCAGGGATCTGCGTTCGACGATTTTCCAGCAATCTGCGTTCGACGATTTGCCAAGGATCTGCGTTCGACGATCTGGCTGCGTTCGATGATTTTGCCAGGGAACTCTATTCGACGATTTGGCTGGTTCGACGAGTTGCCAGTGATTCTTCGTTCGACGATTCGGCAGCGGTCGACGATTTTGGTTCGACGATCGTCGAGCGGAGTTCATGACTGGTTGTCACGGGGTGTCCTTGACGGGATGCGGTGTTCGGCCCATTTCCAGGCTGGACTCGGATCGCAGCCGTGCATTCCTTTGTGTGGGATCCGAAGGCTGGGGTTTTTCTGTTTGGGATATACCCGAGAGTTGGGTTTCAAAATCGGGATTATTTCAGTCGATGTTTCTCCGTCTAAGATCTAGAGAGAAGGGAGAGCGCAGAAGACGGTGAAGGAGATCCGACCATTTGAGAGGCTTCGATGCTCCAAAACGCGAGCCAAGTTCGGATCCGTGGATGCTAGATCGTTGCGTAGGTTTTCATCCGGCTATTTTTTCCATGGCTAGGAAGAGGAGTCGGAAGGTAACGACACTTCTCATCTTGGTTTTAGGATACATGTTTTAACATCTTTTATTTTCTAGTTTTTGGGCACCAAACTCTCAAATGAGAGGGGTTTGGGTCGTCAAGGTTCAAGCGGAACCTCCGGGTCAATTGAGTACGTCCCCGTCATGTTTTGGCATTAGATATCCGCTTCGTTAGTGGATTAGACATGGTGGGTGAAGCCGTAGTCGCGATCGTTAGTCTGACTCGGTGATGTTGCATACGAGGTTTAAGGATTCGTAGAGATCCGTTGCGGCAAGACGCCGTTTGTGATATTTGTGATGTATGTGATGTTCTTCCCTTTGTCTTGCGTGAGTACGTGTGGCCGGTACCGGACAAGGTTAGCTCCTCATTGGTGGTACATGGTTTCCTTGGTGGACAAGGTTAGCTCCGCATGGGTGTTAGATGGTTTCCTTGGTGCACGGGAACGCTGCAGTACGAATTAGGGTTTAGGGTGGAATTGTCTTGGATTGTGATGTGCCAAGGCATGGTTGTGTCTCCGTGGTCGGCTGGCTATCTCGTGACGTGCACGTCATGTGTGGAGAGAGTCCCGACGAGACTAGTCCCCTTCTGCGAGACTGACGAGAATGCCAAGCTTGGGGTAAGCCCGGGCAATGAGGCCATGAGCGGGTGGGGTCCAGCAAGGCTTCTTAGAATCGTTCTGTGTGTTTGTTGGAATCCTGACATGAGAAGTCAGAGCTTGCAGGCAATCCCGGGTTTAAGACCTTGAGCAGGTGGGGCCTTGGGAAGAGTTCCGTGTGGCGGCTTGTGTGCCGTTGGGGGAATGTTGGTAAACCCCCCTTTGTTTGCGGCTTTATGCCAATGAGGAAATGATGAGTACCCATATGATGTGATGATGTGCTAGATGCATACACGATAGGGTGCCTTGGGTGAAGCCCGGGTTGTTGCATACATGCTGCATAAGTAGGCCCCTTTTATTATATGCTCAACAATAGAGAACATGTATGTTGTTTGAGACATCCAAGCCTATTCTTAGTGCATTACTTGTTTATATATATATATATTGCATACGAAGTGCTGACTTGCAGGTTGGAGGGTTCCCCGGGGTCCGTTAGGGGCGGCCGGGAGGAGAAGTGTTGGTTACACAGTTTGAGGTCAGCCTTTGCTGACCCGCGTTACTAATAATTTTTACAGGGCCAGGATCGCAAGCAGGAGCTAGCTCGCCAGCCAGAAAGGCCTAAGCCTCATGAAGTGTTACCTTTTTATTGTAGCTTTACTTTTTATGACATTGTATGTTTGATGCCCTTGTTGACCGGCTTGCATGTCGATGTAGACTAGTAGTGCTTATGAACTTTTATGACTGATGTATTGTTTGAGTTTGGACTCACTTTTGTTGTAAGGCCATAAGGCCATTTCGTTACTCTTGTAGGTGTGGATAACTTCTAGTCTTGCTTGTTGTTTCCGCTGTGTTGTGTTATGAGTTTTGAGATTGGGTAGGTATATCATCTTATAATAGTGAAGTTGTGGCATCTCTATGTTGTGGGGCCCCGACCAGACCCATATTATACGGTCATTACAGGGGAGGTGTTACAATTTGGTATCAGAGCCAGGTTAGATTCAAGGTCAGTGCGTAGAGAAGTTATCCACATATGAGTAACGCGGGACCATGAGTGTCCTTATGTTTAAGTCTTGAGATTAGAGACTGATTCCTTGTTTTCTTGTTTTCTTGAAGAGTGCAAGCAACGAGATGGGTACGTCGAGAGCAAGAGAAGAGCTTTCGGCGAGCAGCGCAACTGCTCAAGGTTAGGTGGGCATGGGTGTAAACCCGACCGACTTCTATTGCATGCTTGCAGAAGCGATGGTGGCAGCCCAAGCTACAGCGACAGCTCAGGTAGCAACCCCGGTTGCTCAGGTAGCAACTCCTGCTTCCCCGGATACGGCAATGGCCGTTACAGGCGGAGAAGCCAGGCGAGTAGAGCCTTTGGCAGAAAGAGTGGTGGTCGGGCATGGGGACCGGAAGATGAAGTACTTTCTGAGTTTCCATCCCCCGTCGTTCAAGGGAGTCGGTACGCCAACTGATGCAGAAGATTGGTGGGCTCGGATTCAAGAGCTTTTGAGGGCAGCGGAGACGCCAGAAGAGAAGAAATCTGAGTATGCTGCGTTCATGTTAGAAGGAGACGCCAAGTTGTGGTGGGTGAGCCATAGCGGCCACCAATTTCCTTGACGCACCCCGTCGATGGAAGAATTTGGGGATTCTTTTCTAAAGAGGTACATTCCCGTTTCTACATGGTTGGCCCTTCAGAGGCAGTTTCTGCACTTAATGCAGCGAGATAAGACGGCGGACAAGTATGTGCAGGAGTTCACCCGTTTGGGTCGTTACGCGGGAACGACGATGGCAGATGATGTGGAGAGGGATAACCTCTTTTATCAAGGGCTGATGGAGAATCTAAGACAACCCCTCATTGCCATGAAGAGGGCTGGTTTCAATGAGCTAGTTGAGGCTGTCAGGACATTGGAGAGTGATCTGGAGCGAACCCAACATCGTACGAGTTTCACTCCCAAGCAAGAGGAAGGGAAGCCTTCCCAATCCCAGGGAAAGCCTGAAGGGAATAGGTGGAGAAAAAAGCCTCACCCATACAAGTCCGGTGAGAAAAGCAAATGGATGTCCGGAGGGTCTCACTCCAAGGGGCCACCGACGTGTTTCAACTGCGGAAAGGTGGGACACATTGCTCGTTTTGTAATCAAGGAGGTGCGGAGCAGGAGCCAAGGCAAGAGCAGACTGTGCGCTTCGGCCCCAGTGCCGCAGAAAAAGGAAAGATGGCGGAGTCGAGCGCTTCTCGGTTCCAACCGGTGCAACCAAGGGCTTACAACCTTGGACGGCAGGAAGCGATCTGCCAACCCGACGTGGTAACAGGTATGAGGAAGTTTAAGTTTAACTTTGTGCTTCATACTTTTAGACCTTTACATGTGATGTCTATGTTTTAGGCTTCGTGTTAGTTTCTGGATACCCCGCTAGGGTATTGTTTGATACGGGAGCGTCGCACTACTTTCTTACGGAAAGCTTCATCCGGAGGATTGGAGTTGAGCCTTTTTCGGCGGACGCGGAGCTGAAGGTGCGCATGCCCAATGGGTCATCCATGACAACCGGAAATAAAGGGCGCATTTGTTGGGAGCTAGATGGTGTTGACTTTGTGCTGATAGCAGCGGTCTTACCGTTGGCGGAATTTGATGTGATATTGGGAATGGATTGGCTTACCGAACAACATGCCAGTATTGATTGCCCATCCAATGTAGTGACCCTAAGGAGCAAAGGGCAGACGGAAGTCAAATTTGAGGGCCTTTGTGGAGTGGCATATTCCCTGATTTCGGCCATGCAGTTGATGCGGGCGGTTAACCAGGGTGGTGTAGCGCTTGTAGCGTTATTAGAGGTTCGCCTCTCCCAGTTGTCTATTGAGGAAGTTCCTGTATTGGCAGAGTTTAAGGATGTGTTTCCGGATGAACTTCCTGGAGCGCCTCCTCGGCGGGAGATTGACTTCTCGATCGAGTTAGTGCCGGAGGCTAGGTCGATGTCACGTCCTCTGTTCAGGATGGCACCAAAGGAGTTGGCTGAACTCAAAGTACAGTTGCAGGAACTGTTGGAGCAAGGGTATATCAGACCCAGTTCTTCGTCGTGGAGCGCGCTGGTGTTGTTTGTAAAGAAGAAAGACGGTAGTATGCGGCTGTGCATAGACTACCGAGAGTTGAATAAACTGACCGTCAAGAATAAGTATCTGATTCCTCGGATAGACGACTTGTTCGACCAGTTGGTGGGGTCGGTGGGGTCGGTGGGGTCGGTGGGGTCGGTGGTGTATTCAAAATTGGACTTGAAGTCAGGCTATTATCAATTGTGAATTCGGGACGAGAACATACCCAAGACTGCATTTGGTACGAGGTATGGACACTTTGAGTTTACGGTGATCTCGTTCGGGCTGACGAACGCACCATCTGTATTCATGGATCTTATGAATCGAGTATTTCGGGAATACTTTGATTCTTTTGTGGTTGTCTTCATTGACGACATCTTGGTGTATTTCAAATCGGAAGTGGAGCATGAGACCCACTTGAGAGTGGTCTTGCAAGTGTTGAGAGAGAATCAGCTGTATGCAAAGTTCTCAAAGTGCGAGTTATGGTTAGCAAAGGTGGCATTTTTGGGCCACGTGATTAGTGGGGATGGTGTGGCAGTGGATCCAACAAAAGTGGAAACCATCAGAGATTGGCCGGTTTTGAGGACCGTGGCGGAAGTCTGAAGTTTTCTTGGACTAGCCGGGTACTATAGGAGATTCGTGGAGAATTTTTCGCGGATAGCTCTACCCCTCACCTCACTCACTCGTAAAGATCATAAGTTTGTGTGGACTCAAGAGTGCAGTCAAGCATTTGAGGCACTGAAGGAGAGACTGATGATGGCTCCAATCCTAAGTTTACCGCAAGGGACCGAGGGATTTCAGATCTTCAGTGACGCATCGGGATGCGGTTTGGGTTGGGTTTTGGTGCAACATGGCAAGGTGATAGCTTTTGGGTCTAGGCAGCTGAAGCTTCATGAGTGGAATTACCCCGTCCTTGACTTGGAATTGGCGGCGGTAATTTTTGCGTTGAAAATATGGAGACACTATGTTTATGGTGTAAAGGTGGAGATCTTCACGGATCATAAATGCCTGAAGTATCTCTTGGATCAAAAGGACTTGAACATGCGACAACGCAGGTGGGTCAAGTTCCTTGGAAACTATGAGGTGGTGATTAAGTACACGCCAGGCAAAGCCAATGTGGTGGTAGATGCCTTGAGTAGAAAATACTCTGGGCAAGGGAATTGGATAGAAGCCCATGATGAGCGGTTGGTGCTAGAATGGGAGTCCCTTGGTTTGGAATGTGTGGCGAGAGGCGAGTCCAGTGTGGCTCGGTTGAACTGGATTGAAATGCAGAACGACTTATCCGATCGTATTCGGGAAGCGACCCGTTTGGATGTGGAGTTTCAACCATATGTGGTGGAGGCTCAAAAGGGCGAGAGCAGCGCCTCAGAGATGATTGATGGGATTCTGAGGAAGGACGGAAGGATTTGTGTACCACAGTTCGGCAAGCTCCGTGAGGAGTTGATGTTTGAGGCTCACTTCACAAAGTACTCCATTCACCCGGGCAGTACAAAGATGTACTTGGATATGAAGAAATCCTTCTGGTGGCCGGGGATGAAGCAGGACGTAGCTTTGTATGTGAATCGATGCCAAACTTGTGCCTTGGTGAAGGTCGAGTGTCAGAAGCCGGGCGGGTTCCTGAAGCCTCTTCCAATCCCTGAGTGGAAATTTGATGACATCTCCATGGATTTTGTACATGGTTTGCCTAGATCGTAGCAGGGCAATGATGTTATTTGGGTGATCGTGGATCACTTAACCAAAGTGGGTCACTTCATCCCAAATCGGAAGGAGGATAGCGTAGAGAAGCTGGTGGAGTTGTATGTTCGCAACATTGTGCGACTGCATGGGATTCCTAGAAGTATAGTCAGCGATCGTTACGGACGTTTCACGTCCAAGGACTGGAGGTTGGTTCAGAAGAGTTTGGGCACGAAGCTAAAGTTCAGTATGGCGTTCCATCCTCAAACTGACGGGCAAACCGAAAGAACGAACCGTACTATGGAGGATATGCTGAGAATATGCATTCTTGACTTCGGCAAGAAGTGGGAGGATCACCTCTTCATGGTGGAGTTCGCGTACAATAACAGTTATCAAGCAAATATAAAATGGTGCCATATGAAGCTTTGTATGCGAGATGGTGTTAAACACCGATGTCTTGGACAGAGGCGGGAGACACTAAAATTTTGGGAAAGGAGGTGGTAGTTGACGCTTGTGAGTTGGTACGGACCATTCAAGAGCGTATGAAGGTGGCACAAGACCGGCAAGCAAAATACTTTAATGCTCGTCACAGGAAGTTGGAGTTTGCGGTAGGTGATTGGGACTATTTGAAGATCAAGCTGTTCAAAGGCGTCTCACGGATTCGCCGACTCAAGAAGTTGAGTCCAAGGTTTTTGGGACCTTTTGAAGTTGTTGAACGGGTGGAAGAAGCAGCCTATCAGTTGGCGTTGTCCGCAGAGCTGAGTGGATTGCATGGCGTCTTCCATGTCTCCGTCTTGAGGAAAGACTTGGTGGAGGCTAGTGTGGTGATCGAGCCGGCATCGGTGTCGATAGAGGAAGACTTGAGGACGTGAGTCCGTCCAATTGCTATAGAGGATTCGGAGATTCGGCAGTTGCAGAATAAAGAGGTCAAACTCGTGAAAGTCCGATGGGACAACTGCGGTCGTGAGGATCTCTCTTGGGATCGAGAACAAACCATGCTGGAAGAGTATCCAGAGCTCTTTAGTTCAAGTACCATTTAAGTTTTGTTCCCTTTTATTTTCTGTAATTTCGGGACGAAATTCTTTTAAGGGGGAGAGAGTTATAACGCCCCAATTTCCGTAAGAGGGACGATCAACATTTTTGGCCAGGATTGGGTCTTGGTAAGGGGTGACACGGCTAAGGACACGGGCGTGTCCAAGGCTGTGTCTCGGTTGGGTTCGGCAAAGAGCCCGGGAGGTCGTCGATTTGAAGTCGACGAAGTGTGGTCGAGTCTGTGTTCGATGATTTTCCAGCAATCTGCGTTCGACGATTTGTCAGGGATCTACATTCGACGATTTTCCAGCAATCTCCATTCGACGATTTGTCAGGGATCTGCATTTGACGATTTTCCAGCAATCTGCGTTCAACGATTTGCCAGGGATCTGCGTTCGACGATCTGGCTGCGTTTGACGATTTTGCCAGGGAACTCTGTTCGACGATTTGGCTGGTTCGACGAGTTGCCAGTGATTCTCCGTTCAACGATTCGGCAGCGGTTGACGATTTTGGTTCGACGATCGTCGAGCGGAGTTCATGACTGGTTGTCACGGGGTGTCCTTGACGGGATGCAGTGTTCGGCCCATTTCCAGGCTGGACTCGGATCGCAGCCGTGCATTCCTTTATGTGGGATCCAAAGGCTGGGGGTTTTCTGTTTGGGATATACCCGAGAGTAGGGTTTCAAAATCGGGATTGTTTCAGTCACTGTTTCTCCGTCTAAGATCTAGAGAGAAGGGAGAGCGCGGAAGACGGTGAAGGAGATCCGGCCATTTGAGAGGCTTCAGTGCTCCAAAACACGAGCCGAGTTCCGATCCGTGGAGGCTAGATCGTTGCGAAGGTTTTCATCTGGCTATTATTTCCATGGCTAGGAAGAGGAGTCGGAAGGTAACGATACTTTTCCTCTTGGTTTTAGGATGCATGTTTTAGCATCTTTTATTTTCTAGTTTTTGGGCACCAAACTCTCAATGAGAGGGGTTTGTGTCGCCAAGGTTCAAGAGGAACCTCCGGGTCGATTGAGTCCGTCCCCGGCATGTTTTTGCATTAGAGATCCGCTTCGTTAGTGGATTAGGCATGGTGGGTGAAGCCGTAGTCGCGACCGTTAGTCCGACTCGATGATGTTGCATACGAGGTTTAACGATTCGTAGAGATCCGTTGCGGCAAGAGGCCGTTTGTGATGTTTGTGATGTATGTGATGTTCTTCCCTTTACCTTGCGTGAGTACGTGTGGCCGGTACCGGACAAGGTTAGATCCTCATTGGCTGTAGATGGTTTCCTTGGTGGACAAGGTTAGCTCCGCATGGGTGGTAGATGGTTTCCTTGGTACACGGGAACGGTGCAGTACGAATGAGGGATTAGGGTGGAATTGTCTTGGATTGTGATGTGTCAAGGCGTGGCTGTGTCTCCGTGGTTGGCTGGCTATCCCGTGACGTGCACGTCATGTGTGGAGATTGTCCCGGCGAGACTAGTCCCCTTTTGTGAGACTGACGGGAATGCCAAGCTTGGGGCAAGCCCGGGCAATGAGTCCATGAGCGGGTGGGGTCCAGCAAGGCTTCTTAGAATCGCTCTGTGTGTTTGTTGGAATCCTGACTTGAGAAGTCAGAGCTTGCAGGCAAGCCCATGTTTAAGACCTTCAGCGGGTGGGGCCTTGGCAAGAGTTTCGTGTGGCGGCTTGTGTGCGGCTGGGGGAATGTTGGTAAACCCACCTTTGGTTGCGGCTTTATGCCAATGGGGAAATGATGAGTACCCATATGATGTGATGATGTGCTAGATGCATACGCGATAGGGTGCCTTGGTTGAAACCCGGGTTGTTGCATACATGCTGCATAAGTAGGCCCCTTTTATTATATGCTCAACAATAGAGAACATGTATGTTGTTTGAGACATCCAAGCCTGTTCTTAGTGCATTACTTATTTATATATATTGCATACGATGTGCTGACTTGCATGTTGGAGGGTTCTCCGGGGTCCGTTAGGGGCGGACGGGAGGAGATGTGTTGGTTACACAGTTTGAGGTCAGTCTTTGCTGACCCACGTTACTAATAATTTTTACAGGGCCAGGATCGCAAGCAAGAGCTAGCTCGCCGGCCAGAAAGGCCTAAGCCTCATGAAGTGTTACTTTTTTGCTGTAGCTCTACTTTTTATGACATTGTATGTTTGATGCCCATGTTGACCGGCTTGCATGCCCAGGTAGACTAGGAGTGCTTATGCACTTTTATGACTGATGTATTATTTGAGTTTGGACTCACTTTTGTTGTAAGGCCATAAGGTCATTTCGTTACTCTTGTAGGTGTAGATAACTTCTAGTCTTGCTTGTTGTTTCACTGTGTTGTATTATGAGTTTTGAGATTGGGTAGTTATATCATCTTATATTACTGAAGCTGTGGCGTCTGTATGTTGTGGGGCCCCGGCCGGACCCATATCATACAGTCATTACAGAGGAGGTGTTACAGAGGGCACACCTGTAAACGTGACGCTCTAGCCATTTGGGTTCTGTAGCCAGACTTCTCACGTGGAACAATTTATCTGTGCCTGGTGCTCGGCCAGCCAGTCCATCCAGAGAATAATGTCAAATCTGGTTATTGCTAGAATGATTCCGTATATCTCAAATTCTACTTCTCCCAGCACAGCCTAGAACGAGCACTTTTCCATAGATGTCATATCTGACCCGTCAGGTAAACGGATTAGTATAGATAGTTTGGTTGAACGAATGACGTTTTCTTTTATTGCGATGAAATTGTGGGAAACGAAAGAATGTGTCTCTCCTGTGTCGAAAAGGGTCTTGGCAGGGTGTCCTTCTACCAATAAGATTCCTGATGATAAGGGGAAATATACACATATATGTCATCTAACTAATACAGAAGATGTAAGCACATATATATAAGTAATATACAACATCAGTAGTAAGATATGGTATCTCCTTATCTCCTAAAGTATATACCTATAATTATGAAAGATATGGGGATAGATCTTAACTTAACTAATTAGAGTTATATACTAAGTAAAGCAAATCACAGCACAAAAAATAAAGCAAGAAGATCAAGCAACACAGAAGACACAAGGATATATAGTGGTTCCCCAACCTGGGTACATCCACTCTTCTACCACCCTGGTAGGAATCCACTCAGATTTTTGATCAGGTGCCTAACACCAATGAGCTTTTGATCAGGTGCTCAAAAACCAATCCTCAAGTCTTTTGGTAAGGTGACTTGCAACCAGGAATAACTTTTGAAGGGAGTTATAACCCTTTATACAGTGGGGGGGGAAGAGTTGATGATGTCTTCTCTGTCAACAATCTTAGAGAAGACTCAAGTGGATATGATGTTAGCAACTACCCCCCCCCCCCCTGTGATGTAGAATAGTTCAGGGAAATCTGGAGCTTTGCTTCAGGGTCATAGGCCTACAGATTGATGATGTCTCCAGCAAGTTTCTTAGACTGATATAGATTGAGTGTCTCTTTAGAAGCCTGGAGCAGATGAAGAACTCTGTGTATATGTTGATTTGATGTTGAGTTCATCCTTTTCCTGTAAACTGAAAAGCCTTCACTGTTATTGTTCACTGTCTTGTTGTTATTCTCTTTCTGTCTCTCCTTCTCTCTCTATCTATCTCTGTGTCACTTGTTATTTCTGTATCTATTTCTGTAAAATCTTTTTTATATCTCATTCAAAACCTTTGGATTCATAGTCTGCAATAGCTAAATCATTCCCGAGAATTGTAATTGCTTTGGGAATGATTTAGTATTAAATCCTGATTTATTCCATATTTAATGCAGCCTCCAAACGGCTATATTCATAAGAATATATGGCATTAAATCTGCTAGCTGTAATCTCCTTTAATTAAGCTTTAATTAATTCTGCCAGTTGTAAATATTTCCGTCTGAATATTGGCTGTAATTAATTCTGCCAACTGTATAGAATTCGTCGAGCTCAATTTTTACTTCGTCGAGCTGAGTCAGCAGTTCTGCTTAAGCTTCAAGTGTCGACACAGCTTCTGTGGAATGTGTCGACACAAGTACTGTGTGTTGACACAATTTCTGCTGGTGTCGACACAGTTGATGTCGACATAATTGTTGTTGGTGTCGACACAGTTGGTGTCGACACAATTGGTGTCGACAGAGTTGCTTCTGGTGTCGACACAGTTGGTGTTGACAGATGATCTGTGTGTCGCCACAACTTCTTCTAGTGTCAACACAGCCTAGCTATCTGGTGTCGACACAATCTTGCTATCTGGTGTCAACACAATTTTGCTCAAGTGTCGACACAACATTTCCCAAGTGTCGACACAATCTATCTGGTGTCGTCACAGCCTTTCCCAAGTGTCGACACAATTGTTGTCTGGTGTCGACACAGACTTTCTTCTGGTGTCGACACAATCTGGCTGAGTCTTTGGCAAACTGTTGAAGGTTGATCCAGGTGATGTTGACTGACTTGGCCTAGACTCTAGGACACAACTATGACCCTGGCTATACATGTTGGGTCAGACTAAACAAACCTAATAGTGATCCTTGCCCAAATCAGAACTAAGGTTCCAACAATCTCCCCCTATTTGGGTAAGGACACTATTTACATAAAAACAAATAAAAATGCACAGCAAAAACAATCTGCCTGAATTATAAGAATGTTCAGCAGATGTACATGGGTGCGTTGAAAATAAAAATAAATAAAAGAAAGCTATTCTATTGATGCATCCTTCAAAGTAGTTTCCTCTGTATAAAGCAAACAATCTCCCCTAATTACTTTTCCTTTCCCAAATTCCTTGCCCAAAACTAAGTAGACTTTATAATCTGTTAGAATAATTAGTCTTTCTACTATTGTAGCCTTTTTCAAACAATTTCTCAGTATACAGCCACTGATATATCCTTGATATTGGCTGAGACTATTGATTTTGAGTACTGTCAAATCTCACTGCTTCATTGTGGTAAAGTATGACTTGTCCTGCAAAGAGAGGTTAGAAGTTCTGGACCCAGATTACCTTGGGTCCTGGTTCTCTTTTATAATAATTAGAAATGAAAGAGCATTTAGGTTGATCCTTGTATCCAAGTGGATGATATTTCCTATGAGGGATTATCCACTCAGTGAAAGGATTTTTAGAATGCGGACTTTGATGATAATTTTGAAGAGAACAAAAGTTTCTGTTCTGAAATCTTGAGTTCGACGAATTAAAGTACGTTCGTCGAGCTGAGTTCGACGAATGGTATTGAGTTCGTCGAGCTCTGTTCACAGAATGACTTTCTGTATTCCATTTTCGTCGATCTCTGTTCGACGAATTATATCTATTTCGTCGACCATAGATTCCTGAACAGTTAAGATTGAAATCTTTGTTCATAGTTCGTCGAGCTTTGTTCGACGAATGATGTTGTTTTCATCGAGCTTGGTTCGACGAATTATTGTGAACAAAGAATTTCTGAAGATTTTTATATTTATTTGATTTATTCTTTGGCAATTCTTCAGTAGTTTTACTTATCATCTCTAATTTTTCTTTTAGTTTACATGATTCTAAAAGACTTATCTTTTCAAAAGCATTTTGTAAATCTTGTTTAAGTTTTAAATTTTCTGAAGATACAATATTTAATTTCTCTCTTAGAAGTTTTATTTCCTTCTCAGATTGAATTAAATCTTTACATAATAACTTAAATTCTTCTGATGAAAGATCAAGGGTAGAGATTACCTGATCTTCTTTTTCTGATTCACACTCTGATTCTTCTTCAGAGTCTGTTTCTGCATCAGTGTTGCTGCAAGAAGCATTTATTGTCATTAGGCAAAATTCTCTTGCTCTTGCTTCTTCTTCATCTTCAGTTATGCAGGATGAAGCATCTGAGTCACTCCAGGTTGCAGCTTTAAGGTTTCTTTCTTTAGCTGATTCTGCAGCCAATGCTGTGAGAGAGTACCACATCTCTTTTGCACATGAACATTCAGCAAGTTCCTCAAAGATGTCATCAAACATTGATTGTGTCAGGATGTTCATTGCTTGTGCATCAACAATCTTGAGCTTTTTCTGGGCATCTGTCCATTGAGATGATGGAACAGCATTGATGCTTGATGTTGCCTGAGATTGAGTTAGACCTGACAAAATAGATTTAAAGATGTTTTCACCAATGGTGTCCATATAAAACCTAATCCTTGTTTTCCATAGTGCAAACTTATCAAGATTGCACATAGGTAGTCTGGTGCTTGAAAAGTCTTCAATTTGTGCCATGATAGACTCTAAAGATATTTATGATCTATCAGATCGTTTTGGTTCAGGTGTTAGCCTGTACAACCAAAGTAACCCACTCTGATACCAATTGAAAGATATGAGGATAGATCTTAACTTAACTAATTAGAGTTATATACTAAGTAAAGCAAATCACAGCACAAAAAATAAAGTAAGAAGATCAAGCAACACAGAAGACACAAGGATATATAGTGGTTCCCCAAACTGGGTACATCCACTCTTCCACCACACTGGTAGGAATCCACTCAGATTTTTGATCATGTGCCTGACAACAATGAGCTTTTGATCAGGTCCTCAAAAACCAATCCTCAAGTCTTTTGGTCAGGTGACTTGCAACCAGGAATAACTTTTGAAGGGAGTTATAAGCCTTTATATAGTGGGGGGGGGGATGAGTTGATGATGTCTTCTCTGTCAACAATTTTAGAGAAGACTCAAGTGGATTTGATGTTAGCAAATGACTCCCCCTGTGATGTAGAATGGTTTAGGGAAATCTGGAGCTTTGCTTCAGGTTGATAGGCCTTCAGATTGATGATGTCCCCAGCAAGCTTCTTAGAATGATATAGATTGAGTGTATGTTTAGAAGCCTGGAGCAGATGAAGAACTATGTGTATATGTTGATTTGATGTTGAGTTCCTCCTTTTCCTGTAAACTGAAAAGCCTTCACTGTTATTGTTCACTGTCTTGTTGTTATTCTCTTTCTGTCTCTCCTTCGCTCTCTATCTATCTCTGTGTCACTTGTTATTTCTGTATCTATTTCTGTAAAATCTTTTTTATATCTCATTCAATACCTTTGGATTCATAGTCTGCAATAGCTAAATCATTCCTGAGAATGGTAATTGCTTTGGGAATGATTTAGTATTAAATCCTGATTTATTCCATATTTAATGCAGCCTCCAAACGGCTATATTCATAAGAATATATGACATTAAATCTGCTAGTTGTAATCTCCTTTAATTAAGCTTTAATTAATTCTGCCAGCTGTAAATATTTTCGTCTGAATATTGACTGTAATTAATTCTGCCAACTGTACAGAATTCGTCGAGCTCAGTATTTACTTCGTCGAGCTGAGTCAGCAGTTCTGCTTAAGCTTCTAGTGTCGACACAACTTATATGGAATGTGTCGATACAAGTCCTGTGTGTCGACACAATTTTTGCTGGTGTTGACACAGTTGATATCGACACAATTGTTGTTGTTGTCGACACAGTTGGTGTCGACATAATTGGTGTCGACAGAGTTGCTTCTGGTGTCGACACAGTTGGTGTCGACAGATGATCTGTGTGTCGACACAACTTATTCTGGTGTCGACATAGCCTAGCTATCTGGTGTCGACACAGTCTTGCTATCTGGTGTCGACACAATCTTGCACAAGTGTCGACACAACATTTCCCTAGTGCCGACACAATTTGTCTAGTGTCGACACAACCTTTCCCAAGTGTCGACACAATTACTGTCTGGTGTCGACACAGACTTTCTTCTGGTGTCGACACAATCTGGCTGAGTCTTTGGCAAACTGTTGAAGGTTGATCCAGGTGATGTTGACTGACTTGGTCTAGACTCTAGGACACAACTATGACCCTGGTTATACATGTTGGGTTAGACTAAACAAACCTAATAGTGATCCTTGCCCAAATAAGAAATAGGGTTCCAACAAACTACGTCAGGGGCCGGTCCGTACTATAAGTCCAGTATGTAGGCCTCCAGGGGCGCTGCTCGGACCTGCTGGCCTCTCCTGCTAGCTCTTCCTCTCCAGCCTCTCTGACCTTGTCCCCATACTGGCTATCCACCCTGAACTGCTCCTAATCCCGATCTCCTTGTCGCCTATGGGAAGAAAGCTCTCATATGTCCTGGTTGCTGACATAAGAAGCAGTTCCCTGCGAAGGGAACATCTCGTCAGGCCACTAGTGGGGGCTGTGGTGTTGGAGCTGATTTGATGTTTGGCTGCGCAGCTGGGGGTGCTGGGGGTACTGGTGGGCACCTATAGGGATGTCTGTGGCATCGCTTCCTGTTCTCTCTATCCTGTCTGTGGGGGCGACTCCTCCATCTCGCCTCTGGTCTCGACGAATCTCTACCTGGCATCTGCGTTGCTGAGCCACTTTCCGCTGGTCCAACTCAAATGCTGCCGCATGGGTGGCTATGGTGTGAAAGGTGGCCTGAGAGAGCATGATCAAGGCCTACCTCAGGTCATCTCGTAGTCCTAGGTAGAACCGAGAAGCTCTATACCTGTCAGAGGACGCCAGATTCCCGGCAAAGCGTGCTAGGTGTATAAACTCTCTCTCGTACTCTGCCACTGTGTGGTTGCCCTGTCGAATGAGCAAGAACCTCTCCTAGAGCGTGGCTCGGTCTGCATCTATGATGAAGAACTCCAGTAGAGCCTCAGAGAACTCTCTCCAAAGAACCACGCTCAACGGCCGACCTCGAAAAGTAGAGCGACTAGCCGCTCTCCGCCAATCCCTCGCGTATCCCTCCAAAAGGGTCACCATTAAAGAGACTGCAACCACAGTTGGGCACATCATTCCCACTAATAGCTCCTCCACGTGCTCCACCCACTCCTCTATCTGGATGGCTATCTCCGTACCTCTAAAAGGGGGAGGCCTCAGTGCTCGGAAAGTCGACAGCAGATCGGTGGGTGTTGTCATCTCTCGCGGTGGTTGTGCCAGGGCAGCCTGGAAAGTCGCTAAAATAGCCGTCAGTGTCTGCCCTATATCTATCTCGACAAACGGTATGGTCACGGGACCGACCGGGTCTGGTGGTGGGGTAGCTGGAACATATCCTCTGGACGAGGATCCCATATTACTATACTCTGGTATCTGGAGCAGTAATAAGAAAGGGTGTCAGTATTTGCAAAAGTAGGGGAAAATTTGCAAAAACGACAACCAAAGTGGAAATAATGGTGCATGAGCGTACTATCGTATAGTCTAGAATCCCTAAGCCTCTACACTAGGGTCCACCAGGCTTCCGCTGTAAGGTTTGTCCCGAACCCAGAACGAAGCGAGGGACGAAAGGATCCTGAGACTGCTCCACAAGGACGAATCGTGATCGCTCTGATCCATTTGTAGACCCCCCAACCTTTTGCCTGGGTCGGGCCGGAGGGGTACAACTGTCCCAAGACGTCCACCCAGTGCTCATTAGGGGAAATGATCCACACTATCTAAGCACTGGATGGTCGCCTTTCTCGGCTCGAATCACAACATTCACAATCCATCAGAGTATAGCAGAAGCATTAACAGGAAACCACTGCAGATAAATATATATATATATATATATCATATCATATAATAATACAGAGGTTCTAGGGCCTAAGCCTAAGCATTTATATAAGCCTGTGGGCTATACATGTACTACATATAACCCTCACACTCTCTCTCCCTATACTGCTCAGCTGTACTCACGTCTCTAAACTCCGGGGACGGCGGGGGTGTATCTGCTCGAGTAGTCCTGGTCGCTAGCGTAATCTCCTGTGGCAGCGAGTCACAACGATGCCCCATTTCCTATGAATGTTACTTAGATAACTGTTAGTTACAGAACTAAGCGGAAAAAAATCTCCTCCCCTGATCCATATCCTGGGGACGAGCACACACCCACCAAATAAAAGTAAATAGCCAAAGCAAGAGAGGGTTAGCACAACATTTCATATATGTATAGCTAGGAGCAACTATAAAAGATTACATGATAGTATAACTGGAAAAAGCAGCAGTAATATAAATCAGTTATAACAAGGCTCCACTAGCTCATCAACACATCAGGTTTTCACATCCTGAATTCTGTCGCAGGCATTCACAACCGCGCACACAAACCCTATGTCGACATAGCTTAGACCGCTTCTGTTCTAGCAGGGTAGCAAGCCCTGCGGGCCTCACCGATGTGGCCGTCGGTGACAGTGGCCATTCCTGCCACTTCTGGGGGTGGTCGTACCGCACAACCCCAGGCCCTACCGTACAACCTTGTGTATTCTTGGATGTGAGCGACATCCGGCAAATCGTTTTGGCCGACCAGCGGAGGAAAACCCGATGGGGATTAATATAACGGCTGGTCACCCGTGGTACCAATCTCCCCGTTGCCTTGAGTCGTCGACTTTCCTGCACCGGTACGAACGGTCTGCGGGAGGGACTGACCCGCCACTATTCCACCGCAATCAATTTACAAACAATAAAACAAAAGGCAATCATAATATACACCGGGTCTACGTCGGCCTGCCCTACTAGGCTTTAGACTTCGGGCATCGGCACTTAGCTCTACTTTCAACAAGGAGCATGGGAGCGCATTATTTGGGGCTAGACCTGGAGGACTACTTCAACTCCGGTTATCCCCAACTAAGGCTCAACTTTAACAACGACTGCTCGTCAGAGCAGGACCCGAGATTATAATAGTAAACTGCAACGAGTACAAGTGCGGTGATTATGCTGCTTATTTAAAGTGTTGGAAAGAAATGTGACCAATACGAGACTGGAGTAGTACTGAATAGAAAGTGCTGAGATAAGCTCGACCAGTACGAGACTGGAGCAGTACTGAATTGAAAGTATTGAAATAATCTTGACCAGTGCGAGACTGAAGTAGTACTGAATTGAAAATGCTGAAATAAGTTGACCAGTGCGAGACTGGAGTAGTACTGAATTAAGCTTGACCAGTACGAGACTGGAGTTGTATAGAATTGAAAGTAGTAAAATAAGCTTGATCAGTATGAGACTGGAGATATACTGATTTGAAAGTACTAAAATAAGGTTGACCAGTACGAGACTGGAGATATATTGAATTGAAAGAACTAAAATAAGATTGACCAGTACGAGACTGGACTGGTACTGAATTAAGCTTGACCAGTATGAGACTGAAGTAGTATTGAATTACTTATCTGATTATAAATGGGAGGTCGCGCGCTCAAATTTCCACCTTCGAGGGAAAATGAGCGGAATATGTTCCGAGCGCGATCCTTAGGCTTCCAAATTTTAGGAAAAATATCAAAATCTATCCCCATGATACCAAATTTTGATACAACCCTTAGGAGGGCCTAAAATGAGTCTAGTAATTTTTTTATAATTTTTCAAAGTATTTTGGGCTTTTAATTTAGCCAAACAAATTTTATTTTGGATTTTAAAAATATTAAATCAAATCCAAAAATTCTCAAATTTTTTGTGGAGGAAGCCCTCATCATGGGAAACATTTTTCAAGTTGGTCACTTTTCTCTTAGAGTTCCAGATTTGGCCCAACAAAATTCCACAATTCTGCCCCTTAATTTTGGTCTGCCTGTAGAAAATCAGCATGATCCTGCGACTGAGATTCAGCCGCAGGACGCATTTCGTCACTCTGTCCCCATAGCGGATCGACCGGCGATACGTTGTGGAGGCGCTGATGCTGAGGCGGAGGCGGGGATTGAGAAAATCCCAGCCGTTCATCTCTTTTCATGAGATGAACGGCGGGGATCTTCCCCGCTAGAGAAGGAGGCGGTGGCTCACTGCCACCGTCAGCCGTCCACTGCCGGACACCGCCGCCAACGCCGATTGTCTCGTCGGGGGTTGTTGTGTAACTGGGCGGTGGTCTGGCGGCCTTCCTCCGCCGGCCGCCACCGGAAGCGCCGATCTCGAGAGATTGGGGAGGCGGAGCTCTGATCCCAGCACCACCGCGTCACCGTGCCTCTCGGGTGGCTGGGCACTCACCGTACCACTCCCGGCCGATGCGCGGGGAGTCGTGCTTCTCACTGGCGGTGGCCCGGCGTCCATGCACTGCCAGCCGCCGCCACCAGCTCTAAACAGAGCGTCGCTTTGTTTTGCGGGTGCCGTCGGAGCCGCATTTTCCGGCGGCACCGTCGCTCTCTACCGCTGGGGCTCGTCGCCCCCAGTGGTCTAGCACTCCCCCAGCCCCACCACCGGCGCTGCGAGAGGGGCTTTCCTCCTTGCGCACCACCCGGCCTGGAGCATGGCTTGGGTTGCGCCTGCGGCGCTCCGGCCGCCGGGAGGGACATGCAGGTCGTCCAGAATAGGGAAGGGGGAGGAAGAAGGTCTCCACCTGAGTTTGGTGGGCTCGGGAGGGGTCGGCCTGGTCGGCCATGCCAAGGTGGCGGCGGTGGAGGGGGAGGGTTCCCTTGGCTTGCCTTTTCCGTCCACCCGTGCTCTGGCAGGGGGTTGGGCAGAGGGGGGAGGGAGTTGCTTAGAGAGCTTGAGGGGGAAAGGAGGAGCGGGGTCTTTTATTGGCTTGGGGGGAGGGGCTCTCCTCCCCTAGCCAATTTGGGATTAATCCCACCTTAGGGAGGGATTAATCCCCACCCTCCAGCTGTCCAAGGACAGCACGAGGCCCCAACATTTCCCCCATGTGGGGAAAAAGGCTAAGCCCTTATGGGCTTGGGATTTAGGGTGGGAAAGAGAGAGAGAGAGAGAGAGAGAGAGAGAGAGAGAGATAGTGGTGTGAATGAGCCTCCATTATAGTGCGTTGTTTGCTGGTTGGGGGGGTGGCCCAAAGTGGGTGAGGAGCAAGACCCTAAGTGGTCATGAAGAGGGGGTGCCCCCCCCCCCCCCCATTTGGAGAAAAATCCAAAAATTGGGTTTTTTTTTGGGGGGGGGGGGTTGACCAAGTCAACCTGATGACGAAGAGGTCCGACCATGTGTTTGTAATGCTCGTGACCGGTTGATTGGTGGCGATGATGTCCCGTCATTTGTTCGTGATGATGTTGCAGATGGTGCTAACGAGTTCTTTGGCGAGCTCCATGACAACGCCGGGTCCATACATTATGTTGATCGTCACCACAACCGTACGTTTGAAGACTCGGATGGACGATGCCGCAACAATAATTTCAATGCACGCCATCGTCGCTACAACGTCATCGCCGTGAAAATTATTTTGCTACAACACCATCTCCGCTACAACGCCATCGTCGCGACAATAATTTCGCTACAACGCCAACGCCGCGACAATAATATAATAATTATAATATTATATTATATTTATTAATTTTCTTGTTGGATTGTTTTAATTTGAGAGTTTTTATTTCATGTATTTTGATTTCATGTAACATGATGGGTGCATATAACCATCATGAGGTGTTTAATTTTCAATGGTGGTGATTGTGTGATGTAAGCTATAAATAGCCATGTTATGAAGGAATTTAAAGGAGAAGAATGAAAAATTGAAACTTGAATTCAAAATTTGAATTTCCCCCTTAACTCTCTCTTCCCCCCCTTAGGCAAAATTCAGCCCCCCTCTTTCTCTTGCCTTCTCCTAGCCACCTCCTCCCCCTCTCCTTGGCCGCCGGCCACATATCTTCCCTCCTCCTCTAAGCCCTTGTGGCCGACCCCTTCTCTCTAATCCCCTCCCTTCCCTCTTGAAGAATCCTAACGAACATTCACGTATCATCCTCCGTGGATCTCCTCCGGTGACTCCGAAGAAAACGGCGTGCGTCTTCTCCTTCCGGTGCGGCTCCGTGGAATTTCGTGGAAGTGGATCTTTCCACCGTCGTCGTGTGATTCCTCCACTCATCCTTGTGGAAGATTTGGAGGTCTATTGTTTGGGATTGGGTAACGAAAATATCTACTCTTGTGTGATTCTTTTGTTAATTAGTTGGAGGTTGCGAGACATCGACTTTTATCCGCGGCTTTTGAATCCGTCATTTTAAAAATCTGATTTTATCGTTTATGTTCTTCAACTTCATTAATCGAATTCGGATCGGGTGGATCCTTTTCGCTTGATCCAAATATTGGCAAATAGCCCTTATTAGATCTCTAAAGGATTGGCGAACCTTAATGTTATATTTGGATTTTTGGGAGCGAACAAGACTAATTTTGGATCGTACTTTTTAGTCAAGTTCTTCTCGGATTGTGGTTGTGACGTTGCGTTATACATGACTAATATCGGAGCGGTTAGGAGTCATAATTTTAGGTGTTGTGAATGTTGTGGTATTATTTGACTAACAAGGATAACACATGTTAACTTAATCCCATGTGTTAAAGAGACCTCAAATAAAACTAAATCATTTGATTGTGTGAACGTAGAATTGGAACGTGAGAGAACGATTCAGTGTCGTTGTCCGTTGCGGTTCGTCAGGAGATGTAGCCTGCATCAATTTGGTATCAGAGGGAGGTTCACGTCAGTTTCTTAATTGACACCCTCCCCCTTTTATTTGCACGTCGGCACGTATGTTTTTAGTTCGTTTATTTGAAAATTTAACAAAAAATATATATATTTGTGGTCTGCCAATAGCGGTGTAAATTTCTTATTTTTCAGTCAAATTTTTTTAAAATTTTTTTTTTAATCAACCTCATATTTTTTTGAGCAAGAAAATACAAAAAAATTATTCATTGCCTTAGTGGTTTAGCGGGAACAATTCCATCTATTATAATTATATAAGATCAGAGTCATTATTCCATTGCGCATGTGCACCAGATTCGAGTAGAAAATTTTCTGTCCCGTCACCACTAAAATGGCCCATGATGTTAACGTTTCCCGATTCAAATATTCTGGATCCATGTCGAATGTTAGGAAACATGTTCATTCACCTATAATGGATGAGAGTAAGGACTTGTTTAGGCAACTAAAGGCTAACCAAGCGGCACCACCACCCCCTAGTCAACCCCACTATCATCTGAACTGTCGCCCTGAGCGAGAAATTAATGTTTTTAGGTCATCTAGGAATGTTGCACCCACCTACGATGGATTGGGAGGTCCTCAGATCTTCCTTAATTGGGTTGTTGGGATGGAACGTTATTTCGAGTGTCTTTGTCTATGGGACCTCCACAAGGTCCCAGTGGCGAGCAAGCAGTTAGTGGGTCGAGCCCAGACTTTTTGGTTCAACGAGGAAAGACGTATTGGGTCTTCTATAGGCTGGCCGATCATGAAGAGCCTCCTCACAGATCAGTATGCTCCTGCATGGATGTTTGATGAAGTGACTACGTTACGCCAGGGCACTAGACCCATATCTGATGATTGGAGTGACACAGTCCCTCAGTATAGACCCTTTCCCCAGGTTGGTAGAGCTACCCATAACATACATGCACCCACCTATGAAGGAAAGGAAAAGGTGAGGTCCCCTATCCCTAGTTCTGTACAAGCGACTGCTAGGACTTCCATGAGCCCGCATGGTGAGAGTAGTCCTATCTGTAGGAGCAGACAAATGATTACGACATGTGAGTTTAGTGGCGTGTCTGATCTTGGCTCTATTGTGCGTCCTATTCCGAATACGCCCGTAGTTCTTTTTGAGTCTCCTCCTGAGCTGCCTGATCTAGTCGTTGACTCTCCTAATGAGTCTGCGGTAGTGTCTAAGACTGAGCCCGCCACTGTGGGTGAGACCGAATTAATTGATGAGCTTAGTGATGACGAGGAGTTTGGTTACCCTAGTGACATGGAAGAGGAACTCCCCTCTGAAGTGTCACCCCATGGGATTACTCAGTCTACCCTCGACGTTATTCATAATCCGTCACCTATGGTAGCTGAGGAATATTCTGATGATTCTAAGTTAGTAGATGTACCTACAGTGTTGGAAGATTTACCTTATGAGGGAAGGTTTATTTTTGGATGACTTTAGCGCTGAGAACCCGAAAGATATTACTTTGATGTTATCCCCTTTGCCCGAAGCCAAATGCGGAATAGAAATTTTGTCGGGTTCGATTTTGCATACTTTTGAGACCGTTATTGCTTATGATTTGGATGAAATATCTATTGGGTTGGAAGACATTTTGGGTGAGTTGGTAGAGTCAACCTATGATGAATGTTTATCGGAGAGTGAGTTGGGTGATGACGATCCGATTGAGTTTTCTGTGAGGACGAATCTACTATTTGATTTTCCTTTTGAGTTTGATGGCTGGCACCCGTGGATTTTTCTTGGACGTTAAATCCGTGTTTTGACGGTGAGTATGACTTAGCTCCTCCTCCGGCATCGACCATGTCGACTCCCCATCCGGTTCACTTGACTCGACTAGATGACTTTGTTGGGCACGAATTTGGTATAACTAGCCCGAGACAGTTGGTACTACCTCCGTTAGTAGCCCCTCCATTGGACATATCTCGTAGGATATGTATTAGTGAGTTGTTAGATTTCTTGTTCGGCCTCGTCCCAATATTTTGTAGTTCAGTATCTCCCAAATTTCCTATGATTAATCAATTCTCTGATTATACGTCTACGATGAGGTCGTCGATTGTGTCCACTTCTAATTTCGTGACGGGTGTGCCTCATGGTTTGCGTCCGCTAAGCGTGAAATATAATTTAAATCAATTAAACCAATTAGCACCGCCTTATTTTCCACCATGTCACGATATCTATGCACCCACTCTTGTGGCCATAGCTATCCAATATAAGTCCTGTCATTTGCATGTCAACTTACTCCCGAGTGTACCCAACTTACAAGTTGACGGTGCAATTTTAGTGCGTTCACCTCCCGATCGGTTGCTGACCGACACCATCTTGAACATAACATGTAGAAAAGCTGACCCGTACCTGATTTATTTTGAAGTTCGAGACATTACGATTTTTTTGGATTTTATGAATGATTGGGGTATTTCACCCATTTTCAACGTTCCGGATTTTATGTCGTATGTTTCTCCTCCTCTAGAGTGGCTTTCTCTGTCGTTTCTTCCTCCCACTAAATGTTCTCATGGGTTGGGGAGTGAAGTTATTGCCGTATCTATCTTCCACTGGGATTCCATGGAACTTGCACTGGTTGGTAAGACAAACGTCATTTTTCTTTCTGTCACATTTACGTCTAGTTTTTTTGGAAACCTTGGTTGTTTTGGTAATGCTTCACAGGTTACTCTCGGCTGTTACTTGGGAGCTCGTCGTACTTCATTTGGAGGCTGCTTTATTCCACCACTCTCTCCGTGACCACTCATCGGTGATGAGTGATTTTGAGTGGGGGAGAATTGATGACGAAGAGGTCCGACCATGTGTTTGTAATGCTCGTGACCGGTTGATTGGTGGCGATGATGTCCCGTCATTTGTTCGTGATGATGTTGCAGATGGTGCTAACGAGTTCTTTGGCGAGCTCCATGACAACGCCGGGTCCATACATTATGTTGATCGTCACCACAACCGTACGTTTGAAGACTCGGATGGACGATGCCGCAACAATAATTTCAATGCACGCCATCGTCGCTACAACGTCATCGCCGTGAAAATTATTTTGCTACAACACCATCTCCGCTACAACGCCATCGTCGCGACAATAATTTCGCTACAACGCCAACGCCGCGACAATAATATAATAATTATAATATTATATTATATTTATTAATTTTCTTGTTGGATTGTTTTAATTTGAGAGTTTTTATTTCATGTATTTTGATTTCATGTAACATGATGGGTGCATATAACCATCATGAGGTGTTTAATTTTCAATGGTGGTGATTGTGTGATGTAAGCTATAAATAGCCATGTTATGAAGGAATTTAAAGGAGAAGAATGAAAAATTGAAACTTGAATTCAAAATTTGAATTTCCCCCTTAACTCTCTCTTCCCCCTTAGGCAAAATTCAGCCCCCCTCTTTCTCTTGCCTTCTCCTAGCCACCTCCTCCCCCTCTCCTTGGCCGCCGGCCACATATCTTCCCTCCTCCTCTAAGCCCTTGTGGCCGACCCCTTCTCTCTAATCCCCTCCCTTCCCTCTTGAAGAATCCTAACGAACATTCACGTATCATCCTCCGTGGATCTCCTCCGGTGACTCCGAAGAAAACGGCGTGCGTCTTCTCCTTCCGGTGCGGCTCCGTGGAATTTCGTGGAAGTGGATCTTTCCACCGTCGTCGTGTGATTCCTCCACTCATCCTTGTGGAAGATTTGGAGGTCTATTGTTTGGGATTGGGTAACGAAAATATCTACTCTTGTGTGATTCTTTTGTTAATTAGTTGGAGGTTGCGAGACATCGACTTTTATCCGCGGCTTTTGAATCCGTCATTTTAAAAATCTGATTTTATCGTTTATGTTCTTCAACTTCATTAATCGAATTCGGATCGGGTGGATCCTTTTCGCTTGATCCAAATATTGGCAAATAGCCCTTATTAGATCTCTAAAGGATTGGCGAACCTTAATGTTATATTTGGATTTTTGGGAGCGAACAAGACTAATTTTGGATCGTACTTTTTAGTCAAGTTCTTCTCGGATTGTGGTTGTGACGTTGCGTTATACATGACTAATATCGGAGCGGTTAGGAGTCATAATTTTAGGTGTTGTGAATGTTGTGGTATTATTTGACTAACAAGGATAACACATGTTAACTTAATCCCATGTGTTAAAGAGACCTCAAATAAAACTAAATCATTTGATTGTGTGAACGTAGAATTGGAACGTGAGAGAACGATTCAGTGTCGTTGTCCGTTGCGGTTCGTCAGGAGATGTAGCCTGCATCACAACCCTTGGGTGGGCCCCCCTTGCTGGTCAAAGTCAAAGTGGGTCCAAGTCATCGGGGTCGAGTCAAAGTTCGGGTGTCATGTCACAATTGGTGTGCGCACTCTTTTCGGTGCACGACTATGCTTGCTTTGACCACGAGTTCACCAATTATCATCGAAATTCACTGGGACAACTTTTCTTGACTTCGTATTGACCACACGAGTCCAACTTCTCTGACTGGGGTTGAATCGGAGTCCGTTTGGCGAAAGTCCAAAATTTGCGCATCGCAGCGCGCTAAAACGGTCGAAGTGTCTAAATCTGTCATTAGATCTTGGATGGTGACGCGACGGGTCCCGATACACCCGTCTAGGTTATATAAGGTCACATGAATCGACAGAACCCAATTCGGAGTTCTCTAGCTCGATATCCAAAATCCCGTTGTCGTTGCATTTTACAAGGAATAGTTACATCCACTATGTGACCTTAAAGTCCAACTGAACGAGTTCTGATGCACTCGTATCGACTATACGAGGTCACAGGAACTTACAAAACTCAATTCAGAGTTCTCTAGCTCGATATCCAAAATCTCGCTCTCGTTGCGTTTTACGAGAAATGGTCACATCCACTATATGACCTCGGGGTCCAACTGAACGAGTTCCGATGCACTTGTATCGACTATATGAGGTCACGGGAACTGAAAAAATTCAATTTGGAGTTCACTAGCTCTATTTCCTGCCTAGGGTTATCTCCCACCGGGTCATGGGTAGGGTTCGGGCCATTTTTATTGGGCCCACTAGGGCTCTTGTGGCCCAATAAAAGTCGGGATGTTACATAATAGACTCCGCTCTCGCATTTGTCTCCTTCCAAGCTGTCATCGCTTCAGCATTGCCAGTTGTATCCTCTAGCCTTTCTTCTCCGCACACCACCTCCCAAAAGTCCTCGCCGAGAAGATGACACTCCATACAAGGCTTCCACTTCACAAAGTTAGTCTATGTTAGGAGTTCAATCCGAAGACCTCTTGCAAATCCTACTTCCATGGCTCTAACACTGGTTCCCTCTTCACAAGAGCGACAACCACTTCTAGTTGATCACTGCTTATCCACGCCAACCTTGCTCTGATACCATGTTGAATTTTTCGGATCTTGGAATGAGCAGGGGTTATCTCAACTAACAAGTTAGACACATGCAGCAACAAGAGTCTATATTGATAACACCAGTCTTCTTACAAGGCGAGACAAACATGGCGAAAAATGCTTCGCCAAAATAACCAAAGGGAAAGTAGAACAAAATTACAAGGCAAACAGACCGTGCGGACTAAACAAGTAGCCGCTGGTCCTACTACTGCACTATGGAGTCCGCACAGACCGCCAGGTCACCAGACCGCAAACTAAGTTGCGCAGACAGCCCGTTATTCCAATGTAGAGCTCTAGTCGCCGATCTGCAAGCCGTCTAACCGCGAGGTCGCCTAGCCGCCAGACCGCACAAGCTGTTGATGCCGAACTGAATAGGCCGCCTGAATCAGACGACTTATTGAACCGGGAAATTAGTTGCCAAAAAGAAAACCGCCTGGTCGCTGTCTGTGACCTGTTGTTTACCTCATGTTGCTAATCGCAGAGTTCGCACTGTACCTGACCGCAATCAAAGCCAAGTCCTGGCTTTCCAATGTTATCCACACAACCTGCACAGCACAAACCGGTCAACTCCTTCAACCCGCGGGGATACCAAAATCCAGTCCACAACAACTTTTCGCGAGTTCACTTACTGTTCATTTGCCCTCTATTCCTGATGTGACATGGTTCCTATTTATATGCACGATGACGAGTGTGGTCACCACCCTAGCCGATAGGATCACCGCCTCATCCCGCAGCAAGAACAAGTGTATCCGCAAGCCGCGGATACACTCCCAATTCGTCGCGACCTGTAAAGGATAGCTAGTCCGCCTATGCTACACCAAGGCCGGACAGCACGCCAGTCCGCCTTGTTGTCAAAGGCCAAGCCAGGACCATCACTAGCCGAACTCTGCAGCAACTTGTCCGCCTATCCGCGGACACAGCTCCAGTCCGCATTCCTCGAGCCCGCAGCCATGCCACCAGGATAGTTGTCAGTCTCAGCAGACACAGCATTAGTCCGCGTTCCCTGAGCCCGCAGCCACGCCATCAGGATAGTTGTCGGACTTGGCGGACACAGCATCAGTCCACGCGTATTGCGGACGCAACTCCAGTCTGCATTCCTCAAGCTCAACCAAGGCACACGACACTGCTACCGAGCTCGACGAACTGAGTAGCAGTCCGCGCTTAACTGCGTGATCTCCTCGGACTTAGCCAAACCTGGACTTGGTTAAAAACTAACCAAGTCCACACCACTGGCCGCAAGGACCAGTCCGCACTTACTGGCGGACACTGGATCCAGTCTGCCTGCCGCGGCGAACTCCAGTATCTTTTCGCACTGACTGGCGACCTCCGCGACTTCCACTTGCCGCTCCACCAGAGCTAGACCAAGCATCTGCCAAGCCGGTCTATCGAGCTCCAGTCCAGTCCGCTTCTTGCCGGACTCCGCGGATAGAGTTGTTATCCGCCTGGTTACCTGGGATCCAACTGCCTGCTGAGCATAAGCCGACCTGGCAAGCCGCCGCTTCTGTTCGCTTATTCTGCGCGAACAGACCGCCCAGGCCGCCAAAGAACAAGTCGTTTGCAACAGCTCCGCCGACCTGACTATCCGCCAGTTCTGTCCGCATAGTCCACGCAGACAGGTCACCCAAGTCTAATCAATCACTTTCACTTCACCATTTTCAACATTTATGACGCCTTGACAATTTCTTTTGTGCAGGTCCCACGCATTTGTGGCCTCTGAATTAATCCTAGCAGATATAGCACGGATTGCTGCTCTACGTCTGTATCTCGCGACTTCCTTTAGGTGCTCGAGCAAGTAGGACTGTACGATCGGCGATCCGACGGTAAACAAAATATTATCATATTTACATTTTAAAAAAAACAAAGAAAAATGAGCATATTTTGAACCATTTGATTGCCAATCGGATGACCCATACTCGCGCGAGCACCAAAAAGAGGGCGCGAGAAACACACCTTGAATTTTCCCTATCAAACCATGGGAAGATGGTTGTGCTCGCGACGTTCATGCGAACGTACCTCTATTTTATTCAAAGTCCAACGTGAAGACTAAATTAATGTTTCCCACGCATCCCATTCATCATATTAACACCTACTTTTCCACTCTCCACAATCCCTCTTTCACTCTCTCTTTCCCTCCCTCTCTCATCCATATCTTTCTCTCTCATGGGCGGCGCTCTACAACAAGTCATCTCCCTTTTCACCTTTCTCATCGTCATCAACACCGCCGGTACTTTTCAAGCATGCAACGCCCGGCCGATGCTCGGCGAACACAAAGCGGCAGGCCACAAAGTTGCCTTTGCCCTTGAAAAAGAAAGGCAGCTTCAACTTTTGGCGACGGCTTCTCCCTGCAACAACATGAATGCAACGGCGGCGACCGCGGGGCTGCGCAAATATCTCCTTCTTCACCTCCTCCCTAGGGGACCTATTCCTTCTTCCAGCCCAAGCAGAGGGATTGATCAGCATAATTATTAGTTCACTTGTAAAGGTTTAAAAGCAGGAATCCGTTTTTGGTACGTATAAGTACCTATTTTTGAAGGTGCGCGAGCAGATTTGTCCGTATGATCGTAGATTTCGACGGCGCAGATCATTCCCCGTAAAATACGGTCGTATTTCTCGAATACGGACGTATCCAAAAGAGACCGTAGTGCGGTCATTTCAAATCTGCGTCGTTGATCTTGAGGAGAATATGGTCAGATTTGATAGCGCACCAATATAAGGTTCGCATACGTACCAAATTATTGTGGTAAAACAGCTTTTTTAAGGCTCTGTTTGGCACGGTGATGATGGTCATGAACATGAGGATTAAATTGTCATTCGTTAACTACCATCTAAGAAACTTCATCCACTTTTATGTTCAAACGAATATGTTCAAACGGATTATATTTGTTAAGTGATTCTTAACGAATGACGGTTTAATCCATGCGTTTACAATTGCCATCACTGTGTCAAACGGAGCCTAAATCATTTACTTATTTCTCAGTTTGCCTTATGGTTACGCAAGGGAAAAACAATAATATTATTATTTAATTTTGAAATTAATTATATATTTGTATACTTAATACTTTTTTTAATGAAAGAAGTCATTTGTATATAAAGTATAGTACAAATCACTAGATTGGGGGATAAACGTGCTAATTATTATATAATTAAACGTTATAGTGGTATTGCTTAAATAATTTTACACATTAGGTGAGCATTTCTCCCAAATTCTATTCTGCTTTAGACTTGCGCTTTATTTGGTGCGGCGATGGCTTTGATCCCGGCGGGTGAAAAGGGGGGTCTCGGAGTAGAGGGAGGGAGGTGAGGCTGGAAACGGAGGGGAGGCGGGGCTTTTTCTCATTGCTGCGGAGCAAACGCGGCAAATCCCGGGTCGACCGTTTGTTTTTCCGCCCTACGGGCAGCGTTTGCTTCCGCCATCAGCGTGAATACGCCGAACCAAATGAAACCTTATTCGGATGGGACGAATTCGGGATGGTAAAGAAAAATGGGCAAGAGGCAATAAATTTCATATAAGGATGGAATGGAGAGCATGGATGACCTACAATGAAGTTGGGCACCATTGAAAGGTTATTTGGTTTGGATTTTTTTTTTGGCCTTGATGAGTTTAGACAAAAAAAAAAGTTATCACTTTGACACGCAAAATACGTCCATTCTTAAATTTGAACTATCCATGAGTGAGGTTGAGTGTTCACGAACGAAAGTTCATGACCACTAATGGGGTTCCCCTAAGCCGATTCAACCGAATCCATCGAACCACGCGCTACCACCCGAGGGACAACCGTCGTGCCAACTGCCAACATCGTCGTCGCCGAGCACCGTGCTGCAACCGCCCAAGTCGGGTGGAGTCTTCGCCATCCGGCCCTCCGCCGGCTTGCGGAGGGTCGGCGTCCTAGCAATTCAGATTGGGCGGCAAATCTGCCTCCCGGCTCTGGTCGGCCCTCCACCTGAAGGAGGGGCCGCCGTAAATCGGGCGGCCTCCACCCTGCCCAGGTTGGGGCGGCACAATGGCGCCCGACCCTGATTTTCTCCCGGCCAGGGAGCAGGGCCGCCCAAATCGGGCAGCCCCTTGGCGACCCGATTTGGGCGGCCGCCACCCTGCCCAGGTCGGGAATGTTGGGTCCATTGATCACATTGTCTCAGATTTGAAGCAGGCTCATAAGTCAATAATATACACATGCATGCATATATTTGATATTTACCTAAGTTCATATATGCAGGATGTATGTTATTCAGTGATTAGACAAGCTCAATATGTCAGAGGATTGGCTGGACAGAAGTCAGAATACTTATGAGAGGCAGAAAATTGCCTAAGTATAAAAGCGTTGAGTGAGTACACTTCACTCAACGCCTGAGGCCAAAATGCGTCAATAGATACCCAGTCACTCAAAGCCACAGTACAAATGCATTGAGTGATGCACATTCACTCAACATCTCTTCATCTGAAAATCTATCTAAGTCCAGAAGCGTTGAGTGATGAACATTCACTCAACGCCTTCATCGGTATTGTTGTCAAGTTCAATTGCATTGAGTGAAGGACGTTCACTCAACGCCGTCTATTAAAAAATACTTCTAAGTAAAAATGCGTTGAGTGATGGATGCTAACTCAACGCCTCTAAAAATAGTCTAAATTCAACTAAGTGTTTTTGCGTTGAGTGAAGGGTTATCATTCAAAGCTTCTGAAGATAATAGTTAAAGTACAAATGCGTTGAGAATAAGGCAACACTCAACACTTTCAGTCATTGTGTCACAAGGCATCAGTCAATGCCTGTGCAGACAATATGGAAGAAATTTTTAAGTCCTCCAGCGTTGCGACATGACTGCTAACATCATCCTTAAATTCAAATCGATGCAAATCTCACGCTAAAAGCCAAAGACCGCCATACTGTTCCAACAACAATATCCTGGAATGAATCTGTCATTAAAGTCAGCCATGCCGTTTTCCAAAAAAGAAGATAGAGTCATTGTAGCTACTTGGGTTTATATACGGAAGGAGATCAACTTTTACAATAACTTTTTGCAAAGCTCTTGAAGAACTTTTGGCCATTTGACCAAACCCTAAGTTTTGCATAAGTCGACTAGCAGAGCTCAAGCTAGTTTCTGTCCATCTTCAAGCCTGCAACACAGAACAACATAATTTTTCAAGCTTGAAGAAGAAGCAGAGCTCTGTAGAAGTTCTACACAGCACAAGCTGATTCAACTCTGAAGATTTATTCTCTTGTTGCTGTGAAGGACTGTTCACGACACTGTCATGGAAGAGCACTCAAGGATTTTCTCTGAAGTCATTTCATTAAAACCTTATTGAAATCTGTAGGATCTCTTTGAAGGTCTGAGTTGTAAGCCTATTTTATAAAGGTTGAGTTGTAGGAGTGTGTTTACTCTTAGCTGTAGGGTGCTGGAGTGGATCTGTGGTACGATCTTTGTGACAACCAGCATTTTCTAAACATAAATCATTATATCAGAGTAAGAGAAAACACGTGTCGTGATGCCACGTAGTGCAGAGGATAACTACATACGCTCAGGCAAAATCCTACTCCTAACACTTTCCAAAAAATTCTCGAGTTTATCATGAAGAAAACATATTTTTAGTTAAGTTTTGACAGATGTATCCCTCGACACGGGGGATCAACTAGTCGACAGATAAAAATATAAGTATACTCTGCGGAAAATGCTTTATTTAGCTCGATTATTATCCTACATGAGCAAAAACATCCAAAAGGACAACTCATGTCATACATACCTCTAGATTTAATATAAGTACAGTAAGAGCTTTTACGTTTGTTAAAATATAATGACTTTGAGGTTAAAAAGGATGTCATGAGTATAAGGTAAGCATATTGATATTTTTATAGTTTGAAAATAACTAACATGCAATTCTAGCATAAATCCTTCACAGAGAGCAAGTTAATCCAATAAACCATCTAGGAAATAGAACATCAACTAGCAAATAAACCATGATTCAACAATAATCTCTAGTGGGCGTCAACAACCTGACACGAACCCATCAAACATCATGCATGTCTGAAATAAAAATAAAATAAGAAAACTACCACACAACAGTGAGGAGAGGATCACTACAACAATTGCAGAACACTCGCAACTGCCAACACTAGCTGCATCACCAGCTACAGCTCCGAGCCCGAGGCATTCAAAAGTAAAGAATACCTCAGCAAGAATATACAAGTGGCTATCAAAGATCAATAGTAGCAGTAATCAAAAGGAGACAAAAAGGGTTACCAACCCAAATACAAGAATAGTTGTCAAACCTCAGCAAATAAGTTATAACATAATAAGTAATCAAGAGTTCTCAAAGGTATAAGTAGGAGAAGTTGCATCAAGTGCTGTATGAAGTTATGCTTCGCTAACATCTGCAAGAGTAAGCTTAATGACATACATCTTTATATATATATATATATATATATATATATATATATATATATATATATATATATATATATATATATATATATATAAGAAGAAAGAGACTGATTAGCTCTAAACACGTGAATCATTAACACTTGGTAAAAACGGCTCTGAGTCGGTGGCCCCATTGTCCAAAACGAACAATCAGACCCAAACAACTCAACATGGTTCTGTGGTGGTGGCCACATTGTCTAACACAACCCAACAGTCCAAACATCTCAAAAAAGTATTGTGGTGGTGGCCACATTGTCCAACACAACCCAACAGTCCATAAAAAAATACAAACCACCATGTGTAATGATTCACGAACCGGCACTAAGTTGGTGGTCATTTATCCACTGCTAACCAAGGGCCACAACTAAAATCCATGAACACCGACAAATCCTCAAACAAAACACAGGAATTTTCCACCGATGAAAAGGAAGGAAAAGTTCCAAAAATTCTTCTAAGGCGATATTCGACGAATCAGACTCATTTCAGCGAGAAAAATCCTAAGTCCACACTAATTTGTTGAATATACTCGAAAAATACAGGAGACACTCGTCGAATTGTACTTGGCGAAATTAAGCTAACCTAGCGATACTCGACGAATCGACGTAACATTACCTCGATACTCGACGAATCGGCGTATAATCATCTAAGTCTACGTACGAGGATTCGTCGATAATACTCGAAGATTACTCCATACCTCAAGGTGAAAATCAACGAATTTTACATGGCGACCTCATGGCACTCGACAAACTCGACGCTACATCACTCGACAAATCAGACTCGACGAAAAAGGCTTCGCTCGACGGTTAGACTCGACGGGTTATACTTAACAAAGTTTAATACCTTTAATGACATTCGATGAAATTGACTCGATGCCTAAAAGCTAACCCCAACAATACTCGACGAATTGTACTCAACAAATAGTCTTTACTCGACGCCATATTGTCCCACTCAATGAATTGTACTTGGCGACTACAAGGCACTCGATGAATTTGTCGAGAATACTCAATGAATCATACTCGACAAAAAAGACTTTAATCGAAGCCAATATCACTCGACGAAATGGTTTGACCTAATACTGATACTCGACTAATTTTACTCGGACCAATTTCGATACTCAGCGAATTTCACACAGTCGGTCTTCTTCACTACCGAGCGGACTTCGACCTAGCCGAACCCTACAGTACTCCTATCTTCTAAGGAGAAAAAGAAAGAGGATAGAAAGATAATATGAACAAGAAACTTAGCAAAGGGAAAGAAATCATCACTTGCCTAAAACCTTCCGAAATCCGACCTCACAAGCGCTCTTCTACAAGGATCGGCCGCAAGAGCTCCCCGGATACGGTTCCTGAAACCTTTCGGGGCAAACTAGAGTCAAGATTATAAACCTTAATGCCAAAAAACCAAGAAACGGGGAAAACTCACAGATCACGCGCAGATCTCAGCGTGTGCTTTTCCGAATATACCCTCCGATGACGATTCCTAGCACCTGAACTCCAACAGTAGGTGGCTGAAATCTTCACGATGTCCATCATTTTGTTTCACACGCGATTCGGTCTAACGGCTTGGGAGAGATGATGAATAGGGTTTCTCAATTACGTATAAGTATATATATATAACATATTATAATTATTATTAGATACACACCCACACAACCGGAAAACCAAAATCATCTCGGATTTCCAGGAAATTCGCACCAAGGATAAATATTGATGCTACAAATCCAACGGCGAAGTCAAAATCAGGATCTGACAAACTAAACTCGGGTTAAAATTCCTCAAAGTTACAACCAACATCAACCTATTAAAATCCACCGAGTCAAAACTTCAGATTCTGATGAGCATAATCACGCTCCAACAATGGCGCCTGTTAACTACGTGTCAACAAAACACTCTAACATCATTATTACGTCACTACAAAAATTTAAAATAAACATCAAAAAATTAGGGGCGTTACAGTCATTCCCCCTAAAAGAAAGTTTCATCCTGAAACTTGATACAAAATCAAATCTACTATAGAAAGAAAATAACCAAACGTTATTGAATAGAAACACTTACCAAACGAAACTAGGAGAACAGATGAGGATGAGCCTCTCTCATAGCTGACTCCAACTCCCAATTCGCGCTCTCAACGTCTTGGTTTCGCCAAATAACCATGACAATACCCGTTACTGAGCTTCTAGGATGCGAACAGGCACAATATCCAGATCAACCCTTTGTCGATTAGCGTTCTTCTCATAATGCTCCTGAGCTATAAAAATCTTCTCTCGAATATGCAACACAGAGGTACTGATTTCTTCCAAAACTTCTGGACCTAACAATGGTCTTTCACCAACTTCAGCCCAAACAAGGGAGTTCGTCAATGCCTCCAATACAACGCCTCAAAGGGGGTCATCTGCAACCTCTCCTGGTAACTATTATTATAGGCAAATTCCATCAATCTAAGCCGCAAGTCCCATGCTCCTCTATGGTCCAAGATGTAACATCTGATCATATCTTCCAAAATCTGATTAAAACTTTTCGTCTGACCATTGGTCTGCGGATGATAAGCGGTGGAATACCTATGATCAGTACCTAACCCTCCTGCAAAACTTTTCAAAAACGAGACGTAAACCTTGAATCTCTATCTGACACAATGCTCACTGGCACTCGATGCAATCTAATGACCTCTTCCAAATACAACTCTGTTATCTTCATCATGGAGTAACCAATCTGAAACAGCACGAGGTGAGCGCACTTCGTCAATCTATCAACTATGACCCACACCAAATCATGTCCTCAGGGAGATCTAGGCAGACCAGTAATAAAGTCCATAGAAATGCTCTCCCACTTCCAACTTGGAATATTCAATGGTGTTAGCTTGCCCTCATGCCTTTTATGATATTACTTAACATGCTTGCAAGTAAAACACTCACACACAAACTTGGTTATATCATTCTTCATCCCATACCACCAAATGATCTGTTTCAAATCTTTATATATCTTTATAGAACACGGGTGGTAGGCAACACTATAACCATGCGCCTCATTACACAACTTTGCTTGAATATCCTCAATAGCAGGAATACAATATCTACTGCGGTACTTCAAGGTACCCACATCGTCAATTGAAAAGTCCGGTAATTCTCCTTTTTCAGTTCTACTACGAATATGCTGCAAATCAGGATCATCCTTTTGATGCAACCTTGTTAGCGTAATCCATGAAGGCTCCACCACTTCCAAGCTGCTTGGTGAATCGCTACTTCCGGTAGAGATGTTCATCAATAAAAACTCTTCCACCAAGATTACTACAGAAAGGTTAAAGATTTGCGTAGTCTTCCTACTCAAGGTGTCGACTACCACATTAGCTTTGCCCAAATGATATAAGATATCAACATCATAATCCGCAACATACTCTAACCATCTACGCTGGCGCAAATTCAGTTCCTTCTGAGTGAAGACACACTTCAAGCTCTTATGGTCTATGAAATTCTTACACAATGTACCATACAACAAATGTCTCCACAACTTCAAGGCGTAAATCACTGCCACAAGCTCCAAGTCATGAGTAGGGTAGTTCCTTTCATGAATATTAATTATCTCGACTCATACACAATCACTTTTCCTTCTTGCATTAGGATACATCCAAGCCCGACATGTGATGCATCCACATAAACTGCATACTCCATTACTTCGGTAGGCAAATATAATACTGGATCAATGCACAATCTCCTTTTCAACTCCTGACAGTCTTCTTCACACTCATCGCTCCACACAAACGTTGCGTTCTTCTGCGTAAGTTTAGTCAAGGGTGCATACAACGCAGAGAATCCTTCCACAAACCTTCTATAATAGCATGTCAATCCTAGGAAACTACTTATCTCTTTAGGTGTGGTAGGTCTTTTCCAATCCATAACGGAGGCTATCTTTTCTCGGTCAGCTGAAATTCCATCCTTATTCACAACATGGCCCAAAAAGGACACTTGAGGGAGCTAAAACTCGCACTTTCTCAACTTGGCATACAACTTATGCTCTATCAAAGTAGACAGAACTAAACGCAAGTTCTGGGCATGCTCCTCAGCACTCCGGGAATAAACCAGAACATCGTCAATAAAAACGACCACAAATTGATCCAAGAATTTTTAAAACACTCTATTCATCATGTCCATGAAGGCAGATGGTGTATTTGTCATTCCGAAGGACATCACCAAGAACTCAAAATGCCCATGTTGCGAATGGAAAGCAGTCAGTGGAACATCTGTCTCACGGATTTTCAACTGATGGTATCCTGAACGGAGGTCAATCTTCGAAAACACCGTACTACCACACAACTGATCAAACAAATCATCAATATGCTGCAAGAGATACATGTTCTTGATAAATACCTTATTCAATTCTCTATAGTCAATGCATAGACTCATAGATCCATCCTTCTTCTTTACAAACAATACAAGAGCACCCCAAGGCGAATAACTTTACCTAATGAATCTGCACTGCAACAACTCATCTAGTTGGGTACGCAGCTCTTCCAGCTCATGCGGGGCCATATAATAAGGTGCCTTAGCAATAGGGCGAGTAGCCGACTCTAAATCTATAACAAACTCCACATCTCTCTCAAGTGGAAGACCAGGAAGACTAATTGGGAAAACATTAGGAAACTATTGCACCATAGGAAAATCCTTGATACGTGGCAAACTACAAATAGTTTCCAAAATAGATACCAAATAAGCACAACAACCGGAATCTAAAAGATTCCGTGCACATATCGCAGAAATAATCGAGGAATTTTAGCGCGGAAAGCCATACACACTCTTGGGGTGGCCGTTGTCCATCTTGAAGTCCCAGTGCTTTACCTTGCATTGGATAACCGCATCATATCTGGACAACCAGTCCATGCCCAAAATCACAACAAAGTCCGCCAGGTCTAACACCTTCAGATCGACAAAAGCTAGAAAATCGCCTCAAAGAATAGGACAACTCTAGATACCCTGGTCTGACACCACCGAGTCACCAGAGGGAAACTTAATGCGAAACAGGTCGTCAACTTGATCAAGAGTCAGATGATGACGTTCTAGAAAGTCCTAGCCACGTTCGAGTGGTTAGCACCAGAATCAAAAAAAATGTGCGCCCAACGATTATTTACATTAAAATTCCTTATAAAATCACATACATAACTAATCGACCCACATCAAAACTAATGCTATGAGCTAAGAACTAGATTAGAATCTAACCTGAGATCACTTGGGTGGACATTTGCGCATCTTCTAAAGTCATCACATTCAGCTTGCCCTTCCCTTTATCTAGCTGCGGCGGCGGCAAATCTTGAAGTCAGACTGGCTGTAGCGGGGGCTGAGACAGCGAGCATCTGGACTTTAAATGCCCTTTCTGTACACAATAGAAGCATACCTTATCTTTACTCCAACAACGGGAAACATCATGCCCCTTCTGCTTACATAAAGCACATAGTAGATCTCCTTTGGGTGCGCTCTGAATTTCAAGCACTTGTTGCTGCTTCTGAACTCCCAACCTTTTGAAACACTTTTCGAATGGATGGCCTGGCCGGCCACAGAAACTACATGCCTTCTTGCTTCCTTTCTTCGAAGCAGGGCCAGATTCCCGAGAGCTTTTACTATCACCAGACTTTATCTTGTCCTTTCTCATTTGCATACCTCGATTCTTGGCATTATCGATCGCTTCGACTTTCAGAGCAGCTTATACTTCCTCAGCATAATTCTCAGATCCATACGAGCTAGCCTATTATTGGATATCGCTCCTAAGACCACTCAAAAAGCGCTTTACTCTATTCGCTTCTGAGGCTACCAAATACGGGGCAAACCTGCTCAACTTACTGAACTCTATCTCGTACTCACTTACTGTGAGTGGTATTTGCTTTAGATGTAGAAATTTATTCATCAAACGGTCTTGCTCGACCGATGGCAGAAATTTCTTGAGCAACAACTCCTTGAATTATTCCCATGAACATCCATCTGTAAGGTTCTCTTTTTTCCTTAACCACCAGCTCTTCGCAAGATTCTTAAGCTGGTATGCGACGACCATCACCCTATGGTCAGCATAAATTCCTAAATATGGGAACATTTCCTCGATAACAATGATCCAATCATCGATGGTCATAAAGTCAGCTCTACCATCATAGGTATGAGGTCCTAATTGCTGAAACTGCGAAATAAAATTCATCACTAGTGGCAGCAGAACTGGAGGCACCAAAGGAGCAGGTGGAATAGGAACGGCTTGACCTACTGCAGGGTCCTGCAGTCTAAGTTGCTACCCTAAAACAACTGTCAACTGCGCCTGAATTTTTGATTGCATCCCAACCATCTACCTTGACAGAGCCTCATTGTTCTGTCGCAGCCCTTCAATCACAGCCTCACTTTACGCATATGAGAACTCGCCCTCAGACTGGGGAGTCGACCTCGTCGCAACACGCTTAGGCGGTATCCTAATAGTACAACGAACAACTAATCAAAACCTAGCTTAACGCTAGAACTACCCAACTTAGTTCAGACCACACATGTATGGTTACCTGCTCTTATTGCTAGCTTGCTCTGGGATTTCATAAATGATGATAAGCTTTATTTAGGATGATATATCATCATCCTGTTAACTCATGTACATAAACTATGAATGCTTGAATTTTTATTCTTTTTCATTTAAATCCAAGTGTGTACACATGTCATCATGTATATCTTAGCTTGACATATGTGTTAATACTATGTTATGTCATGCATGTTGTGATATGTGGTCTAATAAAGGCTATAATATATGTAATGAGCGGTGTACACAATATATATTATGCATTTCATACTACATTATATCGCTTTCAGCGAAAGCAAAATCTAATGTGCATTCATGTGATGATTGTTATGCATCCCACACTACATAACAGTCACATGTTGCTTCCTATGAGGATCCATATACAAACACATATTATGCATCTTATACTACATAATATGCCCTGTATATTTCTTATCATGCTTATGAGTGTAGTGTTCAGGCTTCGGCCAAGACATACTGATGACACATCTATGTGTTTATGAAATGGAACAAAACCACTAAAATTACACTTCTGATACCAACTGTCACAATCCGTATTTTCTAAGCATAAATCAATATACCAAAGTAAGAGAAAACACGTGTCGTGATGCCACGCCGTGCAGGGGATAACTACAGACACTCAGGCAAGAACCTACTGCTTACACTTTCCAAAGAATTTTCGAGTTTATCATGAAGAAAACATATTTTTAGTTAAGTTTTGACGACATTATCCCTCGGCGTGGTGGATCAACTAGTCCACGGATAAAAATATAAGTATGCGCTGCGGAAAATGCTTTATTTAGCTCGATTATTATCCTACATGAGCAGAAAAATCCAAAATGACAACTCATGTCATGCATACCTCTAGATTTAATATAAGTACAGGAAGTGCTTTTACGTTCGTTAAAATATAATGACTTTGGGGTTAAAAAGGATGTCATGAGTATAAGGTAAGCATAATGATGTTTTTATAGCTTGTAAATAACTAACATGCAATCCTAGCATAAATCATTCCCAAAAAGCAAGTTAATCCAATAAACCATCTAGGAGATAGAACATCAACTAGCAAATAAATCAAGATTCAACAACAATCTCCAGTGGGCTTCAACAACCTAACACTAACCAACCAAACATCATGCATGTCTGAACTAAAAACAAAACAACAAAACTACCCCACAATAGTGAGGAGAGAATCACTGCAGCAATTGCAGAACACCCGCAACTACCAACTCTAGCCGCACCACCGGCTATAGCTCTGAGACTGAGGCATTCAAAATAAAGGAATACCTCAGCAAGAATATACAAGTGGCGATCAAAAATGAATAATAGCAATAATCAAAAGGAGACAAAAGGGTTACCCACCCAAATACCAGAATAACTGTTAAACCTCAGCAACTAAGTCATAACATAATAAGTAATGAAGAGTTCTCATTGGTATAAGTAGGAGAAGTTGCATCAAGTGCGGTATGAAGCTATGTTTCGCTAGCATCTGCAAGAGTAAGCTTAATGGCATACATCTATACATATATAAGATGAAAGAGACTGATAACCTCTAATCACATGAATCATTAACACTTGGTAAAAATGGCTATGAGTCGGTGGCCCTATTGTCCAACACGAGCCATCAGACTCAAACATCTCAACAAGGTATTGTGGTAGTGGCTACATTGTGTAACGCAACCCAACAGTCCAAACATCTCAAAAAGGCACTTTGGTGGTGTCCAGATTGTCCAACACAACCCAATAGTTCATAAGAAAATACAAACCACCATGTGTAATGATTTACGAACCGACACTAAGTTGGTAGTCATTTATCCACTGTCAACAAAAGACCACAACTAAACATCCATGAACACCGACAAAACCCTAAACAAAATACATGATTTATCCACCGACGAAAAGGAAGGAAAAGTCCCAAAAATTCTTCTAAGGACTTTCTCGACGAATCGGACTCTTTTCGGCGAGAAAAATCCTAAGTCTGCACTGATTCGTGGAATATACTTGACGAATACAGGAAACACTCGCCTAATTGTACTTGTCAAAATTAAGCTAACCTAGTGATACTCGACTAATCATGGTAACATTACTTCGATACTCGACGAATCGGCTTATAATCATCTAAGTCTACGATGAATTCGTCGACAATACTCGACGATTACTCCATACCTCAAGGTGAAACTCAACGAATTTTACTTGGAGACCTCATGACATTCGACGAACTCGACGCCACATCACTCGACGAATCAGACTCGACGAAAAAGACTTCGCTCGATGGTTAGACTCGACGAGTTATACTTAGCAAAGTTTTAATACCACTACTGACATTCGATGAAATTGACTTGATGCCTAAAAGCCAACCCCAAGGTTACTCGATGAACTGAACACAATGAATTGCCTTCACTCAACGCCAAATGGTCCCACTCAACGACTTGTACTTGGCGACTATAAGGCACTCGACGAATTCGTCGAGAATACTCGACGAATCATACTTGAAGAAAAATACTTCACTCGATGCTAATATCATTCGACGAAATGTTTTGACCTAATACTGATATTCGACGAAATTTACTCTGACCAATTCTGATACTCAACGAATTTACACAGTCTGTCTTCTTCACTACCGGGCGGACTTCAACCTTGCTGAACCCTACACTACTCATATCTTCTAAGGAGGAAAAGAAGGAGGAAAGAAAGGTAATATGAACAAGAAACTTAGATGGGGAAAGAAATCACCACTTGCCTCAAACCTTCCGAAATCCGAACTCAGGAGCGCTCTGCTACAAGGATCGGCCGCAAGAGCTCCCCGGCTACGGTTAATGAAACTTTTCGGGGCAAACTGAAAGATATGGTACCTAAACACCTAGAGGGGGGGGGGTGAATAGGTGACCTAATCCTTTTCTAACTTTGTTGGCAGCCAAACAATTATATCACAGATTTCTAAGTAGTCTATTACAGCAATCAGCAATAATCAAACATACACAGCACATTCACAGAACAGCACACAGTGATTTATAGTGGTTCCCCAATCTTTGGGTACATCCACTTTCCCCCTTCGCCTATCTAGCAGTGTACTAGATTCGGCCAAACTTCTCCACTGTCTCAGAACCCAAATAGGTTCCTACACCTCAGGCCCAAAGCCTTACACCTCAGCTTTCTCCAAAGCCTACACTCAGCCACAAAGGCCTACACTCAGCCACCCAGGCCTACACTCAGCCAATCAAGGCCTACACTCAGAGTTCTTCAACTCCTACACTCAGGCTATCAAGCCCTACCCTCAGCCTTTATAAATTTAGGCTTACAATGCACTCAGATCCAAAGATCCTACAAGATAAAATAGTATTATAACAAATAACTCAACAACTCAGAAAATAAGAGAGGAGTTGAGAGTTTCTTGCTGAGTTCTTGGAAGAACTCAGATAGATCCAAACTGACTTAGCTTCCTTCAAAGCTTCTTGAGTAGAACTGAATAAGTATGAATCCTCTGCAGTTGTTCCTTGACCTCTGCTTCTTAAGATCCAGATGCTTCTGAATCCTTCTTCTCAGCCTAGGTCCAAAGACTGAATTCTTGATTGGAGCTCTCTCTCTCCAACTTCTTAGATCTGCCGTTGGACAGCACGATCTTCTTGATTTGTATCACTTGGATAACTTTGATCAGCAACCACTTGAACAAATCTCTTAGATTAATCTGAACTCAATCAGAACTTAATCTTCTTCTGTTAACTCTTAACAATAATAATATCTCACTCTTCTGTAAACAGTCTGTGCCTATTTATAGGCCTTCTTCATGGTAACCGGCTGGTCCGGTTCATAACTGACTTCTGATATCTCTGACAAGTGCTGTAGACCGGCTGGAACGGCAGCTGTCATGTCATCTAGTCAATTCTTGAAATTTTCTAACTGTCAGATAGTGTCGAGACTTTCTGTTCTTAAGTGTCGACACTTATAGACCAAGTGTCGACACATGCTGTGTAAGTGTCGACACAAGTCTACAAGGTGTCGACACAACTCCTTGTATGTCTCGACACAGATTCTTATTCAGGTGTCGACACTTGGAATTGAGTGTCGACACAAGTACTTGATCTTCTGTAACTTGTTAAATTCTTCTAAGTGTCGACACATCTCCTTTGTGTCGACACATCTTCATGTGTTGAAACTGTCAAGTGTCGACACTGCTTCTTGGTGTCGACACAAGTCTTCAATATAGATTCTTCAGCTGAGTGTCGATACATTCCCTTAGTGTCGACACTTGTACTTAGAATATTTTTGTAGATATTTCTGTTCTTTGCTAAGTGTCGACACAGCTCCTTGTGTCGACACTTTCTTTGAGTCTTCAACTGAGTGTCGACACATTATGCTGGGTGTCGACACTTTCTTCAAGTGTTGACTCTTCTGGTTGTGTGTCGACACCTTGTGTTGAGTGTCGACACATACTTCAAGTGTTGACTCTTCTGGTTAAGTGTCGACACATTGTGCTGGGTGTCCACACTTGCACTTAGTCTCTGCAGAATTTTGCTGAGTGTCAACACAACTCCAAGTGTCGACACTTTCTGGTGTAGACACAGCTCTTCTAGGTGTCGACACTTCTACTAAGTGTCGACACAGCTTCTCTGCATTCTTCTTCACTGAGTGTCGACACAGCTCCTTGTGTCGACACTTTCTGTCTGGTGTCGACTCTTCATCCCAGGTGTCGACACAATGACTCCAAGTGTCGACACTGCTTGTCTGGGTGTCGACACAAGCTTTCTCAAGTGTCGACACTTTCCCTCTGGGTGTCGACACATGGACTTAGAATGTTTTAGCTTCAGTCCAGTGAATACCTAACCTACACAAGTAACTCAAACATACATCAAATACATTATGATGTATATAATTGAGTTGGGTGAGGCTTCTTCAAATCAGGTACATTTGACCAATGTACCCAACAATCTCCCCCTATTTGGAGAAGTCATAACCCTTAGTCAATGATATACACCACTCATAATTAAAAATTATAAAATGATGTAAAGCAGGTATATTTCAACTGGGTAAACTTAAACATGTAATAATGCACACATGTATACACATTAATCATTCCAGAATAAATAAGAAACAGACACATTTCAGAACAATCATACTATATTAATCATAAATTGTTCTGACATTTTTCTAATACATTTTTAATGATTTACAAAAATGTTTCTTATACAAAAGATTACAACAATCTTCAAATTAATTCCTAATCTATTTCTGATCAGGTTCTTTGATAACAATTCCTTTTCCAGCTTGGACTTTAGCCTTGACAGCAGCAGCAGCAGTAGGCTCAGCATCAACAGGCTTCTTGCCTTTTGAGTCCTTCTTCTTTTGTTCTTCAGCCTTGATTTTTTATCTCTCAAAATAATGATAGGGCTTAGGAAAGTACTTGCTAGGCTCCACAGCTGTAGGAGGTAGCTTTCCCATCTTAGCCTTCCTTCTGTGCTGAACAATGGCTTCTTGCCTGATTTCATGCTTCCTCCATTCTGCTTCAGAGAACCACTTATTTCTATAAGTAGTGTTGTCTTTAGCAGCTTTCCAGGCAGTTAGAATGATATTTCTAGAGGTAGGGCTCCATTGTTCAAAGTCTGGCTTTAGTTCAGCTTGTTCCCTAAACCTCTTCTTTGACAACCTTGCCTCTTCTTCTTTGTCTAAGGCCTCTTGCATAACTGCTGTTATAGGTTGAACAACCTTTTCTAGAACAACATTTGACTTTCCTGCAGTTGGGCTATACATTGTGCTGACATCTGCATGAATCATGTCAAAATCTGGAGGTGGATAAATCACTTGAGCTACCTCTGGTTGCTCACCTCCAAGATATGCACTTTGAATCCCTGATTCAGCCACATTATCATCATCACAGAGTGGAGGATAGCCCAGTGTAGCTCTGATGGAGTTAGATATCCATTTGGCATGGTCAGAGCTAGCTTTGACTAATACTCTCTCCCCCTTTATGACTTCTTGGGCCACATGGTCTCTGACATCATCCTTTTGGAATCTAATCTGACTATCCAAATACCTGATTCTATCCTTAAAGTAGGGTTTGTGTTTTGTAAGCTGTTCTGAGATGGCTTTCTGGGAATCCTGTATTGCAGTCTTTACAGCTTGGATTTCTTCTTGGAAAACTTTGTCAAATCCAGCCTTAACATCAGCAGATGTAGAAGATTCAGCAGTCTTATTCTTCAATTCAGTGACTATAGCATTGTGGGAGGCAGTTAAATTATCATTCATTCTCAACTGATTCTCCAGCACATAGCCTTGCTTCAGTGCTATATCATCTACTTGAGCCTTGATCTTCTCCTGGTGAGTTGCCAAATAGACCACTGCATTACCACCCTTTGAAAAACATTCAGTCATCTCCTTTTTATTAAGGTTCATTTCAAACCTTATTGACTTGATTCCCTGTGCCAGATCAAATTGTAGGGACTTGTGCCCTTCATCAACATAAGTCTCTATAGCCTTCCTTTGCTCATCCAGCTTGATTTGCATGGCTACCATCAATGCACTGTAATCAGGTGATGGAGCTTGTGTGACTAAGGAATGTTGAGCAACAGTTTGTAGAGCCTTCTTGTAGCTCTGACTTCTTCTTTTGAATACAAACAATTTCTTCTTCTTGGCCCTTGCACTCTCCTCATCCTCAGAGGCAGAAGTGCTGGCAATATCAACCCTGTCCTTAGGGCTTTCAGGCCTTTCAGTCTGCACAGCAGGTGCTTGCTCAGTTTCCAGCCTAATAGGCTCTTCCATAAATTCCATGTGCTCCCCCTCAGCAGCAGCACCCTTCTCTTCAGCAGCAGCAACCTTATCCATGTTTAAGTCTTCTTGATCTAGATTAAGAAACAGATCTTCCATAGTGAATTCAACTGGTGACTGTGCAGGAGAAGTACTGGGTTCATCAACTACTTTATCAGGAATCACTTCTAGTATAACTGATGTGTCTTGAAGAACAACATCTGGTTCTTGGCTAGGCAGCTGAGTGTGCTGATGGACATCAGACAAATCAGAATCTACTACAGAAAAATCAAAAGTATTAAGGTCAACAAGTACCTCTTGGATGAGGATGGTGGCTTGCTCACTCTCCAGGGTAGAGGGTTGTTCTACAACTGAAGGCTCCCCCGGAATCTCAGCCACATCTTGAGCAGCAGAGGTCTTGACTACTGTCTCCTCCTCTTGATCATCAGGTGAGAACACCACCTGTTCTTCACTCTCAGAACTGCTTGAGGACTCTTGTGCCACAACAGCAGTTTTCCTTTTCTTCCTGGGAGGAGAATCTTTCTTAGGAACTTGCTTCTCAGGGGTAGGTATATCCTTTGACAGCACCCTTTCCCATCTAGAGAATATCCTTGAATCCATCTTTCTCATGTGGTTGATTTTGCTACCTGCAGTAGTGCTCATTACCTCTGGTATTGTACCAGCCAGGTAGAGACTAAGTATTCTGCCCAGATTGGGCTTCTTCAGACTTTCCTTTATCTTCTCATAGATAACCATTGACCAATCTGTTTTTAGGTTGAAGATAATTCTGGTCATGACATTGAACATGGAGGCTGACACCCTGTCATGCCCTCCAGTCTTACTGAGAATGACCTTGCCCACTATCTCTGACAGAAATTTTCCTTGATTGTTCATGCCTTTTCTGTTAAAGACAGAACCTATCTTCATCTTAGAATCAAGACCACACCAGACCAAAGCTTCCCTGGTCTTGGATGTAGAAACTTCTTCTTCTTCTTGAGTCTTAGGTAGCTGAAGTATCTTTCTCAGACTTTTGGGTGATACCTTGACCTTGGTTCCATGCACTCTGGATTTGATTCTGTATCCAGAGTCATCCACAGCTGCTCCAGTAAGGAATTCAAGCACTTCCTTTTTCCATATCTTGGTTGGTTCTGAAACCAAGTATTCTAGTCCTGCATCGCTGACTAGGGTAACCACTGACTTGATATCTTGATCGTCATCGGCGAATGCGCCGCGCACAAGTTCGTAGCCTTCGTTGACGTTGTCCTCGAGCTTGGGAGCCATTAGGGTTTGAGAATTTGTCTGTAGAAAAGAGAAATGTCGACACAGCAGTTTTGGTCTCGAAACTCTGAAAGCGTGTCGACAAACAAAGACAAAACCCTATTTATACCTTTCTGATTTGAAGACGAACAGGCGGGATGGATAACTAAAAATGTGTCGACACTGTCAAGAAGTGTCGACACTGACTTATAATGTCTCGACACACATGTGTCGACACAAGTTTAGTCAACAGATATTATGTGTTGACATATGTTTATGTGTCGACACTACTCTACTCGACGAATAGTCGAGACTTTACTTAGAAAATTCTGAGTAAAACTTAAGTGTCGACACCACATTGGATGTGTCGACACCTACTCGACATGTGTCGACACTAACATTCTGAAGTGTCGACACCAACTTCCTAGATGTGTCGACACCTTTTTCCTGAAGTGTCGACACTTTTATTCTGTGTCGACATAGACTTGTCTATGTGTCGACACCTTTTTACTTAGCCAATTTTCTATTCTGTAAACTTAGTCTAAGTTTATCATAACTAGTTCAATTTTGAATCTATTGAACTTAGCTTCTTCTAAGGGCTTAGTAAACATGTCAGCTATCTGATTATCAGTTTTAACATATTCAAGTGCAATATCATTTCTTTCTACATGCTCCCTAAGAAAGTGATATTTAATCTCAATATGTTTTGTTCTACTATGAGATACAGGGTTGTTAGCTATTGAAATAGCACTTGTAGAATCACAGTAAAGTGGAGTTCTACTTACCTGAAATCCATAGTCCTCTAGCTGATGTTGAATCCACAGAAGTTGAGCACAGCAACTTCCTGCAGCTACATATTCTGACTCAGCTGTGGAGATAGCCACACTAGTCTGCTTTTTGCTGCTCCATGAAATTATTCTTCCACCTAGGAATTGACAGGTTCCTGTTGTGCTCTTTCTATCCTCTTTGCATCCTGCAAAGTCTGCATCTGTATAACCTGTTAGATCAAAATCTCCATTCCTAGGGTACCAGAGGCCTAGATAGGGAGTGCCCTTTAGATATCTCAATATTCTTTTGACTGCAGTCAAGTGAGACTCTTTAGGGCAGGCTTGATACCTTGCACAAACACATGTAGCATACATGATGTCTGGTCTACTAGCAGTCAAGTATAGTAGGGAGCCAACTATCCCTCTATACAAGGTTTCATCTACAGGTTTCCCTGCATCATCCTTGCTAAGAGACATACTTGACCCCATAGGAGTCTTCTTGGTACTGGATGAATCCATACCATATTTCCTTATGAGTTCTAGGGTGAACTTTGACTGACATATGGACAAGCCACTTTCAGTCTGTTTAACTTGGAGACCCAAGAAAAACTTTAGTTCTCCCATACTACTCATCTCAAATTGACTTTGCATAAGCTTTGCAAACTTTTTGCAAAGGCTACTTTCAGTAGACTCAAATATAATGTCATCTACATATATTTGGACAAGTATTACTTTGCCTCTAGATTCCCTAAGGAATAGAGTCTTATCTATTTTCCCCCTTGAGAACTTGTTCTCAATGAGGAAACTAGATAGGGTTTCATACCAAGCTCTAGGAGCTTACTTTAACCCATATAAAGCTTTCCTAAGTCTATAGACATGATGAGGTAAAGTTGGATCAACAAAACCTGATGGCTGCTCCACATAGACTTCTTCTTTCAAATTACCATTTAGGAATGCTGACTTGACATCCATTTGGTATACCTTGAATCCTTGATAGGTTGCATATGCCAAGAACATCCTTATGGCTTCCAGTCTGGCTACTGGAGCAAAGGTTTGATCAAAGTCAATACCTTCTTCTTGCCTATATCCTTTAGCAACCAGTCTAGCTTTATTCTTAATGATGACCCCTTGTTCATCTAGCTTATTCCTGTAGATCCACTTAGTTTCTATAACATTGTGGTCTTTAGGTTTAGGAACCAGTTCCCAAACCTTGCACCTTTTGAACTGATTAAGTTCTTCTTGCATAGCTTCAGTCCACTGTGGATCTTGTATAGCTTCTTCAAATTTCTTAGGTTCTACTTGAGACAGAAAACTAGAATATACTGCAGCATTCTGATTTCTGCTCCTTGTCTGAACACCTTGTCTTGGATCTCCAATAATCAGCTTTACTGGATGGTCTCTTAGATGCCTGTTGGCTGGTGGCATCCTAACTTCAGGTTGAGCTTCTTCAGTATCTGCATCATGCGGTACTTCTTGTATCTCTTCAGCTATTGGTACATGTAGTTCTCCCCCTGGACAACTGATATTGCCTTCTACTTGTTGTCTTGCAGCAGGCATCTCTTCTATAGTAAGCTTGTCCAATCGCTTTGTCAAACCTGTGGGGCTGCATACATTGCTAGACAACTCATTGTTAATAAGTTTTGTCTCATCAAAAACTACATGCACAGTCTCCTCTACAACTTGTGTAGTCAAGTTGTATACTCTATAAGCCTTACTATTATTGTTGTACCCAACAAAAATTCCCTCTTGGGACTTGGCAGCAAACTTAGTTATGTAAGACTTTCCATTGTTAAGTATGAAGCATTTACAACCAAAGATCCTAAAATAGGATAGGTTTGGTTTCCTGCCTTTCACAACTTCATAGGGGGTCTTGTTTAGCATTTTAGTGATGGTAGCCCTATTTATCACATGGCATGCAGTGTTAACTGCTTCAGCCCAGAAATACTCTGACAGTGATGTATCACTAAGTAGGGTCCTACCAGCCTCTATCAAGGTTCTATTCTTCCTCTCAGCAATGCCATTTTGCTGAGGTGTTCTAGGTGAAGAGAATTCTTGAAATATCCCAAAGTCTTCACATAGTTTTGTCATGCTTTCAGACTGAAACTCAGTACCATGGTCACTTCTAATTTTGACCACTGTACAGTTCAATTCATTCTGAATTTGCTTAACAAAGCTATAGAAGACACTAGGTGTTTCAGATTTCTGCCTTAAGAAGAACACCCAGGAAAATCTTGAGTAGTCATCAACAACTACAAAGGTATAGACCTTCCTACCTAAGCTGTGAACTGGCATTGGACCAAATAGATCCATATACAAGAGGTATAAACACCTCACAGCATCTTTGTTCTCTATGCTTCTAAAGGTGGATTTGGTCTGCTTGCCCTTTTGACAAGCTGAGCAAATGCCATCTTTAACACACTTAACTTGTGGACCATTCCTCACTAACTCTTTGCTAAAGAGTTTGCTAATGGTCTTGTAGTTAAGATGGGCAAGCCTCTTGTGCCATTTGACACAATGAGAGATTGTCTCATCAGCTACAAGACAAACTGGAGAACCATTGTTCTCAATCATAATGTCTAGACAATAGACATTTCTTTTCCTATATCCTGTCAAAATGATCTCTTGATCACTTGACCTCTTGATATGACAACCATTTTTAACAAATGAGATGTCATACCCTACATCACTTAACTGAGTTATACTTATAAGGTTGTGTTTCAACCCTTTAACATAAGCCACTTGAGTAATGGTAACTAGGTTTGAAGAAATGTTACCAAACCCTTTGATGATTCCTTTTTCAGAACCACCAAAGGTCACTTTAGGACCATTTTTGATTGGAATGTAGTCCTTCAGTAGTCCCCTTGTTCCAGTCATATGTCTGGAACATCCACTATCCAAGTACCATGTTGGGGTATGGCCACTTGGACTTACCTGCAAAACAAATTAATGAACCTTAGAACCCAATGGTTTCTTGGGTCCTTGGTGACTGTTAGTTTGCAACTTAACAAGACTACCTACTGGCTTTCCACCAGGTAGCTTGCTACTCCATTTGGCACTTGCATTGTGCCAACAATCCAAAGCAAAGTGGCCAACCTTGCCACAACACCAACATTCAAACTTATTGTACCTTTGCTTAGGTACAGACTTTGCTGTCTTAATTGTAGCTGACTTATTGAATGTTGGGGCCTTGCCCTTGGACTTGGACTGATCCTGAACAGTCCTAGCAGGTTTAACAAAACCCAGTCCAGCCTTGCCTTTGTGATGAATAAAATCATCAATCAAAGGTAGAACTGATTTAGGCTTTGAAAACTTTGCAACCAGTTCTCTCTCTTTCTGAAGATTTGTCTCCAGTCTCTTAATTTGATCATTCTTAAATGTAATAGTACCCATCTGAATCACTGTAATGTGTTTCAGCCTGGCTACTTCATTCAGTTTTTGATCATACTGCTTCTCAAGGTCTGTTGCAGCAGCTTTTAGATTAGCAATTTCCTTTGCCTGACTTTTGGCAAGGGACTTGCTTTTCTTATAAGCCTGTAACAGCACCTTATATTCATCTATGAGCTGATGAATATCTTCTTCAGACGCAGAAACACTTCCATCATTTGATGAAGATGAATCTGATTCTGAACTAGAACAAGAATCTGAACTTAGAGTTGGACTTTGTACCTGACTAGGTCCTGGCTGCTCCAGGATTTTGGTACTCTCAGTTAATGTCATCAGTCCTTGGCACTGGCAGTCTTCTTGTTCATAAATTGACTCCAAGATCTGCATAAATTCTTCTTCTTCTTCTTCAGCAAATAGCCCTATGTAGGCTTCAGCATCAGTATCAGTGTCTGAAGAAGAAATATCTGAAAGAGTCTTCTCATTCTTGGCAACAAAAGACTTCTCTTTCTTCCCTTTGAAGTGAGTCTTTTTCCTGTCACTGGATTCTTTTCTTTTCTCAAGACAATCAGCAATGACATGACCTTGTCTATTGCAGCAGTAGCACACAATCTTTGATCCAGTTGCCTTGCTTGTCTTTGTCTTCTTCCTGTCCTTCTTAGAAGGCTTTTTCTCCTGATACAAGACTTCTTTTCCCTTGTAAGTAGATGGTCTGGACCTCCACTGTTTATTTTTCAGGAATTTCTGAAAGTGTCTAGTGAAGGCAGCAAAGTCTTCATCACTTTCACTACTTGTAGACTTTATACTGACAGACCCTTCTGACTCAGATTCAACTACCTCTGGAGGTGGAGTTGATGAATTAGTTCTGCATTTTCTGGGAACTTCTGTCTTGAAGGCAACAGTCCTTTCCTTGTGCTCAATCCTTGTTGATTTCTCCTCCTCTTTCCTTACTGTCAGCTGCATCTCATATGACAACAACTTGCCAAATAGTGTAGGAGGAGGAATTTCTCCCAACTTTGCCATTTCTCTTATGGCACAGATCTTGGTGTCCCAATCTTTGGTTAGGGACCTTAGGAATTTGTCATTTAGTTCATAGTTGCTGAACTCTCTTCCATAAGACATGAGTTCATTAACTATTCTATAGAACTTCTTGTAGCATTCAGTGATGCTATCTCCCTTGCCTTGCCTAAAGCTCTCATACTCTTGATTAAGCAAGGACTTCCTATCTTGCCTAACTTCTTCAGAACCTTCCATATAGACAATGAGGGTATCCCACATTTCTTTTGCTGTTTTACAATGAATTAAGTTCTGAAAAGTTGCATCATCAATGGCACTCACTATTATGTTTTGTGCCCTCTTGTCCATAGTGGCTAGGACAATTTCATCCTTGGTCATCTCAGAGAAATCCTTTGGAGTCCTCTGATTTGCATCCAATACTGAGATCTTCATTGGCACATAAGGCCCTTCCTTTACTGTGATGTATATTCTAGGGTCTGAGGCCTCCATGAATAGCCTTACCCTCTCTTTCCAGATCCCAAAAATTTCCTTTCTGCAAATAGGTAATTTCATGGAACCCAATTCTTTATGATTTTCAAAGGAACTCATGGTTCTTTATTTTCTTGAAGCTGTTTTCTGACTTAGACTGTTTCTGCCAAACAGGATCTCCTTAGACTGTTAGTCCTTGTTTTGAGTAACCTGGCTCTGATACCACTTGAAAGATATGGTACCTAAACACCTAGAGGGGGGGGGGTGAATAGGTGACCTAATCCTTTTCTAACTTTGTTGGCAGCCAAACAATTATATCACAGATTTCTAAGTAGTCTATTACAACAATCAGCAATAATCAAACATACACAGCACATTCACAGCACAACACACAGTGATTTATAGTGGTTCCCCAATCTTTGGGTACATCCACTTTCCCCCTTCGCCTATCTAGCAGTGTACTAGATTCGGCCAAACTTCTCCACTGTCTCAGAACCCAAATAGGTTCCTACACCTCAGGCCCAAAGCCTTACACCTCAGCTTTCTCCAAAGCCTACACTCAGCCACAAAGGCCTACACTCAGCCACCCAGGCCTACACTCAGCCAATCAAGGCCTACACTCAGAGTTCTTCAACTCCTACACTCAGGCTATCAAGCCCTACCCTCAGCCTTTATAAATTTAGGCCTACAATCGTCAACCTGAGTTCGACGAACATCGAACTCATTTTACTTTGTATGAAATCTGTCTAAGTCTTGAGTCTCTGGCAGTGTTGATTGCTGGTCCTTGCAGTGTTGATTTTAAGGACTTGGCCTAGACTCTAGGACACAACTATGACCCTGGCTATAAATGTTGGGTCAAATGATCCTAACTTAGTGAACCTAGCCCAAATCAAATTAGGGATCCAACAATCTCCCCCTATTTGGGTGAGGTCACTAATTACAGACTCAGACTAGAACTGAAAATAAAAAATATAAGAAAGCATATATCTGGCAGAGATCAATAATACATGCAACAGGTATATATACAGATAAGCTTTGTTCAGAAATAAAAAGCAGTTTTTAAAAACATAACAGAAATAAAACAGACCAGAACTCATTTCTTTTGTTTCTTTTCCTTTGGCTTTTCCACTTTGCTCGTCTCCTTGCTTAGTGAAGACAATCTCTCTGTTAGGATCAGAAGCTTGCACTTTAGTCATGGTTATGTCAGCAGCCCCTATAATCTTCAAAGATGTGGCTCTGGGGACAACTGCTTCTGGGTGCAACTTCATGTAGTCATCAACATCGAAAAACTTGTTTGCTTTCTCAAACCTCTTAAGCTCTTCTTTCCTGTACTTAGACATTGTGGAATACTCAGAAGGATATTTTCCTTCAGCTTTGGCCTTGTTAATCATAGAAAGGCCTACAAGTTCTTGGAACCTGGCCATTCTAGCTGTATTAGCTGTTTCAGGATCTTCAAAAGGAACAGGAGGAGAATTTGGTCTTTTAGGACTTTCAACCTTTTGATCTGCAAGGAATGATAGTTGTTGTTGATGTTGCTATTGTGGTTGATGTTGAGATTGATGTTGCTTGCCAGATTGGTATTGTCTTTGCTGACTGCTTGAAGAGGAGGGCCTACTCTGATGTCTTCAATAAGTTTGAAATTGAGTGAACCTTTGAGAAGACGTGCCTGAAGCACCAGCAGCTGGAAGAGGAGGAGGAGGAGGGTCCCTTCTTTATTTCTGAGTTGGAAGAGGGGAGTATCTTCTACTTCTCTTTCTCTCCTTCTGTTCATTTTTGGATAACCACATCCAAGCTGGCATCCCTTCATATGGAGTTATCTTCTGAAGAATATAGTAGGGAGTGTCATTGGTTGGATTTCGTTTAGGAGCAGGAGCAGGAGGAGCTTTCCTTTTCTTGGATACTTTCTTATTCTTTGGATCCTCATCTGAATCCTCATCCTCATCATCATCATCAGATTCTTGAGGATCATCATATAAGGCATCAATGGCCTTTAGTATAAACTTATTAATTCGCTTTTCAGCCTGAGCAGTAACATGAGATGGAGTAATAACTAGAGCTGGAGGGGAAACTACAATAAGAGCTGGAGAATAAACTTTAACAGGAGTTGGAGAACTAACTCTGACAGTGCTTTCAGCAGCTGCCTTATTCTCTTCCTCAATGTCAGCCAAGATCAAGTCATCAAGATCTAGCATTGGGCAATCATCCATAACAAAACTGGGAGCTGAAATAGCTTCTGGAGGGGATGGAATAACTATGGGCTCTAGAGCAGCAAAAAGAGTTCTGAGTTGCTTGACAACTTTTGAACTAATAAGGGAGGAGTATGGAATAATAGCCAAGGATGGCTTAGTGTGATCTGCTGGAATAAAACTCAAAAATGCAGTACAAACATTTTTAGCAAATATGCTAAATCTACTGTGGGATTAATATGGAAATCACCAACAATACTTATTTCTTATGGAGCTGACTCTTCTATATCCATGTCAGTCTCAATAAAAATAATGAAATCAATCAAATATGTATCTATAAACTCTGTATCTACTGTTGTTGCTAGCTCTGCATCTGCTGGAGCTGCTGAAACTGAAACTGAACCTGCTGCTACTTGGGCTGTTGTAGCTTCTTCATCAAGCATCTCCCCCTGCCTGGTTTCAGTAATAACTGGAGCCAGGCCCCTAAATGAAGAGGGGGCAGCAGAAAAGGCAGAGATCTGGGCAGATAAAGAGGAAATAGAAGTAGCAAGAGGTGTAATGGCCTCTGCTATGATTGTTTTGAGGAAGGGTGTGATGAGAGCTATGACAAAAGAGATGGTGGAGGGGTCCAATGTTGGAGTGGCAGATGGTGTTGAGGTGAAAACATTTGGAGGGATGGTAGATGTTGGTGAGGATGGAGGAGGGGCATCTTACATGTGGACATCCTGTGGGGATTGATGTGGAGGAGGAGGAGAATTGGGAGGAGATGTCAGGAGATTGAAGGATGGTATGGATGACAAGTGTGGTGGAAGAGGGATGAGGGTGGTGTTGGGGCTGGTATATCATGGGGGGATTGTGGGGATTGAGATGGAGTGGGTTGATGGCATTCCTGGGTGGGTGAGGAAGGGAAGTCAGTAAGGTCTATTGGTGGAGAGGTAGCAGGTAACGTAGCTGTAGTAGGAACATGATCAGAGGGTTGTGGTTATTGATGTGGTTGAAGTTGTTGTTGGAGTTGTGGATGTGGTTGAAGAGAGGGAGTATGAACTGTGGAGGGTGATTGTTGTTGAGTTGCTGGAAGGGATGGAGGTGTGGGGATGAACTCTTCAGTAGGGTGGAAAATGGCCCTAATAGCCCTTGTGCTTTCAGAAGCTGGGGTGGAAGAGGTTGAAGCCTTGGATGGCTTGGATATAGTCCTCTCCCACCTGCCAAACAAGGTACAGGTGAGCCTCTTGCTGGCATTAATGAATGTGGTCGGGGAGACCAGTGATTCAGCAGCCTTCTCCTTCAGGAAGATCCCTAGGATCCTTCCAAAACACACTTCCTTTTTATTTGTCTTTTTCTTTATTAGATCAAAGATGATCTGTGTCCAGTTCGCTTTCTTCTTGTTAACCACTGCACACATGACCAAAACCTAATTCCTGGTAATATAATCATGTGCAGTGTGCTTGCCTAGCAAGACTTTCCCAACAATATCTGCCAGAAATTTGTATTTTGCAGATAAATATTTCTTCAACAACTTATTGGGGTTATCTCCAGCATAACCCATCATGCTTAACATCATATCATAGTCTTCAGAATCTATTTCCAGTTCTTCTTCTCCATTATCCAAACCAAAGATTTCAGTTAATACGGCAGGAGATAGGGAGATAGTATTACCCGCAATTGTTCCAATCATTGTATTTTCTTTTGTTGTCGATGATGTATAGACCCATTCTCTTATCTCAGTTCCAGATAATTTTATCCTTGTTGTCAACAAATTATTCAGTTGTTACTCTTCCAGAAGTTGCAGAATGTTTAGAAAGATCGGATCTGAATGCTGAAATGAATCAAAGTTAACATCAAATCCGGTGTCGAACTTCATCGCAACCAATGTTCCCGCGGGAATCACCATGAAATCACCTGCAAGAGAGAAAAACAGCGATCAAGTGCAAGGGGAACAGAAAGCGCGGGATGGAGGTCGAAGAAAACCTAGATATAAGGTTTTCCAGAATATGAATCGACAATCTCCGTTCCACGAAAATTAAAACATTCTTCGATCTGGGTTCGACGAAATAATTTAGAGTTAAATAATTTGTCGAGCTCAGTTTGAAGATTTGAAGACATTTCATCGAGCTCCGTTCGACGAAAGTTTTCTGATGTGGATTTGTCAATCTCCGTTCGTCGAAAACAACTTCACTCACAGATAGTTCGTCGACCTCCGTTCGACGAATATCTCCCGAACTTTCTCTAGTTCGTCGAGCTCCGTTCGACGAACTCTGGAAAATTCATCGAGTGCAGACAGAAACTAAACTAAGTCTTCTCCATTGATCATTCTAAGCTGATTTATAAAGAATAAGTGATTTTTCTCATCTAGAGATTTGGTGAATATATCAGCTTTTTGTAAATCAATGTAGATATAGACAAGATTAATTTTGTTTTTGTCCACACACACTCTTATGAAATGATGTCTAATATCTATATGTTTGGTCCTACTGTGATGGACTGGATTCTGTGCTATGGCAATAGCACTTGAGTTATCACAAAGTAGAGTTGAATTATTTAAGTTGATACCATAGTCTAGTAATTGATTTTGAATCCACAGCATTTGGGAACAATAGCTGTCAGCTGCAATATATTCTGCCTCAGCAGTTGAGGTAGACACAAATGACTGTTTCTTACAAAACCAGGACACTAATCTTATACCCAGGAACTGGCAGGTTCCTGAAGTACTTTTCCTGTCCACCCTGTATCCAGTAAAATCAGCATCTGAGTATCCAGTTAACTCAAATTCTGATTTAGTGGGATACCATAGGCCTAGACTAGGACAACTCTTTATATATCTCAAAATCCTTTTTAAGAAAACTAGATGAGATTCTTTTGGGTTCACTTGGAACCTAGCACAAAGGCATATGGCAAACATGATATCAGGTCTGCTTGCTGTAAGATATAGTAGAGACCCAACAATGCCCCTATATAATTTCTGATCCACAGGTTTCCCATGTGCATCAGAGTCAATCACACCATTAGTAGCCATGGGTGTTTTCTTTGCTGAGGCATCAGCCATCCCAAACTTTTTGATAAGCTCTTTTGTATATTTAGCTTGGGAGATGAAGATGTCATCAGGCAACTGCTTCACTTGGATACCAAGGAAGTAAGAGAGCTCACCCATGCTACTCATTTCAAATTTTGAATGCATGAGGTCAGAGAACCTCTTGCATATTTTGGAATCAGTAGACCCAAATATGATGTCATCCACATAAATTTGTACTAATAAAGTTTGGTCCTTATGATGTCTAGTGAAAAGTGTCTTATCTACTATGCCTCTAATGAATTTATGTTCTATTAAAAAGCTAGCTAGGGTCTCATACCAAGCTCTTGGAGCTTGCTTGAGACCATAAAGAGCTTTATGTAATTTGAAATATGATAAGGTTGAGTTGGAGAAACAAAACCTGGAGGTTGTTCAACATAAACCTCTTCTTTAAGTACTCCATTCAGGAATGCACTCTTCACATCCATCTGATACACCTTGAATCTCTTGTAGGCTGATAACCTTTATCACATAACTGACTTATGGAGATGAGTTTATGCTTGAGTCCTCTGACATAAGTTACTTTCTTGAAAGTAACTGCTCCAATCTTCACTTCTCCAAAGCCTTCTGACTGGCCACATTTGGAATCCCCAAAGATAACCTTTGGCCCCAGCTTGGACTTGTATTTGTGTAAGATGTCCTTGCTGCCAGTCATATGTTTGGAGCAACCATTGTCCAAGTACCAAGTCTGATTCATACTTGGACAGCTCTTCACCTGTAATGGAAACAATTAATTATTCTTGACCCAGGTCACCTTGAGTCCTTTGTTTTGCTAGTATGAAAAGCTAGAAATAACAGAAAATTCTTGATGGGATTTGTATCCTAAAGGGTGATATCTCCTAGGTGGTATAACCCAATCAGCTACAAGATTAAAAGGTTTCCTAGAATTATTTGAGTTACTGTTATAATTAAAATTTCTGTTAAGTATTTCTGTGTTCGACGAATTTCTGTGAGTTCGTCGACCAGAGTTCGACGAATTGGGTTGAGATCGTCGATCTCTGCCCAGGGAATGAACATATTCATTTATGTGCCCCACGTTTGTCGATCGCTGCTCGACGAACCATATAGAGTTCGTCGAACGCAGTTAGACAAATAATTATATCTATAGTTTGCGTTCAGCGTTCGTCGAGTGGGGTTCAACGAACTGGCAATATTTCTTCGAGCTAAGTTCGACGAATTATGCTGAACCTTATTTTTAGTTAATGTTTTCTGATTTTTGTTGCTTTGACTTATTGATTTTGGCATTTGTTCTATGGTTTGATTATGGTTTATTTTCTCTTTCCCTTTTGCAGAAACAAATTTAATAGGGGTTGACAAAATATTTTTCTTGAGGATGGGGGGCAAACTTGATGAAGCACCCAAGCCTAGCTTGCCATAAAGCCTGGCATTTATAGTGCTTGTGATGTCCATCAGCTTGAGGCTTCTCCCATTAAGAGTTTCCTTAAGCTGTTTAGCCTCACATAACTCAGTTTTTAATAATATGATTTGTTCATTAGCTAAGGTTAATTCATGCTTTAACCAATTGTTTTCAGAATTAACATTCTCTAGGTTTCTTAATTTTTCCCTAAGAGTCTTGATTTCTTTTTCTTAATTAATTAAATCTATGCACATTGTTTTAAATTCAAATTTAAAAGAATCAGAACTGTAGTCAAATGAAGATAATACCTTGTCAGCTTCAGAATCTGAAACTGCTTCATTTTCTGAATCTTCTTCTTTTGGATGGCTCCTAAAAGCATCAATGGACATGAGGCAAACCGCTTTGGCCCTTGCCTCTTCCTATTCTTCACTGGAGCTGGAGGATGATGATTCATCCTCAGTTTCACTCCAAGATTCAGCCACAAAACCTTTTTCCTTCTTCTTATATTTGCTGGAGGAAGTTCTGATGCTGTGCTGTCTTCTTGTGTCTTTTTATCTTCTCTTCTCCTTCTTCTGTTTCTCTGGATACTCAGAGATGAAGTATCTAGGCTTCCTGCAACCAAAGCACACCACTTCTTTAGTTGGTGTTTTATCATACCTTGGTTTGTCATCCTCCCTTGATGACTTTCTCCTGAAGTCCTTTCTTGCCATTTTATATAATCTTTTGGCAAAAAGGCTCATCAGCTCTTCATTTGTGGTTGGATTCTCTGTCTCCTCAGCAGCCTTGAATGCAGTGCTTTGTTTTCTTCTTGCTGGAGGAGGTGTTTTTTGCTCAGCTGCCTCTCTGGACGTGATCAGCCGTTCATAGGACTTAAGCTTTCCTAATAGTGATTCAGTGGAGATCTCATTTAGGCTTCTGGCCTCCTTGATAGGCCAGATTCTTGAATCCCATGAGCTTGGGAAGCACATAAGGATCTTATCATTCACCTCAATGAGGGTGATGTCCTTGTCCAAGATTTTTAGCTCATTGATGATTGAGCTTAACCTATTGTACATATCAGCTACTGTCTCAGCTTCTTCTTTCTCGAAGTTCTCATATAAGGATATGAGATTGGATCTCCTGTCCTTCCTTTCATCTACTGATCCAGCCATCATTTGATTTAGGGAGTCCCAAATAGCTTTGGCTGAGGTACATTCAGCCACCTTTTGAAAGATATCATCTAACATTGTTTGTACCAGTATATTCATTGCTTTAGCATCAGCAACCGTGGCGTTCTTATGAGCCTCAGTCCACTCAGGTGGTGGAACTAACATTGTGCTTGAAGCTACTGTAGATATAGAGGCAGTGGCTTGAGGAGGACCTGTCAAGATGGAATTGTAGATATCTTCATCAATAGAGTTCATATACAATTTGATTCTTGCCTTCCAGATGGCAAACCTATTTAGGTTGCAAACTGGAGGTCTGGTGTTTGCATAGTCTTTGTTCTGTGTCATTGCTGTGTATATAATATAAATAAAACTAAAGATAGAAGATGAAATCTGATCTAACACAGGATCTTTAGTTCAAGGGTTAGCTTGTGTACACCAAGGAATCCAAGCTCTGATACCAATTGAAAGTGAGCTGTTAGATCAGGAATACTCTAGAGGGGGGGTGAATAGAGTATTCAGGTTTTATGAAATTTTCAATTGATTTTACCTAGTGCAGGAATAAAGTTAAAAGTATAAATAGCAAACCTAAAAACTAACATAGCCACAGCAAGAAACAAAAGAAAAGGGAAATCCAGACAACACAAGAATTTATAGTGGTTCCCCTAAACTTGGGTACATCCACTCTTCTACCACCCTGGTAGGAATCCACTCAGATTTTTGATCAGGTGCTTGACACCAATGAGCTTTTGATCAGGTGCTCAAAAATCAAACCTCAAGTCTTTTAATCAGGTGACTTGCAACCAGGAATAACTTTTGAACGGAGTTATAACCCTTTATATAGTGGGGGTGAGAGATGATATTGTCTTCTGTTTCTCAATATACAACTGAGAAGACTTGTGGATATCGATTTTAGCAAAGGCTCCCCCTGAGGTATATAATGGTTCAGAGAGATGGAGCCTTACTGCAGGGTGATAAACCTTCAGTAGTTCAGCCTTTATCAGCAGCTGTTCAGGAACTTCTTTGACAGATAAAGTTGTAGTTGTCCTTTGAAGTGTCCTGGAATGTTGAAGATAGAAGACTCTTGATTTTGATTTGGTGTTCTTCTTCTTCAGATAGCTGATGATCTTTAGATATATGGCTTCTTTTCTATATTAGAAATCTATGAAAGAGAGTGCGGAGGGTTTTTGATTCAGATTGATTGTTATTCTTTGTCTGTGTGTGACTGCGTTCTTCTATATTCTCTATTTGATCTTTTTAAAAGGAGAGGAAAATTGCTTTTATATTTCCTGTCAAAATTCTCTTTCGAAATTTGAAATTCTCTGCAATCAATGCTGACGGCCTTGAGAATAATCTGCATTGATTTATTTCCCCAACTGTCCCATGGAAAAACGGCAGGAAATAATCCTGGAGAAGACCATAATTAATGATCTGTCTAACGGTTATATTCCAGAGAATATTTGAGCATTAATTACTCAGGAATTATTGCAGTAAGAAGGGGACAAAAGGATGGAAAATAACTAAGTCTGGATTCGTCGAACTGATGATAGAAATCGTCGAGCTGAGTTCACAGTTCATCGAGCTGAGTTGCTGAGTTCGTAGACCAGATGACTTCTGTTCGTCGAGTTGAGTTCCAAGATCATCGAGCAGAGAGCAGAACTATATTCTCTAGAAACTTTGCCTTTTCTGTGTATGGAGTTAGTCGAGCTGATTACTTGTTTCATCGACTGAAGTTCAGCAAAATATTTCTGGACTTAGAATAATTTCAGATACTTCTAGATGAAAGTGTTGAAGTGAAGTATCCAGAATTCGTCGACCTAAGAATTGGTTTCGTCGAGCTGAGGACAACTAACTGCTGCTGGATAACTCTAGCTATTGCGGTCAGAGTTCGTCGAGCTGAGAATCTTGAATTTGTCGACTGAAGATGATTCTGGACTTAGATAAATTGAGAAACTTCTGGAGTAATAATTTGAAGTAGAGAACCCATAATTCGTCGAGAAGAGAACTAAGTTCGTCGACCTAAGTCTAGAAAACAAAGTCTGGAGTTGGAATGCTGAAGGTAGAGTCCAAAGATCATCGACCTGAGAATCAAGTTCATCAATCTCAGCTCAGAGAATTTTCTCTGAGATCGTCGAGCTAAGCACGACCATCGTCGACCTGAGTTCGATGAACGTCGAACTCATTTTACTTGGTATGAAATATGTCTAAGTCTTGAGTCTCTAGCAGTGTTGATGGATGGTCCTTGCATTGTTGATTCTAAGGACTTGGCCTAGACTCTTGGACATAACTATGATACTGGTTATACATGTTGGGTCAAATGATCCTAACTTAGTGAACCTAGCCCAAATCAAACTAGTGATCCAACATACAACTAAACATCCATGAACACCAACAAAACCCCAAAAAAACACGGGATTTCTCCACAGACGAAATGGAAGGAAAAGTTCCAAAAAATTTTCTAAGGTGATACTCGATGAATCAGACTCAATTCTTCTAAGGATACACTCGTCTAATTGTACTTCGTGAAATTAAGCTAACCTAGCGATACTCGATGAATCGGTGTAACATTACTTCGATACTCATCGAATCGGCGTATAATCATCTAAGTCTATGAGGAATTTGTCGATAATACTCGACAATTACTTCATATCTCAAGGTGAAACTCAACGAATTTTATTTGGCGACCTCATGGCACTCGACGAACTCGATGCCACATCACTCGACGAAAAAGACTTCGCTCGACGGTTAGACTTGACGGGTTATACTTAGCAAAGTTTTCATACCTCTAATGACATTTGACGAAAATGACTAGATGCCTAACAGACAACCCCAAGGATACTCGACGAACTATACTCAACGAATAGTCTTTACTCGATGCCAAATGTTCCTACTCGATGAATTGTACTTGGCGACTACAAGGCACTCGCCGAATTCATCGAGAATACTCGACGAATCATACTCGACAAAAAAGACTTCACTCGACGCCAATATCACTTAACGAAATGGTTTGGCCTAATACTGATATTCAACGAATTTTATTCTGACCAATTCTGATACTCAGCAAATTTCACATAGTCGGTATTCTTCACTACCGGACGGACTTCGACCTAGCCGATTCCTATACTACTCCTATCTTCTATGGATGAAAAGAAGGAGGAAAGAAAGGTAATACAAACAAGAAACTTAGCAAGGGGAAAGAAATCACCACTTGCCTCAAACCTTCAGAAATCCGGCCTCACGAGCACTCTGCTACAAGGATCGGCCGTAAGTGCTCCCTGGCTACGGTTCCTGAAACTTTTCGGGGCAAACCAGAGTTAAGATCAGAAACCCTAACGCCAAAAATCCAAGAAATGGGGAAAACTCACCGAGCACGCGTAGATCCCGGAGTGAGCTTTCTGAATCTACCCTCTGACGACGATTCCTAGAACCAGAACTCCTACAGTCGGCGGTCGAAGACTTCGCGATGTCTGTCATTTTCTTTCTCCCGTGATTCGGTCTGACGGCTTGGGAAAGACGATAAATTGGGTTTTTCGATTACGTATAAGTATATATATAACATATTATTATTATTATTAGCAACACGCCCAAACAACCAGAAAACCTAAATCATCTCGGATTTCCATGAAATTCGCACCAAGGTTAAATATTGATGCTACAAATCCAACGATGAAGTCGAAATTAGGATCTGACAAACCAAACTTGGGTTAAAATTCTCCGAAGTTACAACCAACATCAACCTACTAAAATCCACCGAGTCAAAACCTCGGATTCCGATGAGCATAATCACGCTCCAACATCGGCGCCTGTTAACTACGCGTCAACGTAACGCCCTAGCATCATTATTACATCACTATAGAAATTTAAAATAAACATCAAAAAATCAGGGGCGTTACAATCTTGGTGTATATCTGAGGTAGGAGATTAACTGGATCTCTGAGTGGTAGGAGTTAGTGAACTCTGAGTTGTATGGTCCTGGAGTGGATCTGAGGTTGGGTCCTGGAGTGGATCTAAGGTACGACTAGAAACAATCTAAGGTGTAGGAGTGGTCTTCACTCTGAGTTGTAAGATCCTTAGGGTATCTGAGGTGTAAGATCAAGGAGCTGAGTATAAAGGAAGGGTTAGCTAAATCTAGCACACTGCTAGATAGGTGAAGGGGGAAGTGGATGTACCCTAGATAGGGAAACCACTATAAATCTTATGTGTTTGCTGTGATCTTGAAAGCTAACATCTAACTTAAACATACATCAAACTCTAATTTGAAAAGATTAAAAAGATTTAAAACAAACTTATTCACCCTCTAGGTGTTTAAATACCCTTAGAAAAGACTTTCAAGTGGTATCAGAGCCAGATTGTTCAAAAAGGACTTAACGGTCTAAACTGGATCTACAAAGGTAGTAGAAGTATATCTTCATGTTTTTTGGTGTGAACCACAAGGAGTTAGGTTATATGAAACTTCCTATCTGTAGGAAGGAGAACTTTGGGATATGGAAAGAAAGGGTGAGGCTATTCATGAAAGCCTCATACCCTAGGATATACATTATAATATAAGAGGAACCTTTCATTCCCATGAATGACTCTGCCATTATTGCCAACATCCAGACTCAGAAGAGATATTCAGAGATGACTAAGGATGAGGTGGTTCTGGCCACCGTGGATAAGAGGGCACATAAAATTATTGTTAGTGTTATAGTTAATTCAACATTTCAGAACTTGGTCCACTACAAAACAGCCAAGGAGATGGACTCACTAATAGTCTACATGGAGGGAGCAAAGGAAGTGAGGGTTGACAAAAAATTCCTCCTCAACCAGAAGTATGTGGCCTTCAAGCAAGTAAAAAAGGACTCTATAGATGATTGCTATGAGAAATTCTTCAAGATTGTGAACAGTCTTATTACTTATGGCAGACCGTTCACCAATACGAGCTGAATTACAAGTTCCTGAGATCTCTCAATAAAGAATGCGATATCAAGATCTGTGCTATCAGGGAAGTGGGCAACTTGGCCAACATAGTGCCCCAGAACTTGTTTGGCATGCTGATGTCTCATGAGCTTCAGCTGAATTCCAGGAAAGCTAAAGAAGAAGCTGTCAAGTCCATTGACAGAGACAAGACAGTGGCCTTCAAAGCTAAAGAATCAACAAGGAGTAGGGAGAAGATTACTTCTCCTCAAAAAAGGGATGTTGAGTCAGAAATCTTAGGTCGCAGCACTTCAGGTGATGAGCTATCAGATGAAGAACTTAAATTATTCTTCAAGCAGTTCAAGAAGATGCTGAGCAGGAGGAGGCAGTGGAAGAATAAGGGCTCATCTAGCTCTAGTTTTAGAAAGCCACTGAAAGTTATTTAACTTAAGGTTAGCTAATCACCTAGAGGGGGGGTGAATAGGTCTTTGAACTTTCAATAAATTTATTGCTGATTTCAAGTTATTTTATCTAGAGCTTGTCCTTAAATCCCGCAAATAACAAAGAGATAACAAGCACACAGCAACCACAAGGATTTATAGTGGTTATCTAATTGGTTACATCCACTTTCCCTCCCACCTATCCAACTTATTTGTTGGACTCGGTACAAACTCCTCCACTATGGTCCTCAGAGCTTACACCTCAGGCCCTCAGCCTTACACAAAGATTCTTCATAGAATCCAACTCAGAACCATAATATTCCTACCTCAGAGCTCTGCATAGCTCCTAAAACTCAGTGATCCACAGATCACCTACCTCAGCCTTATTTCTAAGGCCTACAGTCAGGCTCTTCAGCCTTATAACTTCAGGCACGCAACCCTACTCTCAGAGTGCTGCAGCACTCCTACAACTCAGTACCCTTTTAGGTACCTACAGCTCATCCTCCTCCAAGGCCTACAACTCAGTGACAAACTTGTCACCTACAGCTCAATGACTCTTCAGTCACCTACCTCAGGCACAAGGCCCTACACTCAGGCTGGGAGGATAGCCCTACCTCAGATCTACACTTGGATCCTACCTTAGAGAAAAACACTCTCCCACCTCAGGAACTTAAGCCCTACAGCTCAGATCCACACTTGGATCCTACCTCAGTGCCCCAACAGGGCACCTTCCTCAGTGATAAATTTGTCACCTGCCTCAGGCACAAAGTGCCCTACACTTAGATTTAGGAATCTTGAATCCTGCAGGAAATTAATACAGTAAGTTGAAGAAAGTAAAACAAATGACTCGGAGAAATATCTATGAGTCAACTTTACTAAACCGAGCAGATTTCAGTCCACCCCACTTGTTGTAGATGGAATCAACCTTCTTCTACAGCTATCACTTTACTGCTGTACAGATGAGTAGCTACCAGCTTACTGATGAGATGAATACGCTACTCTATTCTGATGAGAACTAACTTGCTGAGCTTTGAAGTGCTTCAGCTATCCTTCTTTACCTTCAGGTTATCTTGGCTGGACTTTAGCTTTCAAGTTTGATGGAGAAGAAAATGTCCAGCCACCTCTTTCTTTTTCTCTTTCTATATTTTTCTGTGTTTGATCATTGTGTTCGTTTGATTTGTTAACCCTAATCCCTTTTCTGTTTCCCTTTTATATGCATTGATTTTAATAAACGACACAGTAGTATGTGGGTCCACCAAGGATTGGTGAGCGCCAACTCCATCAGAAAAGGACAAAACATCTTTCAGCGCTACAGCAGCTTTCCCGCAACGGCTTCCTGCAATTTTGACTTTAATGATGTTAGCAGTGGTCATCAACATCTCGACTTAGAAAATATTCCAGAAAACCATGAAGCGTTGAGTGATGTTAAGTCACTCAACGTCATCTGCCTTGGCTCTCGGCATTTCTGAACTTAGAAATTTTCCTGGCTTTGTCTCAGCGGTTTTGTCTCAGCGGTCTCAGCGATTTTTCATTATCAGCTGAGACAGCCCTTTGTCTCAGTGCTTTCTTCTTATCTGCTGTCTCAGCGGTTTTTGTATTTAACTATCTTAGCGATTTTCCTCTTGATTGTCTCAGCGCTTCCTTCTTTATTAGAAGCATTGAGTGAACCTGCTTCACTCAACGCTTCTGGATTAGAGAAATCCAGTCAGTTTTATCTCAGCTGTCTCAGCAGTCTCAATGCTTTCTTCTTAGTTGTCTCAGTTGTCTCAGCGGTCTCAACGTCTTCCCCTCAGCGGACTCAGTGCTTTTTCCCTTAGATAGATTTTTTGGCTTTAGCTGCGTTCGATGATCTGTGGGCTGAGCTCAACAAACTCTAATCTTCTCAGCGGTCTCAGTGCTTTTTGCCTTAGTCAATTTTTCTCTAGCTTCAGCTTAACGAGTGTTGAGTTAAGTTCGACGAACTACAACCTGAGCTCGACGAACTGTAAACTGAGCTCGATGAACTGTGATCTTCTTAGTGGACTCACCGCTTTTTGCCTTAGTCAATTTTTCTCTTGCTTTAGCTTGACAAGCGTTGAGCTGAGCTCGACGAACTGTAACTTGAGTTCGACAAACTTCGAGCTGAGCTCGACGAATTTTAAATCCTGAGCTCTTAAGCTTAACCCAAGGAATGTTGAGTTGAGCTCGACGATCAGCGAGCTGAGTTCGACGAACTCTGAGATGAGTTCGACAAAATTTGAGTTTACTACCCAACTCATTTTTCTTCACCTGTCCAATCATGGACAACCTACATGCAAGAGCTAGAGCACACATCAAATACATTATGTATTATGTCATTGACCCATTTGACTTCCTACAAATCTGGGATATTAGGATCAATAGACCCAACAATCTCCCCCTATTTGAAGAAGTCAAAATAATACAGGCCATTGATAATACAACATTTCATCATTATAAAATTTGACAGTAGTAGAGTGTGGAAGGGTTACCATTTCTCTAGCCTGTGGAGAATTACTTACTCCTACTGGCATGCTGTCATCCTTACTGTTCCACTTGTCTGTACTTCTCAGCCCTTGACTTCTTTCCTCTCACTTTTTGACTTCTGCAATAGGGAGCATACTGATAGGTTTTTCACCCCCTATCTATCTCACTGTGACTAAATCTAATTCAGCTGTTGGGCTAGCTCCCCCTCAACATTTGCACACCATCTTCAGTATCTGGAGGAAGAGCTTGTTCTACCTGCAAAATAAATAGTGCAACATATGGTAGAAGAGAGAATTGAAGCTACACAAGATTCAGCATGCCCAATTCAAATTTGAAGGTGTTGAACTTGGCTTCATCGAGTGGCTTAGTGAAGATAACAGCCACTTGCTTGTCTGTGGAGACAAACTCAGGGGAGATGTCTTCCCTTTCCACATGTTCTCTAATGAAATGATACATAATTTCTATATGCTTAGTCCTGCTATGGGAGACGGGATTCCTAGCTATAGAAATTGTAATAGTAGAATCACAAAAGAGTGGAGTTCTACTTATCTGAACATTATAGTCCTAAAGTTGATGTTGAATCCACAGCAACTGAGCACAACAGCTTCTAGCTGAAATATACTCTGACTCTATTGTTGATATTGCAACACTTGTCTGTTTCTTGCTGCTCCAAGAGACAAGCCTTCAACCTAGAAATTGACAGGAGCCTAAAGTGCTCTTCCTGTCCTCCTCGCAGCCTGCAAAATTTGCATCTGAATATCCTGTTAGTTCAAATTCCTCATTCCTGGGGTACCATATGCCAAGATCTGGGGTGTCCTTAAGACATCTCAAGATTCTTTTCACAGCAGTATAGTGAGACTCTTTAGGGCAGACCTGATACCTAGCACAGACACATGTTGCATACATAATGTTAGGCATACTTATAGTGAGGTGGAGAAGGGAGCCAACTATACCTCTATACAAAGTTTGATCAACAAGCTTCCCTGGATCATCTTTGCTTATAGACATACTTGAGCTTATGGGAGTTCTTATGGTGGAAGCATTCTCCATTCCATATTTCTTGATTATCTAATTGGTGAACTTTGACTGGGATATGGATAGACCATTATCAATCTGTTTTACTTGGAGTCCCAAGAAAAACTTCATTTCACCCATACTACTCATCTCAAACTTCCCCTGTATATGTTTTGCAAACTTTCTGCAGAGGTTTTCATACGTAGCGCCAAATATTATGTCATCAACATAAATCTGGACTAGGATGGTCTTACCCTTAGATTCCTATAGGAATAGAGTCTTGTCTATCTTCTCCCTTGATAATTTGTTCTCAATTAGGAAGGTAGACAATGTCTCATACCATATTCTTGTGGCTTGCTTGAGCCCATAAAGAGCTTTCCTAAGTCTATATATAGCAGTAAGAGAGTTAGAATCTACAAAACCTGGAGGCTGCTCTACATAAACCTCTTCCTTCAGGTATCTATTCAGGAAGGCTGACTTGACATCCATCTGGAATACCTTGAATCCCTGGAAGACTGCAAATGCAAGGAACAGTCTAATTACTTCCAACCTTTTAACTGGGGCAAAGGTTTGATTATAATCAATCCCTTCCTCCTGTATATACCCTTTGGCCACCAGTCTAGCTTTAATGTTAATTACAATACCATTTTCATTAAGTTTATTTCTGAAAATCCACTTGACTCCAACGATATTGTCTCCATCTAGTCTGGGAACCAGCTTCCAGACCTTGCACCTTTTAAACTGGTTCAGTTCTTCCTGCATTGCACCAATCCAGAATTGGTCTTGATTTGCTTCTTCAAATTTCTTGGGCTCTTCTTGTGACAGGAAGCTAGAATAGAGTGCTGTGTTGAGACTCCTGCTTCTGGTCTGTACACCTTGGCTAGCCTCACCTATTATCTGATCTGGAGGATGATCTCTTAGATATCTTACCGCTGGGGGCAGTCTGACTGCTTCCTGCTGATTACCATTTTCTTCAATAGGTTGGTCTTCATTTCCAGCTTGACTACCATGTGCTTCCTCTGGACAGCATCCCTCTCCACAATCTTCTTGCAAAGCTGAGTCTTTATCTTTGATGGATAGCTTTTCCATCATGACTTCTGTACCTATAGATCTAGGCAAAGAGCTTGACAGCTCACTGTCAACATGCATGACTCATCAAACTCTACATGGACAGACTCTTATACAACTTGATTTGTCAAGTTATAGACTCTTTATTCCCTACTATTATTATTGTACCCAACAAATATCCCCTCACGGGATTTGACAGCAAAGTTAGTCACTTTTGACTTACCATTTTCTAGGATGAAACACTTGCAACCAAAGATCCTGAAATAGGATATGTTTGTCTTTCTGCCCTTCAAGATCTCATAGGGAGTCTTCTTGTGGGCTTTGGTGATAGAATCTATATTGAGCACATGACATGCAGTATTAACTGCCTCAGCCCAGAAATATTCAAGGAGAGAAGTGTCACTCAATAGTGTTCTCCCAACTTCTATGAGAGTCCTGTTTTTCCTCTTAGCTAACCCATTTTACTGGGGTGTTCTTGGAGAGAAGAACACTTGATGAATCCCTTGCTCTTCAGAGAATGTAGTCATAGCAGCAGACTAGAACTCAGTACCATGGTCACTTTTCATTTTGACCACATAGCATGCAAGCTCATTCTGATTTTGCCTGACAAAATTTATGAAGATTTCAAGGGTTTCATCCTTAATTTCTTCTAAGGAAGAACACCCAAGTAAACCTGGAATAGTCATCAACCACCACAAGGATGTAGACCTTCCAACCTAGACTATGAACAGGCATAGGACCAAACAAGTCCATATGCAGGAGATACAAGCATCTCATTAAGTCTGTGGCCCTAATGCTCTTGAAAGAGGTCTTAGTCTGCTTACCCTTTTGGCAAGCTACACAGATACCCTCCTTGGAGCATTTTATTTTGGGACCATTCCTAACAAGCTCATCACTGAAGGGCTGGCCAATGGTCTTATAATTCAAATGAGCCAGTCTTTTTTGCCACTAGACACAATATGATGCTTTCTCATCTGCAACTAGCCAAATAGGGGAACTATTATCTAAGCAAGAAAAATTTAAGCAATAAACATTCCCACTCCTAGTTCCTGTTAAGATGACACTTTGGTCACTTAACCTCTTGATGTGGCACTTATCCTTGTGGAAGAAAATGTTATAACCAAGATCACATAGTTGGCTTATGCTTGTGAGGTTGTTTTGCAACCCCTCCACATAAGCCACCTTTGTGATGGTGATTATGCCATTTGAGATATTACCATAGCCTCTGATTATCCCCTTGTCTGAGCCTCCAAAAATGACCTTGGGTCCATTCTTTACTACAGTGTACTCCTTCAATAGCTCCTTTGTTCTAGTCATGTGCCTGGAACATCCACTATCCAAGTACCATTTAGGGGATTTGGTACTTGAACTAACCTGAAAAGAATACAAGTCACCTTACCTTAGGACCCCAATTTCTGTTGGGTCCTAGGTTCACATTAGTCTTGAAATAACCATGCCTTCCTCCAGAATTCCTAACCGGTTGGAAACCTCTGGACAATGAGGGATTGTGCCAGCAATCTACAGCATAGTGACCCACTTTGCCACAACACCAGCACTCATAGATATTATATCTCATTTTCTATTTGGGACCGCATTTGGCTATACTGCTTCCTGAATAGTGGGGAGATGTGTTGCTCTATACTTCTGCCTTATTTCAGCAATCATTTGACTGAAGGGCAGTCTTTCAGCTGGATTTGTTGGTCTTCTCTGAGAACCACCAGCTACATGTCTCTTTTCAGCTAACATGCATCTGATAGCATCTGAGATTACCATTCCAGCCCTGCCAGAAGACTCACCTTGAGTCACAACTTTTACTAGATGATTTAGATTCATAGAAGCAGAATTATCTTTGAGTTTTGGGGCTGGCGCACCAAAAATAAATGGTCCAGGATAAGTGAAAGTCCACCTAGTGTCAACTACCTTCACCTATGGGGGGGAATAGGTGACGTGCAGCGTTTTTGCGGAATTAAAATTGTACCTGCACAAATAAACAAAACAGCACAGCAAAGAAGGTACACAAGCTATTTATAGTGGTTCCCCGAGTTGGGTACATCCACTTTCCCTCTTCGACCTATCTCCCAACAAGGACGACTCGGTCACTTCACCAACAGGATTGAAATCCAATCCTTGCACTATCGGAAGGAACCCTTCCACACGTAGGAGACAACACTCCCACAACACGGGTTGCACCCAACCCTTACAACTCGGAACCAACGTTCCTTTACAACAAAGAAAATGAACTAGAATATGCAAGAAATACAAACTACTATTGGAGACTAACGTGTCCCTCTTCGTTTGATGACGTGTTCTAGAAGTCACGAAGAGTCCACAATCCTAGATATCACTTGGAAAGAATCTCCCCGAAACCGGCGGCGGCAAGAGGGGCGACGGCTTGGTTCTCGGGATCGGCGGCGACAACGGTGTGCGGCTGCTGTACTTTGGAGATTCAAACTTCGTAGCGAAGCTAGCTAGGTCTTCCAACGGTCACACTAGGATCGATCGTCTCGATCGATTCGGATGGGAAAAGTTCTCCCGATGAACAAATCAAGAGACAAAGGATCTCTGGTTAGACGCGTGAGACTCTAAGCTTGGCTAAGCTTCTATCGCCGGGAGATCTGGAAGAAACCACGATCTAGCAGCCGGCGATCGTCTAGCACGAGCGGCGACGGCGGCGGCGGAGGTATCGCGATCTAGGTCACGTCGGCGGCTCGGCTTTTTCAAATCTTCTTCGCTGCTGTACTGTTCAAAAATACGCGTGTATTTATACAGTAAAATATTCTTTTATGACCGTTATGGGTCCCACCAGAAGAAACCCTAATTCCGGTTCAAAACAGTGCCAGCGGCAGAATCCGGTCCAGCAGTTTCCAGAAAAATTGCCCAAGTCAAAATCGGCGAGAATCGAAGGTGAGTCTCGTCGAATCGTCGAGAATCAACGGTGATTCTCGACGATTCGGCGAGAATCAATGATGATTCTCGTCGAAGTTGACTTGTTTGCACGCACTGATTTAGCCTGATAGAGACGGCGAGAATCAGCCGGTGATCCTCGACGATTCGGCGAGAATCATTAGTGATTCTCGCCGAATCGGCGAGAATCACTTGGTGATTCTCGTCGATTATGACTTAGCGCCAGAGTCGCATGCTTTGATGTAGCCGGATAGAGACGGCGAGAATCAGCCAGTGATTCTCGACGATTCGGCGAGAATCACTAGTGATTCTCGACGATTCGGCGAGAATCACTAGTGATTCTCACCGAATCGGCGAGAATCACTTGGTGATTCTCGTCGATTATCACTTAGACGATTTTTCGTCTTTCTGCCCAAAAGCTACTCTTTGACCCATCCTTTCTCCTTATCTGCTCTTGCATAATCACAGCCCTGTACTTGAAAGTAAGTACACTCCAATAGAGAGAGTGCACGTAGGCCAACACACTGATCTGCTCAACGAGGGATTACGTCGTGCAGACCCGTGTATATTGACCTACTGCACCCTGACATTGGAGTGCACTTAGCGTGGAATAACTGCAAGCACAACTTAAAAGGTTTTATCAAATACATCGTGAATTCATCTTAGCTTGACAGGTGGCTTCGTCAAATCCAGGTAATTGTGGATACAATACCCAACAATCTCCCCCTATTTGACGAAGCCAAAATCCCACTAGCTAAGATGAATACCACCATCCAGATAATATATACATCATATATAATTTAAAGATATGGCACAAGGAAATAGAGGCAAACAGGTCAAAGCTTGAGTCAATCATAAATTCATATACATATATATATAGAGAGATATTTCCAAGATCGTTCATATAACAATAATAAAGGATAAAAATGTTCATGAGACAATGATGTAACGCCCCGAAACTCAAAGGAGCGAAGGGGGACGTTTTGGGCCAGTTTGGGTTCTGGCTGCAGGCACACGGCCTGGGACACGGGCGTGTCCCAGGGCGTGTCAAGCCTGTGTCGACACTAAGGCGGGAAGTCGACACTTTGGTCTCGACATTGTGTCGAGACTGGGCACACGTCCTGCGACACGGGCGTGTCGCAGGGCGTGTCGACACTTAGCTGCGAAGTCGACACTGTGCTTTGACGAAGTGTCGAGACATGGCACACGGCCTGCGATACGGGCGTGTCGCAGGGCGTGTCAGCCCGTGTCGACACTCGTCCCGCGAAGTCGACACTTTGGTTTCAAGCACATATAGCCATTTCATCAGAGGCGTTGGCTCGCACGGCCACACGCCCCGTGCACTCAGGGCACATTCTCGGTGAACCGGTCGATATCACGTCAATTAAAGCCATTAACATTCCGGATTCACCACCGCCACTTAGACGGCCAAACTTATGAGCAATTTGTCTTCCTGGCATGGGTCACGTCAATTAAAGCCATAGACCGCCGAAGACTCACATCTATGCCAACGGCAAGTGCCACGTAACCTTAGGTCTCTTTAACCGAACGACATAAAGCGGGTACGGTTCCATCTAACCCGTGCTCACATCGCAACGACAATTTAAGCCATTTGCGCGGGTCAAACTTCCACCGAGTCCCATTCTATCACAAGTCACATAACCCGGTTATGTTCAAGTTGGCTCTCAGGCCACCAAGTTGGCAAGATCTCGTATCCGCCCAGTTTTCCGGGTGCACCTTTGGGTTAGTCCCCAAGGCTCCCTGCTGCAATCTACCGCATAGAAAACCCGAAAAACAACCAATAGCACGGAGTCTTCTCCGGCCTTATGCAATGCAACATCACCGATCCAGACCAACATGTCCGGGTAGGCTTCACACATCATGCTTATGTCCGTTCTCGCATACGGACTCTAAACAACGGGGACTTTACATATCTACCTGAAGGAACGCCTCCAACTCTCCGCAAACTCGCGAGAGCGGGCTTCCTATGCAAAGAAAGAGAGCGTGTTCGGGCTTCCTCATTCACCGTCAAAATCGAATCACCTGGAACCTCACACGGGTATCGAACACGCCCGTGTTCGAGCTGACACGCCCGTGTTCCACCTGACACGGCCGTGTCGCCGGCCGTGTACCCCATGATTTTTCCCCCAATATCAACCCGAGCACTGCACGGGTTCTAGGACACGCCCGTGTCCTTGCCCGTGTCACCTTGACACGCCTGGGCTCCAGGCCGTGTACACGGTCTCGATACCTCACGGCTAAGTGTCGACACGGGCCGACACGCCCTGCGACACGCCCGTGTCGCAGGCCGTGTGCCATGTCTCGACACATTGTCGACACCAATGTGTCGAGACATTGGTGTTACAAATGACAAGCTATAAATTTCTGTCTATTGCTCTTTGGCTAGATCATCCTTATGTTTTTGAGCCAAAAACTTCTTTCTTTGCCTCTCCACGTACTCCTTGGGCTTTGGATAGTATCTTGGAGGAGGAGCTTTATCTGCCGCCGTGTTGGTCCTGAAGAAGATGTTCTGTTTAGCTTCATATGTCTTGTGCAGCTCCCACTCATGCTGGCTGTATACTTCGTTCTGATTGATTTCCCCTGTTTCTTGTAGCCAGAATGTGTCCAAGATGATACTCTTTGATACCGGACTCCACCTTTCGTTCCTTACTTCATCCTCCTTCAATCTGATTCTCTTCTCAGCTTGCGTTTCCTTAGAAGTCCCTTCTTGAGATTTTCTCTTGTCCCTAGCTTTTGCTAGGGCTCCTTGGTCAAACATTGCCATCAGTTTTTTCCTTGGAGGTGGCCCTAGCAGCCCTATGAGCATCAGCTTCACTTAATGGAACTTCTTCAACACTTGGTCCCTCATCAGCCGCAGTACCCTCAGGATTTTCAGGGATGTTAGCGCCTAGCGCTTGTTTGAGCATCCACCAGCAACTGTCATAAACATATATGTTTGACTGCTCAAAATTTTTGATTATGATTTCTTGAAGCTCGGCAATCTTAGCTGTATATTCTTTCTCCCCCTTTTTGGCTTCGACTGCAATGGAGTTTGCATAAGAATGCAGTGACTCATCAATGTGCTTTGTAGTCCTGGAGAACTCGGTAACCAAGGCTTGTTGATTGGTGTTAAGAGTCACCATATTGTCATCAAACTTTTGAATGTTATTTGCTACGACATGAGCATTCTGATTTACTACGGCGAGAGTATCAGTGTTCTTTTTTAATCCGTCCATAAGAAGAGTTACAGCTTGGCCGACCGCTGTATACTTGTCGTCAAACTTCTTTTCCATCACATGCAGTTTGTGATTGATCTCCACCATGTTCTTGAGCATGAGATTTTCAGATTTCTTAATTTTTTTTAACATTTTATTTTGAGCTTTCTCAAAAGATGCTTTGAGCTCATCCACAATACCTTGAATAACATTTACGGTGTGATTGGCTAGATCAGCTCGTAGTGGATGATCCTGAGGCATGCCTTGGCCTTGCTCTTCAGCAGATGCACTTGTAGAGCTGGTCACTAGCACTGTCTCTAAGGAGGGAGTACTTGCAGCCTTTGTAGATTTCTCGGAAGTACTAAGCAGTCTCTGCTGAGAGGACTCCCCCTCCACTGTTGCACCAATGTTCTCAGGAACGATCTCAGGAGCGTGCTTGTTAGATGGAACTTCAGTGATGTCCTGAGGCTCCAATGCTTCCTGTACCACAGTTCCTTCTTCCTCGTCTTCATCATCCATGAGATCATTCTCAGCTGCATCATCGTTCAAACTTCCCTCATCATTTTCCTCTACATAGCCTTCGGATCCTTGATCATGCACGTTCAGGGCCGCCTCATTCTCCATCACAGCTTCACTTTCTTCTTGTATATCCGCCACTGCATCTCTGTCTATCTGAGAGATGTCAGATACGATATTAGCATAAGCGGGTAGAGGCTCCCCCTCAATTCCTGCAGTCAGTGCATCATGAATTTCACTGGAGATTACTAAGGAATCAGCCACAGTTCCGTCCTCGGCTGGAGATACTTCTTGTTGTTCTACCACGGCAGCCTGCCCAATGCGTCTCTCCCATCTGTCAAATACACTCGAGTCCATTTTCTTCAAGTAATGCAGTGGAACTCCTTTACTCATGTCATACTTATCTCCGTTTAACTGATTGAGATATAGACTGATGATTCGGCCAAAGCTAGGAGACCTGAGAGTGTCCTTTATCTTCTCAAAAAGCAATGCCCCCCAGTTGAATCTTTTTCTGCAGACAATTGCCACAAGGATCTTGAACATGTCCACAGCGATGTGGTCATGAGAGCCCGGTTTGCATATGAGTACTTTCCCAATGATGTCTGACAGAAGTTTCCCCTCCTCATTCATATCCTTTCGCTTTATCGATCTAGTTCCTCGAGCGAGCCCACAGAATAACAATGTCCTGGTTTTATCCTGTTCCTCCAGATAATCCTCGTGCGCAGAGCTAGTGAGCTGCAAGTATTGGTTCAGCTTGCTTGCAGACATCTTGATATTTGCCCCTGCCACCTTACTCTTGATGAGAGAGTCTTCATTCCAGAGCTTGGCGGTTGCGAAGAACTCCATCACTTCCTTGTCCAAGATTTTGCAGGGATGCTCCAGTATGAAGGAGAGTCCAGCCTCTTCAAGCATGATGATGATGTTTCTGAATTCATCAGAAGCATGTGAGAACCTTGTTCGTACCAACTCACACCCAGTGACCAGGCCGGCGGTTGTCCTTGGAGCCATTGCAAGACTGAAATCCCAAGACTACGCCTAATCAGGAATCAAAAGGGAAGCTACATTAACAGAAGTCACAGTGAGGGTGAGGGGGTGATTACCCAAAAACTGAGGAGGTGAGAATTGACGGAGATGACGGAAAACCTGGAGGAGCTCGCTTCCTTGGTTGATTGAAGCCGCGGAGAAATACCTGGTCGAGTCGAGAGGTCTACGGAGGGAAGAATCGGCGGGTTTCCTAACGGGATTTCGATGGAAGAGGCGGCGGGATTCCTGCGGGGTGTCGACGGAAGGAGCTGCGGGATTCCTGCGGGATGTCGTCGGAAGAGCTGCGGGATTCTTGCAGGGTATCGACGAAAGTGGAAGAATCGGCGAGTTTCCTTCGGTGAGTTTCCTGCTGAATATGAAGGGTCGGCGGGATTCCTGTGCGATATCGACCGGTTTAACAGGGTTTTAACGGGTTTCCGTGTGAAGAGCGGGGGTTTTAACAGGGTTTAAAAATCTTCTATATATATATATAATTCTTAATGCCAATTTATTGAGGGTTTGAGCGGGGTTTTTCCATACATTTCTTGATGTCAATTGTAAGATTTAGTGATCTCCAACGACGTATCTTCTTTAAATTTCAGCGAACTGATTTATGCCTGTAGATGGTTGTCCTCGAATCTACCAGTGAATTTACATATTAGATCTTTATTAATGTATCTAAGGTTCAATTTTTCAGTGTTAACCTTTTCTTAGGTGAACACACATAAATATATATATACATGTAAATGTCGATACAATATGACTCAAGAATTTGAGCTGATCAAAAATACCTGGGATTATGAGATTTATAATTTAGCCCCTCTGGTTAAAGCATACCAGGTGTTCAATGTGAGTATCCCATTGTAAATAGTACTTCTGTTATTCGATATATTTGTTTCAATTCAGTCTTGAAACATCTTCTGTCTAGTTCCCATCATATTTACGGGAACCTAGACTACCCTGCAAAAGAGAGTTACCTTACCTTAGGAACCCAATACATATTGGGTCCTAGGTTTTTGTTAGCATAAACACTCGAATGCCTTCCCTCAGAAATTCTATCAGGAAGACTACCTCTGCCCGGAAGATGTGGATAGGCCCTTGCCCTTGACACAGAGGGGTTGTGCCAACAATCTATGGCAAAGTGTCCCACCTTGCCACAGCACCAACATGTGTGAATGTTGTATCTCCGTTTCTGACCTGATCCAGTGACTGAGGTAGTCATGAGTCTAGGTCCAAACGGGATAGATCTGGATCTGCTCCGAAAATTGTCTCTTCCACCGTGACACTTGGAAGGGTGGAAGGAATGCATGTAGCGAGCTTCATGAGGCCTGGGAAGAGGTGCCTTCCTTTCAGTCAGCCCCCTTCCTGAGGCCCCATGAGAACTTACTGCATGACTTCTAATCTCCCTTTCCTGTGTCCTTGGGTTGTGAGAAGCGTTCTGAGAGCTGATACCAGCCGATTCATGCCGAGTAGGGGCAGTGGCAGAGAATACAAAGGGCTCAGAATGAGCCTTAGGTATTCTCTCATGGGTGTCCATGATAGCCCTTGCATTATGGGTGTCTCCACATGAGGACAGATCACCCTTGCAGTGACCACGATTGTTCCTGTGATCATACCTGAAGGCATGATGAGTACCCTTCTTGCCTGGAGTGGGGGGTCGGAATACTGTTTCCCCATTTCTCCACGAATTGATAATTCGGGAGATCCACCCATTTTCTTCCTTTCTCTTCATAGCATCAACCTTGGAAAAGTTGGATACTATCCTTTTCTCATTCTCTAGACTACTCTCTAGATCTGAGATTTTAGAGTCCTTGACCTTGTTGGATGCCAATTGGAGAACCAACAAGATCTTCAGCCGAGCAATCTCCTGAGCTTGCTCCTCAACAAGTAGGTTGCTTTTCTGAAGGGCTCTCTTCAGGGAGTCAGAATTTTCTGAAGGGAAACAGTTCCTGTCTTCAGGAACTTCAAGAGAGACGGGGCAAGATGAAGAAGTTACCTGCTCTTCAGTGTTTTTGTCACTAGCGCTAGTGACCGTTGTGTCATCCTCATCAGAACTGCTTTCCTCAATTTCTTCTTCAGTCTTTGATAAGGACACTGGAGCTCTGATGCTGTCCGATTGATCCTTGCCTTCATCTTCAGAGGCGAGGACCCCCACATAGGCTTCATCCTCTAGTTGATAGCAGATCCCAGCTTTCTTTGATCCCCCCATTAGCTCTGAGATCATTACCCACATAGATTTGGCCGTCCCACATTTTTCCAATCTAGAGAGAGAAGGTCCAGACCAGACATCCATGATAATCTGACGAATCATCTTGTCCAGATTAAATAATGAGAGTTCCGTCTCCGACATCTCAGCAATACACTTGGGCACTTGGATATTCTTTCCAGAGCCGGAGGTCTTCATAGGAATAAAAGGACCATCTTCCAGGATGAAAGATGCTCGAGGATCGATAGCCTCCAAGTGATACGACACTCTCATCTTCCAGACGGGATAATACTCCTTTGTGCATGTGGGAAGTCTTAGTGGAGAGATCTCATGATCCAGCTCCATGCTTCTGACACTGGTGGCAGGATTCTACTCAAGGTGTAAACCTTTTTGATGAGTAACCTCCCTCTGATACCACTTGAAAGTCCACCTAGTGTCAACTACCTTCACCTATGGGGGGGAATAGGTGACGTGCAGCATTTTTGCGGAATTAAAATTGTACTTACACAAATAAACAAACCAGCACAGCAAAGAAGGTACACAAGCTATTTATAGTGGTTCCCCGAGTTGGGTACATCCACTTTCCCTCTTCGACCTATCTCCCAATAAGGGACGACTCGATCACTTCACCAACAGGATTGAAATCCAATCCTTGCACTATCGGAAGGAACCCTTCCACACGTAGGAGACAACACTCCCACAACACGGGTTGCACCCAACCCTTACAACCCGGAACCAACATTCCTTTACAACAAAGAAAATGAACTAGAATGTACAAGAAATACAAACTACTATTGGAGACTAAGGTGTCCCTCTTCGTTTGATGACGTGTTTTAGAAGTCACGAAGAGTCCACAACCCTAGATCTCACTTGGATAGAATCTCCCCGAAACCGGCGGCGGCAAGAGGGGCAACGGCTTGGTTCTCGGGATCGGCGGCGACAACGGTGTGCGGCTGCTGTACTTTGGTGATTCAAACTTCGTAGCGAAGCTGGCTAGGTCTTCCAACGGTCACACTAGGATCGATCGTCTCGATCGATTCGGATGGGAAAAGTTCTCCCGATCAACAAATCAAGAGACAAAGGATCTCTAGTTAAACGCGTGAGACTCTAAGCTTGGCTAAGCTTCTGTCGCCGGGAGATCTGGAAGAAACCACGATCTAGCAGCCGGCGATCGTCTAGCACGAGCGGCGACGGCGGCGGCGGAGCTATCGCGATCTAGGTCACGTCGGCAGCACGGCTTTTTCAAATCTTCTTCGCTGATGTACTGTTCAAAAATACGCGTGTATTTATACAGTAAAATATTCTTTTATGACCATTATGGGTCCCACCAGAAGAAACCCTAATTCTGGTTCAAAACAATGCCAGCGGCAGAATCCGGTCCAGCGGTTTCCAGAAAAATTGCCCAAGTCAAAATCGGCGAGAATCGAAGGTGAGTCTCGTCGAATCGTCGAGAATCAACGGTGATTCTCGACGATTCGGCGAGAATCAAAGATGATTCTCGTCGAAGCCTGATAGAGACGGCGAGAATCAGCCGGTGATCCTCGACGATTCGGCGAGAATCATTAGTGATTCTCACCGAATCGGAGAGAATCACTTGGTGATTCTCGTCGATTATGACTTAGCGCCAGAGTCGCATGCTTTGATGTAGCCGGATAGAGACGGCGAGAATCAGCCAGTGATTCTCAACGATTCGGCACCGAATCGGCGAGAATCACTTGGTGATTCTCGTCGATTATCACTTAGACGATTTTTCATCTTTCTGCCCAAAAGCTGCTCTTTGACCCATCCTTGCTCCTTGTCTACTCTTACATAATCACAGCCCTGTACTTGAAAGTAAGTACACTCCAATAGAGAGAGTGCACGTAGGCCAACACACTGATCTGCTCAACGAGGGATTACGTCGTGCAGACCCGTGTATATTGACCTACTGCACCCTGACATTGGAGTGCACTTAGCGTGGAATAACTGCAAGCACAACTTAAAAGGTTTTATCAAATACATCGTGAATTCATCTTAGCTTGACAGGTGGCTTCATCAAATCCAGGTAATTGTGGATACAATACCCAACAATAAGCCATTTGAATTTCCTTATGGGCAGCCTTAAAGGTTTTCACATGGTTGTACCTTCCACCATGGTTGGGGCCACATTGGTCCATACTAGTGGATCTGTCGTTCTCCCAGTGACCATAACAGCTTTCATGGTCATACCTGTTAGAAGGCAACAACACTCTCCGAAAAGGAATATGAGGTATAGAGGCTAGAGGTACAACTGGTGTCTTCCCTTTTCACTTTCTTTTTGGATCATAATGTCTAGCAGGTCCCTTAAATCCCAACCCTTTCTTACCAGCTTGGGTAAGATGGGTGTCAATTAAGGGCAGCACTATGCTTAGCTTAGAAAATTGTCACCAGCAATTTCTCATTTAAGAGATCATTTTCAAGTTTCTGCATAAGTTTCTCATTTGAGACTCTTACCATAGACTCACTGTCAATAATCTCCTTGAGCTGGGTTGCATGTGCAACCATGTCAGTGAGGGCTTTTTCTTGGTCTTCACACTTGCTTTTAAGACTAAGAAGCACTTTTGCCTGCCTCTTGGCAAGTAGCTTGCATTTCTTGAAAGCCTCAAGAAGTTCTTTATACTTGACAATTATGGAGTTTACATCATCCTCTGAGTCTGAATCCCCTTCATCTCTTGATGATTGGGCTTCAGATTCTAAGCTAGCCTCATGAATAGAAATAAAAGAATATGATTTAGCATTTACCTGAGACAGACCAGGCAAATCCTGGCTTCTTTCTTCATCTATCATTGTCATCAATCCATGGCAGTGAGCATCTTCTTCTTCATCTTCATCCACATCTGAGTCACTATCTGAGTGAGACTGAGGGGCCCTGATCCCTATTCTAGCAGCAGGGTACTGTTCATGTTCTTCTTCAGCAACAACAATAAGCCCAATGTAGGCTTATTCTTCTTCACTGTCCGACTCAGAGGAAGAGTCAGACTATGTCTTCTCCTTCTTGGCCATAAGGGAATTCTCTTTCTTCTTTCCCTTGTGGTGCTTCTTCACACCTTCTTCTTTCCTCTTCACTGGGCAGTCAGCAACTTTATGCCCAGGTTTACTTCAGCAAAAACAAATAATGTTAGAGGAAGATTGTTTATTAGAGTTTGGAGCATACATGTCCTCCTTAGAGGATTTCCTTCTGTGCTGAGAGGAGGATGATGTCCTTCTGTTATTCTAATGCCCCTTCTTCATGAATTTCTGAAACTGCCTGGAGAAGGCAGCAAGTTCCTCATCATATGTATGGCTGTCAGATGAGCTAAACCTTGATCTCTTAGATTCTGCACAACAGTTCTCCTCACTGGAGAGATCCTCTTTTTGCTCCTGGTTGAAGCATCAGCTTTGAAAGCCACAAATTTCTCCTTGCTCTGTGACTTGCTGCTCTTCTCTTCTTCTTCCTTCCTTGCAGCAAGATGCATCTCATAGGAGAGTAGCTTTTCAAATAGGGTTGAAGGTGGTGTGTCAGCTAGCTTGCCCATCTCCCTGATGGCACAAATCTTTATGTCCCAATCCTTAGTGAGGGACCTGAGAAATTTGTCGTTCAGCTCATAGGTTCTGAAGACCCTTCCATAAGTTCTCAGTTCATTAACAGTTCTGAAAAATCTTTCAAAACTTTCAGCAATGCCCTCATACTTTCCTTATTTGGAGGTCTCATACTCCTAGTTGAGCATGGATTTTCTCTTATCCCTCACCCTTTCAGAACCCTCCATGAACACAACTAGGGTATCCCACATTTCCTTGGAGGTCTTGCAGTACACCAGATTCTGGAATATAGAATCATCTACTGTACTGGCAATGATATTTTGAGCTCTCTTGTCCATGGAAGCAAGGAGAAGCTCATCTTTGTTCATTTCTTCATATGATTTAGGAGTCTGGATATTGGCATCTAGAACTGAGATCTTCATGGGGATGAAGGGTCCCTCTTGGACTGTTATGTAGATCTTAGGGTCAGCAGCTTGCATGAATAGCCTGACCCGCTCCTTCTAGAGCCCAAACCCTTCCTTTCTGCAGATTGGCAACTTCGTGGCTCCCAATTCCTTGTAGTTTACACTAGACCCCATTCTTTATCTTATTGCTAACCTTGGAGGTATACTCAGATTGTTAAATCCTTGTTGAGCAACCTCTCTCTGATACCACTTGAAAGTTATTTAACTTAAGGTTAGCTAATCACCTAGGGGGTGAATAGGCCTTTGAACTTTTAATAAATCTTTTGTTAATTTCAAGTTGTTTTATCTAGAGCTTGTCCTTAAATCTTGTAAATAATAAAGAATGAACATGCACACATCAAACATAAGGATTTATAGTGGTACCCCAATTGGGTATATCCACTTTCCCTCCCACCTATCTAACTTATTTGTTGGACTCGGCACAAACTCCTCCACTATGCTCCTCAGAGCTTACACCTCAGGCCCTAAGCCTTACACACAGATTCTTCACAGAATTGAACTCAGAACCACAAGGGATCCTACCTCAAAGCTCTGCAGAGCTCCTACAACTCAGTGATCCATAGATCACCTACATCAGCCTTATTTCTAAGGCCTACACTCGGGCTCTTCAGCCCTACAGCTTCAGGCACACAACCCTACTCTCAGAGTGTTGTAGCACTCCTACAACTCAATACCCTTTCAGGTACCTACATCTCAGCCTCCTCCAAGGCCTACAACTCAGTGCCAAAATTGTCACCTATAGTTAGTGACTCTTCAGTCACCTACCTCAGGCACAAGACACTACACTCACGCTGGGAGGACAACCCTACCTCAGATCCACACTTGGATCGTATCTCAGAGAGCAACACTCTCCTACCTCAGGCACTTAAGCCCTACAGCTCAGATCCACACTTGGATCCTACCTCAGTACCGCAACCGGGCACCTACCTTAGTGACAAATTTGTCACCTACCTTAGGCACAAAGTGCCCTACACTCAGATTCAGGAATCCTGAATCCTACAAGAAATTAATATAATAAGTTGAAGAAAATAAAACAAATGACTCAGAGAAATATCTCTGAGTTAACTTTGCTGGACTGAGCAGATTTCAGTCCAGCCTACTTGTTGTAGAAGGAATCAACCTTCTTCTATAGCTATCACTTTACTGCTGCACAGATGAGTAGCTACTAGCTTGTTGATGAGATGAATCAGCTACTATGTTCTGATGAGAACTAACTTGCTGAGCTTTGAAGTACTTCTGCTATCCTTCTTTGCCTTCAGGCTATCTTGGCTAGACTTTAGCTTTCAAGCTTGATGGAGAAGAAAATGTCCAGCCGCCTCTTTCTTTTTCTCTTTCTACATTTTTTGTATTTTATCCTTGTGTTCGTTTGATTTGTTAACCTTAATCTTTTTTCTGTTTCTATTTTATATGTGTTGATTTGAATCAACGACACAATAGTATGGGGGCCCACCAATGATTGGTGAGCTCCAACTCTATCAGAAAAGGACAAAACATCTTTCGGTGCTACAGCAGCTTTCTCACAATGGCTTCCTGCAATTTTTTACTTTAATGATGTCAACAGTGGTCATCAACATCTGGACTTAGAAAATATTCCAGAAAACCATAAAGCGTTGAGGGATGTTAAGTCACTCAACGCCATCTGCCTTGGCTTTCAACATTACTGGACTTAGAAATTTTCCTGGCTTTGTCTCAGTTGTTTTGTCTCAGCGGTCTCAGTGGTTTTTCATTATCAGCTGAGATAGCCCTTTGTCTCAGCGCTTTCTTATTATATGTTGTCTCAGTGGTTTTTTCATTTACCTGTCTAAGTGGTTTTCCTCTTGATTGTCTCAGCACTTTCTTCTTTATTAGAAGCGTTGAGTAAACCTGCTTCACTCAATGCTTCTGGACTTAGAGAAATCCAGCCAGTTTTGTCTCTGCTGTCTCAGCGGTCTCAATGCTTTCTTATTAGTTATCTAAGCTGTCTCAGCGGTCTCAACACCTTCTTCTCAGCGGTCTCAACGCTTTTTCCCTTAGACAAATTTTATGGCTTTAGCTGCGTTCGACGATCTGTGGGCTGAGCTCGACGAACTCAAATCTTCTCAGCGGTCTCAGCGCTTTTTACCTTAGTCAATTTTTCTCTGGCTTCAGCTTGACAAGTGTTGAGCTGAGCTCGACGAACTACAACCTAAGCTAGACGGATTGTAAACTGAGCTTGATGAACTGTGATCTTCTCAGCGGTCTCAGCGCTTTTTGCCTTAGTCATTTTTTCTCTTGCTTTAGCTTGACAAGCGTTGAGCTGAGCTCGATGAACTGTAACTTGAGTGCAACAACGTTTGAGCTGAGCTTGGCGAATTTTAAATCCTGAGCTCTTAAGCTTAACCCAAGGAATGTTGAGTTGAGCTCAACGATCAGCGACCTGAGTTCGACGAACTCTGAGCTGAGTTCGACGAAATTTGAGTTTACAGCCCAATTCATTTTTCTTCACCTGTCCAATCATGGACAACCTGCATGCAAGAGCTAGAGCACACATCAAATACATTATGTGTGTATGCCATTAACCCGTTTGACTTCTTACAAATCTGGGATATTGGGATCAATAAACCCAACAGCCACAAGCCAACCAGGAAAAATCCAAAAATGACCCTCTGGGGACAGGTATGATTCTAAATAGAATAAATACTTTAAGACTAATGTAGTTTGTTATAACTGCAACAGGTCAGGACATATGGTTATTGACTGTCCTATCAAGAAGAAACAAAACAAAAAGTCTGATGATAAAAAGTATCATAAGGACAAGAAGGTAGATAAGAGCTTCTTGGTGTTTGTCAAATAGTTATTCTGAGTCTTCAGAATCAAAAGAAGACGAGGCCTATAATGGTCTTATCTCTATAGAAGAGTAGGAGGATCTTCCAGCTACCATAATGGCCATAAAGGATCCACTTTCCTCAGCTGACAGTGACTTTGAAGATAATTAAGAGTTTAGCCTCATGGTCATGATTGAAGAAACTCAGGGCAAATTTTATCCTGATGAGGTACACACTCTCTCTAACTCTCCTTCTATTTATGAGACTGTCACAAATTCTAAGGCATCCACTTCATCATGTGAGGAGGATGGATCAGAATCTGATGAGGATGTCAATCAATTGATTGACAAATATGGTGCTATCTTGGAGGCTCTAAAGAAGAGCAAAAATCTTGTCAAAAGGCAAGCTGAAGAGATTGTCTCTTTATAGTAGACTAAATCAATGTAATCTGAGACAGCTTCACTGCTAGCTCAAATGAGCAGAGAAATCAGTCAGCTAAGGTCTTTAACTATTATCTAAATAAGCAACACCAGATATATAAGCAAGATCATTAGGGATCTTGAAGAGAAGCTCCTCAAAAAGAGGATGTTAGTGGCTGAGTTTTCCAAGCCAAAGACAATGTTGCTACTAATTGACTCATTCACCTCTCAAAATAATAAGGGGGGATTGGGGTTCAGGTAGAATGCTAGAGTTGCCCATTCCAAAAGGAAAGGCAAGGCTACATTTGTGTCTCAGACCACCTTCCAGAAAGTAGTTTTCCCTTCTAACAGGTATGACCATGACAACATGTATGGTCACTGAAAGAATGAAAATTTTTCTTATAAGAGAAATATTGCCCCTTACAATGGTAGAAGAAAGGGCATGGGGTTGAGTGTATTGAAGGCTCCCTATAAAGAAATCCAAATGGCGCACCATGGACCATTTGTGTTTGGTGCTACAGCTCCCACTCTCAAGAGTAAGGCAGTGGCCTCCACACAAGGTATTTCATCAAAGAATAAGGTTGTGGGCAAGACAACAACTAAGTCTCACTTGGTTATTTATGATGTCATCAACAACTTGTCAGCTCAAAAGCAGACATCTATTGCAGTCAAACAGAACTTACCAAGTGAACCTGCTAGCAGGCTAACCTTCAGCCAGATTCTAGCAAAAAGAAATAGGAAGAGGGTTGATGCACTCCCCTCTAAACAGAAAACATTTGATGGATCACACACATCTAGGGCTATTTAGAAGAGGAGATACAATATTTATGAGTGTTGGTGTTGTGGGAAGGTGGGACCCTTTGCCATAGACTGTTGGCACAACCCAAATGTGCCACAGGCAAAGGTGAGTCTTTCTTTCAAGGCTGCTACAGGGAGAAATATTCAAGTTTATGCTAAAAAGAACTAAGGACCCAAATCCATTTGGATACCTGAGGTAAACTAAATCTTTGATTGCAGGTTAGTCCAAGTGCCCATCAAATGTCTATATGGTACATGGACAATGGATGTTCCAGGCATATGAATGGAACAAGGAGCCATCTGAAAGACTACACTCCTGTGAAGAATGGACCCAAAGTCATATTTGGTGGTTCATGTAGAGGAGTCACTAAAGGCTATAGTATAATCACCGATGGCATAGTCTTCACCACAAAAGTGGCTTATATGAAAGGATTGCAACACAATCTGATTAGCATAAGCCAACTCTATGATATTGGCTATGTCATTATCTTCCACAAGGATAAGTGCCTAATCAAAAGGTCAAGTGACCAAGAGATCATTCTGTCAGGCAATAGGAGTGAAAATATTTATTGTTTAAATTTCCTATGTATAGATTCAAATTCTCTTATGTGCCTAGTAGCAAATGAGAAAGACTATTATTGTTTGTAATGGCATAAGTGGCTTGCTCACTTGAACTGGGAGGCTATCAGTAATCTCTTAAGTGAAGAGTTGGTCAAAAATGGACCCAATTTTAAATACACTAAAGAGGGCATTTGCTCTGCATGCCAAAAGGGTGATCAAATAAAGGCTTCCTTTAAAAGCATTGGGTCCAAAGATTCTAAGAGGTATCTCAACCTCCTGCATATGGACTTATTTGGTCCTATGCCAATTTATAGTCTAGGTAGGAAACTTTATACTTTTGTGATAGTTGATGACTTTTCCAGATTTGCAAGGGTATTCTTTCTTAAGAAAAAGCCTGAAACCTTTGATAGCTTTGTGACTTTTGTTAAGAAGATTCAGAATGAAAAGGGTTGTACTGTAGTCAAAATCAGAAGTGACCATGACATAGAGTTTCAATGTGAATGCATTATAGAGTTCTACAAAGATCAAGTGATCTTCCAGGAGTTTTCTTCTCCAAAACACCCCAGCAAAATGACATTGCTGAGAGGAAAAATAGAACTCTCATAGAGGCTGTGAGGACTTTGCTTAGTGACACTTCTCTCCCAGAATATTTCTAGGCAGAGGCAGTGAACACAACTTGCCATGTCCTGAATAGAGCCTCTATGAACAAGTACCACAAGAAGACTCCCTATGAGATTATGAAAGGCAGAAAACCAAATCTTGCCTATTTTAGAATCTTTGGAAGAAAATGCTTTATGCTAAATAATGGGAAATCCTACCTAGCAAAGTTTGTTGTAAAATCCTATGAGGGAATTTCTGTTGGGTATAGAAACCACAACAAAGCCTATAGGGTCTATAACTTAAAAATCAGGTTGTAGAAGAGTCCATTAATATAGTGTTTGATGAAACTTCTATGATTTACAGTAAGCTGTCAAGCTCTTCTAGAACTACAGGTGTAGATTTGAGGATGGACAATCTCAACATTAATGACACACCTCCTATTGAACAAGAAAAGGATTAGGGTATGGTCATTCCAATAGAAGGTCCATGTGGATTAGAAATAGAAGATGATCTTCAAGTCCCCGAAGCAGAAGTTTAAGATGCTAAAGAAAGGATTCCAGTAGCTATCAAAAACTTGAGAGATCATCCTAGAAATCTAACCATTGGGGATGAAAGACAGGGTGTAACAACAAGGAGCAGAAGCCATAGTATTGCAATGTATCCAAGCTTTCTTTCCCAAATTGAACCCAAGAAGTTTGAAGAAGCCAACATTGATGCATTTTGGATTGTGGCTAAGCTAGAAGAATTGAACTAGTTCAAAAGATGTAATGTCTGGAAGCTGGTTCCCAGAACTCATGGGCATAACATCATAGGAACAAAATGGATATATAGAAATAAGCTTGATGAAAATGGTGTTGTCATCAAGAACAAAGCTAGATCGTTTGCCAAAGGATACAAGCAAGAGGAAGGTATTGCTTTTTATCAAACCTTTCCACTAGTTGCTAGACTTGAAGCTATATGGTTATTCCTTGCATATACTGCATACAAGGGATTTAAGGTCTACTAGATGGATGTTAAGTCAGCTTTCCTGAATGGTGACATAATAGAGGAGGTCTATATTGAGCAACCATCAGGTTTTGTCAATCCTACTTTTCCTGATTATGTATTTCATTTAAGAAAAGCTTTGTTTGTGTTGAAAGAGACCTCTAGGGCTTGGTATGAAACCATGTCTAGCTTTCTCATTGAGAACAAATTTTCTCAAGGGAAAGATAGATAAGACATTATTCCTAAGGGAAGTCAAGGGTAAGATAATCCGTAACATCCCCCAAACAGTTAGACCCCTAAGAGTGGTTTTGTCATGACTAGGTCATGACAAAACCCTAAGAAGCTCAAAGGACCAAGTGAATAAGGGTCAAGGTGAAAATCACCTTGGTCTTCCTATAGCACAGCCTCACCACCAGACTTAGGGTTTGAACTTAGGGCTTCAACTTGACCCCATGACCCTACCACAACACCCTAAACCCCCTTGAGTGGTCCATGGGGTCACTAAGGATCCAATGGGGACAGGCAAAGTGGCCAAGTTGGCTTAAGTCCACCATAACCCTAAATGGGTCAAACTGGCCTACTTGGGGTACATTGACCCTTCCTTAGCCAAGTGGACCCCACACATGCTTCCCTAGCCCTAAAGTGAGGCCAATGGGTCACCAAGGACCCATTGGGGTCAACCCAAGAGGCTAAGTTGACCCAAGTCAACCTTAGACCTAAAAAGATCAAGGTGCCCTAACTAAGGGCAATTGTCCTCTAACATGCCCAATTGACTATACCTAGACCTCCCCAAGCCCTAAGGGAGGCCAATGGGTCACCAAGGACCCATTGGGGTCAACACAAGAGGCTAAGTTGACCCAAGTCAACCCTAGCCCTAAATGGTCAAAGTGCCCTAACTTAGGAGCAGGTGACCTACAAGTACCAAGACAATCCTACCCAACCATACCTAGACCCTAGGGAAGGCCAATGGGTCACTAATCACCTCCTAGGGTTAGCTAGGTCACCCAATGTGGCCTAGGATTGAGCTAACCCACCTTTGGGTCAAGTTAACCCAAATGGGCTAACTTAAGCTCAAACCCAAACTCATTTGGGCTAGCCTCATGATAATTATTTAGATGAGTTTATGGGGTGTAGCATGACTGAATTACCCCTTTAATTTTGGCCAAGGTGACTAGGAGAGATAAGAAGCTTCATTTGCCCTTTAATGGAGGAGAGAGGAATGGGAGGAAGACCATTCATGGCCAAGGAAGACCAAGAGCCCCTCCCTCCACCTCCAAAGGGGCTGATTCAACTGCCCATTCAATCTGGGGAAGGTCAGGGGCCATTTCGGTGGCTGTTCATAGCCGGAACAGTGAACCCATCCATGGCTGAGCCAAGCTTTCAATGGCCATTAATGGCCATTGATTGCTTGGCCTCCCCCCCAACTGGTATTTTAAACACCATCAGTGGCACGAGAGGAGCCCTTCCCACCATTTACCTGAAGATTTCGAGCCACTTGATTGTGTTGTTGCAGAACTCCGGCGACACCTCCACCGCAAATGGCAAGCCGGCGATCGGCTCGACTACAGACCACCAATAAGGTCCTCCCTTGCTCCTTCTATGGGTAGATCATAGGATTCATTTAGATTGAGAATCGGGCTCAATTGATCCCGATCAAAGCTCTCATTTTCTTGATTTTTCGGGAAAAACACAAGTGTCGGGATTTCCAAAAACGGCCCGTCCGGCGGCCGTGCCGCTGCCCAGCGATGGCCACAACCTCAACGGAGGTGGTGGTGGCGGTGGCCGGCAAGGGAGGTGGTTGGATGGCCGGCTGTGGCGGCTGGAACCTGCTCCAGGTCGGGTAGATCCTACCCGTTGGCTGGAGGTAGAAGATGAGCCTGCGCCATCGGATCTGCGTCAAGATCTGTGCAAGATCAAGATTTATATATTATATTAAATGTATTTTCTACCCTTATAAATCAGTCATATTAGGAATTATTTTAAAAATACCTAGGGGTTGTTTTAGAGAAAATGATCAATATAAAAATAGTAGCTCTATGGGTCTACTTTATTTTAAAATTGATTTCAACCAATTTAGGTAAGTGGTTTGACTACAACACTCATTTTGGTGGGATTTATACTTAGGGCTAGTCAGAGACTTAAATGTGTGCCCCCACTTCACCACATGTCCAAATGATCTGAAATTTAGACAGAGAGTCAATTTTACCTATTCCTAGGTCATGTCCTAAAATTTAAATTTTTGGAGATATTTTTCTATAGTTTTTGAAATTATTTAATAATCTTAGGGTAATTTAATAGGGGACTAATGATCTCCAAACCCTCCCAAATTTTGGTGAGTGGTCCTAAGGGTCATCATAAGGCTCTGTATAAATTTTCATCCCATTTGGTGATGATTTGATTTGGAAATAAGCAAACCCTAGCCTTGCCCTAAAAGGGGTTTTTAGGTCAAAAGTGCCCCTTGTGGGTTTGAGTGACCAAACCGCCTCAACAGAGGTTGAAATTTGGGCCACTGATTTGACATGACATTTAACACCCTCATATGGATTATGGGGTGGATTAGGTTAGATTTGCCCTTGGATCCTAGTTGTAACCCTAAGGTAGAACTTTGGGGGCTTGTGAAGGACATAGGGGATTATGTTCTTGGATGGACTTGGGGATCAGTCCATGAGATCCTAGGGTGGTGAAATACCCTAGGAAGGGATATGGTGTGTAGTTAGACACATGCACCCCATATAAACCACTTAATAAGTATTTATGACTTTAAACCATAGAAATTATCTTATGGGTCAAATGAGCTTGAATCTTGATGATATTTTGGTATGGATAATTTCATAGTATTATTAACCTCTACTATTTATCTTATGGTGTTTAGAGATCAGTAGATCATCCTTGTAGTAGTAACTTTCATATTGTCCTTTTGATGTTAATGATGAAAATATGATGTATAGATGGTAGAATGGTTTGAAATTCTGGAATAGATAATCAAATGACATTAGGTTGCACTAATAGTTTATTTGGAGTGGTTGAAGCTTTAATTGTAGTACCACCTTTGTAAAGTAAATTAGTGACCTTACCTGGATAATTAGAAAATTATGATACTTAGTCAAGGAATATTTTTGGGCATATAGAAGCATGGAAAAATTGTTAAATGTTGTTTAATTAAGACTACAAGGGTGTGTCTTCATAAAGTGTCTTATGATGGTTTTTCTTAGAATAATCTATTACCTAGTTTACTAACTTGTGAATTTCATGAAACTTAGGAAGTGAAGTTTTATGATTATAATGTAGCTCTGCTAAATTTTGAGGAATTTTTGGACTAGTATTTTTGGTACTTCCTTCAATACCCCTATTTATATGAATTATTTTGGAATAAATATTTAGAGGTTAAATATTTTATGAAAGTTTATGATATTTAGTATTCACTGATATCTTGTTAACCGACAGTGTTCATAATTTTTGAATGGTCATAACCTAAGTAAATCTAGTATTTCATGTTCAAATCACCCATGGATTAATTTTCGGAAAAATTAATTAATTGCCAAATTTAATTAGAAAATTATAAATGTCTGGATTTAGACTAAACATATCATGTTAGACCCCAAGTAAATATAATGGGGCTTTTGGATGAAAATTGGAGTACCTCCTGTCGTATACATCATATAGCCTAGGATGGTCTGCACATAGTAAAACTGCAAAATGAACTCGGAGAGTTGGGATATTAGGCTATTGGTTGAGGTCAGGAACTAAGGAGTTCATCATTGGGAATAATGATGGGTTAACTAGAGTAGGTGGTGCTCGAGATCGACGAAAGATCGTCTTTCCTACGGAGAGGAAGTGTCAAATACATTAGGGTTAGTTCCAACATAACGTTAAAAGGGATCAGGTAATGGGTATTAACGAATAACAGTAAGTGTCTTACGAAAGGGAGCTTTGGGCTTCAGCCCATCGTAGTTCCTAGTGCCCTCAAGCGCCCTTCACAGGGAATACCTTGGGCAGTCCTGGGCTAACATTAATCGTAAGTAAAATCAATGTTTAAGAGCAACTAGTATAACTAGGATTCCACATTCACACACCCCAATAGCTCGGAAGGTTGGTTATGTTAGTTTGATTAGACATCCGAACTGTAGGTTCAGAATGTAGATGTAATGGATGGGATAGTCCGGCGAGCCGGTGGCTCGGAAGGATTTGGATAGATAAATAAGGTGGTGGATCTACAATATTGGACGGTCGTTCACACCGACGTCAATACGTTGACCCGGCGGGTGTGGTTGACACTTAGCCAAAGGAAGTTTGGTGGATATGGCCAGCACTAGTATGTGGTGACTCTAGGTTGTGTCCTTATAGAGGCGTACGTAAGGGTTAGGCATGGTAGTGTGGATACCCGCCTAGGAGTGGGGGCCCGACCCACTGTCTCCGTTTGCCACTACGGAGGTTCCTGGGAGTGAAGCTAGCTGCCCAAATGGGGGAAACTAAATGTTTGTTCACAAAGAGTCGTGTGCGTGAGTTGCACTTGTATGAATCATGTCATAATATATCATTACACTCATACTTGCAAACAACCGACACCCCAACGATAAATTGGTATGGGACTTTTTATATGATGGGAGCCTTGCAGAAGACCACTTAACTTATAAGTTTGTATGTGCATTCATATAAGTTAAGGTTACTTACTTCTTAGTATGTCTTTCTTACCTATGTTGTTTTACTCTACTTGTTTACCTTACTGCTTACTATTATAGAGCTGCTAGCTTGTACCATTCTTCCTTAGCTGTATATACATTATAATTAACTGCTAGAATAGTTTCACCGTCACCTGCTTTGTTTATTCTCCACCTTCATAGCTTCCCTTTCCTCCTCCCCGCTCGGTGCCTAGGAGCCATGGGGGAGGGGTAGGGGATGATATGACTTAGTCTTTTGTCTAACGGTTTTTGGACTACGACATTCCACGGACTCTGGATGGGAGGCAGGGAGCAGCATGGGATACAATACCAGCGGAGTACGGTGCTCATGGAGGTCGGCCAGTCTAGCACAGGAGCACCAGCTACTGGTTCCATGAGTGATTAGTTTACTTAGCTTCCGCGAGTGTTTGTAGTGAGGATTTGATGTATCGGGCTTGAGCCCGTTTATATTTCATTGTACTGGTTTATCTCAGTACTTCTATTATCATGTGGACTTTATGTGATTTCTCATATTTATTATTACATGTGATTGTGGACTTGGTTTTATCAGAACCCGTTAAAGCTTCTTTCTCTTTGGTGATCGTAAAGGGCGGCAGGATCGGTGTTTTTTAGTGGTGACCTTCCTGAGTGTCTGTGTCACCATAAAATGGCGGTTCAGGGCATAAGGCCTCGGGGCTTTAAAAGAAAAAAATGGGGTCTTACATAAACCTAGTCCAAATTTGTGTAGATGATATAATTTTTGGGTCTACTGATGATGGCTTATGCAAAAGGTTTGTTAAACTTATGCAAGAGAAATTTGAAATGATCAGTATGGGTGAACTCAAGTACTTCTTGGGCCTCCAAGTTAGACAGTCGGAGGATGGATTATTCATCTCTCAGTCTAATTTCACCAAAGTGTTAATAAAAAAGTTTAAAATGGAGAGTGCCTCCACCCTGAAAACTCCTATGGGGTTAAATATGTTAATAGACAATGATGAGACTGGGAAACTAGTTGATGAAACCTTGTATAAAAGCATAATTGTCTCCCTTCTTTATTCGACTGCTAGTAGGTCAGACATTATGTTTGTTACATGTGTTTATGCTAGGTATCAGACTTGCCCTAAAGAGTCTCACTGCTCTGCGGACAAAAAATTCTGAGATGTCTTAAGGTCACACCTGATCTTGGTCTGTGGTACCCTAGGAATAATGATTTTGAACTAATATGGTATTCAGATGCAGATTTTGCAGGTTGCAAAGAAGACAGGAAAAGCACATCAGGTACCTGTCAATTTATAAGAAGAAGACTAGTGTCTTGGAACAGTAAAAAATAGACTAGTTTAGCCATCTCTACAACAGAATCAGAGTACATATCAGCTGGGAGTTACTGTGCACAGATCCTATGGATTCAACATCAACTCCAAGACTACAATCTCCAGAAAAGTAAAAAACCCTATGTTTTGTGATTCTTCAAGTGTAATCTCAATAGCTAAGGATCTTATTTGACATGACAGGATCAAGCATATTGAAATTAGGTATCATTTCATAAGAGTGCATGTTAATAATGAAGATATCAGCCTTGAGTTTATCCCCACTGACAAACAAGTGGCTTATATCTTTACTAAGCCTCTTGATGAAGCCAAGTTCAATACCTTTAAATTTGAATTGGGCATGTTGAACTTGAGGTAGCATTATTATGGTAATGCATTTTCATTATGTATATATGTGCATTTGGAGGTAAACTTTTTGTAGGAAAACAAGAAAGAAAAGGTTTAACTGTCCAGGCATTGAGTACGCTGAGTTAACTAACCAGGAGTTGAGTGCGCTAAATTAACTCCAGTCATTGTGAGTGTTGAGTGCATCAAGTGCACTCAACACATATAATGTGATCGGTCAAAATTCGGCAAACTTATGTGTTCTCGAGTCGTATTTGTCTTCTCCTCCTCGTTCACTGATTCAATGGCTCACAAAAGAGTTGACTTCCTATTCGAGGGATCAAAACTTGTCTGAAATGGATTCAAGGATGCACCTGAGGAAGTTCATTTACTTCTTCGTCTTCTAAATGCCGCAGATTTGGAGTTGTTGGGTACATTGGTTAAATGTACCTGATTTGAAGAAGCCTCACCCAACTCAATGATATACATCATAATGTATTTGATGTATGTTGAGTTTACTTGTGCAGGTTAAGTAATTACTGGACTGAAGCAAAAAGTTTCTAAGTCCATGTGTCGACACCCAGAGGGAAAGTGTCGACACTCAAGAAAGCTTGTGTCGACACCCAGACAAGCAGTGTCGACACTTGGAGTCATTGTGTCGACACCTGGGATGCAGAGTCGACACCAGACAGAAAGTGTCGACACAAGGAGCTGTGTCGACACTCAGTGAAGAAAAGTGCAGACAGAAAGTGTCGACACAGGGAGCTGTGTCGACACCCAGTAAAGCTGTGTCTACATCAATAAGTGTCGACACTTGGAGCTGTGTCGACACTCAGCAAAAGTCAGCAGAGACTAAGTTAAAGTGTCGACACCCAGAACAATGTGTCGACACAACAAGAAGAGTCAGCACTTGAAGAAAGTGTCGACACCAAAAACAAAGTGTCGACACTCAACAGAAGAGTCAACACATGAAGTAAGTGTCGACACCTAGAATAATGTGTCGACACTCAGCTGAAGACTCTACACTTGAAGAAAGTGTCGACACAAGGAGCTGTGTCGATACTTAGCAAAGAACAGAATTATCTCCAAAATATTCTAAGTACAAGTGTCGACACTAAGGGAATGTGTCGACACTCAGCTGAAGTCTCGACAGAAGAATCATGTGTCGACACAAGGAGCTGTGTCGACACTTACCAAGTATCAACATAGAAGACTATGTGTCGACACCAAGAAGCAGTGTCGACACTTAACAGATTCAACACAAGAAGATGTGTCGACACAAAGGAGATTTGTCGACACTTAGAAGAATTCAGTTAAAGATAGAAGATCAAGTACTTATGTCGACACTCAATTTCAGTGTCGACACCTGAAGAAGAATCTGTGTCGAGACATACAAGGAGTTGTGTCGACACCTTGTAGACATGTGTCGACACTTACACAGCATGTGTCGACACTTGGACTATAAGTGTCGACACTTAAAGACAGAAAGTCTCGACACTTTCAGACAGTTAGAGATTTTCAAGAACTGACTGGATGACATGACAGCTGCCGTTCCAGCCGGTCTACAGCACCTGTCAGAGATGTCAGAATTCAGTTATGGACCGGACCAGCCGGTTACCATGAAGAAGGCCTATAAATAGGCTCATACAGTCTACAGAAATGGTGGTTGTTGATGATCAACTGTTGATCACATTGTTGAAGAACAAGTTATTAAAGTGGTACACAGAGTATCAAATCAAGAAGATCTTGCAGTTCAAGTGCAGATCTAAGCAGTTGGAGAGAGAGGGCTCCATCCAAGAAATCAGCCGTTGGAACTAGGCTGAGAAGAAGGGTTCAGATTTATTCTGGATTCTAAGTGGCAGAGGTCAAGGATCAACTGCAGGAGGATTCATTCTTATTCAGTTCTACTTTCAAGAAGCTTTGAAGAAAGCTAAGTCAGATTGAATACAGCTGAGTTCTTCCAAGAACTCATCAAGAAACTCTCAACTCCCCTCTCTTGTTTCTGAGTTGTTGAGTTAATATTTGTAATTCATTTTAACTTGTAGGATCCTTTGGATCTGAGTGAATTGTAAGCCTGTATTTATAAAGGCTGAGGGTAGGGCTTGAGGGCCTGAGTGTAGGAGATTATTATCTCTGAGTGTAGGCCTTGATTGGCTGAGTGTAGGCCTGGGTGGCTGAGTGTAGGCCTTTGTGGCTGAGTGTAGGCCTTTGTGGCTGAGTGTAGGCTTTGGGATAAAGCTGAGTTGTAAGGCTTTGGGCCTGAGGTATAGGAACCAATTTGGGTTCTGAGACAGTGGAGAAGTTTGGCCGAATCTAGTACACTGCTAGATAGGCGAAGGGGGAAAGTGGATGTACCCATATCTTGGGGAACCACTATAAAACACTGTGTCTACTATGCTGTGATGTGATTGTTGTTGTGTATGCTGTGTGTTTGCTGTGATAGAATAGTTAGAAATCTGTGATATTAACTGTTTGCTGCCATTAAAGTTTAAAAAGGATTAGGTCACCTATTCACCCCCCCCCCTCTAGGTGTTTAGGTACCATATCTTTCAAGTGGTATCAGAGCGAGGTTCCTCAAAACAAGGACTAACAGTCTGAGGAGATCCTGATTGGCAGATTCAGTCTAAGGCAAATTACAGATTCAAGAAAATCAAGAAACATTGGTTCTTCTGATAATCACAAGGAATTGGGTTCCATGAAATTGCCCATATGCAGAAAGTAAATCTTTGGGATCTGGAAGGAAAGGGTAAGGCTGTTTATGGAGGCCTCAGACCCTAGAATCTACATCACAGTAAAAGAGGGGCCTTATGTGCCCATGAAGATTTCAGTTCTAGATGCAAATCAAAGAACTCCAAAGGATTTCTCTGAGATGACTAAGGATGAGATTGTCCTAGCTACCATGGACAAGAGGGCACAAAACATTATAGTGAGTGCCATAGATGATGCAACATTTCAGAATCTTATACACTGTAAGACAGCCAAAGAGATGTGGGACACTCTTATAGTGTATATGGAAGGATCTGAAGAAGTTAGACAAGATAGAAAATCCTTGCTAAATCAGGAGTATGAGAGTTTTAGACAAGGAAAGGGTGATAGCAAAACTGAGTGCTATAAGAAGTTCTACAGAATAGTGAATGAACTCATGTCTTATGGAAGAGAGTTCAGTAACTATGAACTAAATGACAAGTTCCTAAGGTCCCTAACCAAAGATTGGGACACCAAGATCTGTGTCATAAGAGAAATGGCTAAGTTGGGGGAAATTCCTCCTCCTACACTGTTTGGCAAGTTATTGTCATATGAGATGCAGTTGATAGTGAGAAAAGAGGAGGAGAAATCAACAAGAATTGAACACAAGGAAAGAACAGTTGCTTTCAAGACAGATGTCCCCAGAAAGTGCAGGAATAAGTCATTAACTCCACCTCCAGAGGTAGTTGAATCAGAATCAGATGAGTCAGTCAGCACAAAGACTGAGAGCAGTGAAAGTGATGAAGACTTTGCTGCCTTCACCAGACACTTTCAGAAATTCTTGAAGAAGAAACAGTGGAGGTCAAGACCTTCTACTTCAAAGGGAAAGGAAGTCTTTTATCAGGAGAAAAAGCCTTCAAAGAAAGACAGGAAGAGGACAAAGTCAAGCAAGGCAACTGGTTCTAAGATAGTGTGTTATTGCTGCAATAGATAGGGCCATGTTATTGTAGACTGTCCTGAAAAGAGGAAAGAATCTGGTGACAGGAAAAAGACACATTTCAAAGGCAAGAAAGAGAAGTCTTTTGTTGCCAAGAAGGAGAAGACTCTATCAGATATCTCTTCTTCAGAAACTGATTCTGAGGCTGAGGCCTACATAGGGCTGTTTGCTGAAGAAGAAGAAGAAGAATTCATGTAGATCATGGAGTCTATTTATGAACAAGAAGACAGTCATTGCCAAGGGCTAATGGCTTTGACAGAGAGTGCCAAAATCCTGGAGCAGCCAGGACCCAGTAAGGTACAAGGTTCAAGTTCAAGTTCAGTTTCTTGTTCTAGTTCAGATTCAGATTCTTCTTCATCAAGTGATGAGAATGTATCTGAGTCAGAGGATGATATTCATCAGCTTATAGATGAATATAAGGTGCTGTTGCAGGCTTACAAGAAAAGCAAGTCCCTAGCCAAGAGTCAGGCAAAGGAAATTGCTGATCTTAAAGCTGCTGCAACAGATTTTGAGAAGCAATTTGATCAAAAGCTGAATGAGATAGCTAGGCTGAAACACATAACTGTGATTCAGATGGGCACTATCACCTTTAAGAATGATCAAATCAAGAGTCTGGAGATAAATCTTCAGAAAGAGAGAGATCTTGTTGCTAGGTTTTCTAAACCTAAGTCAGTGCTACCTTTAATTGATGAATTTGTTCATCATAAAGGCAAGGCTGGACTGGGCTTTATTAGACCTGCAGGGACTGAGCAGTCCAAGGGCAAAGCCCCAACATTCAACAAGCCTGCTGTAGACAAGACAGCCAAGGCAGTACCTAAGCAAAGATACAATAAGTTTGAATGTTGGTGCTGTGGCAAAGTTGGCCATTTTGCAGTGGACTGTTGGCACAATGCTAGTGCCAAAGTGAGTACCAAACTACCTGTTGGAAAGCCAGTGGGTAGCTTTGGCAGATTGCAGACTAACAAGTACCAAGGACCCAAGAATTCTTTGGGTTCTAAGGTTCATTAATCTGTTTTGCAGGTGAGTCCAAGTGGCCATACCCCAACATGGTACTTGGACAGTGGATGTTCCAGACATATGACTGGAACAAGAGGATTACTAAAGGACTATATTCCAATAAAAGATGGTCCAAAAGTAACTTTTGGTGGTTCTAAAAAAGGAATCATCAAAGGGTTTGGTAACATTTCTACAAACTTGGTTACCATTACTCAAGTGGCTTATGTTAATGGGTTAAAACACAACCTAATAAGTATAAGTCAATTAAGTGATGTAGGGTATGACATCTCATTTGTTAAAAATGGTTGTCATATCAAGAGGTCAAGTGATCAAGAGATCATTTTGACAGGTTATAGGAAAAGGAATGTCTACTGCCTAGACATTATGATTGAGAACAATGGTTCTCCAGTTTGTCTTGTAGCTGATGAGACAGTCTCTCATTATGTCAAATGGCACAAGAGGCTAGCCCATCTTAACTATAAGACAATTATCAAACTCTTTAGCAAAGAGTTAGTGAGGAATGGTCCTCAAGTTAAGTGTGTTAAAGATGGTATTTGCTCAGCTTGTCAAAAGGGCAAGCAGACTAAATCCATCTTTAGAAGCATAGAAAACAAAGATGCTGTGAGGTGTTTATACCTCTTGCATATGGATCTCTTTGGTCCAATGCCAGTTCCCAGCTTAGGTAGGAAGGTCTATACCTTTGTAGTTGTAGATGACTACTCAAGGTTTTCCTGGGTGTTCTTCTTAAGACAGAAATCTGAAACACCTAGTGTCTTCTATAGCTTTGTCAAGCAAATTCAGAATGAACTAAATAGTACAGTGGTCAAGATTAGAAGTGACCATGGTACTGAATTTCAGTCTGAAAGCATGACAAACTATGTGAAGACTTTGGGATATTTCAAGAATTCTCTTCACCTAGAACACCTCAGCAAAATGGCATTGCTGAGAGGAAGAATAGGACCTTGATAGAGGCTGGTAGGACCCTACTAAGTGATATATCACTGCCAGAGTATTTCTGGGCTGAAGCAGTCAACACTGCATGCCATGTTATAAATAGGGCTACCATCACTAAAGGGCTCAACAAGACCCCCTATGAAGTTGTGAAAGGCAGGAAACCAAACCTATCCTATTTCAGGATCTTTGGTTGCAAATGCTTCATACTTAACAATGGGAAGTCTTACTTAACTAAGTTTGCTGCCAAGTCCCAAGAGGGAATTTTTGTTGGGTACAGCAATAATAGTAAGGCTTATAGAGTCTACAACTTGACTACACAAGTTGTAGAAGAATCTGTGCATGTAGTTTTTGATGAGACTAAACTTATTAATAATGAGTTGTCTAGTAGTGTATGTAGCCCCACAGGTTTAACAAAGAAGATGGACAAGCTTACTATAGAAGAAGTACCTGCTACAAGACAGCAAGTAGAAGACAGTAGCTGTTGTCCAGGGGGAGAACTACATGTGCCAATTGCTGAAGAAATACAAGGAGTACAGCATGATGGAGATGCTGAAGAGGTTCAACCAGAAGTAAGGATGCCTCCAGCCAACAGGCATCTAAGAGATCATCCAGTAGAGCAGATTATTGGAGATGCAAGACAAGGAGTACAAACCAGGAGCAGATACATAAATGCAGCAATCTACTCCAGCTTTCTGTCTCAAGTTGAACCTAAGAAATTTGAAGAAGCAATACTGGATCCACAATGGACTGAAGCAATGCAAGAAGAGCTTAATCAGTTCAAAAGGTGCAAGGTCTGGGAACTAGTTCCTAAGCCTAAAGACCATAATATAATAGGAGTTAAGTGGATCTACAGGAATAAGATGGATGAACAAGGGGTCATCATTAAGAATAAAGCAAGACTGGTTGCTAAAGGATATAGGCAAGAAGAAGGTATTGATTTTGACCAAACCTTTGCTCCAGTAGCCAGACTGGAAGACATAAGGATGTTCTTGGCCTATGCAACCTATCAAGGATTCAAGGTTTACCAGATGGATGTCAAGTCAGCATTCCTAAATGGTAATCTTAAGGAAGAAGTCTATGTGGAGCAGCCTTCAGGTTTTGTTGATCCAACTCTACCTCACCATATCTATAGACTTAAGAAAGCTTTATATGGGTTAAAGTAAGCCCCTAGGGCTTGGTATGAAACTCTATCTAGTTTCCTCATTGAGAACAAGTTCTCAAGGGGGAAAATAGATAAGACTCTATTCCTTAGGGAATCTAGAGGCAAAGTCATACTAGTCCAAATATATGTAGATGACATTATATTTGGGTCTACTGAAAGCAGCCTTTGCAAAAAGTTTGCAAAACTTATGCAAGGTTAGTTTGAGATGAGTAGTATGGGAGAGCTGAAGTTTTTCTTGGGTCTCCAAGTTAAACAGACTGAGAGTGGTTTATCCATTTGTCAGTCCAAGTTCACCCTAGAACTCATAAGGAAGTATGGTATGGATTCATCCAGCACCATGAAGACTCCTATGGGGTCAAGTATGTCTCTTAGCAAGGATGATGCAGGTAAACCTGTAGATGAAACCTTGTATAGAGGGATAGTTGTCTCCCTATTATACTTGACTGCTAGTAGACCAGACATCATGTATGCTACATGTGTTTGTGCAAGTTATCAAGACTGCCCTAAAGAGTCTCATTTGACAGCAGTCAAAAGAATATTGAGATATTTAAAGGGCACTCCCTATCTAGGCCTCTGGTACCCTAGGAATGGAGATTTTGATCTAACAGGTTATTCAGATGCAGACTTTGCAGGATGCAAAGAAGATAGAAAAAGCACTACTGGAACCTGTCAATTCCTAGGTGGGAGACTAATTTCATGGAGTAGCAAGAAACAAACCAGTGTGGCTATCTCCACAGCAGAGTCAGAGTATGTGGCTGCAGGAAGTTGCTGTGCTCAACTTCTGTGGATACAACATCAGCTAGAGGACTATGGATTTCAGGTAAGTAGAACTCCACTTTTTTGTGATTCTACAAGTGCTATTTCAATAGCTAATAACCCTGTATCTCATAGTAGAACTAAACATATTGAAATTAAATATCATTTTCTTAGGGAGCATGTACAAAGAGAAGATATTTTATTAGAATATGTTAAAACTGATAATCAAGTAGATGATATGTTTACTAAGCCCCTAGAAGAAGCTAAGTTCAATAGATTCAAAATTGAACTAGAAATGATAAACTTAGAGTAAGTTTACAGAATTAAAATTGACGAAGTAAAAAGGTGTCGACACATAGACAAGTCTATGTCGACACAGAATAGTGGTGTCGACACTTCAGGAAAAAGGTGTCGACACATCTAGGAATGTGGTGTCGACACTTCAGAATGTTAGTGTCGACACATGTCAAGTAGGTGTCGACACATCCAATATGGTGTCGACACTTAAGTTTTACTCAGAATTTTTCTAAGTAAAGTCTCGACAATGTGTCGAGTTATGTTGTGTCGACACATAAACATGTGTCGACACATAAAATCTGTTGACTAAACTTGTGTCGACACATATGTGTCGAGACATTATAAGTCAGTGTCGACACTTATTGCCAGTGTCGACATATTTTGAGTTAGCTGTCCCGCCTGTTCATCTTCAAAATCAGAAAGGTATAAATAGGGTTCTGTCTTTGTTTGTCGACACGCTTTCAAAGTTTCGAGACCAAAACTACTGTGTCGACACCTCTCTTTTCTCACAAGACAAATTCTACAAACCCTAATGGCGCCTAAGCTTGAGGAGAACGTTAATGAAGGATATGAGCTAGTGCGCGGCGCGTTTGAAGAAGCAGATCAAGAAATCCAGGCGGTAGTAACCCTAGTCGCCGATTCTGGATTAGAATACTTAGTTTCTGAACCTACAAAGATTTGGAATAAAGAGGTTCTTGAATTCCTAAATGGAGCTCAGATAGATGAATCTGGATACAAAATCAAATCCAGAGTTCATGGTGCAAGGGTTAAGGTATCCCCTAAAAATCTGAGGAAGGTGCTCCAGCTACCAAAAACTTAAGATGAAGAAGAAGTCACTGCATCCAAGACCAGGGAAGCTCTAACCTAGTGTGGACTGGATCCTAAAATGAAGATTGGTTCTGTCTTTAACAGGAAAAGCATGAACAGCCAAGGCAAATTCCTGTCTGAGATTGTTGGTAAGGTCTTACTTAGCAAGCCTGGAGGGCATGACAGAGTGTCTGCCTCCATGTTCAATATAATGACAAGAATTATCTTCACTATAAGAACTGATTGGTCAGTTATAGTATTTGACAAGATTAAAGAAAGTCTGAAGAACCCCAACCTGGGCAGAATCTTAAGTCTCTACCTTGCTGGTGTGATACCAGAGATAATGAGTACTGCTGCAGGCAGCAAGATAAACCACATGAGGAAGATGGATCTAAGGATCTTTTCTAGATGGGACAGGGTGTTGTCCAAGGAAATGCCAACCCTAGAGAAGACAGTTACTGAGAAGGAGATTCCTCCAAAGAAAAAGAGAAAAACTACTCCAGTGGCACAAGAGTCCACTAGTAGTTCTGAAAGTGAAGAACAAGTTGTTTTCACTCCAGATGACCAAGAGGAAGAGACTGCAGTGAAATCTCCTGCTCCTCAAGAGGCTGCTGAGATCCAGGGGGAGCTGCCTCAAGCTAGCCCCATTCACAGGGATCACAGCCAGGGAGAGCCTCTAGTTATAGAAGAACCCTCTACACTGGAAAGTGAGCAAGCCACAACCATCATACAAGAGGTACTCTCTGACCTAAATACTTTAGAATATCTTATAGAAGATGCTGATTTATCTGATGTTCCTCAGCAAACTCAGCTGGATAGTCCAGTACCAGATGTTGTTAAAGATGACACATCTGCTGTACAAGTGATTCCTGATCCAGTGGTTGAAGAGCAAAGACTGTCTCCAGCTCCTTCACCACCAGAATACACAATGGAAGATTTATTCCTAAATCTGGATCAAGCAGATTTTGACAAGGAAACAGATGCTACTGAGAATAAGAATGCTGCTGCTGAGGGGGAGCAAGTGCAAGTTCTGGAAGAGCCTATAAGGCAAGAAACTGAGAAGGCACTTGATGTGCAACCTGAGAAGCCATCAAGCCCTAAGGACAGGGTTGACATAGCCAGCACTTCTGCCTCTGAAGATGAGGAGAGTGCTAGGGCAAAGAAGAAGAAACTGTATGTCTTCAAGAGAAGAAGTCAAAGTTATAAGAAAGCTTTACAATCAATTGCACCACAGCCTATAGTTCAGCAAGCTCCAACTGCTGATTATAGTGCTTTAATGGTTGCACTACAGATAAAGTTGGATGAGCAAAGGCAGGCCATAGAGAAGTATGTAGATGAAGGGCAGAAATCCTTACAATTTGATCTTGCCCAGGACATAAAGTCTATCAGGTTTGAGATGAACCTCAACAAGAAGGAGATGACTGAATGTTTCCACAAGGGTGGCAATGCAGTGGTGTACTTGGCCACCCACCAGGAAAAGATAAAGGCATAGGTAGATGATATAGCATTGAAGCAAGGATATGTTCTTGAAAATCAGTTAAGAATGAATGACAACTTGACTGCTTCTCATAATGCTATAGTCACTGAGTTGAAGAACAAGGCTGCTGAACCTTCTACATCTACTGCTGCTGCTAAAGCTGATTTTGATAAAGTATTTCAAGAAGAAATTTCTGATGTTAAGACTGCAATCCAAGCCTCCCAGAAAGCCATCTCTGAACAACTTCAAAAGCTCAAACCATTCTTTAAAGAGGGAATCAGATACTTGGATAGTCAAATAAGATTTCAAAAGGATGATGTCAGAGATCATATGGCTAGAGAAGTCATAAAGGGGGAGAGAGTTTTAGTCAAAGCTAGCTCTGATCATGCCAAATGGATCTCTAATTCCATCAGAGCTACACTGGGCTATCCTCCACTCTGTGATGATGACAATGTTGCTGAATCTGGGATTCAAACTGCATATCTTGGAGGTGAGCAACCAGAGGTAGCTCAAGTGATCTATCCTCCACCAGATTTTGACATGGTGCAAGCTGATATTCATCAGATGTATAGCCCAACTGAAGGGAAGTCTAATGTTATTCTGGATAAAGTGGTTCAGCCTATTACTGAAGCCATGCAAGAGGCATTACAGAAGGAGGAAGAGACAAGGTTGTCTAAGAAGAGCTTTAGGGAACAAGCAGAACAAAGGCCAGACTTTGAACAGTGGAGCCCTACCTCTAGGAATATAATATTAACTGCCTGGAAAGATGCCAAGGATAACACTCATGACAGGAACAAGTGGTTTTCTGAAGCTGAATGGAGAAAACATGAGATCAGGCAGGAAGCAATAGTTCAGTATATAAGGAAGGCAAAGATGGGAAAGCTACCTCCTACTGCAGTGGAGCCTAGCAAGTACTTTCCTAAGCCATATCACTATTTTGAGAGGCAGAAGATCAAAGCTGAAGAACTCAAAAAGAAAGATCTAAAAGGCAAGAATCCTGCTGATGCTGAAACTGCTGATGCCCCTGTCAAAGCTAAAGTTCAAGCTGGCAAAGGAATAGTTATCAAGGAACCTGAACAGAAATAGTTTAAGAATTTACTTGAAGATTATTTTGTAATCTTTTGAATGTAAAACATTTTTGTGAACTACAGAAAATGTATAAGACAAATGTTAGAACAATATGTGATCAATATATTTTATGATTGTTCTGTGAATATGCTATTTCTTAATTGTTCTGTGTTGATGTATGTGTATACATGTGTGATTTATACATGTTATGTTTACCCTGCTGTACTTTATCCTACTTTACATCATTTTGTAATTTTTAATTATGAATGGTGTATATCATTGACTAAGGGTTATGACTTCTCCAAATAGGGGGAGATTGTTGGGTACATTGGTTAAATGTACCTGATTTGAAGAAGCCTCACCCAACTCAATGATATACATCATAATGTATTTGATGTATGTTGAGTTTACTTGTGCAGGTTAAGTAATTACTGGACTGAAGCAAAAAGTTTCTAAGTCCATGTGTCGACACCCAGAGGGAAAGTGTCGACACTCAAGAAAGCTTGTGTCGACACCCAGACAAGCAGTGTCGACACTTGGAGTCATTGTGTCGACACCTGGGATGCAGAGTCGACACCAGACAGAAAGTGTCGACACAAGGAGCTGTGTCGACACTCAGTGAAGAAAAGTGCAGACAGAAAGTGTCGACACAGGGAGCTGTGTCGACACCCAGTAAAGCTGTGTCTACATCAGTAAGTGTCGACACTTGGAGCTGTGTCGACACTCAGCAAAAGTCAGCAGAGACTAAGTTAAAGTGTCGACACCCAGAACAATGTGTCGACACAACAAGAAGAGTCAGCACTTGAAGAAAGTGTCGACACCAAAAACAAAGTGTCGACACTCAATAGAAGAGTCAACACATGAAGTAAGTGTCGACACCTAGAACAATGTGTCGACACTCAGCTGAAGACTCTACACTTGAAGAAAGTGTCGACACAAGGAGCTGTGTCGACACTTAGCAAAAAACAGAATTATCTCCAAAATATTCTAAGTACAAGTGTCGACACTAAGGGAATGTGTCGACACTCAGCTGAAGTCTCGACAGAAGAATCAAGTGTCGACACAAGGAGCTGTGTCGACACTTAGCAAGTATCAACATAGAAGACTATGTGTCGACACCAAGAAGCAGTGTCGACACTTAATAGATTCAACACAAGAAGATGTGTCGACACAAAGGAGATGTGTTGACACTTAGAAGAATTCAGTTAAAGATAGAAGATCAAGTACTTATGTCGACACTCAATTTCAGTGTCGAGACATACAAGGAGTTGTGTCGACACCTTGTAGACGTGTGTCGACACTTACACAGCATGTGTCGACACTTGGACTATAAGTGTCGACACTTAAAGACAGAAAGTCTCGACACTTTCAGACAGTTAGAGATTTTCAAGAACTGACTGGATGACATGACAGCTGCCGTTCCAGCCGGTCTACAGCACCTGTCAGAGATGTCAGAATTCAGTTATGGACCGGACCATCCGGTTACCACGAAGAAGGCCTATAAATAGGCTCATACAGTCTACAAAAACGGTGGTTGTTGATGATCAACTGTTGATCACATTGTTGAAGAACAAGTTATTAAAGTGGTACACAGAGTATCAAATCAAGAAGATCTTGCAGTTCAAGTGCAGATCTAAGAAGTTGGAGAGAGAGGGCTCCATCCAAGAAATCAGCCGTTGGAACTAGCCTGAGAAGAAGGGTTCAGATTTATTCTGGATTCTAAGTGGCAGAGGTCAAGGATCAACTGCAGGAGGATTCATTCTTATTCAGTTCTACTTTCAAGAAGCTTTGAAGAAAGCTAAGTCAGATTGAATCCAGCTGAGTTCTTCCAAGAACTCATCAAGAAACTCTCAACCCCCCTCTCTTGTTTCTGAGTTGTTGAGTTAATATTTGTAATTCATTTTTAACTTGTAGGATCCTTTGGATCTAAGTGAATTGTAAGCCTGTATTTATAAAGGCTGAGGGTAGGGCTTGAGGGCCTGAGTGTAAGAGATTGTTATCTCTGAGTGTAGGTCTTGATTGGCTGAGTGTAGGCCTGGGTGGCTGAGTGTAGGCCTTTGTGGCTGAGTGTAGGCCTTTGTGGCTGAGTGTAGGCTTTGGGATAAAGCTGAGTTGTAAGGCTTTGGGCCTGAGGTGTAGGAACCAATTTGGGTTCTGAGACAGTGGAGAAGTTTGGCCGAATCTAGTACACTGCTAGATAGGCGAAGGGGGAAAGTGGATGTACCCATATCTTGGGGAACCACTATAAAACACTGTGTCTACTGTGCTGTGCTGTGATTATTGTTGTGTATGCTGTGTGTTTGCTGTGATAGAATAGTTAGAAATCTGTGATATTAACTGTTTGCTGCCATTAAAGTTTAAAAAGGATTAGGTCATCTATTCACCCCCCCCCCCCTCTAGGTGTTTAGGTACCATATCTTTCAGGAGTATATGTTGTCAGAGCCATGCACTATTTGGAAAAGAGAATTGCTAGAGCTGTACTACAATGGTAAAGTTGATTCCTTCTCGTCCAAGATAAAAACCTCAATAAGTGGAAACAAGATTAACCTTACTTCTAGAAAATTAAGCAAGGCCTTGAAACTGACCAGGGTCAACCAATCTGATGAGGAAAATGAATTATTTCTTAAGGATGTCAAGTCGGCTTTGAAATGGTGTGGTTTAGGGTGTCAAGTGGGAAGGTTCAACCATCCTCTCAGGCACCTTATCAGTCTATTTATAGGCCTATGAATCCGATCTACAAATATCACTTCTGCATTAACCTGAAATGACCAAAACACCCTGGGCTGGGTCTGCCAACAGCCAAACTTTGCTGTTCTGGAGAGCTATACGCAGACCCTTAGGGGTAGAAATGGAAAACCACCTGGGGCACAAAAGTAAAATCCCCCTCGAGGGTAAAAAAGGTAAAGACATCTCTTCTCACATGTGGCGAGTGGGGAAGGAACTGACGGGCGAGACGACCGCCCTGTCCGTCTCGCCGGCCTCTCGCCCTGTGGGCCATCTCACCCCCTGGGAGGTCTCGCCTACTAAGAGGTCTCGCCTACTTCAGAGGGCTGTCCACCTCTCGCCTCTTGCAGGTGGGCATCCTCTCATCTCGCCAGACTCCATTTCTCGCTTGCTGGATCTCCTCTCGTGAGCCCAAGGTTGTACACAATACCCGCTCTTTTCGAGGCTGCCCTAACCTCGGAAAGATAAGTCCAACCGCAGCTCGCGATGTCAGGACTCATTCATGAGAATCTTTGGTTGGCCCCCCCCCTATGGGGCCTATAAATATGAGATCCCAGTCTTTATTTGGGACCCTTTAGCCTTCATTTATTCTTCCTTCAGAATGTCTCACAGTCAGAGCTTCCGCGAGCGCCTGGCGATGGTGCGAAGGCGAAATAAAACCAACACGGACGCCCTATTCACGGACCTGGGGCGCATTCCTCCCTTGACCTCTCCGTCCTCTCGCCTAAAAAAGATGAAAGCTGCCTGCCTCCCTCTCTCGGCGGGCGCAACCTCCTCTGCCCCTTCAACAGACAACCCTTTCGCTTTTTCCGGAGAGAAGCAGGTAATCTCATTACTCTTTCCCTTCTTTAGTCTCGCCTGCTGACTACGCTTTTTCAGGGAAGTTTCGCTGATTCACCTGTGTCCGCCAATCCTCCTGATAATATCAACCAAGCTCATCAGCGCACTGACTCGCCCGAGGCATCCTCCCCACCTGTCTCGCGGAAAGAAGACCTCTCGTGAATTCTGGGGAACCCTCGCATACCCAGTAAGAGTTTTCCCTTTTCGCTTTTTCCTTCAATTCGCCTTCTTTTCTCCGACCCATGCGAGCTCATCCTTGCTTATGATTTCTCTCCTTCTATGCAGGTATCCAATTTGATTCTGATACTGAAGATGCTCCCGTGTCTCCTCCCCTCTCGCACCTTCCACGCCCTAACGAGATCGAGGACTACTTGGGCGATCCCATGGATACTCTAGAGCTGAAGAGGAGGACGGCTAGGATTTTTCGGAAGTACACGCACATAATCGCGAGATGGAGCTGGAGAAGTAGGCCTCTGACCGGCGTATGGACTGGCTAGAGACAGAGTGCCACCGCCTTGCTGCCGAGAGGGAAGCTGGCGACGTAATGGACGGGACGGACCCCCAGGCCATCCTGAACAAGACGGACGAACACCTCCGTCTCGCGCGCCGCGGCGTGGTCGCCGCTCGCGCTTTTCATCTTCCTGGCCGCCCTCCCTTGGCGGGAGGTCAGGATGGTCGCTGGAAATGGATCAGGAACTAAGCTGTCGTGGGTCCGTCTCGCCTTCTCCAGGCCCTCCTATATTATCGCTGCTGATTTAACTTTTTAATTACTGATGCATTGTATAAAAACTCTGGGCGAGATGCCCCCTCTGTGAGATGAAATATTTTATTATTTCGGTACTGTACCTGTCATATCATGCAGTTTTTCATCATTACCCTGATTGGACCTTTTTTCAATAATGATGGCTTTTATCTCGAAAAGACCGCTGCGGCGCCCCCGCCCCTTGGGTTCTAGAGAGAGATAGGAAAAGAGAAAGAGAGAGAGAGAGAGAGAGAGAGAGAGAGAGAGAGAGACGAAGCGTCGGGGTGCCTCTTCATTTCCCGCCGCTTGACTTTCCCGCTTAATTCCCTCTCTCCCTCAATCCTTATAAATATCTCAAACCCAGGCATTCCTCTGCTTTTGTTATTCTAAGCCGTCTCTCTGGTTGCAGCTCCCGTCTCTCTCCTCTTCCTCACTCATCTTGCGTCCCGCTCTCTCTGAGCCGTTCTCTTCCCTTTTATTGTCTTCTCGCCTGCCATGGGAAAGAAGAAGGTGGAAGAAGGCGAGGGGCGCAGCCGCTGCGGAAAGCGGTTCGTGGACCACGACTTCCCTCTCAGCAGACTGCCAGATGAAGAATATGCTCGCTTCGCCAGCGAGTATCTCGCTGACGGTTACTTATCCCGCCCGCCCAAGGTTGGCGAGTGCATCAACACCTTCTACCCCAATGAGCTGGCCTTCCCCGTCTCGCACTTCGAGGCGGGGCTACGTCTTCCTCTTTGGCTAGAGGTCAAGTTGGTTCTCAAGTACTTTGGGGTTGTCCCTACCCAATTCAACCCCAACGCCATCTCCATGTTGATTGCTTTTTCCTGCTACCTACGGCGAGAGCGCATCGAGTTTAGCTTGAGAGCCTTTCGCAAGCTGTTCGTCTACCACGCAAAAGACGACGACGTCTCTTATTTCACGGGCCAAGGCCTGAAGGTGTGCGAGACACCGAATAAAAACCACCACTGGCTGACTCGCTTCGTCTTCATCTATGGAGATTTAGGAGGCGTCCCTCTCGCACCGGTATCTCCTGCCGAATGTTACTATGAGACCCCCAAGGTGGGGGTGCCGAGAAGGACCACTGCGACTTCTTCGCATGGAATAATTTCGAGGTCAACTACCTTAGGCGAGACCTCGACTCGCTTCCCGCCGTCTTCCCTGGCGAAGGTATGCTCCTGCCCCCCCCCCCCCCCCCCCCCCTCTTTAGCCTTGTAAATTTGTCATCTGCTGACTGTCATCTCGCCCAGGAGAAAGAACCGTGCCCGTCCATCCCCCTTATCAAAGTAACCGGGCTCTCGCCTTAGCAAGTATGGCGGCGGAGGCCGCGAAGGACACGATGAATCCCACCCCAAAAAAGAGGCCCGGGGACGCGGGCACTTCTCGGCACAGCCCCAAGAAGAAGGTGAAGAAGTCTGTCTCCTTCCAAAAGGAGAAACGATCTGTCAAAGAAAGGAAAGAGCCATCGGGATCCCTATCCCCCATATCTTTATCGTCCCCCTAGCCTTCCCGACTACCCGTCTCGCCTGTCCGCGAGATGGTCTCGTCAGAGCCAGCTGCCCCCAGCAATGTTCAGCCTTCTAAGCTCCCTCCCGGCGAGACTAGCTCCTCCAATCACCCGGCTCCCGCCTCGCACCCCAATTACAACATGGGGCATGTGACTGATGACGATGTCGGCGAGCCGGTTCTCTTATGGGACAAGGATGCTAACCGCGTGTCGGTGTCCACTCTCCTTCCCTCCTGGAAAGAGCAGGACACCCCCACCAGTCACGCCTTCTCCCCTAGGGTTTGGGTTATATGGTGGCCTTGGCTCTGAGCCCGCAGATAATGAGGCATCGCGGGATCTCATTCTGAAAAGTGCTCATTCTCAATTTCGCTCCCTGGAGCTCACGCACCGAGTCTCGCGCCACCTTATTTTCAACAATAGAAAGTGGAAGGAAGCGGAGGCCGGCCTCGCCGCGGAACGGGAGAAATCCATCGACTTGGAGAAGCAATTGATTGTTACCGACAACCTCCTCGCGCAGAGCCAGGGTGGTGTGGTAAGTTTTCTTACTGTTGCTTTGCTAGTCTTACTCTCTGCTTTTTATAGTCCCTTACTCACTCTCTTCCAGCAAGATGCCGAGACGGCCAACAGAATGCGCTCGCACATTGAGGAGTTGGAGGGGGAGAACAAGAAATTGAAAGCTGAAAATCTCCTCCTCCGGAACAGCGCGGTACCCCCCTTGGACCAATTTCCCGTTCCTTCCCGCTACTCTGTAGACGAGGTGGACGCCATCTGTCGAGACTCCAATATCAAGACGGCGGAGGTTGTTCTTAAAATGATGAAGGAGCTGGGGGTGGTGCGCGAGGATGCCGAGACGGTAACCGCCCGCGACTTGGTCCCCCGCTTGTACGACGAGACAGACAGCAGTTCTTCTTCTGATAGCGAGTAGCACATCATCAACTGCAGTGGCTTCTCTTCCCCTTTTTCTTTTCTCGTCTAGTACTTGTAGTTTTGATAGACAATTCCTCGAAAAAGGAAAGCAAAGTGTTCTTGTTTCAAGGATATTTTGTTTAAACCTTTTACACATTAATTGTTGCTTCCATCTTAGGCCGTCTTGCTTAATAGCTAGTCAAAAGCGCGAGACAAACTTTTTAGATGTTATTTAATCACTGCTTTTATCTTCCGCCGTCTCGCTTAATAGCTAGCCAAAAGCGCGAGACAAACTTTTTAGATGCTATTTAATCACTGCTTTTATCTTCCGCCGTCTCGCTTAATAGCTAGCCAAAAGCGCGAGACAAACTTTTTTGATGCTATTTAATCACTGCTTTTATCTTCCGCCGTCTCGCTTAATAGCTAGCCAAAAGCGCGAGACAAACTTTTTAGATGCTATTTAATCACTGTTTTTATCTTCCGCCGTCTCGCTTAATAGCTAGCCAAAAGCGCGAGACAAACTTTTTAGATGTTATTTAATCACTGCTTTTATCTTTCGTCGTCTCGCTTAATAGCTAGCCAAAAGCGCGAGACAAACTTTTTAGATGCTATTTAATCACTGCTTTTATCTTCCGCCGTCTCGCTTAATAGCTAGCCAAAAGTGCGAGACAAACTTTTTAGATGCTATTTAATCACTGCGTTTATCTTCCGCCGTCTCGCTTAATAGCTAGCCAAAAGCGCGAGACAAACTTTGGATCTCTCTTCGCCCATACTACCCGCGAGATCAGCTGAGCGTTAGCGCTCGTATCGCCGCAAGATTATCCTGCGTTGAAGTCCCTGGAGATCAGCCGCCCTACTTGACAGGCCCCCGCCTTCTTATTCTAATCTTGCGGTTTGAATAAGGAAGGTCCACTCGCCATGGGCGAGACCACCCATGCTGAGTGTCGGCCAGAGACCCTCTTCACTGGCCTGATTCCTGACCCTTCCCCCTTTTTTAGGGATTTTCCACCAATCTTCTGATGAACATGGACCTTTCTCCACGCGAACTATTATGAAAGGGCAACTAGATCTGATATACTCTAGAGGGGGGTGAATAGAGTATATGGTGCTTAAAAACTTTTTACAAGCTTTTACAACAATTATTGTAATATGTGTCAGCAGGGAAGCAATAAAGAATCTAACTACAGCACTAAGCTAAACAAAAACTAAGCACAAAGAGAATCAAGGCCAGAAACAAAAAGTAAACAAGCAGAACCAGAAGACACAAGGAAATATAGTGGTTCCCCAAACTTGGGTACATCCACTCTTCTACCACCCTAGGTAGGAATCCACTGCAGGATGAGTTGATCAGGTGTCCTGGGCACCAATGAGCTTTTGATAAGGTGCTCAAAAACCAAAGCAGATTTTTTGATCAGGTGTCTTGCCACCAATGAGCTTTTGACAAGGTGCTCAAAAACCAGGTTCAAACTTTTGAAGGGAGTTTGAAAAACCCTTTACAGAGTGGGGGTGAGAGAGTGATGGCAGTCTTCTGTTTCTCAAACAGCTGAGAAGACTAAGTGGATTGATGTCAAAGCTCCCCCTGAATCCTTGAAATCTTCAGGACGAAAAGCTTTGCTTGAGGGTGATAGGCCTTCAAATATAGAACTCCAGCAGTGGATGATTTCAGCAATGGCTGAAATGTTGAGTGTCTGGAGTCTTGAAATGATGTTGGCCTTGAACACTTTGAAAGATGAAGAGATTTTGAAAGCTTGATCTCTTTGATGAGTGTTCTTCAGAATTCTTTTTGATAGAAGATTTTGAATGAGTCTCTGTACTCTGTATTGTGTGTTCTCTTCTTGTTAATCTCTGTTGATTCAAAAAAAACATTCTGTCTTTTATTCTCTGTTCCTGAATAGAATATCATTCTCTGTCAAGGATAGCCGTTGGTCTGCATTGATTGCATCCTTAATTGCATAATCTCTTCTGGAGGAAAGTCCACAGAATTATTCCTTGAAAAGTCCCTTGAAACTTGGTCCAGAAGTAAATGAAAACGGCTAGCAAATCTTTGAATTAATTGCAGAATAACTTCTGACTGATTTGAATTTGAATTCTGGAAGTTATCTGAAATCGTCGAACTAAGCTCTGTTATCGTCGAGCTGAGCTCAGCGAACTGGAAAACTCAAGCAGTAAAATAATCGTCAATCTGAGCTCAAAGATCGTCGAACTGAGCGCAGAGATAAAGATCCAATGCAGAGTCAAAACCGTCGAACTGAGCTCACCGATCGTCGAACTGAGTTCGACGATATTAAGAAGTTGAGCTCAGCGATCGTCGAATGGAGTTCGACGATCTGTCGAAGTTGAGCTAGACGATCGTCGACCGGAGTTCGACGAATCGTCGTGCTGAGCTCGACGATCAGACTTGGTCTCCAGACAGAAAAACTTGGTATTCAGGGCAGCTTCCAATCCTAGATTTCTAACCCTTAGATTCAATTCTAATTGACCTATTAAGCTATACAGGAGGTCAAACAAAGGTTCCTAGAGACATAGTGATCCTGACCCAAATTAGTAATAGGGTGTTCCAACAATCTCCCCTTATTTGGGTTAGGATGACTATTTACAGACTTTGGAAAAATTCAAATAACAACATACAATCAGAGAAACATAAAAACAGCAGCTAGACATTGCAGAAACATCACAGAGATATATATATATGTATATATGTCATCCAGATAGCAGTCAGAATTCATAGAAATTGTCATCTTACACTGTCACTTCTTCTCTTTGCCTTTGACAAGTTTGATTTCTCTGTTTGGATTTAGAGCTTCCTTGTTGGACCTGGTGTCATCTGCTGCACCCAAGTAAGTTTGCTTTGAAGATCTGGGACCACAGCAGCAGGATGCAACTCCATATATCTCTCAGCATCAAAGAATTTGCTGGAAGCATATTTGTCTAGTTCCTTTTGTCTTTGCTCTGACATTGTAGAAATATTTGAAGTGTCTAAACCTTGCTCTCTGGCCTTCTTGATCTGGTCTAGTGCAGCCAACTCCTTCATCCTAGCAGTCCAAGCAGATGGATTCTTTTCAGGGTCCTCAAATGGTACAGGTGGCTCATACCTGTTGGAAGAATTGTCTTGAGGAGGCCTGGCAGACACTGTCTCTTTGAGCTTGTAGGGGAAGGGACCAGAAGTAGTATCAGCAGGACTATGTCCTCCCCTGGAGTATGGGTGCTGCCTGGAATACCCTTTGGAATAAACTTGAAAATCTCTTTGATTACCCCTGTATCCTCCTCTCCTAGAATAAGAACCCCTAGACTGGCTTTCCCTTTGGTAGGATCTGGCATGGGGTTGATAAGGAGCCTGGCTTCTAGCTGGGGCTTGACTTGCAGAGCTGCCACCTGCACCTGCATCAGGAGGAGATGGTGGAGGAGGATGAGGGTGCTGGAACTGGGATGAGCCCTTTTCATACTTTCTCTTCTTCTTCATGGCCTTGAGCTGATTTTTAGAATATTGCATCCAATGTTCTGTGATGGGGCAGTTATGCAGAATATAATAAGGAATATTATTATTATCCTTGACTTTTGCAGGAGGAACCCTTTGCATAGCCTTGCTCCTAGCTTTCCTTTTCCTTGTAATAGTAGCAGCTGAATCATCAGAGTCTGTTTTGAATTCATCAGTCTCAGAACTCTGGTCATCATATATAGCATCAATTCTCTTCATCAAATCTTTCTTCAGTTGAACAGCAGCAGATACAGGAGGTGAAGTAGGAACAACAACAGCAGCAACATAGGTGACAGCAGCAGATGGAGCAGCAGATGGAGAGGGTGCAATAGGAACAAGTACAGCAGATGCAACAGATACTGGAGTAGAGACAGCAGAAGTAACTGTAACAGTCTCACTATCAGCAGAAATTTCAGTAACAGCAGAAACAACATCAAAAACTGCAGCAGGCTCAAAAACAGTGGCCTCTGACATCAGAAGATCTTTTGATGTTTGCTCATCAGAACCAGTTGGGATTTCAGTAGCAGTGTGAGCAATCTCAGCAGTATCAACAATTTCAGAAGCAAAGTCAGTGTTTTCTTTAACAGTAGCAGCAGCAGCAACATCTTCAGAAGCAGCAGTCACTGAATGTACAAATGCAGAGATAATGCTAGAGTCACAGCAAGAGACAGGCACCAGTGCCTTGGACAAATCTTCTGGGGGCTGGACAGCATTAACCTCTGGGAGATAGCTGAAGAATGCAGGATCAAAGGCAGAAAGCAAAGACCTTAGGTATATTGCAAGAACTGCAGTAGGAGCCTGACATTCTGGAGGCACAGCAACAGTAGCAGAAGGGGCAGCAGACACAAGAACATCAGCAGCAGCAGCAGTATCATCAGCAGTAGGAGCAGAAACAGCAGCAGCAACAGCATGAAGGCTTGCTTCATATGACATCTCCCCCTGCCTAGATGCAGAGACATCTGTATCAAGGCAAACTGCTGGTGGTGCTGCCTGAGGAAGGAGGGAGGAAAGCCTGGCAGAGAGGGCTGCCACTGACAAGTGTAGAGGAGCCAATGAGGTCTCCAAGAGTAGGGAGAGCCTGGGGGCAATTAGTTCATACAACATGTCAGCTAGGGCTGAGAGGTCTACTTGCTCAAGAATAGGAGCAGAGGTAGATGGAATGGGGATAGCTGAGGATGCTGGAAGTGGAGGGCTGGAGAGTGGAATGGATGGCTCAGGTGTTGGGATAGTGGAAATGGAGGACAAGGGGATGGATATGGATGGGGTGAAAGTGGTTTGGTCAATGATATGGTGGAGGAGATCTTGGAATGAAGTTGAGGAGGAGGGTAAATCTGGAGGAGAGGATGGGGAATCATCCATATAGGAGTCATCCAGGAGGGTGAAGGATGGAATGGATGGAGAAGAGGTGATATCTGGTGGAGGGTATGAGAACAGTGGCTGGAAGTGGTCTGCTGGTGGAGGCAGAATGGGTTCTGGAGATGGAATTGTTGTTGGAGATGGGCTAGAGATGGTAATGGTGGATGGAGCTGGAATGGTGGAAGGAAGAGGTAGGGTTGGAATTGGAGGAGGAGAAGAGGCAGAAACAGCAGCAGCCAGGTCCTTTGCAGGAGCAGAGACCTGTGGGGGAGTGACTCCATGAGTCCTGGTGCCTGAAGGAGCACTTGAGGAGGGTCTGCCAGGCTTGCTGATTTGCCTGTCCCACTTGCCAAAGAGGGCACAGGTGAGTCTCTTGGAGGCATTTATGTGCACTCCAGAGGAGACCAGCAAGGCAGGGCACCTGTTTTGCAGGAAGACTCCAAGAATCCTTCCAAAGTTAACAAAGCTTTTGTTTATTTTCTTCTTGATTAGGTCAAAGAAGACCTCTCCCCAATTCAAACTTCTTTTATCCACTAGAGCTCCCATGAGGCAGAGCTGGTATCTGGAGATAGTATCATGAGCTGAGTGCTTTGCCAGCAGCACTTTTCCTACCACATCTGCTAGGAACCTGTACTCAACAGACAAGTTCCTTTTGAATAACTTGCTAGGGTTTCCTTCTGGATGACCCATCCTGGCAAGCATGTCAGAAAACTCCTCTCCAGATAACTCAGTAGTATCATCTCCATTCCTTAGTCCAAAAACCTCTGTTAAAATGGTGGGGGTCAGAGGTACCTGAGTTCCAGAAATGGACCCAACTATTGTGGAGTTGTCTTGGTTATGAGCAGTATAGACCCACTCCTTTATCTCATCTGAAGCAAGCTTGATTCTAGTGGTCATGAGGGCAGACAGATTCTGATCCTTGAATAGATCCAGTATATCTTGGAAGATTTGATCAGTGGTGTTGAAAGATTCCATATCAATGTCGAATCCAGCATCGAACTTCATTGCGGCTAGAACTGCAACGGACACAGCCATTGTACCTGCAAAAATTCAACAAACAAAACGACCAAGCGTAGAACTGTTTGGAGGGAAAGAAAATCCTTGCAGAGAAATCGAAAGCGCAAGAGAGAATGACGGCGAAAAATGAGTTTTATATTAGGGTTCGACGCAGAATTGGAAAGATCGTTGAACTCAGTTCGACGATCGAGGCTTCTAAAGGAATCTGAAGAGACTCCAACATCGTCGATCTCCGTTCGACGATCTTGGAAAGCGTCGAGCTCCGTTCGACGATCGTTCAGTGAACATAATCGTCGAGCGCCGTTCGACGATCGTTGACCGGAAGAGATAGTTCATACTATCTGAGAGGCGCTAAACTCAGTTCGACGATTCTAGAAATCGTCGATCTCCGTTCGACGATCTTAGGGGAAATCGTCGAGCGCAGTTCAGAGATCAGAAAAATTCTAGACACTAAGAAAAATCAGAATTTTTGCCTAGTCTTGGTCAATTTTTAGCTTTCAAAATCTCGGAGATTATTTAAGACTTACTCCATCTAACATTCCTAACTGATTTAGGAAGAAGGTGTGTTTCTTTTCATCCAAAGGCTTGGTGAAAATATCTCCCCTTTGTAAATCAGTTGGGATATATTGTAATTCAATTTTGTGTTTTTCAACATTATCCCTTAAGAAATGATGCCTTATCTCTATGTGTTTTGTCCTACTATGGAGGACTGGATTTTGAGCTATAGAAATAGCACTTGTATTGTCACAAAAGATTTTAGACTTCTCTAAGTTGTAACCATAGTCTAGGAGTTGGTTTTGAATCCACAATATTTGTGAACAACAACTGCCTGCAACCATATATTCAGCTTCAGCAGTTGAGGTTGACACAGATGTTTGTTTCTTACAAAACCAAGAGACAAGTCTGTCACTAAGGAACTGACAAGTTCCACTGGTGCTTTTCCTGTCAATTCTGCATCCAGCATAATCAGCATCAGAAAATCCAGCTAAATCAAATGCTGAATCTTTTGGATACCAGAGACCTAGATTTGGACAACTTTTAACATACCTGAGAATCCTCTTTACTAATGTTAGGTGTGACTCTCTAGGGCTTACTTGGAACCTAGCACATATACATGTAGCAAATATTATATCTGGTCTACTAGCTGTAAGATACAGTAAAGAGCCAATCATTGCTCTATATGTTGTCTGATCAACAGGTTTCCCATGTTCATCAGCATCCAATACAGCATTGGTAGGCATGGGTGTTTTCATACAAGATGCCTCAGACATACCAAATTTCTTAACCAGTTCATTAGCATATTTGGTTGAGAAATAAAGATGCCTTCAGCATGTTGTTTGACTTGCAATCCTAGGAAGAAGGATAGCTCACTCATGCTACTCATCTCAAATTTAGAATGCATCAGGTTAGAAAACCTTCTGCACAATTTTGAGTCAGTAGAACCAAAAATGATATCGTCTACATAAATTTGCACTAGTAGGGTATGGGACTTATGGGTTCTGATAAAAAGAGTTTGGTCTACTCTACCCCTTATAAAACCATTTTCCAAGAGAAAACATGCTAGGGTCTCATACCATGCTCTAGGAGCTTGCTTGAGACCATATAATGCTTTGTTCAGTCTAAAAACATAATCAGGAAGAGTTGGAGAGATAAAACCTGGAGGTTGTCTGACATAAACTTACTCTTTGATGTCTCCATTCAAGAAAGCACTTTTGACATCCATCTGATAGACTTTGAAGCCTTTGTGAGCTGCATAAGCTAGAAATATCCTGATGGCTTCCAATCTTGCAACAGGTGCAAAAGTCTGGTCGTAGTCAATTCCTTCTTCTTGAGAATATCCCTGAGCAACTAGCCTTGCCTTATTCCTTATTATTACTCCTTGATCATCCAGTTTGTTTCTGAATACCCATTTTGTTCCAACAATGGAATGATCCTTAGGCTTTGGCACTAGTTCTCATACTTTGTTCCTCTCAAATTGATGCAACTCCTCTTGCATTACAATGATCCAGTGTGGATCTTGCTTTGCATCTTGAATGGACTGAGGTTCAATTTGAGATAGGAAGCAGGTGTGCAACAGGTTTTGGTTGACCTGATTTCTGGTTTGCACACCAGCTGAGATTTCTCCAATTATTTGGGTAATTGGATGGTCTCTTGATGTTACTAAATCAACAGGGGGTGTTGATTGTTCACCAACCTGTGTTGTTGTTTCCTCTTGTGGTACAACAACTGGCTCTTTAGTTGGTGGTTCAATATGTTGAGCATTGCCTTCATCTTCATTACTTTCTTCTTCTTGAGCAACCTGTAACTTGTTCATATCTTCAACTAGAGAATGTTCCTGCAAAGGTTCTATGGTAGAAGAAATCTTCTCCTTGAAAGACATGTTAGTTTCATCAAAAGAAATATGAACAGATTCCTCAATTTTCAAAGATGATTTATTATAGACCCTATAGGCCTTGCTGATCATGGAGTATCCCAGAAACACTCCTTCATCAGCTTTGGCTTGAAATTTTGCTAAATATTTCTTGTCATTATTGTGAATATAGCAAATACAACCAAAAATTCTGAAATAGTCAACTTTAGGTTTCTTCCCTTTGAGTAACTCATAGGGAGTCTTTCCCTTTAGTTTATGTATCAGACTTCTGTTCAGCACATAGTTGGAGGTGTTCACTGCCTCTGCCCAAAAGGATAGAGGTAGATGAGCATCTGACAACAATGTAGTGGCAGATTCAATAAGGGTTCTATTTTTCCTTTCAGCTACCCCATTTTGTTGAGGAGTTCTAGGAGCTGAGAAAGTATGTCTGATCCCTTCACTCTGACAGAACTCTTGCATAAGAAGAGAATCAAACTCTGTCCCATGATCACTTCTGATCAGGGCAATGTGAGTATTGAATTCAATCTGTATACATTTGAGAAACTCTGTCAGACACTTAAAGTTATCAGACTTCTTCCTTAGAAAGAACACCCAAGTGAATCTAGAGAAGTCATCTACAATTACTAAAGTGTAGGATTTCCCTCCTAGGCTTTGTACTGTGATGGGTCCAAATAGATCCATGTGTAACAGATACAATATCCTAGGTGAATCACTCTTATTAAGTGACTTAAAACTATTTTTAGTTTGCTTGCCTAATTGACAGGCCTTGCAGAGTCCTTCCTTCTTGTAGGGGCCAGAAGGTAGTCCTCTAACAAGGTTGTCCTTGGATAGCCTAGCAATAGTTCTAAGGTTTAGGTGTCCTAGTCTCTTATGTCATAAAACATTTGGTCTACAGACTGAATTAAACAAGCAGATATCTATATCAGTTGAAAGAAAGTCTACTAGGTAGATGTTACCTTTCCTTATACCTGTCAACACAGTTGTGTTGTCCTCTGACTTGATTTTGCATAAGGCTTTGCTGAAGGTCACCTGGTAGCCTTCATCACATAGCTGACTGATGCTGATTAGGTTGTGCTTCAGTCCTTCCACATATGCTACCTTCTTGAAGGTTACTGAACCAATCTGGACTGTACCATTTCCTTTAGTCTGTCCAAAGTTGGAATCACCAAAGATAACTTTGGGTCCAAGCTTGGCTCTGAAGGATGTGAGGTTGTCCTTATTCCCTGTCATGTGCTTAGAGCACCCACTATCCAAGTACCATTGCTGGTTAGATGTTGGATAGGTCTTCATCTGATCTTCTTCAGGTTGAGTTTCTGAGTCTGACTCTGACTCTTCATCCTCTGAATTGTGCTGTGAGGCATTAATTGCCATCATGCAGAATTCCTTTTCTTCTGCATCATCCTCATCATCACTGGAGTTGGATGAGGCTTCTGATTCCTCTTCTGTCTCACTCCAGGATTCAGCAACAAACCCTTTTCTTGTATGCTTATTTTTGCTTGAAGAGGGCTTGCCATTTCCATTCCTTTTGAAGTCTTTCTCCTTTCTTCTTTCTTTTTTGTCCCTTCTGTCCTTGGTCTTGTTCTCTGGACAGTCAGGAACTATGTGCCCTGATTTCCTGCAACCAAAGCAGATAATGTCTTTATTGTTGCTAATGGACATGTCATACCTTGGCTTGTCCTGCTCCTTGTATGATCTTCTTCTGAAGTCCTTTCTGGCCATCTTGTAGAATCTTTTGGCCAACAAGCTGAGTAGTTCATCATTGCCTGTGCTCTTATCTTCAGGCAGATCCTCAGTTGCCTTAAATACTATGGTTTTCTCTTTCCTTGTGGCTGGTGAAGCAGCCTTCTGTTCTTCCTCTCTATTCTTGATGAGTAGCTCATAAGATTTGAGCTTACCCAACAAGGCTTCAGTGGTGATCTCATTTAGACTTCTGGCATCCTTAATTGGCCAGATTCTTGAATCCCAAGTACTGGGGAAGCACATTAGGATCTTGTCATTAAGTTCTGTCAGAGAAATCTCTTTGTCCAATGTCCTTAGCTCACTGACAATTAGACTCAATCTGTTGTACATGTCTCCCACTGACTCAGTCTCTCCCTTCTTGAAGTTCTCATATTGGGAGATGAGATGGGATCTTCTGTCCTTTCTCTCATCAGCTGAGCCTGAGACAATTTCTGAGAGCTTGTCCCAAATCTCCTTGGCTGAGTTGCATTCAGCTACCTTTTGAAATATATCATCTCACATTGTCTGGGCTAGGATGTTCATAGCCTTGGCATCAGCTACTTTCCATTTTTTGATGTCAGCATCTGTTCCTGATGGAGGTGGAACAGCATTTGTGTTTGTGCTCTCTGGGGGTCTTGGACACACTGTCAAAACAGAATTGAAAATATCTTCGTCAATGGAATTTATGTAAAGTCTAATCCTTGTTTTCCAAAGTGCAAACTTGGAAAGATTGCACACTGGAGGTCTGGTGCTAGCATAATCTTTGTTTTGGGCCATGATTTGTGCAAACAAAAAACTAATAATAAAATACAAAAGAAAAGCAGATCTAGTTTGGAATCTTGGGGTTCAGGTGTTAGCCTGTACAACCAATCAAATATGGTATGTTTAACCAACCTGGCTCTGATACCAATTGAAAGGGCAACTAGATCTGATATACTCTAGAGGGGGTGAATAGAGTATATGGTGCTTAAAAACTTTTTACAAGCTTTTACAACAATTGTTGTAATATGTGTCAGCAGGAAAGCAATAAAGAATCTAACTACAGCACTAAGCTAAACAAAAACTAAGCACAGAGAGAATCAAAGCCAGAAACAAAAAGTAAACAAGCAGAACCAGAAGACACAAGGAAATATAGTGGTTCCCCAAACTTGGGTACATCCACTCTTCTACCACCCTAGGTAGGAATCCACTGCAGGATGAGTTGATCAGGTGTCCTGGGCACCAATGAGCTTTTGATAAGGTGCTCAAAAATCAAAGCAGATTTTTGATCAGGTGTCTTGCCACCAATGAGCTTTTGACAAGGTGCTCAAAAAACAGGTTCAAACTTTGAAGGGAGTTTGAAAAACCCTTTACAGAGTGGGGGTGAGAGAGTGATGGCAGTCTTCTGTTTCTCAAACAGCTGAGAAGACTAAGTGGATTGATGTCAAAGCTCCCCTGAATCCTTGAAATCTTCAGGAAGAAAAGCTTTGCTTGAGGGTGATAGGCCTTCAAATATAGAACTCCAGCAGTGGATGATTTCAGCAATGGCTGAAATGTTGAGTGTCTGGAGTCTTGAAATGATGTTGGCCTTGAACACTTTGAAAGATGAAGAGATTTTGAAAGCTTGATCTCTTTGATGAGTGTTCTTCAGAATTCTTTTTGACAGAAGATTTTGAATGAGTCTCTGTACTCTGTATTGTGTGTTCTCTTCTTGTTAATCTCTGTTGATTCAAAAAAAAATATTCTGTCTTTTATTCTCTGTTCCTGAATAGAATATCATTCTCTGTCAAGGATAGTTGTTGGTCTGCATTGATTGCATCCTTAATTGCATAATCTCTTCTGGAGGAAAGTCCACAGAATTATTCCTTGAAAAGTCCCTTGAAACTTGTCCAGAAGTAAATGAAAACGGCTAGCAAATCTTTGAATTAATTGCAGAATAACTTCTGACTGATTTGAATTTGAATTCTGGAAGTTATCTGAAATCGTCGAACTGAGCTCTGCTATCGTCGAGCTGAGCTCAGCGAACTGGAAAACTCAAGCAGCAAAATAATCGTCGATCTGAGCTCAAAGATCGTCGAACTGAGCGCAGAGATAAAGATCCAATGTAGAGTCAAAACCGTCGAACTGAGCTCACCGATCGTCGAACTGAGTTCGACGATATTAAGAAGTTGAGCTCAGCGATCGTCGAATGGAGTTCGACGATCTGTCGAAGTTGAGCTAGATGATCGTCGACCGGAGTTCGACGAATCGTCGTGCTGAGCTCGACGATCAGACTTGGTCTCCAGACAGAAAAACTTGGTCTTCAGGGCAGCTTCCAATCCTAGATTTCTAACCCTTAGACTCAATTCTAATTGACCTATTAAGCTATACAGGAGGTCAAACAAAGGTTCCTAGAGACATAGTGATCCTGACCCAAATTAGTAATAGAGTGTTCCAACATATTACCCTTAGACTTTCCCTCAAGTGAGCCTGCAGCCCTGCCAGCTAGGTGAGAGCCTGATCAGCGGGTCTGCTCGGGGTATCCTCTCCAAACCATCTCCAACCACCGAGTGAGCCTACAACCCTGCCAGCTATGTGAGAGCCTGGTCAGCGGGTCTGCTCGGGGTCTCCTCTCCAAACTATCTTCAACCACCGAGTGAGCCTACAGCCCTGCCAGCTAGGTGAGAGCCTGGTCAGCAGGTCTGCTCGGGGTCTCCTCTCCAAACCATCTCCAACCACTGAGTGAGCCTACAGCCCTGCCAGCTAGGTGAGAGTCTGGTCAGCGGGTCTACTCGGGGTCTCCTCTCCAAGCCATCTCCAACCACCGAGTGAGCCTACAGCCCTGCCAGCTAGGTGAGAGCCTGGTCAGCGGGTCCGCTCGGGGTCTCCTCTCCAAACCATCTCCAACCACCAAGTGATCCTACAGCCCTGCCATTTAGGTGAGATCCTGGTCAGCGGGTTTGCTCGGGGTCTCCTCTCCAAACCATCTCCAACCACCGAGTGAGCCTACAGCCCTGCCAGCTAGGTGAGAGCCTGGTCAGTGGGTCTGCTCGGTATCTCCTCTCCAAACCATCTCCAACCACCGAGTGAGCCTACAGCCCTGCCAGCTAGGTGAGAGCTTGGTCAGCGGGTCTGCTCGGGGTCTCCTCTCCAAACCATCTCCAACCACCGAGTGAGCCTACAGCCCTGCCAGCTAGGTGAGAGCCTGGTCAGCGGGTCTGCTCGAGGTTTCCTCTCCAAACCATCTCCAACCACCGAGTGAGCCTACAGCCCTGCCAGCTAGGTGAGAGCCTGGTCAGCGGGTCTGCTTGGGGTCTCCACTCCAAACCATTTTCAACCACCGAGTGAGCCTACAGCCCTGCCAACTAGGTGAGAGCCTGGTCAGCGGGTCTGCTTGGGGTCTCCTCTCCAAACCATCTCCAACCACCGAGTGAGTCTACAGCCCTGCCAGCTAGGTGAGAGCCTGGTCAGCGGGTCTGCTTGGGGTCTCCTCTCCAAACCATCTCCAACCACTGAGTGAGCCTACAGCCCTGCCAGCTAGGTGAGAGCCTGGTCAGCGGGTCTGCTCGGGGTCTCCTCTCCAAACCATCTCCAACCACCGAGTGAGCCTATAGCCCTGCCAGCTAGGTGAGAGCCTGGTCAGCGGGTCTGCTCGGGGTCTCCTCTCCAAAGCATCTCCAACCACCGAGTGAGCCTACAGCCCTGCCAGCTAGGTGAGAGCCTGGTCAGCGGGTCTGCTCGGGGTCTCCTTTCCAAACCATCTCCAACCACCGAGTGAGCCTACATCCCTGCCAGCTAGGTGAGAGCTTGGTCAGCGGGTCTGCTCGGGGTCTCCTCTCCAAACCATCTCCAACCACCGAGTGAGCCTACAGCCCTGCCAGCTAGGTGAGAGCCTGGTCAGCGGGTCTGCTCGGGGTCTCCTCTCCAAATCACCACGCTCTTGGTGCCCTAAAAAGGTCTCCCATGCTTTCATCACATCAAAAGAGCACATCATAATGGTAAGCATTGTACATTAAAAAAAAGCGCAATGGACAGAGTGCTACGGGTAAAATCTCTTTAAATCATCACCACTTCGGGCTCGCTCGAGGGATACCCCGTCAACATCCTGGAGGTGGTACCCTCCTGACTTTAAGACTTCCTTTACTACAAAAGGACCCTCCCAATTGGGATTGAGCTTCCCTACGGAGGCCCCTCTACCTGCTGCATCTACTTTTTTTAGGACCAAATCTCACTTCTCGAACTGCCTGATCCTTATATGCTTGTCGAAGTACCTTGCCATCCGGCGCTTGACCTCCTCCTGCCGGACCATCGCCAAATCCCTGAGCTCCTCCACGAGATCCAAAGAGAGTCTCTGTTCATCTTCGTTCTCTGCTCTCCATCCTTCGGCTCCTTCCCTCGCGACTGCTACTCTCGGTGATGTGACCTCAAACTCGATAGGTATGATAACCTCTGAGCCATGAGAGATCTTAAACGGGGTTTCCCCCGTGGCGGTGTTTGGCGTGGTCCTCAAGGCCCATAGTACTGAAGGTAGCTGCTCCACCCAGTTCCCCTTCAAATTCTCCACTTTTTTCTTCAATAGATTGACAATGACCTTATTAGCGGCTTCCACCTGTCCATTACTCCGTGGATGATGAACGGAGGCGAAACGGAGATCTATTCCCAAACGAATGCAGAAATCAACGAATTCTCTACTTGCAAATTGTGGTCCGTTATCTGTCACAATGGCTAGGGGCAACCCATGCCGGCAGATGATCTCCCCCCATACGAAATTCTTGACCACCTGCGATGTTACCTTAGCCAACGCCTTCACCTCCAGCCATTTCGAAAAGTAGTCCACCATGACTAGTAGGAATTTCCTCTGGCCACTCGCTTGAGGAAAAGGGCCCACCAGACCTAGCCCCCAAATAGTGAAAGGCCCGGGGGCTGTGATTGTCTGTAACCTCTGGGCCGGAAGGAGCTGGAGGGGGGCGAACTCCTGGCATTTCTGACACCTTTTCGTGAATTCTTCCGCATCTTTCCTGAGGGTAGGCCAAAAGTACCCCTGCCTCAACACCCTCCCTTCTAATGTCCGGCTCCCCGAGTGACTCCCACATTCGCCCGAGTGAATCTCTTGTAGAACCTTGGGAGCCTCCTCCTCTGACACACATCTGGCCAGCAAACATGACAGTGTCTTGCGATATAAAACCCCATCCTTCAGCAGGTAGTACGCTGATTTGTATCTGGTATGCCTCTTGTCGAGTTATTTCGGGGGTAACTGTCCCGACGTTAAAAAGGTGATGAAGTGGTCCATCCAAGACCTTTGCTGGCATATCTCCATGAGTTCCCCTTCTTCTATAGACGGTCTGAAGAGCTCCGTCATTGTTCCCCCGGCTCGAGGGCCGTGCTTGGCGAGTTGAACAGCCTGAGTGCTCTCCTCCCTCGGGATGTGCTGAATTGAAAAGCTTCGGAATTGTCCTATGATGCCCTTGACCTTTCCTAGATACAACTGGAGGGTGGGCTCCCTTGCCTCGAACTCCCCTTTGATCTGGCCTGCCACCACCATGGAGTCTGTCGAGGCTTCAATATCTTGTATGCCCAGCTCCCGGACTAACCTGAGTCTCGCAATGATCGCCTCATATTCCGCTTGGTTGTTGGTAATTGTGAAATGAATCTTCAAGGCATGTTCGATTCGGGTCCCCTCCGGACTGATCAAGACCATTCCTCCTCCAAAGGAATTTCTTCCCGACGCTCCATCCACTAACATCTTCCAGGTTGCTCGAGGGGACACTTCCGTCTCCTGGACCTCAGCTACATAGTCCACCAGGAAATCGGCTACCGTCTGTGCCTTAATGGCGAGCCGGGGAATGAAGTCGAGGTCGAATTCACTGAGCTCTATTGACCATTTAGCTAGCCTCCCGGAATGTTCTACCCCCTCCAAGATGCGACGGAGGGGGTGATCCGTTACCACCTGAACAGAATGAGCCTGAAAATACGGCCTGAGCTTTCGGGCCGAGACGATGAGGGCAAATGCTAACTTCTCCAGAATGGGGTATCTGAGCTCCGCTTTCTTCAGGACCCTGCTCACGTAATAGATCAGAAATTGCTTCTTCCCTTCTTCTCGCATAAGAACCGAGCTCACTGCCACAGTCCCTACCCCCAAATATAAAAATAAGACCTCCCCTTCCCTTGTCCCCTGGAGTAAGGGCGTCTGGGTGAGCTGTTGTTTTATAGCCTGGAAAGGCTTCTCACATTCTGGGGTCCACTCGAACCTCTTGCCTCCCCGCGACGTCCGAAAGAAGGGCGAGCATCTCTCTCCGGCTCGAGAGAGAAACCTGCTTAGCCCCGCCAACTTGCCTGTGAGACGCTGAACTTCCTTAGCATTCCTAGGGGACTCCAACTCCAGGATTGCTCTCACTTTTTCGGGGTTGGGTTCCACTCCAGATGGAGTGAGAAGATGTCCTAGGAACCTTCCCCTATTGGCTCCAAAAACACATTTCAGGGGGTTGAGTTTCATTTTATACTTCCTTAGGGTCCGAAAGGTCTCCTCCAGATCTAGGACATGAGCTTCGAGGTTCTTGCTTTTGATCATCAAGTCATCCACGTACACCTCGAGGTTCCTCCCTCTCTGTTCTCGGAAGATCCGATCCATCATTCTTTGATAGGTTGCTCCCGCATTTTTCAAACCGAAAGGCATCATATTAAAATAGAAGCATCCATCCTCCGTGACGAAGCTGACGTCCTTAACGTCCGAAGGATGCATGCGTATTTGATGATATCCGGAAAACGCATCCAAGAAACTCATAAAAGAGAAACCGACGGCTGAGTCAACCAGCGTGTCGATTCGGGGCAGCGGGTAACAATCCTTTGGGCATACTTTATTTAAAAGAGAAAAATCCACACACATTCTCCACCTACCCTCCCCTTTTTTAACCATTACAACATTACTCACCCATCCCGGATACTTACAGGCGGATACAAACCCCGCCTTAAGTAATTTCTCTACTTCCTCTCTAATAGGTCCGGCCATCTTAGAGGCGATGGCCCTCTTCTTCTGCTGTATGGGGCGAGTGTTGGGATCGAGATTGAGGCGGTGACAAGCGAAGTCTGTATCGACCCCGGGCATGTCCGCGGCGCTCCATGCGAAGACGTCAATATTCTTCTGCACGCAGGCCTTGATCTTCTCACGGTCTTCCGGGCTGAGCTCGCCGCTGATCTTTATCTTCTCCTCTATGCCTTCCTTGGTATGGATCTCTACCTCGAGGACCTCCACGGCCGCTTTCAGCCTCGATGGCTCTTCCTCCCCTTCCTGCTCTGCCTGCGCGTCCTGCCCCTTGGCTTCGTCTTCCACGATGGCCATCATCATCTCTTCCCCCAGCTTTTCCATCTCCCACTTGCTTGCGTCCTCCTCTTCCTGCCGCAAGGCCCTTCTTTTTTCTGGCCGGGCCCCCCTCCCGGGAGACCCTCTCGCTTCTTCCATCTTCCTCTTATCTTTTCTCCCTTCCTTTTCTTTCGGCTTCTTTTCCCCTGCCGCCTCCGTCTCTTCTCCCTCCTTTCCAGCCATTTCTAGTTTCGCTGCCATGTCCCTGGCCACCACTACTTCTCCCTCTCCTCTAGCACCTTCCTCTCCTCTCTCTTCTACCATCCCCGTCTCCCCGAACTCCTCTCCCACCATTTCTGGCTCCCCCGCAATGCCTCCAGCCACCAGTACTTCTCCCTCTCCTCCAGCACTTCCTCTCCTCTCTCTGCTTCACCTCCCAGTTCCTGTTGCAATTGCTCTATCCTCCTTCCCATCTCCTCAGCGTCTCCCTGCCAGGAGATGGCATTCACTGTCGTCACGTATCATTCCCTTGCGGCCTTTGGATCCCCCCGTACCCTGATTTGGGTACCTCCTGAATTCAGTTTCAAGCACTGGTGAAATGATGACGGAACACATCTGAAGGCGCTGATCAAGGGGCGCCCAAAGATAGCGTTGTAACTGCTGGGGGCATCCACTATGACAAAGCAGCAATTTCGGGATAGCCCTCTCAGGGTTACCTGAAGCCCCACTCCCCCCTCGACTTCTTTCCTCTCTCATGAGAACCCAAACAATGGTCCATCTGCCGCCAGCACCCTCCGGGTCTCCACCCTCATTGCATTGAATGCTTTTTTGAAAATTACGTTCACCGAACTCTCATTGTCTACCAGGATCCGTGACACCGTAAAGTTCTCGATGACGGTTCGTATCACCAGCGCGTCACAAAAAGGGTCTTCATGATCTGGCATGTCTTTTCTTGAAAAGGTGATCTTTTCATCAGGGGGAGGGGATTGTGACGTCGAGGCTATGCTTCGGCGGTACATAGTGTGAAGGCTCGCCTTTCAGGTCGCCTCTATCCCCACCCCTCCATGGATTACTCCAATTCCTTCGCGATCTCCTTCATCCGTTCGATCCACACATCGATCCTCTTCTCCTGTAGCTGTCACTTCCTCTATCCGTACCGGTCTTTGTTGTTCTCCTGCTCCTCGAGTTCTCCTCATTTCCAAGAAATCTGGGCAGGTAGCCGTTGCGTGACCTTCCTCCTCGTGTAAGTCGCAATATGGCAATGCCACCTCCCCCCCTTGCCTTCCTTCCTGAGGGTTTCTTCTTCTCCCTGCTCCTGCTCCTCTTCCTCTCTCCCGGCCTCTTCCTCTGCCTCGGCTGATGGCCATAGCCTGCTGCGGAGGGGGCAGGGGTGGTCTATGACCATACCCCCACCCTTGCTGGTGAAACCTTCCCGGTCCTCCTTGTTGGTTCCACCCCCCGTGGGGAAATCCTCTACCTTGTCCTGGGGCAGGGCCTCCCTGTTGCCACCACCCCAGCTCTTGATACGACGGCGCCCTCGGCTCCTCTCTTCTCCTTTCCTCTTGTTGTCTCCCACTTGACTCCCTCGACTCCACCTCAGTAAGTCTTGCCAATTTCTTTGCAAAAGTAGGGTTCGCCGCCTCCATCGCTATTTCCTTCGCCGCCTTCTCCATCAAGCCCTCAAAAGACAGCGGCGCCTTCCGGGTGAGGCTCATTTTGAAGAACCTTCCCGTAGTCCCAAAGTAAAGGCCATCTGGAGGGCAAACCCTGGCACCTCCTGTATATCCAAGATCTCCTCTTGGAACCTATCCACGTACTGAGCCAGCGACTTATCTGTCTTCTGCTTAATCAAAAAGATCGAATCCGGGTTCCACTTTCTCTTCTTAGACGTGGAGAACCGCAACTGGAAACTCCTGCTTAGGTCCTCAAAGCAGTATATCGAGCCTGTCGGGAGCTGATGGAACCAATCTCTAGCTTTGTCCTTTAGAGTGATGGCAAAAAGACGACATTTGAACGCGTCTGTCATGGGCCTGATCGAAACTGCGTCCTCGAACCACTGCAAGTGATGGAGGGGATCATCCTTCCCCACATTGTAGTTCATCTCGGGTTCTTGGAAACCTTCCGGGATAGGAGCTGACAGGATTATCTCGCAAAAGGGGGACCCTCTCGCCGCCGGTCTCGCCGCCCCTACTCGCGCGACGACCTCTCCTGGCGAGATGGTACTCGCCGGACTTGGGAACAGCTCCCTTCCTGCCATGTCTCTCCCGCTCCCTTCCGCCATCACCTCCTTCCCCGGTCTCCTCCCCGGGGCGTCTTCTCCCACTCGCGCCGAGACGAGTTCTTCTTGTGTTGCGAGAGCCGGCACTTGAGGCAGTGGGGTTGAACAATCTCCCTGTCGCGGGATCCCTTGCAGCAAATCCATGATCCCCTTGATTGAAGCCATGAACTCTTCTCTTCCGACAAATCCTCCCGGGTTGTCCGACCCCTCTCCTTCTCCTTCTCCCTGACCTCCCGCCATGTGGTTTCTCAAGGTTCTTTTCTGAGGGCTGCGCTCCACGCTCACCGCACCAAAAATGTTGGAACCAGCTTTCTGGTCCCTCCTAAAGTTCAAAACAGGATGCAGCCCACACGTACTCTCCCTGTGCTACCCTCCTGACGAGAGTCAGTGACATGAAAACAGACCGAGGGGGCTCAGCTCGGAGGTCCCACCTCTTTCCCGGAAGAACTGAAGATCTTCCCCTCCCTAGCCAATGCTGAGCTAGGTGCCTGTGAGGAAGATAGTGGGAAGGTTCAACCATCGTCTCAGGCACCTTATCGGTCTATTTATAGGCCTATGAATCCGATCTGCAATTATCACTTCTGCATTAACCTGAAATGACCAAAACACCCTGGGCTGGGCCTGCCAACAGTCAAACTTCGATGTTCTGGAGAGCTATACGCAGACCCTTAGGGGTAGAAATGGAAAACCACCTGGGGCACAAAAGTAAAATCCCCCTCGAGGGTAAAAAAGGTAAAGACATCTCTTCTCACATGTGGCCAGTGGGGAAGGAACTGACGGGCGAGACGACCGCCCTGTCCGTCTCGCCGGCCTCTCGCCCTGTGGGCCATCTCGCCCACTAGGAGGTCTCGCCTACTAAGAGGTCTCGCCTACTTCAGAGGGCTGTCCACCTCTCGCCTCTTGCAGGTGGGCATCCTCTCATCTCGCCAGTCCCCCTTTCTCGCTTGCTGGATCTTCTCTCGCGAGCCCAAGGTTGTACACCGACCACGTAGTTTTTCACCATTTCCGAGTTTTCCATAGTAAAAAGCCTCTTTTTATTTCTATTCTCACTTAACTGTTTGCGCCCCCAGTACGACTCAGGGCTAAGGAGGTACACTTTGTTGGATAGTTAGGTAATATGTATGTGCATGTCAAGACCGAATCGGAATGACGTAATGGAAGACAAGGCTCTATGCTGAAAATACTATAAATAGTCATTCCACATCAGATGAGCTATTGTGGACTACCTTGAGTGGAGCCTCTAACATTCTCAAGATAATTTTAGGGTGATGTTATGTGCAAACCAAGTTCGGCTATGTGCAAATCAGGTTAAGTGCAAACCAAATTAAAAAATCATAAATACTTGTGAACCCATAAAGAGCTGATCTGCACCTAACTGTTCTGGCAATTTTTTTTGAAAGAGTGATTTGCACATAACCAGAACTGATTTGCATTTAAAATTAGGCTAATTTTATTATAGGGTTTCCTCTCCCATGATCGTCCACACCCAATTACGGCTTTTTTTGCGCCATTTTAGTGATTCTGCTCATTCTTGAGATTTATGGCGCTCCTGTGTGGATCTTGTCGCTCGCGATTTTTTTCCTCGCCCCCATTTGTGCAAAGATCCAGATTATTGCAAGGGAAAGTTTGCGTCTCTTGTTCGCCTATAGATCCGGATCACAGCAGATCTCTTTCGCATCTCTCTCACGAGACTTTCACTCAGGAAGGGAGGAGTTTTGCTGTCTCCGAAAAAGGAGTTCCTGTAATGCTTTCATCTTATCGTCGCTAGTGGAGGAGAGATCAGCCATAAATCTGTTGGATCTCGCCCACGGAAGAGGATTCCAGTATAGGCAGCCCATTTTTTCATCATCTTCCCAATCAATCTCTGGAGATCTCTTATTTCCCGTGGTTTTGAAGCCAGCCGTTGGATCATCTTTGTTGTTATTTATTCGAAATGACTGATAGCTACTGCTATGTTTACTTTTCTTGCTGTGGATCAAAGATTGTGTAGGTTTCTTACTGAGATCTCGCACTCTACATATCTCGCCGCCGGCTGTTTTCTGTGATTCACCGGTAGTAGCCGCCTCTAACAGAAGCTCTTCTTTGGCTTTAGATCTGGAAGGATAGATTTGGTTCTATCCTGCCCCTGAAAAAAATAGATCCAGTAAATCAAAACCTTTATTTCATCCTTTTGGAAAATGCTGTGCATCCTCCAAATAAACATTACTTCAAATCTCGTGAAGGAGAGATCACTTCAGATCTCCTATAGCAATCTTTAATAGTAAAACTGGATCACTTCAGATGTCCAGTGGGGTAGTTTTGCTCAAGATCTGGGCTCACAGAGAAAGGGTCTGATTCAGATTGTGGTCTACTTGCTCTTGCATGATTTTGTCTGATCTCATCGGATCTCTATTTTTAAAGTCGTTGGCAATTGTGTTCAGCCGGAGAGGAGACACAAATTAATCCTGGAATAGATCTGAAGACACTGGGTCCTCGTTGTTGTTGGAAACGTGTATGAGCACTCCCGCACAATCCCAACTGTCGAGACCGCCTTGACAAGCCGCCTACTCGCGCGGTCTCCCTCCTGCGAGACGACCAACCAACCCGCGCGAGTTCCCCTCTGCGAGACAACTCAGCGAGGTCACCACTCCAAACTGCCACAAACGCGCGACCTCACTCCCACAGGCGAGTAGTCCACTCGCGAGATCAATTGGCGAGACTGCCCCTTGCTTGCGGCTAGACCACCACACGCGAGCACTTCAACCCGCGGCTACCACCTCTCGCGGCGAGATCACTAACCTGCGAGCACACAAGCCGCCAACACCTTCTCTCGCAGCGAGATTACCAACTCGCCAGGTCAATCCGCCCGGCTACTTTTACAAACCACCCGGACAACGTCTGCGCTGCAGCGCTCCTCCCTCTCTATCCTCTCACAAATGGAAAATCCGAAATTGGGAAGGAATTTTCACTATGTCATCAAAAAACAAAAGAACTACATACACGTCTATTTATAGGCAAACAAAACAACCACCTTCTCTCTCCTATTTAATACACATTCTCTCTCTCCTATTAATTATTCATACATAACATAATATTATTAAAAATAAAATCTTGACTTGGTCAACACAACCAAAGTCCAACACACTCCCCCTCAAACTTGGCAGACCATGCCGAGTTTGCTCTTTAGCTTCAGAAAAGTTTCTACTTTCAATGCCTTAGTGAAGATGTCCGCAACCTGCTCTCCAGTTGGACAATACACCACCTCCACTGTTTTCTGCTCCACTTGTTCACGGAGGAAATGATACCTCGTCTCGATGTGCTTGCTCCTCTCATGCAGCACCGGGTTCTTCGCGAGCTGGATGGCCGACATGTTATCCACTAGCACTGTCGTTGGCCCTTCCTGCGCATAACGCAACTCTCCCAGAAGGTTCCGTAGCCAGATGGCTTGGCAGGCGCATGCCGCCGCCGCTATGTACTCCGCCTCGCAAGATGATAAGGCTATAGTAGCCTGCTTCTTAGAACTCCATGAGAACGTCGCAGTTCCCATGTTGAACGAATACCCAGAAGTGCTCTTCCGGTCGTTCACATCTCCTCCGTAGTCGCTATCCGAGTAGCCGACTAGCTTCAACTCTCCTCCAGATGAGTACTTCAGGCCATGGTCCCGAGTCCCGTTCACATACCTCAGGATCCTCTTCGCTGCTGTGAAGTGGTCCTGCTTGGGTTCCTCCATGTGCCTGCTTACTACCCCGACCGCATACATGATGTCCGGCCTGGTGAAAGTCAAGTACCTTAGACTTCCGACCAGGCTCTTGAACATAGTTGGGTCCACTCCTTCCTCAGCTTTGTTCCAGGGTCCGCAGGAGTGGAGATAGCCTTGCTACCCTCCATCCTGAACTTCTTCAGAATCTCCTCGGCATACTTCTTCTGGGAGATGAAGATCTCATCTTCTCTTTGCTGCACCTCAACTCCCAAGAAGTAGCTCAGCTCTCTCAAGTCCGTCATCTCGAACTCCTTCTTCATCTGCCTCTTGAACTCTTCGAACATCGCAGTGTTGCTCCGGGTGAATATCATGTCATCCACGTATAGACATAGGATCATGATGTCCCCACTCTTCTCCACCTTCATGTAGAGAGCATACTCATATGGACACTTGATATACCCATTCTCCTGAAGGAATTTGTCTATCCTCACATTCCAAGCTCGAGCTCCCTACTTCAGTCCGTACAAGGCTCTGCTCAGCTTGCAGACCTTTCTCTCCTTGCCTTTCACAACGTACCCTGGAGGCTGCTCGATATACGCATCCTCCTCCAGGTACCCATTCAGATACGCCGCCACAGCATCCATTTGCATGATAGTCCATCCGTAGTGTGCCGCCAGTGCGATGATCAGCCTTATAGTACCGATCCGCGCCACTGGGGCGTAGACTTCATCATAGTCCACCCCTTGGACTTGTCTATACCCTTTCACCACCAGCCTTGTCTTGTGTTTCTCCATAGCTCCGTCTTTGTTTTTCTTCACCTTGTAAACCCATTTCACTCCGAGGGGTTTGTGGCTCGCCGGTGGATCCACTAGCTCTCATGTATCAATCTTCTTGATGGAAGCCATCTCGGCATCCATTGCCTTCCTCCAAGATTTCTCCTGGGCAGCTTCTTCATAGGACCGTGGCTCGCAATCTGCTAAAAGGCAATATAATGAATAGTTAGCATGAATTGGGACCGTCTCCTCATAGATCTCCGCCAACCCCTTCATCCTGGGTGGTGGACTCTCGGAGTAACTCCGGCTCCCGCTTCTTCCTCCAGAATTTCCTCCACTTGAGCTTTCCCCTCTTGAATAGGAGGTGGAAGCTCCCCCTGAATTTCTACTCGGTGGTGATGGCGGCTCAGCTCCACCATTCTCGGCTCCAGCCTCGTGACCACCCTCTTCTTCATCTTCAAAGAACATGTCCTTCATACTTCTTGTCTCCTCATCACAGCTCCAGCTGCTTCCTTCTTCAAACACCACGTCCCTCGAGACTATGGCCTTTCCCGTCACCGGGTTGTAAAATTTATATGCCTTGCTCTCCGGAGCGTATCCAACAAAAATGCACTTCTCGCTCCTATCATCGAGCTTCTTCCTTCTCTGGTCTTGGATGTGAGCATGAGCTACACACCCGAAGACCCTTAGGTGCTTCACACTCGGCTTACAGCTGCTCCATGCTTCAAACGGTGTCATGAACTTCACACTCTTTGTGGGGCATCTGTTTAGTAGATACACCGCACATTGCACTACTTCCGCCCAGAATATCTTCGGTAGCCCCTTCTCTTTCACCATGCTCCTTGTCATGTTAATGATGGTGAGGTTCTTCCTCTCTGCCACTCCATTCTGCTGCGGTGATTATGCCGCCGTCAGTTGGTGTGATATTCCATTCTCCTTGCAGAAAGTATCAAACAACCTTGAGGTGTACTCCCCACCTCGATCTGTCCTTAGCACCTTCAACTGTTGCCCACTCTCCTTCTCGGCCATCGCCTTGAACTCCCTGAACTTGTCAAGGGCCTCAGACTTCTCTCTCAGAAAATACACCCAACACTTCCGACTATAGTCATCCGTGAAGGTGATGTAGTACTTGCTTCCGCCTATTGAGGCGGTCTCAAACGGACCCGCGATGTCCGAGTGAACCAGTTCAAGTTGTCGCCTTGCTCTCCAGGACTTCCCTCCTTCGAATGTCTGCCTCTTGAGCTTCCCCTTCGTGCACGCCTCACACACCTTCTGCGGAGGGGAGATCATAGGCAGATCCGCCACCATCATGGAGTGAGATAGTAGCTTCAATCCTGTGAAGCCCAAATGCCCCATCCTATAGTGCCATAGCCATGCTTCTTTCTCTTCTTTTGTTCTCGCGAGACAAGCCGTCTCTTAAGCATCCATCTTCAGCGTGAAGAGACGGTTCGCCGTCATCTTCACCTTCACTACCTCCTTCCCTTGATCATTCTTCATTGCCAGAGAACTATCCTTCATCTGCATGCAGTAGCCTCTCTCCACTAACTGCCCAATGCTCAAGATGTTGGTCTTCAACCTTGGTACATAGTACACATCGTTGAAGTGTACTCTCTCCCCGTTCAGTTTCACAACAACCAGGTCATTTCCTTCCAAGGAAATCTTCGAAGCATCCCCGAAGCTAACCTCACCCCCACTGGGTTCAAGGTTAGAGAACATCTCCTTATCTCCACACATGTGGTTGCTCGCCCCTGTGTCTAGATACCACACTTCATTTCTTCCTCCTTCTTCCCCTCGGTAGGTTAGAAACATCATTGGGTCTCCACCTCCAACATCATTCCCCTTGTTCCTAGCCTCCGCAAAATGGTTTGCTTCTTCTGTCTTCCTCAGAGCCCAACAGTCATAGCTCATGTGCCCAAACTTGTTGCAGTTGTAACACTGAACTTGGGATCTTCCTCCTCGGCCTCTTCCTTGGCCTCTTCCTCTTCCTCTCACATCTGCCCACCTTCCTCCTTGAGGTTGTTCCGCCTCTCTCTGGTGGTATTGGTTTCTTCCCTGATCTCTTCCTCCTCTTCTTCCTCTTCCTCTGCCTTGTTGACCTCGGCCACGCTGGCCGCCTCCTCTTCTGGAGCTCTCTCAGAAGTTCAGCTGGTTCTGGAGTGCTTTTCCCAAGCCACTCGCTTCTTCATCATCCTGCATCATCCTGTACTCATGAGCTTGCAATGAGCATACAAGCTCGTCAACAGTCATCAAGGTGAGGTCCTTCGACTCTTCGATCGCCACAACCACATGACGGAACTTCTGCGACATCGATCTCAGCAGCTTCTCCATGAGGCTCACATCATCTATCGTCTCTCCGTTTCTCTTCATCTCGTTTGTGAGCGTCCGCAGTCGGGTCACAAAGTCTCTGACCTTCTCTGTGGCCTGCATTCTCAACATTTCATATTCACCTCGGAGAGACTGCACCTTCACTTTATTCGCCTTGTCTACTCCTTGCTTGGAGCGTTGCAACACTTCCCATGCTTCTTTTGAGCTCACAGCCTCCGAGATCTTCTCAAAGGTGGCTTCATCTACTCCTTGGTATAATGTGAACAGTGCCTTCTTATCTTTCTTTCTTGCTTCCCTCAATGCCGTCTTCTGGGCATTGGTCAGCGCCACTTCTGCTTCGGCAATAAGCTCTTCATACCCGTCCTCAACTATCTCCCATAGTTCCTTGTAGCGAGTAGTACCTTCATCTGAATACTCCAGTTTCCATAATTCGTCTTTGTCAACTTGGGGACTTGCCCCGGGATGGCACCTCCGAACTCCATCTCTCCTCTACTTCAAACCTTCCGAGTCACCGTAAAGCTTTGCAACCTCCCTCTGATACCACTTGTTGGAAATGTGTATGGGCACTCCCGCACAATCCCAACTGTCGAGACCGCCTTGACAAGCCGCCTACTCGCTTGGTCTCCCTCCTGCGAGACGACCAACCAACCCGCGCGAGTTCCCCTCTGCGAGACAACTCAGCGAGGTCACCACTCCAAACCTCCACAAATGCGCGACCTCACTCCCACAGGCGAGTAGTCCACTCGCGAGATCAATTGGCGAGACTGCCCCTTGCTTGCGGCTAGACCACCACACGCGAGCACTTCAACCCGCGGCTACCACCTCTCGCGGCGAGATCACCAACCTGCGAGCACACAAGCCACCAACACCTTCTCTCGCAGCGAGATTACCAACTCGCCAAGTCAATCCGCCCAGCTACTTTTACAAACCGCCCGGACAACGCCTGCGCTGCAGCGCTCCTCCCTCTCTATCCTCTCACAAATGGAAAATCCTAAATTGGGAAGGAATTTTCACTATGTCATCAAAAAACAAAAGAACTACATACATGCCTATTTATAGGCAAACAAAACAATCACCTTCTCTCTCCTATTTAATACACATTCTCTCTCTCATATTAATTATTCATACATAACATAATATTATTAAAAACAAAATCTTGACTTGGTCAACACAACCAAAGTCCAACAGTTGTATGGATCATGTGATCTTGATCTAATTTCTTATGTTTAATATGTCAAAACGTAGCTCATGCGACATAGTAAAATTATAGTCGTTTGACCCCACTAATTTCCATGGGTGGAAACTCCATGTTCTACTTGACTTTAAAGAATGGGAGGTTTACCATACAGTGCTCAGAACTTTTTCCACTATCTGAGACCATGTGGACGAGTATCAATGGAGCAAAGATGAGGATGCTTGCATGAATTGCCTTTTGAATTCACTGAATCCTCATCTTGCAAAGACCCACAGTGGATATGAGACCGTGAAAAAGATCTGAGATTGCTTGAACCCACATTTCTAGAAGGACGGTGCACTATCAAAAACTCTCCATGTGGAGAACTTTTTCAATTTTTTAAGTTCAGTATAAACTCATCAGTCACTCTCAAATCATTGATCTAGAAAATAAGGGGCTCAAGTTGGAAGACAAATATTATGAATTGTCTGATAATTCTTTTGTGAGTCAGACCTTAAGCAAGTTGACTCCTAAGTGGACCACCTTCGAGTATGAAATGCATGGACTGAAGAAAGTGGAAGCCCCATAGAATACTACAAATATGGTGGTCAATATCTTTGATTCTAAGTCCTTTGTGGCTATGATTGGGAGTAGTCACTGCGTTGCATATTCTAAGTGGCCGCTGGACAACGATGCTACCAGTTATATGGCGAATGATAGAGGTCTTCTAACAGAGGTCATAGTAGTTATGGAAAAGTTAAAGAACTACAATGACTGAGAAACCGAGGTGACTCGTGCTGGGACAGCAGAGCTGACCCTATCTTCGGGTAAATTTTAACTCTAAAAACATGTTAGAGAAGTTCCTAGTTTTAAATAAAAAATAAAGAGATTTAGAAGTGATCGAGGAGGAGAATACAATGTGAATGAGTTCAAGTAAATTTGTGTCTCTGAGGATATAATCCTTGAAACCAATGTTCCTTACTCACCTCGGTCAAATGGTGTTGTTTAGCATAAGAATAGAATTTTGATAGAGATCTTAAATTTTATGTTACTCATAGTTGTCATGCCTAATTTATTTTGGAGAGAAGCAGTTCTAACTACAAATCACATTTTGAATAAGGTGTCTCATTCTCATCTCACTTCTACTCCGTATGAGTTGTGTCACGGTCATCCTTATAGATATGATACTTTAAAGACTTGTGGCTATATTGCTTAAGTTAGAATACAAGACCTTAAGAGACTTAAGGTGTGACCTAGACCAATAATCTGTGTTTATCTAGGTAGTGTAGAAGATAGAGCAGCTGACAGGTCTCTAGATCTATCCACTAATGTAGTAATATAGTTTAGAGGTGTTATATATTCCTTGAGAATAAATTTATTAAAAATCATGGCTTAATCATATCCAGGTCTACTATCATGATTTCAAAATCTACTATAACACCTCTAGCACTACTTCCCAACCTTTAGAGGTCGAACCTGTTGCTCTTAGAGTATCTACAAGAGATAGAATCTGTAAGGATTTTGGTGAGAATTTCGTCACCTAGCACTTAGAGGATGATCCATTTTTCTACCAGCAAGCAATGAGATCTAGAGATTAGTTAATGTGGGCAAAAACCATCGATGATGAGATAAACTCGCTACTATAAATTAACACATGACATCTAGTTGACTTGTTGAAATGAGTTAAAGTCCTATGATGCAAGTGAGTGTCGAAGAAGAAAGTGCACAGTGATGGGTCTATAACCAAAAATATATACCATGTTTAGTAGTTAAGGGTTATAAACAACATGATGAATTCACTACTTTGATATTTATTCACATATATGTCACTTATCAACTATTATGATTTTCTCGCTTTAAATTCTATCGAGAATTTTACAGTTCATTAAATGGATGTGAAAATAACTTTCTTAAAGAGAGAGTTTGATGAAAAGATCTATGTACAACCACGTATCCGGCGAGTGGGGTTGCCAGGGATCAAACCGCCCCCCCCCCCCCCCCTTTTTCTGAGACTCGAGCGAACACCAAGGAGGGACGAGACTCGGCAACATCTGGCTCGCCTAGGCGAGCCCGACGCATGCCACACGAGTTCGGACAACCTCGCGAGCTCGGCGTTCGACGAACTGAGCTCGGCATTCGTCAAACGGAGCCCGACGTTCGTCTTTCTCTCAATCGTTTCGTCGACCTCCAGACAGCTCGCCAAGTCCTGACAGCTTGGTGGGCTCGCAACTCGCAAGCTCGGCAGTCCGTGCCCATGCTCGCCGCCATTGCCGAGTAAAGATTATTGAGGGCTGCTCACCCATTGATCTGTGAGATATTTTTACCATTTTGCCCACGCTGGCCTGCACATATCCTCTCAGAACAGCGGAGTTACGTTGTTTCCAGGCCAACCTGTACTGCACATAGCCGTTCAGAACAGCGGAGGTCGGCTATTTGCAGGCCATTTTCAGAAATCTATAAATAGAACCAAAGAGGTACCTTAGAAAGCATGCTTCTTGTGCCCACTTGTTTCCTGATCTTCTAAGAGCTTTCCGAGGTTACCTTAGCTCGGCATTTGGCTAAGGAGGGGAAGTGCTCTAAGATCTTTCGGGTGTGTGGTGGGTCCTCCACGCCGAGCCCTTGGGTCAGTTCTTCTTTGCTTCCTTTGTTGTTTTGCTTGCAGGAGAGAAGTAGGTGCGTGATCACCCCTTCCCCAAGGGTGAACTTCATAAGAGACCGAGTTTTCAGTTTCAACATTTTGGTGCGGTGAGCGTGGAGAGTGGTCAGTACAAAAAATCTTCAGCAGCCTCGATGACAAGAGGAGAAGGATCTGACAGGTCGAACTCGCCGCCCCCTCCACCTCTGGTGATGGTGGGGATGTTTGAATATTTCAGGAGCTAGGTGCTCATCTTGGTCAAGTTCTCACTCGGCACGCGAGCCGAGTGCTCTACTACAGCTGCCCAGATCGCTGTCGCCCCATCTCTGGGCGAGGACGCCCCATCTCTGGGCAAGGATGCCCCGTCTCTAGGCAAGTACGCCCCCGGCAGGCGAGCTGGGAAGGAGGTCGCCGAGGAAGGAAGGGGATGCGAGCTCCTCGAGCACGTGCTCTTCCCCGGCTCGGAAAGCGAAGGCCGGATCGGCAAGTTGGGGCCGCGAGATGTGCCAGCTCGCCTAGTAGGGGGAGGCAGCCCCATTAGCGAGTTGGTTTCTTCTCTCCCGGTTCCAGAGGGGTTCAGGGAACCTGAAATGTCTTACTACACTGGTTTGAGGATGTGGTTTCGATCCGGCAATTGTCGGATGGCTTCAAGTGCCGACTCTTCGTCATCACCCTCAAGGAGAAGGCGATAGAGTGGTTTCACTAGTTGCCGGCCAGCTCCATCTACTGCTTCGAGGACCTGCGCCCGGGGTTCATGTTGAGGTTCACCACCTCGATGAGGAGGAAGAAGGATTCGGAGTCCCTGTTCCACATCAAGCAGGGGGTGAATAAGACCTTGGGGAGTTATGTTGACCGGTTCTAGGAGGAGGTCACACAAGTCCAGGAGATGTTGGGTCATAGCCTGATGATGACTTTTACCCTGGGGCTACAACAAGGTTTCTTCAGGATGGAGCTGAAGAGAGTCCCCCCCCCCCCCTCTCCTACGAGTAGCTGATGGAGAGGGATACAAGAGAAGTTGACGAGGAGGCGTCGAAACCGGAGTTTTACAGGAAGCTGGCTAGATGGGCCACAGAGGAAGACAAGGAGTCGAGAGGCGGTAGGGTATAGGAGGAGAGGAGAGCTGAACCTCGGCAGAGGGAGCAAAGGAAGCTCCAGGGGTAGCAGCAGCCCAGGTAGGGGCAACAGGAGTAGGACCGTCGGTTGGGCTAGAGGCCCAAGTGGCAAGACCAAGGACCACGAAGAGGATACCATGGAAGGGACCACCACCAGGGGGCAAGATCAATTCCACCCCCCGGGATGGAGGCAGGCACAAAGACCTCCCCTCCCCAATCAAGATCAGGCTATGGCCATAACCATGGGGGAGAGGAATAGAGCGGCGTGGAGGAGGAGAAGAGAAGTTAGGGTGGAGTTGCCCTACTGCGACTTCCACCTAGGGGAAGGGCACACTACGACCACGTGCCCGGAGTACCTCGAGATGAGAGGGAACAGGGAGCAGCAACAGCAACAGGGGCGCCAGGAGGTGAGGATTGAGGAAGTCCTGCCTCGGGCGGAGGAGGATCGGTGTGAAGATCGGGTAGATGTTGGAACCCGGGAAGGGATCGGAGTGATCCATGGGGGGGTGGGGGGTCGAGATAGAGGCCTCTCGGATGGCGAGCATCCACACCATGTATCGTCGGAGCGTTGGCTCCACATCCTGGACCCCACCCCTAGAAGAGAGGATTACCTTATCAAGGACTGATATGTCGGATCATGAGGATCCCTTTTGCGATGCGCTGGTCATCCAGACGGCTATCGAAAATTTCACCGTTTCCCGGATCCTCATTGATAATGGAAGCTCCGTCAATGTCATCTTCAAGAAGGCATTCGATGCAATGAAGGTGGAGGCGAAGAGGGTGCTGGCCTCGGATGGGCCCTTGTTTGGATTTTTGGGGGAGTGGAAGGAGGTAGAAGGAGGAGTGGGGCTCCATGTCTCCCTGGGGTGTAGTCCCGGAACTGCAGGTTTGTCATTGTGTATTCCCCCAACAGCAACAACGCCATCTTTGAGAGGCCCCTCATCAGCACTTTCCGCTGCGTCCCCTCGTCCTTCCACCAATGCTTGAAATTTAATGTCGAGGGGATCCAGGTCCGGGGTGACCCCAAAGTGGCGCGGGAATGTTACGTCACCGCCGTGAACTCCATCTCTTGGCAGGAGTGAGCCGAGAAGATGGAGCGGAGGATGGAGGTGGCAGAGAAGGAGGCTGACAGGGAGGAGATGGAGGTGGAGAGCTGCGCCGAGGTAGGGGTGGCAGGAGGAGACCAGGAGGAGTTGGTCGAGGCAATGGACGTGGAGGAAGAGGTGGAGGCGAAGGACTTCGTCCTAGAGGAGAGGGACATCGGAGAATGCGGGGAGCTGTATAGGAGGGCTCTCTCGGGAAGAGGCTCGGGTACAAATCGGCATAATATCTCCTCCGGGACGGGCAACTGTATAGGAAGGCTCTCTCGGGAATGCTGGCCCATTGCATGGCCGAGGGGGAAGTACAAAGATTCTTTGAGGAAGTTCACTCTAGGGAGTGCGGGAGTCATTTTGGGAGTCGGGCCCTGGAAGGAAGGATTGTTAAACAGGGGCGCTTCTGGCCAACCCTGGGCCGCGATGCTGTAGAATTCGCAAGGAGATGTCACAACTGTCAACTATTTGCCCCCCTCCAACTATAGCCGGCTCAGCGACTCAAGAGTATCACGACCCCTGGACCTTTGAATTATGGGAATGGACTTGGTCAGGTCATTCCCCCAGGACATTGGGCAGAGAAGGTTCTTGCTAGTAATGATAGATTATTTCTCTAAGTGGATGGAGGTAAAGGCGCTGGCCAAAGTGACCTCCCAAGTCATCAGAAACTTTGTTTGGGGGGAGATCATCTACCATCAGGGGCTGCCCCAGGCCATTGTCATGGACAACAGGCCTCAGTTCGCCAGCGCAGAATTCACCAGCTTCCGCGAGCAGCTCGGGATTGACCTCAGGTTCGCCTCGGTCCTGTTGGGTATTGTATCCACAACGTACCTGATTTGAAGAAGCCCCTGAACAAGCTAAGGTAAATAGACAATGTATTTGATGAAATCTTTTAAGTTGTGCTTGCAGTTATTCCACGCTAAGTACACACCAATGTCAGGGTACAGTAGGTCAATATACACGGGTCTGCGCGACGTAATCCCTCGTTGAGCAGATCAGTGTGTTGGTCTACGTGTACTCTCTCTATTGGAGTGTACTTATTTTCAAGTACAGGGCTGTGATAATGCAAGAGCAGACAAGGAGCAAGGATGGTCAAAGAGCAGCTCATGGGTGGAAAGACGAAAAATCGTCTAAGTAATAATCGACGAGAATCACTAGTGATTCTCGCTGAATCATCGAGAATCACTGGCTGATTCTCGCCGACTCTATCCGGCTAAATCAGAGCGTGCAAATCTGTCGCTAAGTCAAAATCTTCGAGAATCACCTTCGATTCTTGCCAATTTTGCCTTAGGCGAATTTCTGAAGCACGCTGGACCGGATCAAATGTTAAGGCGCTGTTTTGAATCGGTTTTAGGGTTTCTTCTAGTGGGACCCACAACGGTCATCTTGAAGACCTAATGTATAAATACATCTATGTTTTTGAATAATAAGACAAGAAGACAAAAAATCGAATACACAATTTTGAAAAAGGAAGAAGCCGAGCCGCCGACGTGACCTAGATCGGAAATCCTTCTCCGCTGTCGCCGTCGCCGCTCGTGCCAGTTGATCGCCGTCTTTGATCGTGGTTTCTTCCAGATCTCCCGGCGACAGAAGCTCAGCCAAGCACAGCGTCTCACGCGTCTAACCAGAGATCCTTTGTCTCTTGATTCGTTGATCGGGAAAACCTTCCCCTTCCGAATCGATCGAGACGATCGATCCTAGTGTGACCGTTGGAAGATCTTGCTAGCTTTGCTACGAAGATTGAATCTCCAAAGAACAGCCGCAGCACGCCGTTGTCGCCGCCGATCCCGAGAACCAAGCCGCCGCCCTTCTTGCCGCCGCCGGTTTCGGGGAGATTCTCTCCAAGTGAGATCTAGGGTTGTGGACTCTTCGTTGACTTCAAGAACACGTCATCGAACGAAGAGGGACACCTTAGCCTCCATAAGTTGTTTGTATTTCTTATACAATCTATTTTCAATTTCTTTGTAACGGTCAGATTGGTCCCTAGTTGTAAGGGTTGGGTGCAACCCGTGTTGTGGGAGTGGTGACTCCTACGTGTGGAAGGGTTCCTTCCGTTAGTGCAAGGATTGGATTTCAATCCTGTTGGTGAAGTGACCGAGTCGTCCCTGGTTGGGAGATAGGTCGAAGGGGGAAAGTGGACGTACCCAAATCGGGGAACCACTATAAATTGCTTGTGTCCTTTCTGTGTTGTGTTGTTTTGTTTTCATGTGCAGGTACGATTTTAATTCCGCAAAAACGCTGCAAGACACCTATTCCCCCCCCCATAGGTGAAGGTAGTTGACACTAAGTGGACTTTCAAGTGGTATCAGAGGGAGGTTACTCAACAAATAGGTTAATGCCTTGAGTAAGTTCCTGCCACTAGTGTCAAGAAGAAGGCAGACTTCTACTATGGACGGACTCAAGTACACAGGCAAGATCCCAGTGTGCACCAGGCTAAACTTTCCTATCTGGAAGGAAAGGATTTGGTTCTACATGGAAGCGGTCGATCCCCGACTCTTCATGATCGTGGAGGAGGGACCTTATGTCCCCACTAAGGCCTCCACCATTGATCTTACCAAGAAAGTGCCAAAGAAAATTTCTGAAATGGAAAAGGACGAGATGGTGCTGGTGGGACTTGACAAGAAGGCGCAGAACATTCTGGTCAGCGCGGTCGATGACTCAATGATGCAGAACTTCTGCAACTGCAGGACAGCAAAGGAGATCTGGCACTATCTGATTATCCTAATGGAGGGCACTGATGAAGTGAGGGATGATCGGAGATCCCTCCTGAACCAGAAATATGAGGCCTTCAGACAAGGGCCTAAGGAAGAGATCGGAGTCACCTTCGAGAACTTCCTCAAGATTGTCAATGCCCTCAAATGATATGGAAGAGTGTTCACTGATGGTGAACTTAATGATAAATTCCTTAGGTCCCTTACTAAGGAATGGGACACAAAGATCTGTGCCATCCGAGAGTTTGGCAGACTTGCTGAAACAGACCCGCAAATTCTGTTTGGGAAGCTGATATCCTATGAGCTTCAACTGAACACCAGGAAAGCAGAAGAAGAAGCAGAGAAGGCTACAGCCAAGGAAAAGACTGTGGCCCTAAAAGCCATTCACTCCAGGAAGGGCAAGGGTGCGGTTTCATACCGTGCCGGGAAAAAGGATGAGGAGGAGGACTCCGAGCCATGCTCCTCCAGCTCAGAGTTGTCTGAGGAAGATTTTTCCCTCATCACCCGAGAATTCAAGAAGTTCTTCAAGATGAGGAATCATAGAAAGAGGACGGCTCCTCCTCCAGGTATCAGAAGAAAAATTATTCTTCTGACAAGTATGCTTCTAAACCGAACAAACATCGCTCCTCTGACATTATTTGTTTTGGATGCAATAAGTCAGGACACGTCGTGGCCGACTGCCACCAAGGCAAGAGAGAAAAGGGGAAGGGAGAGGAGCACAAGTCCTCTAGAGATAAGAAGAAAGAGAGGAGCTACATCGCCAAAAATCCAAAGACACTGAGTGAGTCTGATTCCTCAGACTCCAGTGATGATGAGGAAGCCTACTTCGGGCTGGTGGGTCGCTCCGACTCAGAAGGAGAATGCCCCCCATTTACTGGGAAGGTAAAAGCTCACATCCCTCTCTCCGACTCTGAATCTGATCCTGAGTCTCAGGATGATGACCCTGAGGATAGCCCTTCGGCCCGTGAAGCGGAGCTCCTCGAGAAGTATGAGCTTCTGCTCAACACTTTCGAGGAGTGCCGTAAGAGATTGAAGGCTGAGAAAAAGGAAGTGAAATTCCTTAAGGGTGAGAGTGTCTCCCTAAGGGAAGAGATCACCAGTTTGTTCTCTCTCCAACAGGAGCACCTAGACCTGACTTCAAAGCATTCAGAGTCTCTTAAGCTCCTTGATCTTAAGCAGGAGGAAGTCGACAAGTTGGAAGAACAACTTGCGGCAGAAAGGAAGATCGTCAAGAGCTTCTCTATGCCAAAAACAGTTCTTCCATTAGTTGATACCTTCTCTGCTCAGGCCAAAGGAGCTGGCTTGGGGCATGTAGGGGTATCTGGTTCCTCATCCAGGAGAAACAGGAACCAGAGAAAGAATAAGGCCGCCAAGAAGGCCTCTGCTGCAGAAAAGGGAAAGGCCCCACTCAGTCCTGTTGCGTTCAGAAAGCCTAGCTTTCCCTGCAACCAACATGACTTTGAGTCAACCTTTGGTCATCATTTCCGGCCCTCGGTTGCAAAGCAAAGAGCCGATATGATGGTTGGACTTTTCCCCGCAACTTCGGTGAGAGTGTCTTCAAGGCACCTTATGAGGAAATCCACAAGGGAAATTATGGTCAATTCTCTAGCGGCCATAATAGAAAGCAGGCACCAAAAGCCATGCCTGTTATACTGAAGGAACAGAAGGTGAAGAAGTCATATGACTGCAATCACTATGATGCCTCCACCTCCAGATCCAAGGCCCCGGCTGTACCCACCATTCCCAGGGTAAAGCAGGGGCCTAGGAAGAGGTACAACAGATTTGAATGTTGGTGTTGTGGCAAAGTCGGTCACTTTGCCGTGGATTGTTGGTTTCATCCGAGGTATAACGAGACTCCTTATGTTAGCAATGCGAGGCCGACCACTCGTAGGGTTAACCACCCGAGGGGGAGTATGCTAACCAAGAATCTAGGACCCAAGTTTGATTGGGTTCCTAAGGGAAATTAATTTTGTTTTGCAGGAATGTCCAAAGGACACCAAAACTCCAATATGGTACTTGGACAGTGGATGCTCCCGGCATATGACTGGGACAAGAAGCCTACTGCGTGATTACACTCCAGTCGAGAATGGACCCAAAGTCATCTTTGGGGGGTCAGATCGAGGAGTCACCAGAGGTTACGGTATGATTTCCAATGGTATAATCTCTATCACCGACGTGGCTTATGTTGAAGGGTTAAACCATAACTTGATCAGTGTAAGTCAGTTATGTGATAAAAGTTATGACGTTAAGTTCTGCAAGGATAAATGCCTGATAATATCATGTGCCTCTTCTGAGATGGTATTATCAGGCATTAGGAGCAGAAATATCTTCTGCTTAGATTTTCTTAGCTTAGATTCATCTACCCCCGTATGCCTAGTAGCAAAAGGCAGTGCATCTCTTTGTGAACAATGACACAAGAGATTGGCACATATTAATTACAAGATAATTAATATGCTATTTTCCAAAGATTTAGTGAGGGATGCTCCCATTATTAAGTGTATCAAAGATAGTCCCTGTCCTGCATGCCAGATGGGCAAACAGACTCGGGCTACCTTTAAGGGCATCTCAGACAAAGACTCCTCCAGATGTCTTTATCTTCTGCACATGGACTTGTTTGGTCCAATGCAAGTTCATAGCTTAGGAGGGAAGTCTTATACGCTCGTGATTGTAGATGATCACTCTCGGTTTACCTGGGTGTTCTTTTTAAAACGCAAGTCTGATACGTTTGACATCTTCACCAGCTTTGTCAAGCAGATCCATAACAAACTTAACTGCTCAGTGGTCAAAATCAGAAGTGACCATGGAACAGAGTTCGAGTCTGGTGATATGACAGAGTTCTGTGAAGAACTTGGTATCTTTCATGAGTTTTCCTCCCCGCTCACTCCTCAACAAAACAGAGTCACGGAGAGGGGAAATAGAACACTCATTGAAGCCTGCACGACAATGTTGAATGACGCTTCACTCCCAGAATACTTCTGGGCTGAGGCGGTCAATACGGCTTGTCATGTTCAAAACCGGGCATTGATCAACAAAAGTCATCATAAGACGCCCTACGAACTACTAAAAGGCAGGAAACCAACCATGTCCCTTTTGAGGATCTTTGGTTGCAGATGTTATGTACTGAATAATGGGAAGTACCCGCGTACTAAATTTGGTGAAAAAAATGCTTCGAAGGCATATTCATGGGCTATAGTACCCACAGTCGGGCATATAGGGTCTTCAATAAGAAAACCCTAGTGGTAGAAGAATCAATTAATGTTGTATTTGATGAAGGAAGCTTGCTTAACAGCAATTCTTCCAGTGGTATTCTTGAAGATGCAGGTGCACGACTTGAACAGCTGAGTCTCGATGAGACCGCTAAAGATGAAACTCCTAAGTACGTCAAAGTTTCCACCTCAACGTCAACTGGGAATGTTGAAGATCAAAATGGAGCAAATCTCTTAGAAGAAGGAGAAGCCCAAGAAGTAGTCAAAGCTCTAGACGCCAAACTTCTAGAGCTCCGGCACGTGAAAGATCATCCTAGAGATCAGATCATCGGAGATCCTCGTGACGGTGTCAGAACTCGAAGAGGTACTATTAACGAGATTTTGCATCTTAGCTTCCTGTCACAGGTTGAGCCAAAGAAGTTCGACGAGGCGAACAAAGATGCGGCATGGATTTTGGCCATGCAAGATGAACTGTATCAATTCGAACGATGCAACGTTTGGACGCTGGTTCCCAAACCACAAAAGCAAAATGTGATTGGCACCAAGTGGATCTTCAGAAACAAACTGGATGAACATGGTGTCATCATAAAGAACAAGGCCAGGCTGGTGGCTCAAGGTTACAGACATGAGGAGGGGATTGACTTTGACCAGACCTTTGCACCAGTGGCAAGGCTCGAGGCAATCAGATTGTTCCTGGTGTATGCTTCGCACAAAGGATTCACAGTCTATCAAATGGATGTGAAATCAGCATTCTTGAACGGAGACCTGAAAGAGGAAGTATACGTCGCTCAACCCCCAGGTTTTGTCAATCCTACTTATCCCAATCATGTATATTTTCTTAATAAAGCTCTATATGGTTTAAAACAAGCTCCACGAGCTTGGTATGAGACTTTATCTAGTTTTCTTCTTGAGAACAGTTCTCTAGAGGTAAAATAGATAAGACATTGTTTCTCAGGGAAGTCAAAGGCAAGATTTTGCTGGTGCAAATCTATGTCGATGACATTATATTCGGCTCAACGGACAACAATTTTTGCAAAAAGTTTTCTAAACTTATGCAAGGAAAGTTTGAAATGAGCAGTATGGGAGAGCTAAAGTATTTCTTGGGACTTCAAGTGAAACAGTCTGAGGATGGAATCTTCATCTCTCAGACGAAGTTCACAAATGAACTCCTCAAGAAATTCATGGAGAATGCAACCTCTATGAGGACTCCAATGGGATCCACTATGTCTCTGGATAAGGATGAGAAAGGTAAACCTTTCGATGAAACCAAATACAGAAGCATCATTGGATCCCTGCTCTACCTTACTGCCAGTAGACCGGATATCATGTTCTCCACATGTGTCTGTGCCAGATATCAGGTGAACACTAAGGAATCTCACTATGTCGCTGCAAAGCGAATTCTAAGATACCTTAAAGGTACTCCCAATCTTGGCTTGTGGTACCCGAGAAACAATGATGTCGAGCTAATAGGTTTTTCAGATGCTGATTTTGCAGGGAGTAGGGATGACAGGAAAGCACTTCCGGGACGTGTCAATTCCTCGGAAGAAGGCTTATCTCATGGAACAGCAAGAAGCAGAATTATGTAGCAACCTCCACAGCAGAGTCTGAGTACATCTCGGCAGGCAGCTGTTGCGCACAACTCCTATGGATCAGAAACCAGTTAGCCGACTACGACCTTCAGTTCAAGGAAGTACCAATGTACTGCGACTCCTCCAGTGCAATGCAATTGCCAACAATCCGGTATCGCACAGCAGAACGAAGCATATTGAAGTGCGCTACCACTTCATTCGGGAGCACGTGGAGAACAAGGACATCTCTCTCTGTTATGTCCCCACGGACAAGCAGATTGCAGATATTTTCACAAAGCCCTTAGATGAAGCCAAGTTCAGTCTTTTCAAAACTGAATTGGGGATGCTAAACTATGAGGAATGAAGACTACAGAAGCTCCAGGCTCGTGCATCTAGGGGGAGCCTCTGCCAGGAACTTAAGTGTGAGCACAGGTGCAAGAACTGAGGGGGAGCAAAGGGTCAAATGCAACAGACCCAGATTTACAGAAGCCGAAAAGGGGGAGATTACCCTCTCGGCTAAGGCTAAGGTGGCTCCAAGTTTGCTCTCAAGAAATTGGTATTGGTAATGAATATCTCTCTCAACTCTCAAGAAATTGGTATTGGTAATGAATATCTCTCTCAACTCATTTTAAGTTTATGATTTTCATTCCCATACGCTCTATTCACCTTAGCTTGTAGGGTTTAGGCTTCTTCAAATAGGGGGAGATTGTTGGGTATTGTATCCACAACATACCTGATTTGAAGAAGCCCCTGAACAAGCTAAGGTAAATAGACAATGTATTTGATGAATCTTTTAAGTTGTGCTTGCAGTTATTCCACGCTAAGTACACACCAATGTCAGGGTGCAGTAGGTCAATATACACGGGTCTGCACGACGTAATCCCTCGTTGAGCAGATCAGTGTGTTGGCCTACGTGTACTCTCTCTATTGGAGTGTACTTATTTTCAAGTACAGGGCTGTGATAATGCAAGAGCAACAAGGAGCAAGGATGGTCAAAGAGCAGCTCATGGGTGGAAGACGAAAAATCATCTAAGTAATAATCACGAGAATCACTAAGTGATTCTCGCCGATTCGGCGAGAATCACTAGTGATTCTCGCCGATCATCGAGAATCACTGGCTGATTCTCGCCGACTCTATCCGGCTAATCAGAGCGTGCAAATCTGTCGCTAAGTCAAAATCGTCGAGAATCACCTCGATTCTCGCCGATTGCCTTAGGCGAATTTCTGAGCACGCTGGACCGGATCAAATGTTAAGGCGCTGTTTTGAACCGGTTTTAGGGTTTCTCTGGGTGGACCCACAACGGTCATCTTGAAGACCTAATGTATAAATACATCTGTATTTTTGAACAGTAAGACAAGAAACAAAATCGAATACAGATTTTGAAAAAGGAAGAAGCAAGCCACCGACGTGACCTAGATCGAAATCCTTCTCCGCCGCCGTCCCGCGCCGCTCGTGCCATTGATCGCCGTCTTTGATCATGGTTTCTTCCAGATCTCCTGGCGACAGAAGCTCAGCCAAGCATAGCGTCTCACTGTCTAACCAGAGATTCTTTGTCTCTTGATTCATTGATCGGAAAACCTTCCCCTTCCGAATCGATCGAGACGATCGATCCTAGTGTGACCGTTGGAAGATCTTGCTAGCTTTGCTACGAAGATTGAATCTCCAAGAACAGCCGCAGCACGCCGTTGTCGCCGCCGATCCCGAGAACCAAGCCGCTGCCCTTCTGCGCCGCCGGTTTCGGGGAGATTCTCTCCAAGTGAGATCTAGGGTTGTGGACTCTTCGTTGACTTCAAGAACACGTCATCGAACGAAGAGGGACACCTTAGTCTCCATAAGTTGTTTGTATTTATTATACAATCTATTTTCAATTTCTTTATAACGGCCGATTGGTCCATAGTTGTAAGGTTGGTGCAACCCGTGTTGTGGGAGTGGTGACTCCTACGTGTGGAAGGGTTCCTTCCGTTAGTGCAAGGATTGGATTTCAATCCTGTTGGTGAAGTGACCGAGTCGTCCCTGGTGGGAGATAGGTCGAAGGGGGAAAGTGAACGTACCCAAATCGGGGAACCACTATAAATTGCTTGTGTCCTTTCTGTGCTGTGTTGTTTGTTTTCGTGTACAGGTATGATTTTAATTCCGCAAAAACGCTGCAAGACACCTATCCCCCCCCCCCCCCCATAGTGAAGGTAGTGACACTAAGTGGACTTTTAGGTCCACCACCCCAGGAGCAACGGGCAGGTGGAGCCCGAATAAAATTATCGTAACCTCTAAAAACGAAAGTAGAGACCTGAAGGAGCTGGGTGGAGCAACTTCCCTCGGTTCTCTGGGCCCTGAGGACCACCCAAACACAGCAACAGGGAGACCCCATTCAACCTCTCCCACGGATGTGAAGCAGTGTTCCCCATAGAATTTGAAGTCCAGACGCCCCGGGTGTTGCAGCGGAAGAAGGCAGGGAAGAATGGCTGGCTGAGAACGAGGATGAGCTACGGCTCTCCCTTGACATGGAGGAGCTGCACGACCTTTCCACCATCCGACAAGAAGAGGTAAAGAGGAGAATGACTAAGTACTTTAACAAGCACGTCAGGTCAAACAATTGTAGAGGGGGACTTGGTCTGAAAAAGGTGGATGCAGCAGGAAGGTTGGCAACTATGGGAAGCTCAACCCCAACTGGGAGGGTCCGTATATGTAGAAGAAACATTGAGATCAAGAGATTATCGACTCCAAAATATGGAGGGCGAGACCCTGAGTCTCACCTAGAGCGGTGACGACCTGAACCTTTTATCCTTGAGAATATGTAAGTGACGTTTATTCTAATAAAGCTTCTTGATATGCTAATTATGTTGCAGTAACTTGTACGATAGGATGAAGTATTCATTTGGTAGACCCCGAGCAGATCCCGCTGCTAGGCTCTCACCTAGCTGGCAGGGCTGGATGTCACTCGATGATGTCTACCCGGACCCCGAGCAGATCCCGTTGCCAGGATCTCACCTAGCTAGCATGGCTGGATGTCACTCGATGGTGTCTACCCGGACCCCGAGCAGATCCCACTATCATACTCCACCTAGCTGGCAGGGCTGGATGTCACTCGATGGTGTCTAGCCTGACCCCGAACAGATCTCGCAGCCAGGCTCTCACCTAGCTGGCAGGGCTGGATGTCACTCGATGGTGTCTACCCGGACCCCGAGCAGATCCCGCTGCCAGGCTCTCACCTAGCTGGCAGGGTGGATGTCATCAATGGTGTCTACCCGAACCCCGAGAATATCCCGTTGTTAGGCTATCACCTAGCTGGCAGGGCTGGATGTCACTCGATGGTGTCTACCCGGACGCCGAGCAGATCCCGCTGTCAGGCTCTCACCTAGCTGGAAGGCTGGATGTGACTCGATGGTGTCTACGCGGACCTCGAGCAGATCCCGTTGCCAGGCTCTCACCTAGCTGGCAGGGTTGGATGTCACTCGATGTTGTCTACCCGGACCCCGAGCAGATCTCGCTGCCAGGCTCTCACCTAGCTGACAGGGCTGGATGTCACTCGATGGTGTCTACCCAGACCCCTAGCAGATCCCAGTGTCAGGCTCTCTCTTAGTTGGCGGGGCTGGATATTACTCGATGGTGTCTACCCGGACCCCGAGCAGATCCCGCTTCCAGGCTCTCACTTAGCTGGCATGGCTGGATGTCATTCAGGGAAGTCCTGTACTCTCCAGATGTTATCCAAGAAGTTTGACATTTTTCATAAAAACAGGGGGGAAGAAACTCTTCACAGGCGAGTCGAGACTCACCAGCTCAACTCGGCCTCGGCAAGAGGATGGCGAGTCGGGCCCTTGGATCTCGCTGAAGGGAGGCGGGCTCTGGCAGGACGCTTCACCCCTTCTCTGTTTTACTTGTGAAATTTTTAGATTTTGGTCTTGTATTGATAAAAAGATAAGCAGCTCGCGAGCGAGCTAGGGGGTGGTGCACCGAGCACGACGAGTAGTCCACCCCTGCATCGTCTGAAAATTAGCGAGCTCTCAAGGTGTACTCTTGGGAGTGAGTCCTAACGACCATCCTACTCGCAAAATCTATCTACGCGAGTCGCCGGGGTAAGGCTCGCAAGCAAAGGAAAAATGACACAACAAGGAAACCCAGAAAAAGATAGAAAAAGTAGACAAAGATCGTATCAAAAGTGTTTTCAATTAAATATTAATAGTGACATGGGGAGCTCACCTCGGCGAGATTACAAGAAAAAAGAAGAAAATAACTGGTCAGCCCTTCCCAAAGCGCGCATCGAGGTTGTCTTCCTTCTCGCGGGGCGACATCGCCGGGAACAGGCTCAGCATGAGGTCCCGGACCGAGATCTCCTCGCAGCCCTCCACCAACACTCATGTATCCTTCATCATCTGCAGGGTACATTCAGCGGTCTGGATCGAGTTGACCCGCAGCCTCTCAGCAACGTCAGCCTCGCCGAAGATTCTCGGGATCTTGTACGGGAGGGAGGGGTCGACGTCGCGGGCTGGAAAGAAGATCTCCGCTTGGCGGCGGACCTCGCGACTGAGGCCCGTGTTCTCCTCCTTCAACTTCGTGTTCAGCCCCTCCAGCTCGGCAAGGTGGGCGCGCAGCTGGCTCCATCTTCCAGCCCGCAGCCGACAGCAGTAGTCCGCAACTCCCAGGAAGCCTCGGCATCCTGAAGAACAAGAAACACATTTATGAGGGCGGAAATTTCTAAGTAAAAAGGAGAGGCAACAGCCTGATGCTTACTAATCCGCCGACGGCTTGGACGAGAAGATTCTTAGCAATGCCGAGCTACCTCGCCAGGTCGACGGCCTTGTCCTTGGCGACGTTAGGTGCATGCTCGGATTTTTGGAGGTGGTTGCTGATATTGAAGCTGTGGTGGACCATCATGTGGTGGAGCTCCATGGCTCGCATGTGGGCTGCATGCCCTCATGGACGAACTGTCGCAGGGTCATGCCCTTGTAGGCCTCGACGTCCTCGCAGCCATAGAGGCCGAAGCCGAGTGCATAGGATGACCAGTGGAGAGCTCGCGGTCAGCCCAAGAGGGGTGGAGGGTTGAGATGGAGACTCGGTGGGCCAGCGCGTCCCACTGGACCATGGGCCCTCCCGCCGAGTCCTTCCACCTCCCCTTAAAGCCAAAGAGGGGGTGTTCCTTCGGTATGGTGGGCTCGCGGGCCGCCTTCTTCGCAGCAGGGGAGCAGAGGTCTCGCCACCCCCTGCCCCTTGCTGGTGATCTCCATGAGCAGGCTCTCCGGCGACCCGACGGGGATAGTCTCGGGCGAGCTCATGTAATTGAGCTATTGATGTTGTTGTTGTTGTTTCGCCCGCGGAGCCACCACAGCTCTATTCATTTTTTTGGTGGTTGTTTGTGATGGGGCGGGCTCGAAACCGCGAGTTCAACTCGCTTTTTGCCGGACGAGGGCTTAGAGGAAGCCGGCTCATCTCGGAAGGCCGCCGACGCCACCCTCTCGCGAGCAAGAGGGTCTGCGTATAACCCCGAGTCCGCAAACAACGGGTTCACGGGGATCAGCTGCGCTCCTGCATGAAATAACTTAGAAACTTTCCATGTCAATATGGCGAACTGAGCAATGGGGAAGAGAACAATACCTTCGCCGGGCAAAACGGGGCGGAGCGAGTCGAGGCCCCTTCGTAGGAAGGCGACCTCGAAGTCTTTGTGGAGGAAGAACTGATGGAGCTCGGCATCGTTGTCGGACATGACAGGGGGGCGGTATACACCCTCACACTTTTGCTGGGGGAGAGTAAGGGATGTTGCCGAGATCTCCCTTGATGAAGGCGATCTTGGTCATCGAGTTGTGGTGCTTGTTCGCGATCTTGCAAACCTTGATAAGCGAGCCCCTGAAGTAGGCGACGCCATCCGGCGTCGCCTTGTAGGAAAAGAGCTTCCTGAACACGGTCAGGTTGAACTCTATCCGCTCCCGGTAGAGGAAGCTCGTGAATGACACCATCATGGCGATGGCGTTCGAGTTGAGCCGCACGGGCACCGCAGCGTAGTACTTCAAGATCTGGCGGATTCCGACCAAATGTGGAGGCTCAACCCCACCTCAAAATGCGAGATGGGGAAGGCGAGCTCGTCATTGTAAAGGTGTTGATTACCTCCCCTTCCCTCGGCCGGCGCCCCTCGAAGCCGGGAAGGACATGGTCGCCGATGAATTCGGCGAGCTCCGCCTCGCTTGTGTTTCCCTCAAAGAAATAGTAATCCCTGAAGTGCTGGGCACATTTGGAGCGACCGTCAGCGTCGGGGTTAGTCTTACCCATGCTCGCAAAAAGGGCGTGGAGCGCGAGTACTAAAAGGAGAAGTGCGAGTATGAAAAGGAGAAGCGCGGGAAGAGAGAGAAAATAAACAGCTAAGACAGCGGTACGGGTTGGTGGTGGGGGGGGGGGGCTATTTATAGAAAAATAAATCTGGGGCCAAGCTGTCCAATCGGCCCAGCTCGCCATCCCAGCTCGCCAACCCCAGCTTGCCAACTTCTGACGCATCCCATCCTATGTCGAGTTAAATATAAAGAAATATGTTTACTATTATTCGAATACCAGACACTAGTCTAAAAATGTTTGAAGTTATTACAGGAATCAAATATAGAAATAAGAAAGCAGGGCCCGCAGGCAGAGGGGTATCAAGAGGCAAGTGTCGGTCGGCTCGGCAATAGAGCCGCCTTCTACTACTACCCCAACCTCGCGTCCCCCGCCCCCCAGACTGCCGCGAGTGAAGAAACTCGCAGATCTGCCCCGAGTTCCGCTGCGCTGCCAGGAGACCCTCGTCAATCTCGTCCAAGAGCCGGGACGGGGACACCATCTCGCCAACCGGGCTGCCTCGCACCTCGTCAGCGAACCGTACGTAATCGCGCTGCAGGGCCTCGTTGACCTCCTGCACCTCGCGCAGCCCGCACACGAGCTTCTTGAAGAGCTTGATTCCCCTCCTCGTCATCTCGTCATTATCCACTTCAGGGCCCAGATAAGAGTCCGGTGAGTTCGGGGAAGAGAGGGGAGAATAGTGGGTTGTCCGCGAAGACTCCTCAGCCACGGATTGGCTGGGAAGGGCTATGAACACAAAAACATCAGCAAGGGGAAGTGTCCCAGAAAACTACGATAAGAATTCAAGGCCAAGCATACCTGACGAACTCGGCATCTCCAAGAAGGTGCGGGGAGGGACGAATCTTAGATCCTTCCCGTGCCCTAGGCATTACGTTCCCGATGAGAGCAGGTCGAAGCCCGGAATGGGGATGGCTGCGACACCCGCCCCCACGGTCCCAGCAGGTCGTTGAAGGGAAGGGGTGTGAACCGGCGAGTTCGTCCTCTGCGAGTCCAATCCCAGGGTCCCAAAGGGGGGTGACGGGTCCCGAGGGCGATTCTCCGGGGTTCTAAGTCGCGAGTCGCCAAGTACGTTCTTGGCTCGCGGCGTGGAGTCTCGCGGCGTGGTGCCTTCGACGCCATCCAGTGGGCTGTCCGGGCCATCGCAGAGGTCAACAATATTTTTGCCCTTTTCAAGGGCAGGCAGATTGGAGGAGCCGGTCCCATGCTCCGGGGTTGTCATCAATTCATCAAAGATGGGCTCGGTCGCCGGAGGAAACGGCTTCGCCCTCTTGGTGGAGTTTGGCTCGGCCGAGCCACCCTACGGGACGATGAGTGGAACCACAGTCAGGGCAGCTACGCGAGCTGAAGAGGCATGGCGAACTCGGGCAAGCCGTTCTGGAATCTCCTTTGGAATCGACATCTCGGCAGGGCTAGAGCAAAGAGAATGGCAAGAGTCAGCCAGGTATGCAGGCGTATATATATAGCCGCAGGTGGACCCCACTTGAAGATTCTCTTTGGCTCCCCCTCACTCACCGAACACTTGGGGTTGGATGTTTCTTTCCGAGCTTTGTCAAGCTCAAAAAGAGCGGGGATTGTGTACAACCCCGTATCCGGCGAGTGGGGTTGCCAGGGATCAGACCGGTCGCCCCCCCCCCCCCTTTCTGAGACTCGGGCGAACACCAAGGAGGGACGGGACTCGACAACATCTGGCTCGCCTAGGCGAGCCCGGCGCATGCCACGCGAGTTCGGCCAACCTCGCGAGCTCGGCGTTAGACGAACTGAGCTCGACGTTCATCGAACGGAGCTCAACGTTCGTCTTTCTCTCAACCCTTTCGTCGACCTCCAGACAGCTCGCCAAGTCCTAACAGCTTGGCGGGCTCGCAGCTTGCGAGCTGGGCAGTCCGTGCCCGTGCTCGCCTCCCTTGCCAAGTAGAGATTGATGAGGGTTGCTCGCCCATTGATCTGTTAGGTATTTTTACCATTTTTCCCCCGCTGGCCTGCCCATAGCCTCTCAGAATAGCGGAGTTACGTTGTTGGCAGGCCAACATGAACTGCACATAGCCGTTCAGAATAGCGGAGGTTGGCTATTTGCAGCCCATTTTTAGAAATCTATAAATAGGACCCAAGGGGTACCTCAGAAAGCATGCTTCTTGTGTCAACTTGTTTCCTGATCTTCTAAGAGCTTTCTGAGGTTACCTTAGCTCGTCCTTTAGATAAGGAGGGGAAGTGCTCTAAGATCTTCCAGGTGTGTGGTGGGTCCTCTACGCCGAGCCCTTGGGTCAGTTCTTCTTTGCTTCCTTTGTTGTTTTGCTTGCAGGAGAGAAGTAGGTGTGCGATCACCCCTTCCCCATGGGTGAACTCCACAAGAGACCGAGTTTTCGGTTTCAACAATCTACATGACATAACATGAAGGTTATGTACTTAAAAATCTAAAAGGTAAAGTGTGCAAATTAGATAAATCAATCAATGGCCTTAAGTAAGTGTCTAACATGAGGCACATGAAATTTGACCAAGTTTTAAAAAGCTTAGGATTTCAGTCTAGTCTCTTTGATAAATGTCTTTATCACCGCACAATGTCAAATAAGAGAGCCAGCATATGACTATATGTGGATGACATATTGATTATGGGGTCAGATCTTTCTACAATGAGGGATATTAAAACCACTCTGGCAAAAATAGTTGTCATGAAGGACTTTGGTCATGTTGATACCCTACTTAGTATGAAAGTGAGAATGGACAAAGGTTACATCACTGTTAGTCAAGCTCATTACATAAAGCAACTTCTTTCTATATGGGGTTATAAAGATTGTTGGTCAGTGAAGGAACTATCTGATCACAACGTTAAGTTGAGCCCTAATATATGGACCAACGTTGATCAAGTAAACGACTCGAGGATGATCACTGGTCTCATGTACTCCACAAGTTGTTCAAGACAAACATTGCCTTTTGTATTGGCATGCTGAGTCCTTTAGTAGTAGTCCAGGCAAAGAGCATTGAGATGCCTTAGACATGATGATATGTTGGAACACCCTGTTACTGATTTGGGTCAGGATCACTATGTCTCTTAGGAAACCTGTTTTGACCTCATTGTATAGATATAAAGGTCAAGTAGAATTGAGTCTAAGGGTTAGTAGTTAGGTTTGGAAGCTGCCCTCAAGACCAGTTTTTCAGTTTCTGGAGACTAAGTCATTTTGTCGAGCTCAGTACGACGAATCGTCAAACTCAATTCGACGATCGTTGAGCTCACTTCAATGAGTCGTCGAACTCCATTCGACGATCTCTGAGCTCAACTTCATTAAGTCGTCGAACTCCATTCGACGATCTTCGAGCCCAGTTCGACGATCTTGACTCCAGTTTGTTCCGCTATCTCTGAGCTCAGTTCGATGATAGTTGAGCTCAGATCGACGATCTCTGTTTCTGTCTAAGTCCAAATCTCTGAGCTCAGTTCGACGATAGTGGAGCTCAGTTCGACGTTTTTCTGAAGAGTTCAACGATTTTCAAGATTCAAATTCAGACAGTTAAGGAATTATTCTCAGCAATTAATTCAAAGATCTTGTAGCCGTTTTCATTTAATCTGGAGCAAGTTTCAAGGAATTATCAAGGAATATTTTATTGGACCTTCCTCCCGGAGACAATTACAGTTAAGGAAGTCATTTATGACGGGCCAACGGCTATCTTGGACAGTAGAACATTTTTATTCAGACAAAAGGAATAAAAGATTAGATTTTTCATTATTCCTGTAGAAGAAGAACAAGAAGTCAGAAACATATTCTCTGCAACAACAGCTCTCACAATAACAATTACACAAGAGAAAGAGAAAGAGTTACAGACATTCTCAGTCTCAAAGATTCATACAAGAACACCATCACCAAAGGAGATCAACAAACTGAAATCTTCAGATCTCTTTTGATTCAAGTGTTCAAGGCCATCATCATTCAAAACTCCAGACACCTCACATTTCAGCTGTTGCTGAAATCATCATTTGCTGGAGATCAATTTCTGAAGGCCTATCACCCTACTGCAAAGCTTCACTTCCTGAATAACTACAGATCTCGGGGGGGGGGAGCTTTGACAACATCCAATATCTTCTCTCTGACTGTTGACAGAGAATATCTTCTCATCCCTCTCTCACTCTCTACTGTAAACGATTTTTCAAACTCCATTCAAAAATTTGTGTTTGGTTTTTGAGCACCTTATCAAAAGCTCATTGGTGGCAAGACACCTGATCAAAAAATCTGATTTGGTTTTTGAGCACCTTATCAAAAGCTCATTGGTGCCCAGGACACCTGATCAACTCATCCTGTAGTGGATTCCTACCTAGGGTGGTAGAAGAGTGGATGTACCCAGGTTGATTGGGGAACCACTATAGCTCCTTGTGTCTTCTGGTTGTTTGTGTTTCCTTTTGTTTCTGGCTGTGGCTTGTGATTAGATTCCTTTGTATATTGTGATTATTCTGTGTTTAGATTACTTTTTATTATTTGCTTCCCTGTTCACATAAGAATACAACAACTATTGTAAAAGTTTTTAGTAAGCACCATACTATATTCACCCCCCCTCTAGAGTATATCAGATCTAACTTGCACTTTCAATTGGTATCAGAGCCATGTTGGTTAAAAATACCACATCTCAGTGGTTGCACAGGCTAACACCTGAACCCAAAGATTCCTATAGTTAGATCTGCTTATCTTGATTTGGTTATTAGGATTATTTCTTCACAAAACATGGCCCAAAACAAAGATTATGCTAGCACCAGACCTTCAGTGTGCAATATATCCAAGTTTGCACTTTGGAAGGCAAGGATTAGACTCTACATGAATTCTATTGATGAGTACATCTTCAATTCTGTTTTGAAATTGTGCCCAAGACCTCTAGAGAACACAAGCACAAATGTTGTTCCACCTCCCTCAGGAATAGATGCAGAGATCAAGAAGTGGAAAGTAGCAGATGCAAAGACTATGAATATCTTATCCCAGACTATGTCTGATGACATTTTCCAAAAGGTGGCTGAATACAACTCAGCAAAGGAAATCTGGGATAAGCTATCTGAAATAATCTCAGGATCTGCTGATGAGAGAAAAGACAGAAGATCTCACCTCATAACCCAATATGAGAACTTCAAGAAAGGAGAAGCTGAGTCAGTATCAGAAATGTATAATAGACTCAGTCTGATAGTCAATGAACTGAAAACTTTGGATAAAGAAATCTCATTGATTGAGCTAAATGATAAAATCCTAATGTGCTTCCCAAGCACTTGGGACTCAAGGATCTGGCTAATCAAGGATGCCAGAAGTCTGAATGAGATTACAACAGAAGCTCTCTTGGGCAAGCTCAAGTCTTATGAGTTGCTCATCAAAAATAGAGAAGAAGAGCAGAAGGCTACCACACCAGCCACAAGAAAGGAAAAGTCAATAGCTTTCAAAGCCACTAAAGATCAGCCTGAAGACAAGGTCACAGGCAATGATGAGCTGCTTAGTCTACTGGCCAAAAGATTTTACAAGATGGCCAGAAAGGACTTCAGGAAGAGATCATACAAAAAGCATGACAAGCCAAGGTATGATAAATCAAACAATAAAGAAATTGTTTGCTTTGGTTGCAGGAAACCAGGCCACATTGTGCCTGACTGTCTAGAGAACAAAAACAAGGACAGAAAGGACAAGAGAGAAAGAAGAAAATACAAGGACTTTAAGAAGAACATCAATGGAAAACCCTCAAGCAGGAACAAACACACAAGGAAGGGATTTGTTGCTGAATCTTGGAGTGAGACTGAAGAAGAATCTGAAACTTCTTCCAGCTCAAGTGATGATGAGGATGATGCTGAAGAAAAGGAATTCTGCATGATGGCTATCAATGCCTCACAACACAATTCTGATGCAGAAGATTCAGAGTCAGACTCAGAGACTCAACTTGAAGAGGACCAGGTGATAAGTTCTTTTGATTTCAATTCTGAGGACTTTAAGTATGAATTTAAAGCACTATGTTTAGACCTATTAAAATCTGAGAAGGAAATCATTTCTCTCAGAAATCAATTGTCTGAACACAGTACCTTAAAATCAGAAAACCTCAAACTCTCTGAGGAGTTGGAGTGCTGTAGGGAGCAGATAGCTTCACTGAAAAGTGAGCTATCAGAGGCCAAAAAACTTGAAGAATCCCTTAATGGGAGAAGCATCAAGCTAATGGACATCACAAGCACATTGAACTCTAGATTCAACAGTATACTGGGCTTGGGTGCTTCATCCAGCCAACCTATAGTACTAACAACCCCAATTAAGTTTATTTCTGATAAAGGGAAGGGAGTTGTAGAGGTAGCTAGGAAAAATTCTGACTTACCTAAGAAACCAAGAATTCAACAGAAATCGTCGAACGAAGCTAGACGATCGCCGAACGGAGATCAATGATCTCAGGCAAAATCGTCGAACGCAGGTCGACGATCTCTAATCTCTGAACTCTGCCACAGTCGGTCGTCGAACGGAGCTCGACGATCTGACCCAATATCGTCGAACGCAGCTCAACGATCGTCGAGCAGAGATCAGAGATTTGAAAACTTCTTCAAGGGTAAATCAAATTCCAATCCTAGGGGTCCTTCATCCAGACTTAACCCTTATACTGAATGGATAATACCTCCAAGGAGATATCATCTTGAAGGTTATAAGAGTCAACCAGGGATGTCATTTATTTCTGAATTTAAAGGTTATCAACCTAGGCCCAAGGTAAACTGGGTCAAAAATAAGTAAATTATTTTATGTGCAGGTGAAGACCTATCCAACATCAAACCAACAATAGTATCTGGATAGTGGGTGCTCAAAGCACATGACAGGAAGCAAGGACAATCTCACATCCTTTAAAGCCAAGCTTGGACCCAAAGTCATATTTGGTGATTCAAACTTTGGACTGACTAAAGGATATGGTGCAGTTCAGATTGGCACAGTCACATTCAAGAAAGTAGCCTATGTGGAAGGACTGAAGCACAACTTGATCAGTATCAGTCAGCTATGTGATGAAGGCTACCAGGTGACTTTCAGCAAATCCGTATGCCAGATCAAGTTAGAGGACAACACAACTGTGTTGATAGGTAAAAGGAAATGTAACATCTATTTAGTAGACTTTCTTTCAACTGAAGTAGATATTTGCATGTTAACTCTTTTAGTAGAGCTAATGTATTATGACATAAGAGATTATGGCATATAAACCTTAGAACCATTGCTAGGCTATCCAAGGATAACCTTGTTAGAGGACTACCTTCTAGCCCCTACAAGAAGGAAGGACTCTGCAGGGCTTGTCAATTAGGCAAGCAAACTAAAAATAATTTCAAGTCACTTAATAAGAGTGATTCACCTAGGATTTTGTATCTGTTACACATGGATCTTTTTGGACCCATTACAGTACAAAGCTTAGGAGGGAAATCTTACACTTTAGTGGTGTAGATGACTTCTCTAGATTCACATGGGTGTTCTTTCTGAGGAGAAGTCTGATAACTTTAAGTATTTGACAGAGTTTCTCAAATGCATACAGACTGAGTTCAATACTCACATTGCCCTGATCAGAAGTGATCATGGGACAGAGTTTGATTCTCTTCTTATGCAAGAGTTCGGTCAGAGTGAAGGGATCAGACACACTTTCTTAGCTCCTACAACTCCTCAACAAAATGGGGTAGCTGAAAGGAAAAATAGAACCCTTATTGAATCTGCCACTACATTGTTGTCAGATGCTCACCTTCGTCTATCCTTTTGGGCAGAGGCAGTGAACACCTCCAACTATGTGCTGAATAGAAGTTTAATACATAAACTGAAGGGCAAGACTCCTTATGAATTACTCAAAGGGAAGAAACCTAAAGTAGATTATTTTAGAATTTTTGGTTGTATCTGTTACATACACAATAATGACAAGAAGTACTTAACAAAATTTCAAGCTAAAGCTGATGAAGGAGTATTTCTGGGATACTCCAAGATCAGTAAGGCTTATTGTGTATATAATAAATCAACTCTTAAAATTGAAGAATCTGTGCATATATCTTTTGATGAATCTAACATGTCTTTCAAGGAGAAGAACACTTCTACCATAGAACCTTTGAAGGTACATTCTCTTGCTGAAGACTTTGACAAATTATAAATCATTCAAAAAGAGGAAAGCAGTGAAGATGAAGAAGACATTCAACATCCTGAAGAGAAACCTCTTGAAGAGCCAGTTGTTGTACCACAAGAGAAAATAACGACACAGGTTGGTGAACAATCAACACCTCCTGTTGATTTAGTAACATCAAGAGACCATCCAATTTCCCAAGTAATTGGACACATCTCAGCTGTTGTGCAAAACCAGAAATCAGGTCAACCAAAACCTGTTGCACACTTGCTTCCTATCTCAAATTGAACCTCAATCCATTCAAGATGCAGAGCAAGATCCACACTGGATCATTGCAATGCAAGAAGAGTTGCATCAATTTGAAAGGAACAAAGTTTGGGAACTAGTACCAAGGCCTAAGGATCACTCCATTGTTGGAACAAAGTGGGTGTTCAGAAACAAATTGGATGATCAAGGAGTCATTGTAAGGAACAAGGCAAGGCTAGTTGCTCAAGGGTACTCTCAAGAAGAAGGCATAGATTATGACCAGACTTTTGCACCAGTTACAAGGTTGGAGGCCATAAAAATCTTCTTAGCATATGCAACACACAAAGGTTTCAAAGTATACTAGATGGATGTAAAGAGTGCTTTTCTCAATGGGGATATCAAAGAAGAAGTCTATGTCCGACAACCTCGAGGTTTTATCTCTTCAACTCATCCTGATTATGTTTTCAAGTTTCACAAAGCATTATATGGTCTCAAGCAAGCTCCTAGAGCATGGTATGAGACCCTAGCATGCTTCCTTCTGAAAAATGAGTTTATAAGGGGTAGAGTAGACCAAACTCTTTTTATTAGAACCCATAAGTCCCATACCCTACTAGTACAAATCTATGTAGATGATATTATCTTTGGTTCTACTGATTCTAATTTTTGCAGAAGATTCTCCAATCTAATGCATTCTAAATTTGAAATGAGTAGCATGAGTGAGTTATCCTTCTTTCTAGGATTGCAAATCAAACAACATGCTGAAGGCATATTTATTTCTCAAACCAAGTATGCAAAAGAATTGGTCAAGAAATTTGGTATGTGTGAAGCATCTTGTATGAAAACACTTATGCCTACTAATGCTGTATTAGATGATGATGAACATGGGAGACCTGTTGATCAGACAACATATAGAGCAATGATTGGCTCTTTATTGTACCTTACAGCTAGTAGACCTGACATAATGTTTGCTACATGCATATGTGCTAGATTCCAAGTGAGCTCTAGAGAGTCACACCTAACATTAGTAAAAAGGATTCTCAGGTATGTAAAAAGTTGTCCAAATCTAGGTCTCTGGTATCCAAAAGACTAAGCATTTGACTTAACTGGATTTTTTGATGTTGATTATGCTGGATGCAGAATTGATAGGAAAAGCACCAGTGGAACTTGTCAGTTTCTTGGTGACAGACTTATCTCTTTGTTTTGCAAGAAACAAACATCTGTGTCAACTTCAACTGCTGAAGCTGAATATATAGCTGCAGGTAGTTGTTGTTCACAAATCTTGTGGATTCAAAACCAACTCCTAGACTATGGCTACAACTTAGAGAAGTCTAAAATCTTTTGTGATAATACCAGTGTTATTTCTATAGCTCAAAATCCAGTCCTCCATTGTAGGACAAAACATATAGAAATTAGGCATCACTTCTTAAGGGATAATGTTGAGAAAAATAAAATTGAACTTCAATATATCCCAACTGATTTGCAAAGGGGAGATATTTTCACTAAACCCTTGGATGAAAAGAAACATACCTTCTTCCTAAATCAGTTAGGAATGTTAGATGGAGGAAGTCTAAAATATTATCCAAGATTTTAAACTCTAAAAATTGACCAAGACTATGCAAACATCTTGATTTTTCTAGTGTATAAAGTGTTTCTGGTCTCTGAACTGCGCTCGATGATTTTCCCCCAGATCATCGAACGGAAATCGACGCTTTCCGAAATCGTCGACCAGAGTTCAGCGCTTCTCAGATAGTGCTCAACTATCTCTCCAGGTCAGCGATCGTCGAACGGCGCTCGACGATTTTGTTTTCTGAAACTATCGTCGAACGGAGCTCGACGCTGTCCAATATCATCGAACGGAGATTGACGATGTTGGTGAACTTTCAGTTTCCTTTAAAAGCCCCGATCGTCGAACTGAGTTCAACGAACTTTCCTTTTCTGCATCGAACCCTAATATAAAATTCATTTTTCGGCCGTCGTTCTCCTTTTGCGCTTTCATTCTCTCTGCAAATTTTCTCTTTCCCTCCAAACTTCTCTACACTTGGTCGTTTATTTGTTGATTTTTCTAGGAATCAGTGGCCGTCTCAGTTGCAGTCCTGGCCGGAATGAATTTTGATGCAGGATTTGATATTGATATGGATTCGTTTAATAACAGTGATCAGATTTTCAAAGATATTTTAGAACTTTTCAAGGAACAACAGCTCGTCACTATCATGTCCACCAGAATCAAATTAGCTGCTGATGAAATAAAGGAATGGGTATATACTGCCCACAATCAGGACCAGAATACAGTTGTTGGCACAATATCTGGAACTCAGGTACCTCTGATACCTACTATCTTGACAGAGGTTTTTCAATTACATTCTGGAGAGGATTGATTCTGCTGAGATGTTTGAAGAAGAATTTTCTACCATGCTTGATAGAATGGGTCATTCTGATGCAAACCCTAGCAAGCTACTGAAGAAGAATTTATCTGTGGAGTACAGGTTTTTGGCTGATATTGTTGGGAAAGTATTGTTGGCCAAACACTCAGCCCATGATACCATCTCCAGGTATCAACTATGTTTGATGGCTGCTCTTATAGATAAGAAACAATTAAACTGGGGAGAAGTTTTCTTTGATCTGATTAAGAAAAAGATCAACAAGAATTTTGTCAACTTTGGAAGGATACCAGGGCTATTTCTTCAAAACAGATTGTTGAAGTATTAGATCGGGCGGCTTAGCGGTCTGATCCAGCGGTTTGTTGACCGAGCGGCTTAGCGGTCTGATCCAGCGGTTTGTTGACCGGGCGGTCTATCGGTCTACCTCTGCGGCCTGTTCTATCCTGCTGGAGTTGCCGAGCGGTTAACCCATCTGTCTAACCGCGCGGCCTGTGCGGTCTCCATTATTCTAGCCGCTCAGTACTGTAAATGTTTAGTCCCACATTGTTTGTATACTCTCTTTCTTATCTCCTCCATTCTATATAAGGGAGGTCATACCTTTGTAAATGATATCTTTTTGGATAATAAAATTTCAATTATTCAAAAGTTTATTCGCTTGTTCTCTACTTTTCGCTTCTTTTCGCTACTTTCTAACAATTCAAAAGTTTATTCGCTTGTTCTCTACTTTTCGCTTCTTTTCGCTACTTTCTAACATGGTATCAGAGCACACGGTCATTTCCTCCTGATTCTGTGCGCTCTCTGTTGTTCGCGGCTTGTTTTCCGCGTTCTGCGACTTAATTCGCGGCTTGCCTTCTCTTCTGTTCGCGCGGCTTGTTTCTATCCGCGCGGCTTGCTTCTGACCGCTGCCCTGTTCGCGCGGCTTTCTTCTTCTTGGTTCTCTTCTCCTACTGCTCTTTGTCACAGCGACCTGTTTCCTTGTCGCCGCGCTCCTTGTTCTTTCCTGCCGCTCCGACTTCCTAGTCGTTGCGGTCTGTCTCTGTCCGCGTGTCTTGTCTCTCTACTCGCGGTTTGCTGCTGTGATCTGCCTGACCGTGCGGGTTGTTCCTTTCTCACCCGCATCTTGGTCGCGGTCACCTGCTCTTCTCCTCTCTTCTGTTCGCTCGGCCTTTTCAGTCCGCGCGACCTCTTCCCCGCTGTGCCTTTGACCGCTTTCTAGCAGCTGCTGTGATCTGCCTGACCGTGCGGGTTGTACCTTTCTTACCCGCATCTTGGTCGCGGTCACCTGCTCTTCTCCTCTCTTCTGTTCGCTCGGCCTTTTCAGTCCGCGCGACCTCTTCCCCGCTGTGCCTTTGCCTCTTTCTAGCCGCTACTGTTCGCGCGGCTTCTTCTGTTTTCTAACCGCTACTGTTCGCGCGGCTTCTTCTGCTTGCCGGGTTCTATGACTACCTCCGGTCTCACCACTACTCCTGCAGCTCCTTCTCCTCCTCCTCCTTCGGGCAACCTTGGCACCCTTTCCAAGCTTGTTGGCTCCAACTATCCCGATTGGAGCGTTTCTTTCACCTTTCTCCTTCGTTCTCAACGCAAGCGTCATCACCTCACCGATGACCCTCCTCCTCGCACCTCTCCTGAGTTTGATGACTGGGATGCGAGTGATGCTCTTGTTCGCACCTGGCTGGCCAACAGCCTTTCTGATGAGTGCCTTCCCGTCATTCGCCATGATGAGACGGTCAAGGCCGCCTGGCTTCACCTCGCTGCTCTCTATTCTAAGGGGGGCCAGACGTACCGCATTTATACTCTCTATGTGGACCTCTTCGCCCGCCCTTCCATGTCACCGGCTACGGCTTATCAGCAGGTTCAGGCTCTTGGTGCTGAAATCCTCCAGAATCGCCCCTTCTCCGCGGACTTGGCCGACCAGCACAAACACTTCCAGGAACTCATGGTTGTTTGTTATCTTCTTCGTCTTCCTGACTCTTATGATATGATCCGCCAGCAGATCTTGGGTGAGGCGGAATCTCCTACTTTGGATGCCACTGCGGCTCGCATTGCCGCTGTCACTTCGCTCCTCCAGCGGCCTCTGTTGGCCTCCCCCCCCACCCTTCCCAGGACTCCTTTGCTCACCAAGCTCAGAGGGGGGGCCCTAGTGGCCGTGGCTCATCTGGCGGACGGGGTTCCTCCCGGTTCCTCTGCTCTCACTGTGGTCGTACTGGCCATACTGTTGACCGCTGCTGGCAGAAACATCCTCATCTTCGCCCTTCCGGTGATGCTCCTTCTTCGGCCTCCGCCTCTTCTAGGCCATCTGCCTCTGTGGCCACGACGTCAGGTAGTGCCACGTCGTTACCCAAGGTAAATGGCTGATTGACTCCGGTGCCACCAATCATATGACGGGCAACCCTCATTGCTTCTCCCGTCTTGAGACCCATGACCGCTTACCCCCAGTTCATGTGGCGGATGGTTCCCCGTCCCCGGTTCATGGGACGGACATGGTTCAACTCACTCCATCGCTTTGCTTGGAGGATACCCTCTATGTCCCGAAGTTCCCGTGCAATTTGTTATCAGTTACTACTTTATGCCGACAACTTCAGTGCTCCGTCTTATTCACTCCCACTACTTGTTCTTTTTAGGACCCGAGGACCCAGCGGACGATTGCTACTGGGACTGAGAGCGGCGGCCTCTACTTCCTCGATGATGTTTCCGCTCTCTCTGCCTACTCCTCCTCCACCGATCTCCTTCAGTGGCATCTTCGTCTTGGACATCCTCCTCCTCGGCTTATTCGTCAGCTTCTGCCCCACTTACCTCCTACCAGTTCTCCGCTCAACTGTGATGCGTGTCAGCTTGGCAAACATCATCGCTCCTCCTTCCCACCGAAGCAAGGCCGTGGCTCCTCTCGCATTTTTGATCTTATTCACTCTGATGTATGGGGTCCTGCTCCTACCCTCACAGTTGGTCGGAGCAGTTCCTATTTTGTCACTTTTATCGATGATTTTACTCGATGTACCTGGGTGTATCTATTAAAAGATCGCTCTGAACTATTTTCTGTTTGGCAATCATTTTACTTTATGATTAAGACTCAATTTGCTATTTCTATTAAAGTCTTACGTTCTGATAATGCCAAGGAGTATCTGACTCATGAGTTCTCCGCGTTCTTTCACAAACATGGCCTCCTTCATCAAACGACTTGTGTTTACACCTCCCAGCAGAATGGGGTGGCGGAGCATAAAAACCGTCACCTGCTTGATGTTGCGCGTACTCTCATGATGCAGATGCACGTCCCTCGCTCCTACTGGGGCTACTCTGTGCTCCTCGCCTGCTATCTCATCAATCGCCTTCCCTCCGCGGTTCTCCACGGTCAGACTCCCTTCTCCCTTCTCTACCCCCACTAGGAACCTTTTCCTCTTCCTCTCCGTGTCTTTGGTTGTACGGCCTTTGTTCACACTCCCTCCTCTACCCGCGACAAGCTTTCCCCCCATTCCACCAAGTGTGTCTTTTTGGGGTACTCTACCACTCAAAAAGGCTATTGCTGCTTTGACCCCCTTCTCCGCAAGCAGTTTGTCTCCGCAGATGTGACTTTTTTCGAAAATGCTTCCTATTTCTCTCCTTCCTCTTCTCTTCCTTCTCTTCCTTCTGATATCTCCGTTCCTTCCACACCTCTCCACGTTTTTCCACCTTCGTCTCCTCCTCCACCCACTCCTTCCCAGTCCGTCTCCCCACCCACCCCTCCACCCTCCTCTCCACTACCGTCTCTCTCTAGTCCCGGGCCAGCCTTCTCCGCCACGGACGCTCCGGTCGCTGATGCTCCCGTCGCCGACGCTCCCGTTGACCTGGATGTTCCCATTGCCCTTCGCAAAGGGGTGCGGGCGTGTACTCAACACCCGCTCACGGCTGTTGTTTCCTATGATCAGCTTTCTCCTTCTCGCAGGTGTTTTGCCTTGGCTATCTCTGCTACTTCTACTCCCCGTACCTACCAGGAGGCTCTCGCTCTCCCTCATTGGAAGTCTGCCATGGATGAGGAGATGGCTACTCTTACTGAACGGGGTACCTGGACCCTGGTTCCTCCTCCCGTGGGCACTGATGTGGTTGGCTGTCGCTGGGTCTTCGTTGTGAAGTTTCGCCCCGACGACACTGTGGATCGCTACAAAGCCCGACTGGTGGCCAAGGGCTTTACTCAGACTTATGGCGTTGTTTACTTTGATACCTTCTCTCCGGTTGCTCGCCTCAGCACCATCCGGGTTCTCTTTTCTGTGGCTGTTAACCGGGCTTGGGCTATTTCCCAGCTTGATGTGAAGAATGCCTTTCTCTATGGCGATCTTCAGGAGGACGTCTATATAGAGCAACCTCCTGGGTATGTTGCTCAGGGGGAGACACGTGTCTGTCATTTGAAAAAGGCCATTTATGGCCTAAAGCAGAGCCCTCGAGCATGGTTCGAAAAATTCAGTGGTATTGTGGCTACCATCGGCTTTCAAAGGAGTTCGGCCGATCACTCCTTATTCATTCGCAAAACGGCCTTGGGACTGGTGGTTTTGGTCGTATATGTGGATGATATTCTCCTTACTGGCGATGACCGAGATGGGGTGGACTTGACGAAGAAGCACCTCCGTCAGCACTTGGTCACAAAGGATATGGGCTCCCCAAAATACTTTTTGGGGATAGAAATCTCTCGGAAACTTGACTCCTTGGTTCTCTCTCAACGGAAGTATGTCATTGATCTTCTACGAGAAGCAGGATTGACAGGTGCCAAACCAGCTCGTTTTCCCATGGCTGCTGGAGAAGACAAAACGTGGACAGATGATTCGCCTCTTTTATCTGATATCACACGGTACAGACGTTTGGTAGACAAACTCATCTATCTCACGGTGACTAGACCCGACATCGCCTACGTTGTAGGCAAGGTCAGTCAGTTTATGCAAGCTCCCAGGGAGTGCCATCTTCAGTCCGCCCTGAAGATTTTAGAGTATATCAAAGCAGCACCGGGCAGAGGGTTACTCTTTCAGAAGAATGACCATCTGAGGGTTGAGGCCTACTCAGATTCAAGTTATGCGGATGACAAAGGCGATCGTAAATCCACGTCAGGTTTTTGTACCTTTGTTGGAGGTAATCTCGTGAGTTGGAAGAGCAAGAAACAGTCTGTTGTTTCCAGATCCAGTGCCGAAGCAGAATACCGGAGTATGGCGTCAACCACGTGTGAGTTAAAGTGGTTGCGGGCTCTCATGCTTGACCTGGGCGAGGTATATGACTGTCCTCTCCCTATGTTCTGTGACAACAAGGCCGCTATACACATATCCAGAAATCCGGTCTTCCATGAGAGAACAAAGCATATAGAGGTTGACTGTCACTTCATTCGGGAAGAGATTTTGAAGAAACGGATTTGTACTCCTTTTGTCACCTCTGACAAGGAGTTGGCAGATATCTTCACCAAGCCGGTTTCTACTTCCTTCTTCCGCATTTGTGATAAGCTGGGCATGATTGATATCTATGCTCCAGCTTGAGGGGGAGTGTTGAAGTATTAGACCGGGCGGCTTAGCGGTCTGATCCAGCGATTTGTTGACCGAGCGACTTAGCGGTCTGATCCAGCGGTTTGTTGACCGGGCGGTCTATCGGTCTACCTCTGCGGCCTGTTCTATCCTGCTGGAGTTGCCGAGCGGTTAACCCATCTGTCTAACCGCGCGGCCTGTGCGGTCTCCATTATTCTAGCCGCTCAGTACTGTAAATGTTTAGTCCCACATTGTTTGTATACTCTCTTTCTTATCTCCTCCATTCTATATAAGGGAGGTCATACCTTTGTAAATGATATCTTTTTGGATAATAAAATTTCAATTATTCAAAAGTTTATTCGCTTGTTCTCTACTTTTCGCTTCTTTTCGCTACTTTCTAACAATTCAAAAGTTTATTCGCTTGTTCTCTACTTTTTGCTTCTTTTCGCTACTTTCTAACACAGATGTCCTGCACTGCTAGTCTCAAATGGGATGCACATAAATGCCTCTAAGAGTCTCTCCTGTGCCATGTTTGGAAAGTGGGACAGGCAAATTGTGAAGCCTAGTAGACCCTCTACAAGTACAACTTCAGGCACAAGGACTGTTGCAGTCTCTTCCCCTCAAGTCTCTGCCCCTGCAGAAGACTTGCCTGCTGCTTCTCCTCCTCCTCCTCTTATTTCATCTCCACCAGTCACCTCCACCATTCAAATTCCCTCCACAATCATTATTTCAATCCCATCTCCAACTTCAATTTCTCCACCTCCACCTCTCACAGAAGAACTTTTCCATCCTCTACATCAATACCCTCACCTAGAAATAGAATCATCATCTCATCTTCCAACTTCCAACTTTCCATCTTTCAATCTGATAGATGATTCCTTTATGGATGATTCTCCTTCATCCCCTACTGATCTACCCTCTTCATCCACATCTTACCAACAGTTACTTCAAGACATCATTGCACAACCCTCCTTCACACCCTCTGTTTACATTCCATTATCTTCAATTTCCACAATCCCCATATCTCAACCCTCATTTCCCTCATACACCAGCTCTCCACCAACATCTCCAGCTGTTTCACCTTCATTCTCTACCTCTGCTCAAGTCCCTATTGAGCATGTAGATCTTTCAGCCTTAGCAGACAGACTTTATGAGCTGATAGCTCCCAGGCTATCCCTCTTGTTGGAGACCTCCTTGGCACCACTTTTAAAGTCAGTTGCAGACCTGTCTGCCAGGCTCTCCTCCCTCATTCCTCCTTAGGCAATCCCTTCATTTGGGTGCCTGGATCCAGTCCTGACTGAATCTAGGCAGGGGGAGATGCCTCATGAAGTGGTTAGATTGCCTGCTGCTGTTGTTACCTCAGTTCAAGCTCAAGCCTCAACACCACAAGTTGCACCACAAGTTGCAGTTTTCTCAATGGACCTCAGGTCATTATTATCAGATTTTGATTCAGTTTATTTCAGCTGTCTTCCAGAGAGCACTGCAGTCCAGCTATCTGAAGATCTATCTAAGGCCATTGTGCCAATTTCAAGCTGTGACACCAGCTTAATTTATTCTTTTGTAAAGTCCCTTTCTGCTGCTGCCCCTGCTGTTTCTATTGCTGCTGCTTCTACTGATATTGTTGATATTGCTGTTAATTTTGATGTTTCAGTATCTGAGGACATACATATGACAGAGGCATTTGAATTTGAGCCTGCTGTTACTACTGATGTTACTTCTTTTACTGAACCTGTTGTATCTGAAAGTATTTTATCTGTATCTGTTGCTGCCCCAGTTACTGTTGTATCTACTGCTGTTGTACCTTCCATTTCTAAGAGTGTTACTTCTGAAAGTTTTGTATCTGCTGATGTAATCTCCTCTGCTAGTGTTGCTTCTATTCCTCCTTCTACTGTTGCTGCCACAACTCCTGTCACTACTGTTACCTCTGCTCAATCCCAACAACAGATAGACTATCTGAAAAGGATTGATGTACTGTATGATGAACAAAGCTCAGAAAGTGATCAATATAAGACTGATTCAGATGACTCATCTGCAACTATTGCATGGAAAAGAAAGGCCAGAAGCAAGGCTATGAAAAGGGTTCCTCCAGCAAAAGTCAAAGATACCAATGATATTCTTTATTACATACTGCATAACTGTCCTATCACAGAACACTGGATGCAATACTCCAAGAATCAATTGAAGGCTATGAAGAAAAAGAGAAAGTATGAGAAAGGTTCCTCTCAGTTCAATCATCATCCTCCTCCTCCTCCTCCCTCACCTGATGCAGGTGCAGGTGGTAGTTCAGCTGTTCAACCCTCTGCCAGAATCCAAACCCCTTATCAACCTCAAGGTAGATCCCAATACAGGGGAAGTCAATCCAGAGGCTACCAATCAAGAAGAGGAAACTATAGAGGAAACCAAAGAGAATTTCAAGTATACTCCAAAGGCTATTCCAGGCAACACCCTTATTCAAGGGAAAGACAAGCTTCCTCTGATACTACTTCAGCTCCCTTTCCCTACAAGCTTAAAGAGTTAGTCTCATCCAGAGCTCCTCCAGACAATCCCTCAAACAGATATGAGCCTCCAGTTCCTTTTGAAGATCCAGAGAACAATCCAACTTCATGGACAGCCAGGATGAAGGAATTAGCTGCCTTGGATCAAATTAAGAAAGCCAGAGAATAAGGCAAAGACACTTCCAATATTACTACTTTATCAGAACAAAGGAAAAAGGAACTTGAAAGATATGCTTCCAGCAAGTTCTTTGATTCTGAAAGCTACATGAAGCTGCATCCTGAAGCTGTAGTGCCCAGGCCTAAGCAACAAACCTCTTTAGGTGTAGCTGATGACAGGAGATCTAAAAAGGAAGCTCTCAATCCAAATAGAGAAATAGTACTTATAAAGAGCAAAGAAAAGGAGTAATTCTGTAAGGTGACAGTCATTTTGATTTATGATCTATCTGTGATAATATATGTGTGATTCTGCAATGTCTTGTTTGTTATATTGTTGCCTTGTATATGTTTTTAATTTTTCAATATCTGTAAATAATAATCCTAACCCAAATTGGGGGAGATTGTTAGAACACACTATTACTGATTTGGGTCAGGATCACTATGTCTCTTAGGAAACTTATTTTGACCTCATTGTATAGATCTAAAGGTCAAGTAGAATTAAGTCTAAGGGTTAGTAGTTAGGTTTGGAAGCTGCCCTCAAGTCTAGGTTTTTTAGTTTCTGGAGACTAAGTTATTTCGTCGAGCTCAGTATGACGAATCGTCGAACTCCATTCGACGATCGTTGAGCTCACTTCGACGAGTCATCGAACTCCATTCGACGATCTCTGAGCTCAACTTCATCAAGTCGTCGAACTCCATTCGACGATCTTCGAGCTCAGTTCGACGATCTTGACTCCAGTTTGTTCCGCTATCTCTGAGCTCAGTTCGACGATAGTTGAGCTCAGATCGACGATCACTGTTTCTGTCTAAGTCCAAATCTCTGAGCTCAATTCGACGATAGTGGAGCTCAGTTCGACGTTTTTCTGAAGAGTTCAACGATTTTCAAGATTCAAATTCAGACAGTTAAGGAATTATTCTCAGCAATTAATTCAAAGATCTTGTAGTCATTTTCATTTAATCTGGAGCAAGTTTCAAGGAATTATCAAGGAATGTTTTATTGGACCTTCCTCCAGGAGACAATTACAGTTAAGGAAGTCATTTATGACGGGCCAACGACTATCTTGGACAGTAGATCATTTCTATTTAGATAAAAGGAATAAAAGATTAGATTTTTCATTATTCATGTAGAAGAAGAACAAGAAGTCAGAAACATATTCTCTGCAACAACAGCTCTTACAACAACAATTACACAAGAGAAAAAGAAAGAGTTGCATACATTCTCAGTCTCAAAGATTCATACAAGAATACCATCACCAAAGGAGATCAACAAACTGAAATCTTCAGATCTCTTTTGATTCAAGTGTTCAAGACCATCATCATTCAAGACTCCAGACACCTCACATTTCAGCTGTTGCTGAAATCATCATTTGCTAGAGATCAATTTTCTGAAGGCCTATCACCCTACTACAAAGCTTCACTTCCTGAACAACTACAGATCTCGGGGGGAGCTTTGACAACATCCACTATCTTCTCTCTGACTGTTGACAGAGAAGATCTTCTCATCCCTCTCTCACTCTCTGCTGTAAAGGGTTTTTCAAACTCCCTTCAAAAGTTTGTGTTTGGTTTTTGAGCACCTTATCAAAAGCTCATTGGTGGCAAGACACCTGATCAAAAAATCTGATTTGGTTTTTGAGCACCTTATCAAAAGCTCATTGGTGCCCAGGACACCTGATCAACTCATCCTGCAGTGGATTCCTACCTAGGGTGGTAGAAGAGTGGATGTACCCAGGTTGATTGGGGAACCACTATAGCTCCTTGTGTCTTCTGGTTGCTTGTGTTTCCTTTTGTTTCTGGCTGTGGCTTGTGATTAGATTCCTTTGTATATTGTGATTATTCTGTGTTTAGATTACTTTTTATTATTTGCTTCTCTGTTCACATAAGAATACAACAACTGTTGTAAAAGTTTTTAGCAAGCACCATACTCTATTCACCCCCCCCCCCCTCTAGAGTATATCAGATCTAACTTGCACTTTCAAGATACCTGAGTGGTACTAAGGATCATGCTTTGTGCTATACTAGTTACCCTCCTACTATGGATAGATACTCGAATGTCTTATGGTGTTCCGAAGTTGGGAACAACATATCTACCTGTAACGACCTCCCCAGCATATAGCTCGAAATGACGGTTGTCGGCACCCCCAACATCACGCTCGAAAGAATTTAGCCTAAACTGGTCTGCAGACCATGCACCCCGACCTCTCTCCAAGCCCACAGACGGGTTGTTGGAGGTTGCAACCTCCCTTTGATAAGAGAAAGTCAATTTAAGCACCCCTACAGGGACTTCCCAGAAGGTCACCCATCCCAAGACTACTCCAGCCCGAGCACGCTTAACTATGAGATACTTATGTATCTCATCACCAATTGAGCTGCTACGAAAGTACTTTATAGTTAAGCATGTTCGGGCTGTAGTAGTCCTAGGATGGGTGGCCTCCTGGGAAGTACTTGTACTGCTCACTTAACTTAACTTTCCCTCATCAAAGGGAGATTGCGGTCTCCAACAACCTGCCCATGATTAGAGAGGGGTTGGGGTGCATGGACTACAGACTATTTGAGGCTGAACCCTTTCGAGCTTGGTGTTGGGGGCCCGACGGCCATACTTTCGAGATGTGGAATGGGGAGGACGTTACAAAAGCTCATAGTGATGAGAAGTGAAAGAACTTTATAGTTAAGCATGTTATGGCTAGAGTAGTTTTTGGATGGGTGACCTCCTGGGAAGTCCATGTAGGTGCGCTTAATTGGGTCACTTCTCATCAAAGGGAGTGATGTGGCTTCCAACAACCCGTATATAGATGGAGAATGGTTGAGGTACATGGTCTGCAGACATATTTGAGGCTAAACCCTTTCGAGCGTGGTGCTGGGGGTGCCGGTGGTCGTCCTTTCGAGCCATGTGCTGGGGAGGTCGTTACACTACCAGTGTATTTATATTCACTTTGGGTAGAGCTTTCATCACTTAGAAATCCAGAAAGTAGACTTGTATACCTTTGTCATCTATAGAAGCTGCGTTGTTTGCGCTATCCTCGCTTGGTGAAGAGGCAGTCTGGATCAGAAATTTGATTCTAGACATTTCCTTTTCTAGGTTACAAGTCAATTTTTTGAGTTTGCATTATGGTAATCAAACATCAGTTCAAGTTGTTAAGAATGCCCTCTTTAATTCTAAGAGTAGACATGTACGATTGAGACATGCATTACTAAATTATCTGAAAGAAAAAGAAATTATCACTTTGATCGAAGTGTGTTCAAAGAATAATCATGCTGATTCATTGATCAAAGGAAAAACTAAAGACCGGTTAATCAAAATAGTGAGGGAAATGAGACTCAAGTAGTTTTAGTTCAGCCTTAATTCAAGGTTAGGAGATTCAGTTCAGCTGTAGTACAAATATTGTGTTTTTTTCCAATTTGTTTGTCAAAGCAAGCATGTTATGCTTCGCTGATGTTTGTCGTTACTGAGTATGAATCTGGTGAGTTATTTCATTCCAAATATGATGTTAATAACTTTACTGAGATTTGTCTTTCTTATCTTGGAGGAGATTGTTATTCCAAATTTGATAACATGATCTGACTCAGTTTGACACTTCTTCTATTAATTGATTTCATTCCAAATTTGATGAGTTATAGTTAACTTTAGAAGATCGGTAACCGTGGCATTCCAAATTGGAACACAGATATAATTGTGGTGTATAGAAGTCCATAAGATCGTTTTGTTGAAAATAGATAATGAATTTTGATGTAGAATCTATAATTCTTTTAATAAGTGTCCTCCTAGGTAATTATAAAGTACCACGTTCTTATAGTAGAACTAGATACATGTACATTTCAAAAACATGAATTCATTTGAAATGAAATTCTCTATTGAAAATTACAAGAGATGATGATGATAGAGGAGCACTTGTTGTTCGGGATCATAATAAAGATGTCCTACTATACATATGAGTATGATGACATATACAATGTTATTTGGTTTCTATTTTATCTCTGATTAGAATAATGTTTAGCTCTTTTGAACACTTGTTGATCTGACTATTTATACTTTTTTGTTGATCATTAGCCACTAGATATATTGAACATGTGTTATGATCGTGCTTTAGTTTGTTATGTGATGCTGTTGAGATTTATATTTATTCTTTTGTGTGTATACAACTGTTTCATTTATATCTAATATGTTTTGACAAGTGTTTGGAAATGGTTGTGAATGATTCACATTTGATTGAACATTACATAACCCTCCATTTTCCGGTGTCGGGTTTACGGCGGACATGTGAGGAGATTGTATGATAATTAGATCATTTGTTTGCATGTGTCGAGACCAACTCGGAATGACCTAATGAGTTTCGTGTCATTTTAGGAAAGGCTCTACGTTGAAAATACTATAAATAATCATTTCACATCTGATGTGCTATTGCGAACTATCTTGTGCGCAGCCGCTAGCATGATTCTCCAGACCGGAGAAAAATCAGGCGTCTTGCAACAAGTTCAATGGACAATTAAGTATTTTTGGATGGCTCTATGGCTAGTCGTATTTGACAACATTTCAGATGTGTAATATATGATTATTGATGTGTTTTTATCTTCTGTGTTCGCGTGGCATCCTTTAGCATTGCTTCTATTCAGGATTTGGTTTTATTTGGTATGTTGGTGGCAGTGAAAAAAGTTTTATTCTCGTAATCGTTATTGTTTTGGAGATGTTTGATTTAATAGAAGAATTGTTATTGATATTTCATACATGAATTTTTGTAACTCATTGAAATTTATATCCAAAATGGATATTTTTACACATAATTGATATTTGTATTCATACACAATAATATTAAGGAAAACGATGAGATCTCCTGAGAGGCGTTAGCCGCGCCCGCACACCATGCATGAGGTGCGGATATCCGAACCTTTCCCGACGTAATCAAAATCGTTGTCGCCACAAACCGCATTCGTCGCCGTCGCGCCAACAGCCATCATCGCCGCCGATGCGCTAACAGCAATCATCGCCGCCGCCGCGTCAGCCGCCATCGCCGTCCCCGCAAACCGCCATAGCCGTCGCCGCAAACCGCGATCGCCGACGCTGCACCGAAACCGCCGCCGCCTCAAACAGCCATCGCCGTCGCCGCAAATTGTCGTCGCCGCAAATCGTCGTCGCCGCAAACCACCATCGCCGCCTCTGCACCAAAACCGCCGCCGCCGCAAACCGCCATCGCAGCAAACTGCCATCACCATCGCCGCAGACCACCAGCGCCTACGCTGCCCCGCATCGCCGTCGCCAGAAACCGTCATCGTCGTCCCCGCAAACCACCAACGCCGTCGCCGCAAACCGCCATCGCCGACGCTGCACCGAAACCGCCGCCACCGCAAACCGTCATCGTCGACGCTGCACCGAAACCGCCGCCGCCGCAAACCGTCATCGTCGTCGCCACTAACCGTCATCGCCGTCGCCGTAAACCGTCATCGCCGATGCCGCACCGAAATTGTCATTGTCGCCGCCGCATCAACCGCCATCGCCGTCGCCGCAAACCGTCATCGCAAACGCCGCACCGAAATCGCCATCGCCGCCGCCGCATCAACTGTCATCGCCGCCGCCGCGCCAACCGGTATCATGTGTCTTCAACTTCTAACTCACGGACTTGGGAATGAGTTATTATTGGACTTACCATACTCTGTTGCTATGCTAGAATATATACATACGACCTAAAACGAACTATTTATAGGTTTACCGACGGCGAGGAGATGAGCAAAAGGCGCGACAGAATAAAGGGCGCACGGGCGGCGAGATATTATCGAACCACCAACGAGAGAATACGAGCGGAGAGTTGAAGGTTCGGCTGCGGAAGTTTAAGGCTCGAGAGAAATAGAAACGATGTTTGTGTTGGGTACAAATATCAGAAAAGTTTAAGAAAAAAATATGCTAAAATTTTTATTATTTGTGAATAACAATTGATAGTGATGAGAAAGATGCATTTATAAAAATATGTTTGGGGGGCCTTTTTATAAAACAGTAATCCATCCCATAAATACCATATTTTTCTTTTTTGAATCTCACTTAAGTACCTACCTCATATGCAGAAACTGACAACAAAATTGGAATTAGATCTTGAATTAGAATTCTATGGTTGAATTCAGAGCTGTCTTCGGATAATAATAAATTAGACCATGAATGATCTGATCAGGTAATGAGCTGTCCATAAGAAACACGAGCCATAATTTTCACATCCTCAATAATAATTTTTAATTCAGAGTACCGCAGAGCTTTGGTTTATTTAAATTTGAAGTCAAAAAAGAAGACTAAAGCTGCGTTTGAGTTTGGCCCGGCTTATCGCGGTTTATTTGCTCCAGTGAGATTAGACAAAAATGTCATTGTCATATCAATATCTTATGCCCCAAATTAATTTCTTTTTTTTGATTACGGTAGTAACGTTTGTCATACCAAATATATAATGACAATTTTGTCCAACCTCACCAGAGCAAATAAGCTGTGATAAGCCGCACCAAACACAGTCTAAAAGTATCCCACTGATCTCATTGACCATCTTATAATCTATACTTTTCCCACTAATAATTTCTGGATGAAGGAAAAGAAGATGGGGATGAGGAGAAAGAGGAATGGAGACCATTGGCTCAAAGGCTGACCGAGTAGCATGAGTTGCGACTTCCGAAAGAAATAATTTTTTTGTTAAGGGTAGCGTTTGTTGAGAAAGGAACGCGAGTAGCCTTCTCGCCACTGGATCAATTATGCTCGTCGTCCGATCAAAGTGTTTACTCGGCTTTTATTAAAAAAATTTCTCGCCTTTATTGTTGATGGTTAGATCTGTCATCCAACGGCGATCAGGCTACTCGCTCCCAAATCTAGGAACGCTACCCGTACGGAAAAAGTTTTCTTCCGAAAGGGGCATCTTGAAGAAGGATGCACATGATTTCATCGGAATATGGGGTGTTGTACTGTACCGTACAGTGTGTCATTCAATGGCTGTCAATGCATCAGCAGTTATGCAGAGATGCATGCCCGAGATGAATGCACTCGTAACGGTTGGATGTGACGTGTTGCACTGGGCAGTGCAGTACAGTTGATATTTCACAAGCTATTCGGGTCCAGCTTATGACTTCTCATAAGCGTTTATCTCATAAAAAAACCTAAGTTGATTTTATTGCTATGTCGCGAATTTTTCGCCCGGTCGAAAAATTTTCGCCCGGGCGCGAATTTTTCGCCCGGGCGCAAAGTTTTCTCTAGGGCGCGTTTTTTTCGCCCGGGCGCGATTTTTTTGCCCGAACATGGATATTTCACCCGAGCGCGATGCGAATTTTCCGCCCGGGCGCGATTTTTCCGCCCGAGCACTAATTTTCCGCTCGGGCGCGAAGTTTCCCCGTCTGGCGCGATTTTTCCGCCCGGGCTCGATTTTTTCGCCTGGGATCATGATTTTTTCACATGGGAGCAGTTTTTCCCCTGCAACGATTTTTTCGCTCAGCTGCAATTTTTTCAGCCGGTCACGAATTTTTCGCCCGAGCGCGTTCTTTTCGGCCGGATGCGATTTTTTTTGGCAGAACGCATTTTGTGTTTCCGTGCAAAAATATAGCAGTGGAGCGAAAAATATCGTGTCAGTGCGAAAATATCGCATTCAGGCGGAAAATTCGCGCCCGGGCGGAAAATTAGCGATGGGGGAAACATTCACGTCCGGTGGAAAAATTCACTCCCGAGCGAAAAATTTGTTCCCGGGAGAAAAAAATGTGTCCGGGCGAAAAAATTTGCACCCGGGTGAAAAAACCGCACTTGGGTGAAAAAACATCGCTCGGGTGACAAATTTGAGACCGGGAGAAAAAACCACGCTAGGGACATAAAACCGCGCTTGGGTGAAAAAAACCGCGTCCAGGAGAAAAAACACCGTCCGGGCGAAAAATTCAAGCTCGGGCGAAAAAATTGCAGCCGGGAGAAAAAAATTGCGTCCGTGTGAAAAAATCGCTCTCATGTGAAAAAAACGTGCCTGGGTCAAAAAATCGGATCCGAGCGAAGAAATCGCGCCCCAGCGAAAAAACGTGACCAAATGAACGGACTTTTATGAATGAATGAAATTTTAGATAAGCACTTAGGGACAAGCTATTCAAACAGTTTATTGCTTATTCATTATTGTTTTTATAAAATCTCTATGCAAGTATCAATTTTCAATTAGCAGTTTATTCATCATCATAAGTTGTCTCAAACAAAACCTAAATCTCCAGGGGGTTTTTTTTGTTCATGAATGCTATGAAACATAAACATTGAAGGGATTTAAATATACTTTCAAAAGTTAGAAGGGTGCAAGTTGTAATTATACAAACTACGATTGGAGGTCCCGATAAATAACCCTATATACATACGAGTGCCCGACACGGGGCTCCGCCTCTATGACCATGGGCGACAGTACCCGACCGGCGATGACGGGTTTCGCCCGCCCCATCAAGGCGGGTTTCGCCCGCAACATATGTAACACCCCCTATCCGTCGCATAGCATATAGTAGTAGGTCTGGCCGGGGCCCGACGCCATATACTACAGACAGACCAGGTGGTTACTTAATGGAAACCATCCAACCAATCCAACGTCCTACACAGAGAATTCTAGCGGAAGCAGTTTATATAAGTTGCAATAAAGAACTCAGCACTAAAGCATGAATGTTCACTAATACCAATTAGGAATGTTGTACATACACAAGTACAGGCCTTAAGGCCTTACAAAATGATTTACTTGATATTACATGTTTTACAAAACACGGCACGCAGGCCGGTCATACATGAATAAAAGCAGTAAACACTCCAGTTAGGCCTTCGAGGGCCGGCTTCGCAATTTGGGTTTTAGCCCGCTATTGACCGCTGAGTCCAGATGCACCTGCAAGCAACAAAACCACCGCACGGTGGCAAACAGAGCAACGGTCAGCAATGCTGAACAAATTATAACGATCCCGCCACCAACTCGGGGCGGCGATGCTCCTTCCCTGCATTTTATTATCATAAGCGAGCAGAGTATATATATTCATTTCATCACAGGCGTAGGCTCAACGGCCACACACCCCGTGCACTCAGGGCACATTCTCGGTGAACACAGTCTAAGTCTATCGACTCACCACCGTCCCTTTGGACGGCAAAATAATGAGCAGTTTGTCTTCTCGGCATGGGTCACGGTAATTGAAATCATAGACCGCCGAAGACCCTCATCTATGCCAACGGCTCTAATCCGAACGACATAGAACGGATACGGTTCCATCTAACCCGTGCTCACAACACAACGGTAATTTAAACCATATGCGCCCGTAACGGTAATTTAAACAATATGCGCAGGTCAAACTTCTCCCGAGTCCCGTTTCCATCACAGTTCACATAACTCGGTTATGTTCAAGTTGGCTCTCAGGCCACCAAGTTGGCAAGATCACGCATCCGCCCAGTTTTTCGGGTGCACCTTTGGGTTAATCCCCAAGGCTCCCTGTTGCAATCTACCACATAGAAAACCCGAAAAACAATCAATCGCACGGAGTCTTCTCCGGCATTTATGCAATGCAACATCACTGATCCAGACCAACATGTCCGGATAGGCTTCACACATCATGCATATGTCCGTTCTCGCTTACGGACTCTAAACAACGGAGACTTTACATATCTACCCGAAGGAACGCCTCCAACTCACCGCAAACTCGCGAGAGCGGGCTTCCTACGTAAAGAAGGAGAGCTACACATGCTCAAGAAGAGAATCGTTACCCTAGCGTTCTTCTTTGGCGCCATGGAAAAGTAAGCGGATGAAAAGCACCGCACTCTATTCGCTTTCGTGGATCCGGAGTTGGCTCGCGATTTGGAGCTTCGAAGCTCCTCCAATGGTCGGATCTAGCTTCTTATTCCTTCCTTGACTCTCCTCTCTCTCTAAGCTTTAGAAAAATAACCACTCAAGTAAAAGTGAGGGTTTCTAAGGCCCAATCCCGGGTATATCCCATCAGAAACAACCCCCAGTCGTTGGATCACCAATTAAAGAAACGAACGGCTTTGATTTGGGACTGAAATGTACAATCTGGACCGAACACGGCCTGGCACACGCCCGTGTACAGGGCCGTGTGCCTCATTCACCGTCAAAATCGACGCGCCTGGAACAACACACGGGCATCAAACACGCCCGTATTCGACCTGACACGCCCGTGTTCTAACTGACACGGCCGTGTGGTCGGCCGTGTGCGCCCATCGATTTATCCCGAAAACAACCCGAGAACTACACGGGTTCTAGGACACGCCCGTGTCCTAACCCGTATCTACCTCAACACGCCTGGGCTTCAGGCCGTGTACACGGTCTCGACACTCGACACTTCGTCGAGCGATGTTCGTCGACCTCACGACACGGCCTTGGACACCCCCGTGTCCTAGGCCGTGTGCCTTGTCTCGACACATCGTCGAGCAAAATTCGTCGACTCCCCGGGACGAGTGTCGACAAAGGGTCGACACGCCCTGAGACACGCTCGTGTCTCAAGCCGTGTGTCATGTCTCGACACTTCGTCGAGCGCAAACTGTCGACTTCGCGGGCTGAGTGCCGACACGGGCTCGACACGGCCTGAGACACGCCCGTGTCTCAGGCCGTGTGCCCAGTCTCGACACAATATCGAGAGCAAAATGTCGACTTCGCCGGCTGAGTGTCGACACAAGCCTGACACGCCCTGGGACACGCCCGTGTCCCAGGCCGTGTGCCTCCTGCCAGAACCCAAAACTGGCCCAAAACGTCCCCCGTCGCTCTTTGAGTTTCGGGGCGTTACAACTTTCCCCCTCTTAAAAGAATTTCGTCAACGAAATTATATAAAGGAAATACATGTACAAAACTAAAATGTGTACCTGAGCGGAACAACTCCGGATACTCGTCAAGCATAATCTGCTCTCGCACCCAAGAGAGCTCCTCTCGACCGCAATTGTCCCATCGGACCTTGACCATCCTGATCTCTTTATTGCGTAGCCGCTTGACTTCCGAGTCTTCCATACGTATGGGCTTGACCTTTGTCGTCAACCCACTATCAATCGGCACTTGATCGACCGCAATCTCTTGTGTAGGCTCTTCCACCGCCTTCCATAGCACCGAAATACGGAATACATCTCGTAGGACACTAAGCTCCACCGAAAGCTTCAACTGATAGGCTGCTTCACCCACTCGCTCCAGAACCTCAAACGGCCCAAGGTACCTTGGGCTTAGCTTTTTCAATCACCGCACCCGCGAGACACCCTTGAACGGCTTGATTTTTAAGTACACCCAATCGCCCACAGCGAACTCCACGTTCCTGTGCTTGGCATTATAGTACTTCGCTTGCCGGTCCTAAGCGATAAGCAACCTCACCCGAATGGTTCTCACCAAAGAAGTAGCATCCTCCACTTCTAATTGCTGATACAACTTTGACTCACCCGTTTCCAGCTACTACAACGGCGTGCGACATCTTCTACCATATAAAGATGGTCTTCCCATTCCTTTCCAAAGTCCAAGACACACATGCGGAGCATGTCTTCCATAGTCCTATTGACCCTCTCGGTCTGCCCATCTGTTTGCGGATGGAAGGCTGTGCTGAAGTTTAGCTTTGTTCCCAACATTTGCGGCACAAGCCTCCAATCATTGGACGTGAACCGCCCATCTCGGTCACTCACGATGCTGCGGGACACACCATGAAGTCGTACTATATTATCCACATATAGTTTTGCCAACTTCTCCACCGGATCATCCTTCCTATGCGGAATGAAATGCGACTCCTTCGTTAACCGATCCACGACAACCCAAATGGCGTCGTTCCCCTTTTGCGACCTTGGCAAACCGTGCACAAAGTCCATAGAGATGTCGTCGAATTTCCACTCCGGAATAGGCAAGGACTTCAGAAATCCTCCCGGCTTTTGGCACTCCGCCTTCACCAAGGCGCAAGTTTGACACTTCGCTACGTAGAGCGCCACATCTTTCTTCAAGCCCAGCCACCAAAACAGTTTCTTTACATCGCGGTACATCTTCGTGCTCCCCCGATTGAATCGAGTACTTGGTATGGTGTGCCTCGTACAACAATTCCGCCCGCAAATTGCCCACACTTGGGACGCACAGACGACCGTCTTTCCCAAGCAATCCGTCCTCCACAACGAATTGGGAATTTGACCCATCCAGAGCCTCTACCATGAACTGCTTCATATGGACATCCATATCCAAAACCTGCCGAATTCGATCAGCCAGGTCATATTGGACTTCAGTCTAATTCAGAACTGCTTCAGCACTTGATTGCCTATCCACACAAACAATCTCCAACGCCTCCAACTCCCGCACCAATCGCTCATCATGCACCGATAGCCAATTGGCTTGAGCTGGGGCTCGACGACTCAACGCGTCCGCAACCGCATTCCCTTTACCAGGCACGTGGTGGATCTTGAATGTATAGTCTCCGAAGAACTCCATCCATCTACGCTGCCGCATATTCAGATCCTTCTGATCAATCAGATACTTCAGGCTCTTGTGATCGGTGTAGATATCAATCTTCACACCGTACTAATAATGTGTCAACAGCTTCAAGTCAAAAATCACGGCCGCTAGCTCCAAGTCATGTACCGGATAATTCCTCTCGTGCACTTTTAGCTGTCTCGAGCCATAAGCTATTACACTTCCGTGTTGCAGTAGCACGCAACCCAAACCGCTGCCCGAAGCATCGCTATAAATCTCATAGCCTTCGGTCCCACATGACGAACGCAGCACAGGCGTCGTGGTCAACCGACATTTCAACTCTTCAAAAGTTCGCGCACACTCCGGCGTCCAAATGAAATTCTGCTCCTTCCTCGTCAAAGTAGTGAGAGGTAACGCTATCCGCGAGAAGTTCTCTACGAAGCGCCTATAATAGCCGGCAAGCCCTAGAAAGCTCCGGACTTCCGCTACCGAAGCAAGCTCAAGCCACTCCCGTATCGCAACAATCTTCGCCGGATCCATAGCAATACCCTCTCCACTCATTATATGACCGAGGAACGCCACTGAGGATAACCAAAACTTGCACTTCGAGAACTTGACATACAACTGATTCCTCCTTAGCGTCTCCAAAACCAAATGAAGATGCTTGAAGTGATCTTCCTCACTTTGCAAGTACACAAAAATGTCGTTGATGAAGACGATCACAAAATAGTCCAAGTACTCACTAAAGGTCCTGTTCATCAAATCCATGAACACTGACGGCGCATTGGTCAGCCCAAACGGCATGACCGTAAACTTGTAATGCCCATATCTTATACTAAACGTTGTCTTAGGGATATCACTCTCCCTTACCCTATTTAGAGTACACCGTCGACCCGACCAACTGATCACAAAGATCATCGATCCTTGGGATTGGGTACTTGTTCTTTTCCGTCAACTTGTTGAGCTCCCGATAATCTGTACATAACTTCAAACTTCCGTCCTTTTTCTTAATATAGAGGACCGGTGCGCTCCAAGGCGAAGAACTTGGACGCACATACCCTTGCTCCAACAATTTTTTTGAAGTTGCACCTTCAGCTCCGCCATTTCCTTAGGCACTAGCCGATATGGAGAGCATGACACAGGCTTTGCACCTGGTACTAGCTCAATCATGAAATCTATCTCCCGTTGAGGCGGGGCTCCAGGAAGATCTCTAGGGAACACATCAGGGTATTCTAATACCACTGAAATACTATCCAACGCGGGCTGAGGCTTTGCAACCTCCACTAGTGTAAAGAACGGTTCTACGCTGGCACGAACCGCCTTCACCACCTGAAGAGCAGACACCAACGTCTTGCTCGACCCCTTCGAGCCCGTAAAGGTCGTCTCACGACTAGCTCCCAGCTTGACTTCCTTGATACCGCAATCAATATAGGTTTGCTGCTTCGAGAGCCAGTCCATGCCAAATATTACGTCGAACTCCCCTAGCGGTAGTAACGATACTTGGAAGTCAAAGTCTTGGCTCCCTGACCACGCCTAAATGCAATAGATACTACCCGCGCCCATTGAGCGTCATTGGATCATAGCGCATCCAATTTGTCTTTTACTAACAAAGGAGGTACTCTGACGCGTAAAATAATTCCTAAATAAAGGGATGCGAAGCTTCGTTTACACGAACGGTGCTCTCGCCGAATAAACGAAAATCAGAACAAAGCTTAGCACAAGTAGTTCTAAGCTAACATGCATAAGGGCGACAAGTATTCAAGGCAAAATTATCTTTAAATCATACCTGTCCCCACTACGGCATGCTTTCTCTCGGACTTGGGACGTCCGCTCCAGCAGTCTCGGGCAAAGTGCCCCGGTTTTCCACAAGTGAAACATGCGCTCGGGGTTCGACCCGTAGTCACCCCAGAAGCACCAGCATAGGGGGCTGGACCCGCAGTCCTAGCCTTCTTATACCACCTACGGTAACCAGACTTTGAGGTGTTCAGCATTTTGAATGTCGTTTCCTTTGCACTAACGCCCTCAACTGCTCCTGACATAGCTTTCTTAGTCTTCTGAGCACCATTCCAACATTCTCGGGCAACATGCTCTTTCTTTCCACAAGTAAAACATATGTAAGTAGCTTTGCTAGTCGATGTCATAGCCCCTTTCTCCAGCATTCTGCCGGATGCAGCTCTTATGAGACTTGCATAGTTCGATACCATGGTCGGTGGCATCGCGAGAGTCTTCCTCAAATCTGCATCCAAAGATCTAGCTAATTCCACCAAGGCTCGGAATCCCAATAACTTTGGTCCTAGCAGTAGAACTTGTAACTCGGCGCGCATGCCATTATAAAACCTATCGACTGTAGCTTGCTCATTATCCAACTCGAAGCATGGGTAGCGACTTATCATAAGAAATTCTTACAAATATTCCTCAACTGTGTGCGCTCCCTGCACTAAATGCATATTCAGCTGCTGCCCCGATGGTCTACCAAAGGTCATCTGCTCCATCACGCCAACCGGCGTTGAAGCCACAACAGGGGCGCAGGGTTGTACATTTCCTCCAAGCTGTGCACCCGTCACAGCGAACACCGCTTCTACGATCCTTCTAAAGGTTTCATACGAAGGAGGAGTCTCAAACACCTCACCGGGTGCACTATGCTCCTCAGAAACCGGACATTCTGGCGGTCCAGCACCGCTTCCGGTCACCTATAGTGGTACAAAACACCGTTAAGCAACCAAATGAAATTGCAAACAACCATTATAGGAACACGCAGGTTCCCCAAACACGTGTATTTTCATTCCTAAGTGGACATTCATGTGTTCTTTTACTGTTATAATGATGACGCACATACATGTGCTCACCACCCCTTAAAAAGAATTCAGCCACGAATTCATATTAAGCCCGACCAAAACCAGTAGTCTGATACCAAATTGTAACACCCCCTATCCGTCGCATAGCATATAGCGGTAGGTCCGGCCGGGGCCCGACGCCATATACTACAGACAGACCGAGTGGTTACTTAATGGAAACCATCCAACCAATCCAAAGTCCTACAAAGAGCATTCTAGCGGAAGCAGTTTATATAAGTTGCAATAAAGAACCCAGCACTAAAGCATGAATGTCCACTAATACCAATTAGGAATGTTGTACATACACAAGTACAGGCCTTAAGGCCTTACAAAATGGTTTACTTGATATTACATGTTTTACAAACCACGGCACGCAGGCCGGTCATACATGAATAAAAGCAGTAAACACTCCAATTAGGCCTTCGAGGGCCGGCTTCGCAATTTGGGCTTTAGCCCGCTATTGACCGCTGGGTCCAGCTGCACCTGCAAGCAACAAAACCACCGCACGGTGGTAAACAGAGCAACGGTCAGCAATGCTAACCAAATTATAACGATCCCGCCCCCAACTCGGGGCGGCGATGCTCCTTCCCTGCATTTTATTATCATAAGCGAGCAGAGTATATATATTCATTTCATCACAGACGTAGGCTCAACGGCCACACACCCCGTGCACTCAAGACACATTCTCGGTGAACACAGTCTAAGTCTGTCGACTCACCACCGTCCCTTTGGACGACAAAATAATGAGCAGTTTGCCTTCCCGGCATGGGTCACGGTAATTGAAACCATAGACCGCCGAAGACCCTCATCTATGGCAACGTCTCTAATCCGAACGACATAGAACGGGTACGGTTCCATCTAACCCGTGCTCACAACGCAACGGTAATTTAAACCATATGCGCCCGCAACGGTAATTTAAACCATATGCGCGGGTCAAACTTCTCCCGAGTCTCGTTTCCATCACAATTCACATAACTCGGTTATGTTCAGGTTGGCTCTCAGGCCACCAAGTTGGCAAGATCACGCATCTGCCCAGTTTTCCGGGTGCACCTTTGGGTTAATCCCCAAGGCTCCCTGTTGCAATCTACCACGTAGAAAACCCGAAAAACAATCAATCGCACGGAGTCTTCTCCGCCATTTATGCAATGCAACATCACCGATCCGGACCGACATGTCTGGATAGGCTTCACACATCATGCATATGTCCGTTCTCGCCTACGGACTCTAAACAACGAGGACTTTACATATCTACCCGAAGGAACGTCTCCAACTCACCGCAAACTCGCGAGAGCGGGCTTCCTATGCAAAGAAGGAGAGCTACACATGCTCAAGAAGAGAATCGTTACCCTAGCGTTCTTCTTTGGCGCCATGGAAAAGTAAGCGGATGAAAAACACCGCACTCTCTTCGCCTCAGTGGATCCGGAGTCGGCTCGCGATTTGGAGCTTCGAAGCTCCTCCAATGGCCGGATCTAGCTTCTTCTTCCTTCCTTGGCTCTCCTCTCTCTCTAAGCTTTAGAAAGATAACCACTCAAGTAAAAGTGAGGGTTTCTAAGGCCCAATCCTGGGTATATCCCATCAGGAACAACCCCCAGCCGTTGGATCACCAATTAAAGAAACGAACGGCTTTGATTCGGGACTGAAATCTACAATCTGGACCGAACACGACCTAGCACACGCCCGTGTCCAGGGCCGTGTGCCTCATTCGCCGTCAAAATCGACGCGCCTGGAACAACATACGGGCATCGAACACGTCCGTGTTCGACCTGACACGCCCGTGTTCCAACTGACACGGCCGTGTGGTCGGTCGTGTGCCCCTTCAATTTATCCCGAAAACAACCCGAGAACTACACGGGTTCTAGGACACGCCCGTGTCCTAACCCGTGTCTACCTCAACACGCCTAGACGTCAGGCCGTGTATACGGTCTCGACACTCGACACTTTGTCGAGCGAAGTTCGTCGACCTCACGACACAGCCTTGGACACGCCCGTGTCCTAGGCCGTGTGCCTTGTCTCGACACATCGTCGAGCAAAATTCGTCGACTCCACGGGACCAGTGTCGACACGGGTCGACACGCCCTGAGACACGCCCGTGTCTCAGGCCGTGTGTCATGTCTCGACACTTCGTTGAGCGCAAAATGTCGACTTCGCGGGCTGAGTGTCGACACGGGCTCGACACGCCCTGAGACACGCCCGTGTCTCAGGCCGTGTGCCCAGTCTCGACACAATGTCGAGAGCAAAATGTCGACTTCGCCGGCTGAGTGTCGACACAAGCTTGACACGCCCTGGGACACGCCCGTGTCCCAGGCCGCGTGCCTCCTGCCAGAACCCAAAACTGGCCCAAAACGTCCCCCGTCGCTCTTTGAGTTTCGGGGCGTTACAACATATACATATGAGTACTCAAAATGATTGAAAAAATTATACATAAATATTACAATTTTTATGTTGTAAAACAATATACGTTTTGACATAAAAATATTAATTTTGACTTTAATAAAGGTTATTGATTTAATGTCATCATCTCGAAAATACCTCTGATATGTCTAATAACAACATTCTTTAAATAGACCGCTGACATGTCTAACGACAACCTACCATAGTAGGTGTAGAATCTCTACTTAAAAAACCTTTTTGAATTTAAATGAATTTTTTTGAAATACATTATAATATATATCAAATCATTAAAATCTAAAAATGAGGGCATAATTGATTTTTTTAAATGTTTCACGAAAAACAATTTTCTCTTATAATAGTGAAAGATACACAAGTGATTGGCCTGAGGCTCTGTCGGGATAGCAATTTTTAAATGCACCTTACAATGACGACATAGATTGGTGTTGAGTATTGCCACTGCTGCTTGTGTAAAAGCAATGTTTTTGAAATCAGACGGGTCAATGAACCGGAAGAACGAAAGGTTCAAGTTCTGTTCGGTTCAATCACTTCAATCGGAGTTGAATCGTAAATCCGCTAAAACAATAAAAACATATATAAAATATTAATTGAATAATAAAATATAATTTATTATTAAATTAAATATTATATATTCATATATATTTAATACGTTGATTTATTTATATATTTTTTAATATATAAAATTTATAATATCATATTATCATTATTATCTTCATAGTTCACTGTTCGAAACCCCCATCCACGTTTTTTTTAAAAAATTAATACTAAGCGGTTCTCACAAACTCGGGCCGGTTCACGGGTCACCGGTTAGCCCGCCCGGTTATCCAGTTCTTAGACGGTTCTTGGCTGGTCCGATTCTTAGACTTGACCGGACCGGATACCAGGCTGGTTCACGGTCCGACCCGTCGAACTGACCGGTCCGATCCGATTTTTAAAGCGCCGGTAAAAAGTCATTCGTATTTTAATTAGGTCCCATTCTTTTTCTAAGCAACTCCAATTCAATGTGAAGCTCTTGTAGTAGAAAAGCTATGCTTGATCGCTTCCCCTTCCCATAATTATTTCATCCTACAAAAAAAAATTCGTATCATGATCACTTTTGATCAGTACAACTAAAATATTCTGCTCATTTTAGATTTATTTAGTGAAATTTGTGATGACTTTGAAGGTATCAAACTCAACATTAAAATGAACATTCAAATGAATCTTGAATAGCGACCCACAACAACTAGACAAAAGGATTTCCCTCCTAAACTGCTTAAATAAATTGGTCCTAATAGATCAATATGGATAAAATATAAAATTCTTGGAGAACTATTTTGATTTGTTTCTTATAGGATACCTTTGTTTGCTTTTCAACTTGCAAACTCTATAAAAATTCTCTTTAACATATCCTGAATTTGGTAAACCTTTAAGTAAACAGTGTTTGGACAGCTTTGAGACAATCTCCAAGTTATAATGTGCAAGTCTTCTGTGCCATATTTTAAAATTAGAAATTGAGGAATTATACAGGCATACCTCAGTTTTGTTTAAGAAAAATCAACTAAATAAATATTATCATTTATTATTCCTCACAGAACAATGACTCCTAAGTCATTAATCATTGTTGATGGGGATGAGCACGAGAAATTGGTGTGCACATAGCCCAGCAAAATAGTGGAGATCATGAGTTTGACCGGCGTGCGCGCGATCGGCATGCCCGATCGGCATGCGCGGTCCCGCTACGAGCACATGCTGGTAGCCGGCGGCCGGCGGCGGCCGGCCGCCGCTGCACCCGTTCCGCGACGGTAAAACGCCGCCCCACCACTCGCGGCCGCATCTCGTGGCCACGGAATGCCGCTCGGACGGTCGGACGCGTCATGCACCCCCACCCCTCGCGGCTGCATCACGCGGCCGTGAAGCGCCGGCTTCCACTCCACTCACGGACGCCTCCCGCGGCCACTAGGCGCCGGCCGGACGGCCGACCACGCTCGGCTGTCCCGCCCCTTGCGCCCTCCTCCCGCGGCCGCGAGGCGCCGCTCTGGCGGTCGGCCGCGCCCAGCCTCCCCGCCTCTAGCGGCCGCCTCCCGCGGCCGCGAGGCGACGCTCTGGCGGCCGGCCGCGCCCAGCCGCCCCGCCTAGCTCTAGCGGCCGCAAGGCGCCGCTCTGGCGGCCGGCCGCGCCCCGCCGCCGCGCCTCTAGCGGCCGCCTCCCGCTGCCGCGAGGCACCACTCGGGCGTCCGGCAGCTCCAGACCGCCTCTCCTCTCACGGTCGCCTCTCGCTTCCGCAAGACGCCGCTCGAGCGGCGCAACCCCCTTTGCCGGCGAGCATCACCGGCGGTTTGGCCATTCTCCCATGGCGGCCATTCCCCGCCGTTTGATCTCTCCGGCGAGATCGACGCCACCCGTTTTGTGCATATCCACTCACTTATCATCATGGTTAGTCTGGGGATATTTTAATTAAAATATTCTGTCTACGTATAACGGATTTAATGACAAAATACACATTCTGAACTATATTAGAAAATAATTATGTGGGTAGTTACGGTGTGCGGATAAACGCATAACCAACGTAATAACCCCCTGAAGGCTATAATAGGAGCCACATGCCTCCTCATTTCTCGTTTTTTCACTCCTCAACATTCTTCTTCCTCAGTCAAGAGCTCTGTCAGATTCCTCCCACGTGTCGAACTCAAGCCATTTTCAAGCCGCACTAAAGCCATCTTCAAGCCGCACTCAAACCATCTTCAAGTCGCACTCAAGCCATCTCCAAGCTTCATCCAAGCCTTCTTCAAGCCGCAGCATCCAAGCCCCCTTCGATCCGTCATCAAACCGCGTTCAAGTCACCTCCAAGCCATCTCCAAGCATCCCGCTACAATAATCATCCCGCACATCCACGTCCTTCCTGCAAACAAGCCTCGTGTGGAGCAGACTGTTGCCCGCTGCGAGCCAGCAATCATCTCTCACCTTCAAAGTGTAACTAGAAGCGGTTCTCGATTATCTGTGAATGTTGTAATCACCAGAAGATAGTGAAGTTCAATCGACACAGACACGATCGCGTGATTTTTTACCAAGTTAAGGGATTTTTCCACTTCAAAATCGCACTGTGTACCTAGTTTCTGACTTGTTGATTGACTGCGCGCTCGACCGCTCTCGGGTTAAGACGATCGAATTTAGACCGGTTTAGGAGTATCGAGTTAGACCGCAATAGTTTGGCGCCGTCTGTGAGAACCGCGAATTCTCAACATCCTCCAAGTCAGTACCCTCTGCATAGCGGTCCTAGAGGTTAGAGAATGTCATGCCCGAACCACCAAAGGACCAGTCCCCAAGGGGCGCATCAAATCGGCCCCCTACCGCATGGATAAAATCATTCAAGTAGCAGTCAATGGCAAGCTTAAGGGTGTATCCGCAAAACAAGCCACACAAATAAATGAACTTCAAGCCCTGATGCTCGCCATCTGTCGAGAAGTAAAGCATTCCTCCACAACGCCATTCAAATAAGCTAATTCATCACCATCGAGAGAACTCTTCGTCTCAACCAAGCTTTCCCCGCACAATGAGTACGACATATAAGAAGAATTCTCAAACACAGTTAGCTCCCTCATTCTGGTAACGTTAATCCAAGATACTCGTGATCGCTACCTCGATGATCCTCAACATGATGGGGATGTCAAAAACATGTTGAATCGCATTATGTTAGTCAGGAAGCAAGGGATAAATGAACGGTTACCGAATTACAACTCGTCGGCCTCCTGGGCACGCCCCGCTCCAGAAGAAAACTTAGAAATCCAAAGTTTTAGTGGAGCAAACAATCCACTAGCACACCTTGGATGTTTCGATGTTATCATGTATGCTCACAATGCCTCAAATCAACTCATGGCCCAAACATTTCTGACAACACTGAAACGGCAAGCTCGAGCTTCGTTTAATTCTTTGCAAAAAAAAGAAGAGAAACAAATACACTGAACTGTCCCATCTATTTATCCAAAGATTTATGACAGATGGAAAGCCCACACTAGGAAGTCCAAGCCCATACAAAGCTCAGAAGTGTAAACAAGAGAACAATTTGCACTAAGATCCCCAAAAGGAACTGAAACCAACACACAAATACATGCCGAACAGAGGAGTCTCATCGACGTCAAAGTTCTGCGCCACTTAACTCCCCTAAGACAAGATATTACAAGCAATTCGCAATCACCCAGCATTGCATAAGCCCAGGCCCCTTGCCCAAGGTCGAGGAAATCTATAGAAGTTTTGCGAATATCACCAGGGGCTTGACAACAGCACCAACAAATGGAATAAACTAAAGGGAGAAATTCATAGACTCGCCAGTGTGGGGGCAGTCGATCAATTATATCAAAAGAGAAGAAGCATCCTGCTCAGAACATGAGAAGCATAACCATCCGCATTGGCGAGTCGTCAACCAAGCTAAACTAAGTCTTGGTAGATGTGCAAACAGAAAAAAGTAGACCGAAAATTTGGAGTAACAAATTTTTTATTATCCAAAAAGGTGAGTATTACAAAGGTATGACCTCCATTTTATAGAATGAAGAAGATGAGACAGATTACAAATAAGCAATGTGAGACTAAATAATTATAGGTATAAGCGGCTTTACAACAAACAGACCGAACAAGCCAGACAGTTATACGAATAGGCTAACCGCTCGACAACCACCAGAAGGTGATAACAAGCCGCCAGGGGAGAAGTTTAGACCGCCGGTCTTCATACTGCAACAGACAAACCTCCAGACCGCTTGGACACCAAACAGCAACAGCCCAACTACCAAAGCCACTGGGATAAACCGCCATACCGCTCAGACACCAAACAACAATAGCCCGACTACCAAGCCGCTGGGAGAAAGCGCCAGACTGCCAGACAAATGGCCAGACAAACCGTCAGATTGCCCGGTCTCCATACTGCAACACTCCCCCTCAAGCTGGAGTATAAATATCAATCATGCCCAACTTGTCGCAAATATGAATTAAGGAAGCGGACACAGGCTTGGTGAAGATATCTGCCAACTCGTTGTCAGAAGTGACGAATAGAGTACAAATCTATTTCTTCAAAATCTCTTCCCGAATAAAATGACTGTCGACTTCTATGTGTTTTGTTCTCTCATGAAATACCGGATTTTTGGAGATGTATATTGCGGCCTTGTTATCACAGAACATAGGAAGATGATAGTTGTAGACCTCTCCTAAGTCAAACATGAGAGCCTGTAACCACTTTAACTAACATGTGGTCGATGTCATACTACGATATTCTGCTTCTGTACTAGACCTGGAGACAACAAACTGTTTCTTGCTCTTCTAGCTCACAAGATTTACTCCAACAAACGAGCAAAAGCCCGATGATGACTTGCGCTCTCCTTTGTCATTATCATAGCTTGAATCTGAGTATGCTTCAACCCTCAAGTGACCATTCTTCTAAAAAAGCAATCATTTCCCTAGTGCTGCTTTAATATACTCCAATATCGTCAGGGCAGACTGTAGATGACACTCCCTAGGAGCTTGCATGAATTGGCTAACCTTGCCTATAACATAGGAGATGTCGGGTCTGGTCACCATGAGATAAATGAGTTTGTGAAAGAATTGGTTTCAAGATTGTCTAAACACCTAGAGGGGGGGGGGGGGTGAATAGGTTCAATTCTTTTTTTTACTTAGACAGTTAATAATTTTACCACAGCACGGATAAGATCTAAAGTTAACAAAACACACAACCAAGCAATCACAGCATACACACAGGTTTTATAATGGTTCCCCAAATGATGGGTACATCCACTTTCCCCATTCGCCTATCTAGCAGTATACTAGATTCAGACTAACTTCCTTCCACCTTCTCAGATCCTCAGATCTTACAACTCAGAACCCAAACTGCTTCTTACAGCTCACACTTCAACAAGTGCTACAACTAAGGCTCTTCCCAAGAATGCTTCCTCAGAGTGAATCCTCACTCCTACCACTCAGGAAATAACACCCCACCTCAGCCTCTTCCACCAGGCCTACAGCTCAAAGAAACCTATCTCCTACCTCAGGCAAATAGCCATACCTCAGCCTTTATAGATACAGGCTTACAGCTCAGAGAATTTAATCTCTTATACTCAGATCTAGAATATATCCTACAAGAATTTGATTTAGAAGATGTTTCTTCCTTCACTCAGAAAGAGATGAAGGAATCTTGATCAGATCTTGATGGATCTGCTTCCAACTGTTCTTTGCAGTAATTAAAATGAATCAACATAACTTAGCTTATTCAAAGCTTCTTGAAATAGAGAACCTAGGTTGAATCTTTTTAGTGTAGATCCAGCTTCTTTCACCTTGCTGATTAATTCTACAATCTTCAAAAGATCTGTTGTGAAGCAATCTCCTTCTCTGATCTTGAATCAGAATCTTTTGCTATACTGGAATTCGTGAATTCTTCTTGGAGAATTCCACTTTAGTTTTTCTCTATCTTCTGTTGGTTATTTTTCTCTGATAGCCCAACCCTATTTATAGTTTCCATCAGCGGTAACCGGCTGATCCGGTAGTTGACTGGCATCTGACAGTTTTGTCATGTCTAATAGGTCGTGACAATTCTAGCAGCTGTCAAGTCTTCAGTCTTGAGATTTGGCACTTAGAGTTATTTAACTCAGCTGACTGTGTCGAGACATAAGGATAATATATGTCGACACAGATGGAGTATGTGTCGAGACAATTACCCGGGTGTCGACTTACTTACTTTGGTGTTGTCGACAAACATCCGTAACTGTCAGTATAGCTCTTCACTTAGTCTCAACACTGTCTTTTTAGACTGTGTCGACATAATTCAGAAAATAGTCGATACAGCTCTTCATCAAGTTCTCGACACACAGCCTTTGTAGAATGTGTCGACATAAGTCCTGTGTGTCGACACAACCTCTTTAACTAGTTCTCAACATAGCTTTTATAGAATGTGTCGAAACAAGTCCTGTGTGTTGACATAACTTCTTTAACTAGTTTTCGATACAGCTTTTGTAGAATGTGTCGACACAAACTCTCTAAATGTCGACCCAAGTCTTGGATGTCGACATTATTGTTTCTTTACACTTGTCAGCTCAACAGTTTAGGTGTGTCGACAAAAGTTATAAGTGTCGACACAATTGATGTCGACTTAAACTTTGGGTGTTGACACTGCCTTGCTTGTTGTCTCGACACAGCTCCTTTAATGGCGTCGACACAAAACAATTGTCTCGACACTTTTGTACTTAGAATATTTTCTGCATTCTTCTGCCTGCACAAATTAACTCAATGTACAATCAAATACAACCTGATGTATATCATTGAATTAGGTGAGACTTCTCCAAATTAGGTACACAAATTCCAATGTACCCAACAATCTCCCCCTATTTGGAAAATTCATAACCCATAGTCAATGATATACACCATATAACAAAAATGATAAGCATGATATATCTAGATATTTCAACCAAATTTATTCAAGAACAAAGACATCATGTTACACACAAATATTCAGAAATGAAATAATATAAGGAAAACCATGAAACTCAGAGACCTAGATATATAAGCAAATGTCAACCCAGAATTTCATTTTCAAATACTCAAGATGAGATTACAAGGTTAAAGTTTTCTTAAGAACAATAAAAAATACACAGTTTTTCAAATTCTAGTCAATCTAAGGTTAAAGTTGACTAGGTTCCTTAATGACTATCCATTTTCCTGACTGAATGGTTGCTTTGACATCAGCTTCAGTATCAGTAGCAGACATCTTTCGTTTAATATCTTTGGCCTTGACTTGTGTAGCTTTCAGCTTTTGCCTCTCAAAATAATGAAATGGTTTGGGGAAGTACTTGCAAGGCTTTATGGAGGTTGTAGGGATTTTCCCAGCCTTCAAGTCCTTCCTGAATCTGTGAATCTTCTCTTGTTGAGCAAGATATTTATCCCATTCCTGTTTAGAGTACCACTTTCCTCTATCATACTAATTATCAGCAATAACATTCCATGCTGTCAAGATGATACTTCTAGAGGTTGGACTCCATTTTTCAAAATCAGGCCTTGCCTCAGCATGTTCTCAAAATCTTTTCTTAGACATTTGAGCCTCTTGTCCTTTCAGTAGTACAGGGTCAGCCATGTCCACCTCCTCACAAATTACTGGCATTTTATCCCGTGGAGGGTTGTACATAGTCTGAACAGTCTGTTGGATTTCCTCAAACCCAGAAGGGGGATATATGACTTGAGACACTTCATGTTGCACCCCCTCTAAGAGCTCAGGTTGAACTACAGATTCTGCAGTGTTATTGTGATCACATAAGAGTGGATATCCCAAGGTAGCTCTGATGCAGTTTGTTATCCATTTGGCATGTTCAGAGCTAACGTGAACTAATACCCTCTCCCCCTTTATCACTTCTTTGTGGATATGATCTCTGAGGTCATTCTTTTGAAATCTAATTTGATCTGTGATATGATAATTGCCAGTGGTGTAGTAGTCTTTGAATTTCTTGACCAGAGCAGAAATTGCAGATTCTGAAGTCTTTATTGCAGTAGAAACTGTTGACAGGTCCAGTTGAATCTGTTTTTCTATGACAGAGACTTGATTGTTCATAGTGGCTTGAAGGGCAGTAATTTGTTCATCCAACTTTTTTTAGAGAGATTGTGTGGAGTTCCATCAAATTCTCATTTAATCTCTTCTGATTTTCAAGTACAATTCCTTACTTGACCACTAGATCATCTATTTCAGTCTTAGTGGTTTGTTGTTGTTTAGCAAGATACACCACTGCATTTCCTCCCTTGTGGAAGCAGTCTGTCATGTCCTTCTTCAGGATGCTGACCTCAAATCGAATAGACTTGATATCTTTGGCCAAGTTGAATTGCAGCTCTTTGTTGCTTTCATCTAAATACTTTTCTAAAGCTAGTCTTTGCTCATCAAGTTTTACTTGGAGCTATACTGAGAGAGAACTGAAATCGATGGGAAAAGCAGTAGAGGAGGACCCTGCCTTGAAAGCTTTCTTATATCCAACACTCTTTTTCTTGATTTCCATTAATTTTCTTTTCTTAAGTAGTGTGGCTGCTTCCTCATCTTCAGAATCAGATGAAATTTCAAATTCCATTGTTGTTCCTGGAACATCTTCAACCAGTCTAGGTGCTAGGTCTAGTGCCTCCCCCTTAATTCTTGTGGCAGCTGGTGGATCTATAGATAGCTCTTGTTGGTGGACTTCTTCTTGCTCCTTCTGAGAGTCACTTACCAAGTTTTGAAGCACTTCAATCTCAGGAGCCTGAAGTGTTTCTGGCAAATTAGGAATATGGACATCCTGTGCCTCTTTGTCAGAAGGATCTGTTGCCATGTTCATGTCTTGAACCACTTCCATGATTGTGAGGTTCACATTCTCACTATCAAGCTGAGCTTCCATGACAGTATCTTCTGGGACTGTTATCTTAGGAATATTCATCTGATGGATAGCCTCCCCCTGGATCTGAGCTTCAGTTCCAGGTGTATGGGTTGGAGACTTCCTTGGTAGGTTAGGGGTCTCTTCATCAGAGCTGAACTCTACCCTCTCTTCTGAGTCAGTAGAGGACTCCTTAGCTTGCACTTGACCTTTCTTGGAAGATTGGACCTTTTGGGATGTCTGTTTTGGTGCTAGGTCTTCTTTGGACAAAACTTTGTCCCACCTTGACAAGATCCTTATGTCTATGTGCCTCATGTGATTAATCTTGGTGCCAGCAGTTTGATTGATCACCTCAGGTATGTTGTCAGCGAGATACAGACTTAATATCCTCCCCAGATTTGGTTTTGTGATGCTTTCCTTGATCTTGTTGAAAATTACTGAACTCCAGTCAGTCTTCACCTGGAAGATGACTATTGTCATAATGCTGAACATGTAGGATGAGACCATATCATGTCCCCCAGTCTTGTAGACTACTACTTTGCCAATGATTTCTGAGAGAAATTTCCCTTGGGAGTTCATCCCTCTTCTTGTCATGGACGACCCGATATGAGTTATTTCGGCCAGCCCACACCATTTTAGGGCTTCAGAAGTCAATTTGGAATCAACCTTTGTTTCTTCTTTTACCCTTGGAAGATGAAGGGTTTTACTCAGAGTTTTGGGTGTTAGTTTGACCTTCTCGCCATGAACATTGGATTTGATCTTGTTCCCATTCGAGTTCAACGTGGCGTTGGAGTAGAAATCAAGAACTTCTTTCTTCCAGATTTTGGTTGATTCAGAAACCAAATATTCCAGTCCGTTCTCCTGGATTAGGTTTACAACCATGTTGATTTCATGTGCGGCAGCAGTGAACGCCCCCGGACAAGCTCATAGCCTTCATTAACATTGTTGTCCATCTTTGGCGCCATTAGAGATAAGAGAGAGAGAGATTGAAGAGAAGGAAGGTGAAGTTCTTATCGACACAGATGGTTTGGTCTCGAGATTTCTGAGAGCGTAGTCGACAAGGTCTTGTTTCCACCTATTTATACTTTTCTAAACAAGGAGGGCCAAAAGGCAGGCGAAAATTACTTTAGGATGTCGACACTATTTGGATTGTATCGACACAGACTACTAAAGTCTCGACAAAGAATTTAGTGTCATGACAACACTATTGTGTCGACACTAATTGCGATGTGTTGACACAGATGACCTTAAGAGTCAACACTAATTTTTGTGTGTCGACACAGACGACTGTATGTGTCAACACCAATATCTAAATGTCAATAAAGCTATGTGTCGACACCAAATTTTGAGTGTCGACACAATCTTCCTGATGTGTCGACACCAACATCTTAGGGATAATAACTCTATGTGTCGACACCGTCTCTTGAGTGTCAACACAATTTTCCTTATGTGTCGACACCAACTACTAAGTGTCGATACAGATTTCTTTATGTGTCGACACAAATTTACTTAGTCATATTTGAAGTAGAATTTTTCTTAATTTACAATTCTATTCCAAGTTCAACATGCCTAATTCAATATTAAAGTAATTGAATTTAGTTTCATTTAGAGGTTTAGTGAATATATCAGCTACTTGAGTATCAGTAGAAATAAATTCTAAGGTTATGTCCTCTTTCTCAACATGTTCTCTTATAAAATGGTACCTAATTTCAATGTGCTTAGTTCTACTATGTGAAACAGTGTTTCTAGCAATTGATATAATAGAGTTTTACTTATCACAGCACGGATAAGATCTAAAGTTAACACAACACACAACCAAGCAATCACAACATACACACAGGTTTTATAACGGTTCCCCAAATGATGGGTACATCCACTTCCCCCTTCGCCTATCTAGCAGTATACTAGATTCAGACTAACTTCCTTCCACCTTCTCAGATCCTCAGATCTTACAACTCAAAACCCAAACTGCTTCTTACAACTCACACTTCAACAAGTGCTACAACTCAGTCTCTTCCCAAGAATGCTTCCTCAGAGTGAATCCCCACTCCTACCACTCAGGCAATCAAGCCCCACCTCAGCCTCTTCCACTAGGCCCACAACTCAGAGAAACATATCTCATACCTCAGGCAAACAGCCCTTCCTCAGCCTTTATAGATACATGCTTACAACTCAGAGAATTTAATCTCTTACACTCAGATCTAGAATATATCCTACAAGAATTTGATTTAGAAGATGTTTCTTCCTTCACTCAGAAAGAGATGAAGGAATCTTGATCAGATCTTGATGGATCTGCTTCCAACTGTTCTTTACAGTAATTAAAATGAATTAACATAACTTAGCTTATTCAAAGCTTCTTGAAATAGAGAACCTAGGTTGAACCTTTTTAGTATAGATCCAGCTTCTTTCACATTGCTGATTAATTCTGCAATCTTCAAAAGATCTATTGTGAAGCAATCTCCTTCTCTGATCTTGAATCAGAATCTTCTGCTATACTGGAATTCGTGAATTCTTCTTGGACAATTCCACTTTAGTTTTTCTCTATATTCTGTTGGTTATTTTTCTCTGATAGCCTAACCATATTTATAGTTTCCATCAGTGGCAACCGGCTGATCCGGTAGTTGACTGACATCTGACAGTTCTGTCATGTCTAATAGGTCGTGACAATTCTGGCAGCTGTCAAGTCTTCAGTCTTGAGATTTGGCACTTAGAGTTATTTAACTCAACTGACTGTGTAGAGACATAAGGATAATATATGTCGACACAGATGGAGTACGTGTCGAGACAATTACCCGGGTGTCGACACACTTACTTTGGTGTTGTTGACAAACATCCGCAACTGTTAGTATAGCTCTTCACTTAGTCTCAACACTGTCTTTGTAAACTGTGTCGACATACTTCAGAAAATAGTCGATACAGCTCTTCATCAAGTTCTCGACACACAACCTTTGTAGAATGTGTCGACACAAGTCCTGTGTGTCGACACAGCCTCTTTAACTAGTTCTCGACACAACTTTTGTAGAATGTGTTGACACAAGTCCTGTGTGTTGACACAACTTCTTTAACTAGTTTTCGATACAACTTTTGTAGAATGTGTCAACACAAGTCGTTTATGTCGACACAACCTCTCTAAATGTCGACCCAAGTCTTGGATGTCGACATTATTATTTCTTTACACTTGTCAGCTCAACAGTTTAGGTGTGTCGACACAAGTTATAAGTGTCGACACAGTTGATGTCGACTTAAACTTTGGGTGTCGACACAAGTCCTGTGTGTCGACACTGCCTTGCTTCTTGTCTCGACACAGCTCCTTTAAAGGCGTCGACACAAAATAATTGTCTCAACACTTTTGTACTTAGAATATTTTCTGTATTCTTCTGCATGCACAAATTAACTCAATGCACAATCAAATACAACCTGATGTATATCATTGAATTAGGTGAGGCTTCTCCAAATTAGGTACACAAATTCTAATGTACCCAACAATCTCCCCCTATTTGGAGAATTCATAACCCATAGTCAATGATATACATCATATAACAAAAATGATAAGCATGACATATCTAGATATTTCAACCAAATTTATTCAAGAACAAAGACATCATGTTACACACAAATATTCAGAAATGAAATAATATAAGGAAAACCATGAAACTCAGAGACCTAGATATATAAACAAATGTCAACCCAGAATTTCATTTTCAAATACTCAAGATGAGATTACAAGGTTAAAGTTTTCTTAAGAACAATAAAAAATACACAGTTTTTCAAATGCTAGTCAATCTAAGGTTAAAGTTGACTAGGTTCCTTAATGACTATCCCTTTTCCTGACTGAATGGTTGCTTTGACATCAGCTTCAGTATCAGTAGCAGACATCTTTCCTTTAATATCTTTGGCCTTGACTTGTGTAGCTTTCAGCTTTTGCCTCTCAAAATAATGAAATGGTTTGGGGAAGTACTTGCAAGGCCCTATGGAGGTTGCAGGGATTTTCCCAGCCTTCAAGTCCTTCCTGAATCTGTGAATCTTCTCTTGTTGAGCAAGATATTTATCCCATTCCTGTTTAGAGTACCACTTTCCTCTATCATACTAATTATCAGCAATAACATTCCATGCTGTCAAGATGATACTTCTAGAGGTTGGACTCCATTTTTCAAAATCAGGCATTGCCTCAGCATGTTCTCAAAATCTTTTCTTAGATATTTGAGCCTCTTGTCCTTTCAGTAGTACAAGGTCAGCCATGTCCACCTCCTCACAAATTACTGGCATTTTATCCCGTGGACGATTGTACATAGTATGAACAGTCTGTTGGATTTCCTCAAACCCAGAAGGGGGATATATGACTTGAGCCACTTCATGTTGCACCCCCTCCAAGAGCTCAGGTTGAACTACAGATTCTGCAGTGTTATTATGATCACATAAGAGTGGATATCCCAAGATAGCTCTGATGTAGTTTGTTATCCATTTGGCATGTTCAGAGCTAACGTGAACTAATACCCTCTCCCCCTCTATGACTTTTTTGTGGATATGATCTCTGAGGTCATTCTTTTGAAATCTAATTTGATCTGTGATATGATAATTGCCAGTGGTGTAGTAGTCTTTGAATTTATTGACCATAGCAGAAATTGCAGATTCTGAAGTCTTTATTGCAGTAGAAACTGTTGACAGGTCCAGTTGAATCTATTTTTCTATGAAAGAGACTTGATTGTTCATAGTGGCTTGAAGGGCAGTAGTTTGTTCATCCAACTTTTTCAGAGAGATTGTGTGGAGTTCCATCAAATTCTCATTTAATCTCTTCTGATTTTCAAGTACAATTCCTTACTTGACCACTAGATCATCTATTTCAGTCTTAGTGGTTTGTTGTTGTTTAGCAAGATACACCACTACATTTCCTCCCTTGTGGAAGCAGTCTGTCATGTCCTTCTTCAGCATGCTGACCTCAAATTGAATAGACTTGATATCTTTGGCCAAGTTGAATTGCAGCTCTTTGTTGCTTTCATCTACATACTTTTCTAAAGCTAGTCTTTGCTCATCAAGTTTTACTTGGAGCTATACTGAGAGAGAACTGAAATCGATGGGAAAAGCAGTAGAGGAGGACCCTGCCTTGAAAGCTTTCTTATAGCCAACACTCTTTTTCTTGATTTCCATTAATTTTCTTTTCTTAAGTAGTGTGGCTGCTTCCTCATCTTCAGAATCAGATGAAATTTCAAATTCCATTGTTGTTCCTGGAACATCTTCAACCAGTCTAGGTGCTAGGTCTAGTGCCTCCCCCTTAATTCTTGTGGCAGCTGGTGGATCTATAGATAGCTCTTGTTGGTGGACTTCTTCTTGCTCCTTCTGAGAGTCACTTACCAAGTTTTGAAGCACTTCAATCTCAGGAGCCTGAAGTGTTTCTGGCAAATTAGGAATATGGACATCCTGTGCCTCTTTGTCAGAAGGATCTATTGCCATGTTCATGTATTGAACCACTTCCATGATTGTGAGGTTCACATTCTCACTATCAAGCTGAGCTTCCATGACAGTATCTTCTAGGACTGTTATCTTAGGAATATTAATCTGATGGATAGCCTCCCCCTGTATCTGAGCTTCAGTTCCAGGTGTATGGGTTGGAGACTTCCTTGGTAGGTTAGGGGTCTCTTCATCAAATCTGAACTCTACCCTCTCTTCTGAGTCAGTAGAGGACTCCTTAGCTTGCACTTGACCTTTCTTGGAAGATTGGACCTTTTGGGATGTCTGTTTTGGTGCTGGGTCTTCTTTTGACAAAACTTTGTCCCACCTTGACAAGATCCTTATGTTTATGCACCTTATGTGATTAATCTTGGTACCTGCAGTTTGATTGATCACCTCAGGTATGTTGTCAGCAAGATACAGTATCCTCCCCAGATTTGGTTTTATGATGCTTTCCTTGATCTTATTGAAAATTACTGAACTCCAGTCAGTCTTCACCTGGAAGATGACTCTTGTCATAATGCTGAACACGTAGGATGAGACCATATCACGTCCCCCAGTCTTGCAGACTATTACTTTGCCAATGATTTCTGAGAGAAATTTCCCTTGAGAGTTCATCCCTCTTCTTGTCATGGACGACCTGATATGAGTTGTTTCGGCCAGCCCACACCATTTTAGGGCTTCAGAAGTCAATTCAGAATCAACCTCTGTTTCTTCATTTACCCTTGGAAGATGAAGGGTTTTACTCAGAGTTTTGGGTGTTAGTTTGACCTTCTCACCATGAACATTGGATTTGATCTTGTTCCCATTCGAGTTCAACGTGGCGTTGGAGTAGAAATCAAGAACTTCTTTCTTCCAGATTTTGGTTGATTCAGAAACCAAATATTCCAGTCCGTTCTCCTGGATTAGGTTTACAACCATGTTGATTTCATGTGCGGCAGCAGTGAACGCCCCTGGACAAGCTCATAGCCTTCATTAACATTGTTGTCCATCTTTGGCGCCATTAGAGATGAGAGAGAGAGAAAGAAGAGAAGGAAGGTGAAGTTCTTATCGACACAGATGGTTTGGTCTCGAGATTTCTGAGAGTGTAGTCGACAAGGTCTTGTTTCCACCTATTTATACTTTTCTAAACAAGGAAGGCCAAAAGGCAGGCGAAAATTAATTTAGGATGTCGACACTATTTGGATTGTGTCGACACAGACTACTAAAGTCTCGACAAAGAATTTAGTGTCATGACAACACTATTGTGTCGACACTAATTGCGATGTGTCGACACATACGACCTTAAGAGTCAACACTAATTTCTGTGTGTCGACACAGACGACTATATGTGTCAACACCAATATCTAAATGTCAATAAAGCTATGTGTCGACACCAAATTTTGAGTGTCGACACAATCTTCCTGATGTGTCGACACCAACTTCTTAGGGATAATAACTCTATGTGTCGACACCATCTCTTGAGTGTCGACATAATTTTCCTTATGTGTCGACACCAACTACTAAGTGTCGATACCGATTTCTTTATGTGTCGACAAAAATTTACTTAGTCATATTTGAAGTAGAATTTTTCTTAATTTACCATTCTATTCCAAGTTCAACATGCCTAATTTAATTTTAAAGTAATTGAATTTAGTTTCATTTAGATGTTTAGTGAATATATCAGCTACTTGAGTATCAGTAGAAATAAATTCTAAGGTTATGTCCTCTTTCTCAACATGTTCTCTTATAAAATCGTACCTAATTTCAATATGCTTAGTTCTACTATGTGAAACAGTGTTTCTAGCAATTGATATAGCACTAGTAGAATCATAATATAGTGGAGTTTTACTTATCTTGATGTCACAGTGCTCCAGTTGATGTTGTATCCATAGCAACTGAGCACAACAACTTCTAGCTGCTATATATTCGGACTCTGTTGTGGATATAACAACACTTGTTTGCTTTTTGCTATTCCAAGACACCAGTCTTCCTCCTAGAAATTAGCATGTACCTATGGTACTTTTCCTATCTTCTTTGCAGCCTGCAAAGTCCTCATCTCGCCGCAGTCGACTTCTATGTGTTTTGTTCTCTCATGAAAAACCAGATTTTTGGAGATGTATATCGCAGCCATGTTGTCACAGAACATAGGAAGAGGATAGTTGTAGACCTCTCCTAAGTCAAGCATGAGAGCCCTTAACCATTTCAACTCACACGTGGTCGACGCCATACTGCGATATTCCACTTCTGCACTAGACCTGGAGACCATAGACTATTTCTTCTCTTCCAACTCACAACATTGCCTCCAACAAATGTGCAGAAACCTGATGTTGACTTGCGGTCACCTTTGTCATCAGCATAGCTTGAATCTGAGTACGCTTTAGCCCTTAAGTGACCATTTTTCTAAAAAAGGAGTCCTTTCCCAGGTGCTGCTTTAATATACTCCAATATCCTCAGGTCAGATTGTAGATGTCACTCCCTAGGAGCTTGCATGACTGACTCACCTTACCAACAGCATAAGAGATGTTGGGTCTGCTTACCGTGAGATAAATGAGTGTGCCAACCAGACGCCGGTACCTCGTAAGATCGGATAGAAGAGGAGAGTCATCTGTCCAAGTTTTGTCTCCTCCAGCAGGCATGTGAAAACAGGCAGGTTTAGCACAAGTCAATCCTGCCTCCTTTAGAAGATCAAGAGCATACTTCCATTGGGAAAGAACTATGGAGTTGGGCTTCCTAGAGATTTCAATCCCCAGAAAGTATTTCGGGGAGCCCATATCCTTTGTCACAAGATGTTGATGGAGGTGTTTCTTTGTCAGAGTTACCCCATCCTGGTCATCGCCAGTAAGAAGAATGCCATCAACATAAACCGGAAGAACTACCAGACCAGAGGCAGTTTTCCGAACGAATAAGGAATGAACGGCTGAACTTCTTGCAAAACCAATGGCCGCAACAATGCCGCTAAACTTGTCAAACCAGGCACGGGGGCTCTGCTTGAGGACATATATAGTCTTCTTTAGCCGGAATACCTGTGTCTCCCCCTGATCAACATACCCAGGAGGTTGCTCCATGTAAACATCTTCCTGTATATCACCATAGAGAAAAGCATTCTTAACATCCAGTTATGAAATAGGCTAATCCCTGTTGACAGCGATAGAGATAAGGACCCGAATGGTGCTGAGACGAGCACCGTGAGAGAAGGTTTCGAAGTAATCAACACCATATGTATGAGTGAATCCTTTGGCCACCAGGCGGGCCTTGTAGCGATCCACACTGCATCGGGATGGAATTTGACAACAAAGACCCAACGACAACCAACAACATCTGTGCCGAAGGGAGGAGGAGAGAGGGTCCATGTACCCCGTTTAGTGAGAGTAGAAATCTCCTCATCCATGACAGCCTTCCAATGAGGAATAGTAAGAGCCTCTTGGTAGGAACGAGGGGGGGGGGGGGGGGCAGTGGCCGAGATAGCCATTGCAAAAGCTCTGCGAGAAGGGGTAAGACGATTATAGGAAACAACAGCAGCAAGCGGGTGTTGGTTTCATGCCCGAACCCCTTTATGAAGAGCAATGTAGAGATCCAGGTCAGCTGGTTTCTCAGTATCTGGAGCATCCGTGGTGGAGAAAGCTGGCCCAGGAGTAGAGAGACAACAGTGGAGAGGTGGGAGATATTGCGGGAGGTGGACATGGCGGAGGAGATGGTGGAGATAGTGGAGGTGGCAGAACGTCATTAGGGGTAGAGGGAATGGATGGGTTGATATGAGGAGTAGGATCATTAGGAGGAGAGGAGGACACATGAGAGAAGTGAGATGCATTTTCAAAGAAGGTGACATCCGTAGAGACGAACTGCTAGCGGGTAACAAGGTCAAAGCAACAATAACCTTTCTGAGTGGTAGAGTACCCCAGAAAGACACATTTAGTGGCCCGTGATGAGAGTTTGTCACGGGTGGCAGCGAGAGAGTACACAAAGGCAGTGCACCCAAAGATGCGCAGAGTAAGCGAAAACGGATTCTGGTTCGGATAAAGAATAGAGAATGGGGTGGCACAGTTGAGAACTGTGGAGGGAATGCGATTGATGAGATAGCAGGAGAGGAGGACAGCATAACCCCAATAGGAGCGAGGAACGTGCATGTGGGTCAGCAGAGTGCGAGCAACATCAAGGAGGTGACGGTTTTTGCGTTCCACCACCCCATTTTGCTGTGAGGTGTAGACACAGCTAGTTTGATGAATAACACGATGTTGCATGCAGAAAGAGGATAAATCATGGCTAAGATATTCCTTAGCATTGTCAGAATAAAAAAGTTAAATGGAGGTATCAAACTGAGTCTTAATCATGTAATAAAACGATGTCCAGACAAAGAAGAGTTCAGAGCGATCTTTTAAAAGATGTACCCACGTACACCTAGAGAAGTCATCAATAAATGTGACAAAATATGAACTACCCCGACCGATGGTGAGGGTAGGAGCAGGCCCCCATACATTAGAGTGAACGAGATCGAATGTACGGGAAGAGCCGCGGCTTTGTGTTGGTGGGAAGGAGGAGCGATGATGCTTGCCATGCTAATATGCATCACAGTTAAGAGGTGGATGATGTGGAGGGAGGTGGGATAGAAGCTGGCGAAGAAGCCGGGGAGGAGCATGACCAAGGTGAAGATACCATTGGAGAGGATCTGTAGAGGAGGAGTAGAAGGCGGATAGAGCAGAAATGTTATCGAGGAAGTAGAGGCCGCCGCTCTCAGTCCCTGTAGCATTTTTCCGTTGGGAGTCCGGATCTTGAAAAGAACAAGAAGTAGGAGTGAATGTGACAGAACACCGTAATTGCTTGCATAGAGAAGTAACTGATAATAAATTGCAAGGGAACTTGGGCACATAGAGGGTATCTGCCAGGCGAAGAGACGGAGTGACTTGAACCACTCCCGTCCCATTGATCGGAGAGGAAGAGCCATCTGCAACAAAGACTGGGGGCAACCGATCATGTGTTTCTAGAAGAGAAAAACACTGAGGATTGCCTGTTATATGATTTGTAGCACCAGAGTCGATCAACTATCTGTCGTGAGTAACAACATATGCACTACCAGAAGATGTGAACATCGAGGAGGATTGTGTGGAGGCCATAGAAGAAAGACCGCGCGAGCAACAAGGAGACCACACAAGAATAGCAGGTGTTGGGTACATTGGTCAAATGTACCTGATTTGAAGAAGCCTCACCTAACTCAATGATATACATCAGAATGTATTTGATGTTTGTTTGAGTTATTTGTGCAGGTTAGGTATACACTGGACTGAAGCTGAAAATTTCTAAGTCCATGTGTCGACACCCAGAGGCAAAGTGTCGACACTTGAGAAAGCTTGTGTCGACACCCAGACAAGCAGTGTCGACACTTGGAGTCATTGTGTCGACACCTGGGAAGAAGTGTCGACACCAGTCAGAAAGTGTCGACACTTGGAGCTGTGTCGACACTCAGTGTAGAAGGATGCAGAAAAGCTGTGTCGACACTTAGCAGAAGTGTCGACATCTTGAAGAGCTGAGTCAACACCAGACAGTGTCGACACTTGGAGTTGTGTCGACACTCAGCATAATTCTGCAGAGACTAAGTACAAGTGTCGACACTCAACACAATGTGTCGACACTCAATCTAAAGAGTCAACATATGAAGAATGTGTCGACACTCAGCACAATGTGTCGACACACACTCAAAAGAGTCAACATATGAAGAATGTGTCGACACTCAGCATAATGTGTCGACACACACTCAAAGAAGTCAACACTTAAAGAATGTGTCGACACTCAGCACAATGTGTCGACACATAACCAGAAGACTCAACACTTGAAGATAGTGTCGACACAAGGAGCTGTGTCGACACTTAGCAAAGAACAGAAAACTTGTAAAATATTCTAAGTATAAGTGTCGACACTCATGGGATGTGTCGACACTCAGCTGAAGAATCAAGAATGAAGACTTGTGTCGACACCAAGAAGCAGTGTCGACACTTGACAGTTTCTACACATGAAGATGTGTCGACACAAAGGAGATGTGTCGACACTTAGAAGAATACAGAAATAATGAAGTACAAGTGCTTGTGTCGACACTCAATTTCAGTGTCGACACATGCAGAAGAAACTGTGTCGAGACATACAAGGGAATGAGTCGACACCTTGTAGACTTGTGTCGACACTTACACAACATGTGTCGACACTTGGTCTATAAGTGTCGACACTTAAGAACAGAAAGTCTCGACACTAACTGACAGTTAGAGAATTTCAAGAAGTGACTGGTTGACATGACAGCTGCCAATCCAGCCGGTCTACAGCAACTGTCAGTGAAGTCAAAAGACTGTTATAAACCGGATCAGCCGGTTACCATGAAGGAAGCCTTTAAATAGGCACCAACAGTCTACAGAAAAGATGGTGTGGAGATAATAATTAAGAAGTTCACAAACATTACATGGTGTGATTGAAGTAGTTGATCAGACTAAATCAAGAAGTGATACACAGAAGATCAACACAAGAAGATCAGGCAGTCCAACTGCAGATCTAAGTAGTTGGAGAGAGAGAGCTCCAACCAAGGATTCAGTCTTTGGAACTAAGGCTGAGAAGAAGAATTCAGAGTCATCTGGATTTCAAGAAGCAGAGATCAAGGATCAACTGCAGAAGATTCAGACTAATTCAGTTCTACTCAAGAAGCTTTGAAGAAAGCTAAGTCAGTTTGGATCAAGCTGAGTTCTTCCAAGAACTCTCCAAGAAACTCTCAACTCCTCTCATTCCTTCTGAGTTGTAGAGTTAGAATTTGTAATTTCTATTATAACTTGTAAGATCCATTGGATCTGAGTGATTGTAAGCCTATTTTATAAAGGCTGAGGGTAGGGCTTGGTGCCTGAGTGTAGGAGTTGAAGAACTCTGAGTGTAGGCCTTTGATTGGCTGAGTGTAGGCCTGGGTGGCTGAGTGTAGGCCTTTTGGCTGAGTGTAAGGCTTTGGGCCTGAGGTAGGAACCTTGTTGGGTTCTGAGCTAGTGGAGAAGTTTGGCCGAATCTAGTACACTGCTAGATAGGCGAAGGGGGAAAGTGGATGTACCCAAAGATTGGGGAACCACTATAAAATTAGTGTGTCTGCTGTGCTGTGCTGTGTTGTGGCTTTTCTGTGTGATTTCTGAAATTGCTGTTAACTGTAATAATCTGTGATAAACTGTTGTGCTGTCAAACAAAAGTTAAAAAGGTTTAGGTCACCTATTCACCCCCCCTCTAGGTGTTTAGGTACCATATCTTTCAAGTGGTATCAGAGCCAGGTTCCTCAAAATCAGGACTAACTGTCTGAGGAGATCCAGTTTGGCAGATTCAGTTAAGTCAGGAAACAGGAAACAGTTTCAAGAAAATCAAGAACATGGGTTCTTCAGAGAATCATAAGGAGTTGGGTTCAATGAAACTACCTATATGCAGCAAAGAGATCTTTGGGATCTGGAAAGAGAGGGTTAGGCTGTTTATGGAAGCCTCTGACCCTAGAATATACATCACAGTCAAAGAAGGGCCATATGTGCCTATGAAGATTTCAGTTTTGGATGCAAATCAGAGGACTCCAAAGGATTTCTCTGAAATGACCAAGGATGAGATTGTCCTAGCAACTATGGACAAAAGGGCACAGAACATCATAGTCAGTGCAATTGATGATGCCACCTTCCAGAACCTTATTCACTGTAAAACTGCAAAAGAAATGTGGGATACCCTCATTGTCTACATGGAAGGTTCTGAAGAAGTAAGGCAAGATAGGAAGTCCTTGCTTAATCAAGAATATGAGAGTTTTAGGCAAGGAAGAGGAGATAGCATCACTGAATGCTATAAGAAATTTTATAGAATTGTAAATGAACTCATGTCATATGGAAGAGAGTTCACAAACTATGAGTTGAATGACAAATTCTTAAGGTCCCTAACCAAAGACTGGGACACCAAGATTTGTGCCATCAGAGAAATGGCAAAGTTGGGAGAAATTCCTCCTCCCACACTTTTTGGCAAGTTGTTATCCTATGAGATGCAATTGTCAGTAAGAAAAGAAGAAGAAAAGTCAACAAGGACTGAATACAGAGAAAAGACTGTTGCCTTTAAGTCAGATGTACCTAGAAAGAGCAGGACCAAGTCATCAACTCCTCCTCCTGAGGTAGTTGAATCAGAATCTGAAGAATCTGAAAGTACAAAATCTACAAGCAGTGAAAGTGATGAAGACTTTGCTGCATTCACCAGACATTTTCAGAAGTTCCTTAAGAAGAAACAGTGGAGGTCTAGACCTTCATCTTCCAAAGGGAAAGAGGTTCAGTATCTGGAAAAGAAGCCTTCAAAGAAGGACAAGAAAAGGACCAAGACAAGTAAGGCAACTGGATCCAAGATAATTTGTTACTGCTGCAATAGACAGGGCCATGTTATTGCAGACTGTCCTGAAAGAAGGAAGGAATCCAGTGACAAGAAGAAAACACACTTCAAAGGAAAGAAGGAGAAGTCCTTTGTTGCAAAGAATGAGAAGACTCTTTCAGATATGTCTTCTTCAGACACAGAGACAGATGCTGAAGCCTATATTGGGCTATTTGCTGAAGAAGAAGAAGAGTTCATGCAGATCATGGAATCTATCTATGAGCAAGAAGACTGTCAAAGCCAAGGACTGATGGCTTTGACTGAAAGTACCAAAAACCTGGAGCAGCCAGGACCCAGTCAGGTACAAGGCTTAACTCAAAGTTCTGATTCCAGTTCAAGTTCAGAGTCAGAGTATTCTTCATCAAGTGATGAGAATATGTCTGAGTCTGAGGGAGATATTCATCAACTCCTAGATGAATATCAAGTACTATTGCTAGCCTATAAGAAAAGCAAGACCCTAGCCAAAAATTTGGCCAAGGAAATTGCTGATCTCAAGACAGCTGCAATAGATTATGAGAAGAATTATGATCAAAAACTAAATGAAGTGGCCAGGCTGAAACACATTACTGTGATTCAGATGGGTATCATTACATTTAAGAATGATCAAATTAAGAAACTGGAGATTAATCTTCAGAAGGAGAAAGAGCTAGTAGCTAGGTTTTCAAAACCTAAATCAGTGCTACCCTTGATTGATGATTTTGTTCATCATAAAGGAAAGACTGGACTGGGATTTGTTAATCCAGCAAGGACTGTTCAGAATCAGTCCAAGTCCAAGGGCAAAGCCCCAACATTCACTAAGACTGCTGTAGTTAAGACAGCCAAGTCTGTACCTAAGCAAAGGTACAACAAATTTGAATGTTGGTGCTGTGGCAAAGTTGGCCACTTTGCTTTGGACTGTTGGCACAATGTTAGTGCCAAAGGTAGTAACAAGATACCTGGTGGAAAGCCAGTAGGTAGCCTTGTTAAGTTGCAAGCTAACAGTTACCAAGGACCCAAGAAACCATTGGGTTCTAAGGTTCAGTAATTTGTTTTGCAGGAGAATCCAAGTGGCCATACCCCAACATGGTACTTGGATAGTGGATGTTCCAGACACATGACTGGAACTAGGGGACTACTGAAGGATTTCATTCCAATCAAGAATGGTCCAAAGGTGACCTTTGGTGGTTCAGAAAAAGGAATCATCAAAGGGTTTGGTAACATATCTTCTAACTTAGTTACCATTACTCAAGTGGCTTATGTTAAAGGTTTGAAACATAACCTCATTAGTATAAGTCAATTAAGTGATGTAGGGTATGACATCTCATTTGTTAAAAATGGTTGTCATATCAAGAGGTCTAGTGATCAAAAGATCATTTTGACAGGTTATAGGAAGAGAAATGTCTATTGTTTAGACATTATGGTTGAGAACAATAGTTCTCCAGTTTGTCTTGTAGCTGATGAGACAGTCTCTCAATGTGTCAAATGGCACAAGAGGCTTGCTCATCTTAATTACAAGACTATTGGCAAACTCTTTAGTAAAGAGTTAGTGAGGAATGGTCCTCAAGTTAAGTGTGTCAAAGATGGCATTTGCTCAGCTTGTCAAAAGGGCAAGCAGACTAAATCCACCTTTAGAAGCATTGACAACAAGGATGCTGTGAGATGTTTATATCTCTTGCATATGGATCTATTTGGTCCAATGCCAGTTCACAGCTTAGGTAGGAAGGTCTACACCTTTGTAGTTGTTGATGACTACTCAAGGTTTTCCTGGGTGTTCTTCTTAAAGCAGAAATCTGAAACACCTAGTGTCTTCCACAGTTTTGTTAAGCAAATTCAGAATGAATTGAACTGTACAGTGGTCAAAATTAGAAGTGACCATGGTACAGAGTTTCAATCTGAAAGCATGACAAAACTATGTGAAGACTATGGGATATTTCAAGAATTCTCTTCACCAAGAACACCTCAGCAAAATGGCATTGCTGAAAGGAAAAATAGAACCTTGATAGAAGCTGGTAGGACTCTATTAAGTGATTCTTCACTACCAGAATATTTCTGGGCTGAAGCAGTAAACACTGCATGCCATGTGATAAATAGAGCTACCATAACTAAAAGGTTAAACAAGACACCCTATGAAGTAGTGAAAGGCAGGAAACCAAACCTATCCTATTTCAGGATTTTTGGTTGTAAATGCTTCATACTTAACAATGGGAAGACTTACTTAACTAAGTTTGCTGCCAAATCCCAAGAGGGAGTGTTTGTTGGGTACAGCAGTAATAGTAAGTCTTATAGAGTCTACAACTTGACTACACAAGTTGTAGAGGAGTCTGTGCATGTAGTTTTTGATGAGACACTTCTTATTAACAATGAGTTGTCTAGTAGTGTGTGCAGCCCCACAGGTCTTTCTAAGAAGATGGACAAGCTAACCATAGAAGATGTACCTGCTGCAAGACAGCAAGTAGAAGAAGATGGCTTATGTCCAGGGGGAGAACTACATGTACCAGGAGCTGAAGAAGTTCAAGGAACTCAGCATGATGAAGATGATGAAGAAGTACAACCAGAAGTAAGGATGCCTCCAGCCAACAGGCATCTAAGAGATCATCCAGTGGAGCTGATCATTGGAGATCCAAGACAAGGTGTTCAGACAAGGAGCAGAAATCAGAATGCTGCAATATATTCAAGTTTTCTGTCTCAGATAGAACCAAAGAAATTTGAAGAAGCTATACAAGATCCACAGTGGACTGAAGCTATGCAGGAAGAGCTAAACCAGTTCAAGAGGTGCAAGGTTTGGGACTTAGTTCCTAAGCCTAAAGATCACAATGTGATAGGAACAAAGTGGATCTACAGAAACAAGTTAGATGAACAAGGAGTCATCATTAAGAATAAGGCAAGATTGGTTGCAAAAGGATATAGGCAAGAAGAAGGTATTGATTTTGATCAAACCTTTGCTCCAGTAGCCAGACTGGAAGCCATAAGGATGTTCTTGGCCTATGCAACCTACCAAGGATTCAAAGTATACCAAATGGATGTGAAGTCAGCATTCCTTAATGGTAATTTAAAAGAAGAAGTATATGTGGAGCAACCTTCAGGTTTTGTTGATTCTACTTTTCCACATTATGTCTATAGACTTAGGAAAGCATTGTATGGGTTAAAGCAAGCTCCTAGAGCTTGGTATGAAACCCTATCTAGTTTCCTCATTGAGAACAAGTTCACAAGGGGGAAAATAGATAAGACTCTATTCCTTAGGGAATCTAGAGGCAAAGTAATACTTGTCCAAATATATGTAGATGACATTATATTTGGGTCTACTGAAAGTAGCCTTTGCAAAAAGTTTGCAAAGCTTATGCAGAGTCAATTTGAAATGAGTAGTATGGGAGAACTGAAGTTTTTCTTGGGTCTCCAAGTTAAACAGACTGAAAGTGGTCTTTCCATATGTCAGTCTAAGTTCACCCTAGAACTCATAAGGAAATATGGTATGGATTCCTCCAGTACCATGAAGACTCCTATGGGGTCAAGTATGTCTCTAAGCAAGGATGATGCAGGGAAACCTGTAGATGAAACCTTGTATAGAGGGATAGTTGGCTCCTTACTATACTTGACTGCAAGTAGGCCTGACATTATGTATGCTACATGTGTTTGTGCCAGGTATCAAGCCTGCCCCAAAGAATCTCACTTGACTGCAGTCAAGAGAATCTTGAGATATCTAAAGGGCACACCTTATCTAGGCCTCTGGTACCCTAGGAATGGAGATTTTGATCTAACAGGCTATTCAGATGCAGACTTTGCAGGATGCAAGGAAGATAGAAAAAGCACAACTGGATCCTGTCAATTCCTAGGTGGAAGACTTATCTCATGGAGTAGTAAGAAGCAAACCAGTGTGGCCATCTCCACAGCTGAGTCAGAGTATATAGCTGCAGGAAGTTGCTGTGCTCAACTTCTATGGATTCAACATCAGCTAGAAGACTATGGATGTCAGGTAAGTAGAACTCCACTTTATTGTGATTCTACTAGTGCTATTTCCATAGCTAATAATCCTGTATCTCATAGTAGAACTAAACATATTGAGATAAAATATCACTTTCTTAGGGAGCATGTAGAAAGAAATGATATTGCACTTGAATATGTTAAAACAGATAATCAGATAGCTGATATGTTCACTAAGCCCTTAGATGAAGCTAAGTTTAATAAGTTCAAAATTGAACTAGGTATGATAAACTTAGACTAAGTATACAGAACAAAAATTGGCTAAGTAAAAAGGTGTCGACACATAGACAAGTCTATGTCGACACAGAATAGTAAGTGTCGACACTTCAGAAAAATGGTGTCGACACATCTAGGAAGTTAGTGTCGACACTTCAGAATGTTAGTGTCGACACATGTCGAGTAGGTGTCGACACATCCACTAAGGTGTCGACACTTAAGTTTTACTCAGAATTTTTCTAAGTAAAGTCTCGACACATGTCGAGTATAGTGGTGTCGACACTTAACCAAGTGTCGACACATAGAATCTGTTAACTAAATTTGTGTCGACACATGAGTGTCGAGACATTATAGGTCAGTGTCGACACTTATTGACAGTGTCGACACATCATTAGAAATTCCTCCCGCCTGTTCGTCTTCAAACAGGAAAGGTATAAATAGGGTTCTGTCTTTGATTGTCGACACGCTTTCAAAGTTTCGAGACCTAAACTCTTGTGTCGACATTTCTCTCTTCTCAAGACTAAATCTTCAAACCCTAATGGCTCCCAAGCTGGAAGAGAACGTCAACGAGGGCTATGAGCTCGTGCGAGGCGCATTTGACGACAGCGATCAGGAATTCAAATCGGTGATTACCCTAGTCAGCGATTCAGGACTGGAATTCTTGGTTTCAGAACCAACGAAAATCTGGAAGAAAGAAGTAATTGAATTTCTTACTCAAGCAACTGTGGACGACTCTGGATTCAGAATCAAGTCCAGGGTGCATGGCACCAAAGTCAAACTATCCCCCAAGTCTTTGAGAAAGGTACTTCAGCTACCTAAGATTCAAGAAGAAGAGGAGGTAACTGCTTCTAAGACCAGGGAAGCTCTTACTTGGTGTGGACTGGATTCACAGATGAAGGTGGGATCAGTCTTCAATAGGAAGGGGATGAACAATCAAGGCAAGTTCTTGTCAGAAGTAGTGGGCAAGGTAATTCTGTGCAAACCAGGAGGGCATGACAGGGTGTCTGCCTCCATGTTTGAAGTAATGACCAGAATCATCTTCACTCTGAAGACAGATTGGTCAATGGTGGTTTTTGAGAAAGTGAAGGAAAGCCTGAAGAAGCCCAATCTGGGCAGGATTATAAGTCTCTACCTGGCTGGATCCATTCCAGAGGTAATGAGCACTGCTGCAGGAACAAAGATAAATCATATGAGGAGAATGGACTCCAGAATATTCTCAAGATGGGAAAGGGTGCTGGTGTCAAAGGACTTGGCCACCCCTGAGAAACAAACTTCTAAGACAGACTCTCCTCCCAGGAAGAAAAGGAAGACAGCTGCTGTGCCTCAAGAGTCCTCAAGCAGCTCAGGCAGTGAAGAACAGGTGGTCTTCACTCCTGAAAGTCCAGTAGATGTGACTGCAGCAAAGTCACCTGCTCCTCAGGAGCCAGCTGATATCCAGGGGGAGCCTCCAGCTGTAGAACATCCATCTACACTGGATAGTGAGCAGGCTACTCTCATCATTCAAGAGGTACTTGTTGATCTTAACACTTTGAATTTTTGTATAACAAATTCTGATTTGTCTGATGATCATCAGCAAAATCAGCCAGCAAACCCAGAACCAGATGTTGTTCTTCCAGACACATCTGTTGTGATACCTGATACAGTGGTTGAAGAACCAAGTACATCTCCTGCACAGTCTCCACCAGAGTATACCATGGAAGATCTGTTTTTGAACTTGGATCAAGAAGATTTTGATATGGAAAAGACTGCTGCTGATGCAGTGAAGGATGCTGTTGCTGAGGGGGAGACTTTGGATATACTAGAAGAGCCTATAAGGCTAGATTCTGAGCAGGCACAAGATGTGCATACTGAAAGAACATCCAGCCCTAAGGATAGGGTGGATATAGCAAGTACATCTGACTCTGAAGATGAGGAAGCTGAGCAAGCTAAGAAAAAGAAGTTCTTTGTATTCAAGAGGAGGAGCCAAAGCTATAAGAAGGCTCTACAAACTGTTGCTCAACATTCATTAGTTCACCAAGCTCCATCCACTGATTATAGTGCTCTACTGCTTGCAATGCAAATCAAGATGGATGAACAAAGGAAAGCCTTAGAAACTTATGTTGATGAAGGGCACAAGGCACTGCAAACTGATCTAGGCCAGGAAATCAAGTCTATAAGGTTTGAAATGAACCTTAATAAAAAGCAATGACTGATTGTTTTACCAAGGGTGCTAATGCTGTGGTATATCTGGCTAAACATCAAGAAGCAATTAAAGAGAAAGTGGATGATATAGCAGTCAAACAAGGCTATGTGCTGGAGAATCAGTTGAGGATGAATGATAACTTGACTGCATCTCACAATGCAATTGTCACTGAAATTAAGAATAAGTCAGATGAACCTTCAACTTCCTCAGCTGCTGCCAAAGCTGATTTTGATAAGATATTTCAAGCAGAGATTGCTGCTGTTAAAAATGCCATAAAAGATTCCCAGAAGGTCATATCAGAACAGCTTACAAAGCTTAGACCTTTCTTTAAAGAGGGCATAAGATATTTGGATAGCCAAATCCGATTTCAGAAAGATGATGTAAGGGATCATATGGCTCAAGAAGTCATAAAGGGGGAGAGAGTGTTAGTCAAGGCCAGTTCTGAGCATGCAAAATGGATTTCAAATTCTATAAGGGCTACACTTGGATATCCTCCCCTGTGTGATGACAATGAAGTAGGTGAATCTGGTATTCAAGGAACATTTCTTGGAGGTGAGCAACAAGCAGTGGCTGATGTAATCTATCCACCTCCAGACTTTGAAATGATTCATGCTGATGTAAGCACTATGTATAGTCCAACTGCTGGCAAGCCAAATGTTATTCTGGAAAAGGTTGTTCAACCTATCACAGCTGCTATGCAAGAGGCATTGGATAAAGAAGAAGAAACTAGGCTGTCAAAGAAGAAGTTTAGGGAAATTGCTGAGCAAAAGCCAGATTTTGAACAATGGAGCCCTACTTCTAGAAACATAATTCTTACAGCCTGGAAAGCAGCCAAGGATAATGCCCATGAGAGAAACAAGTGGTTCTCAGAGGCTGAATGGAGAAAGCATGAGATTAGACAAGAAGCCATTGTCCAACACAGAAGGAAGGCCAAGTTAGGAAAGCTACCTCCAACAGCTGTGGAGCCTAGCAAGTACTTTCCCAAGCCTTATCATTATTTTGAAAGGCAGAAGATCAAGGCAGATAAGCAAGATCTAAAAGGGAAGAAGACTGCTGAAGCTGAGCCTGCCTGCTGCTGCTGCTGTGAAAGCTCAAGTTAAAGCTGGAAAAGGGATTGTTATCAAAGAACCTGATCAGCACTAGATTAGGAATTAACTTGTTGCTTATTGTAATTTTGTTAAGAGAAAAACATTGTAATACTTCATTGAAAATGTATAAGAAACATTATTGGAACAGTATATGATAAATATAGTTTGAATGTTCTGAAATATGTGTGTTTCTTAATTGTTCTGCAATGTTTAATAAGTATACATGTGTGGTTTATTACATGTTCAAGTTTACCCTGTTGTCATTTATATGTTTTACATCATTTTGTAATTTTTAATTATGAGTGGTGTATATCATTGACTAAGGGTTATGACTTCTCCAAATAGGGGGAGATTGTTGGGTACATTGGTCAAATGTACCTGATTTGAAGAAGCCTCACCTAACTCAATGATATACATCAGAATGTATTTGATGTTTGTTTGAGTTATTTGTGCAGGTTAGGTATACACTGGACTGAAGCTGAAAATTTCTAAGTCCATGTGTCGACACCCAGAGGCAAAGTGTCGACACTTGAGAAAGCTTGTGTCGACACCCAGACAAGCAGTGTCGACACTTGGAGTCATTGTGTCGACACCTGGGAAGAAGTGTCGACACCAGTCAGAAAGTGTCGACACTTGGAGCTGTGTCGACACTCAGTGTAGAAGGATGCAGAAAAGCTGTGTCGACACTTAGCAGAAGTGTCGACATCTTGAAGAGCTGAGTCAACACCAGACAGTGTCGACACTTGGAGTTGTGTCGACACTCAGCATAATTCTGCAGAGACTAAGTACAAGTGTCGACACTCAACACAATGTGTCGACACTCAATCTAAAGAGTCAACATATGAAGAATGTGTCGACACTCAGCACAATGTGTCGACACACACTCAAAAGAGTCAACATATGAAGAATGTGTCGACACTCAGCATAATGTGTCGACACACACTCAAAGAAGTCAACACTTAAAGAATGTGTCGACACTCAGCACAATGTGTCGACACATAACCAGAAGACTCAACACTTGAAGATAGTGTCGACACAAGGAGCTGTGTCGACACTTAGCAAAGAACAGAAAACTTGTAAAATATTCTAAGTATAAGTGTCGACACTAATGGGATGTGTCGACACTCAGCTGAAGAATCAAGAATGAAGACTTGTGTCGACACCAAGAAGCAGTGTCGACACTTGACAGTTTCTACACATGAAGATGTGTCGACACAAAGGAGATGTGTCGACACTTAGAAGAATACAGAAAGAATGAAGTACAAGTGCTTGTGTCGACACTCAATTTCAGTGTCGACACATGCAGAAGAAACTGTGTCGAGACATACAAGGGAATGTGTCGACACCTTGTAGACTTGTGTCGACACTTACACAACATGTGTCGACACTTGGTCTATAAGTGTCGACACTTAAGAACAGAAAGTCTCGACACTAACTGACAGTTAGAGAATTTCAAGAAGTGACTGGTTGACATGACAGCTGCCAATCCAGCCGGTCTACAGCAACTGTCAGTGAAGTCAAAAGACTGTTATAAACCGGATCAGCCGGTTACCATGAAGGAAGCCTATAAATAGGCACCCAACAGTCTACAGAAAAGATGGTGTGGAGATAATAATTAAGAAGTTCACAAACATTACATGGTGTGATTGAAGTAGTTGATCAGACTAAATCAAGAAGTGATACACAGAAGATCAACACAAGAAGATCAGGCAGTCCAACTGCAGATCTAAGTAGTTGGAGAGAGAGAGCTCCAACCAAGGATTCAGTCTTTGGAACTAAGGCTGAGAAGAAGAATTCAGAGTCATCTGGATTTCAAGAAGCAGAGATCAAGGATCAACTGCAGAAGATTCAGACTAATTCAGTTCTACTCAAGAAGCTTTGAAGAAAGCTAAGTCAGTTTGGATCAAGCTGAGTTCTTCCAAGAACTCTCCAAGAAACTCTCAACTCCTCTCATTCCTTCTGAGTTGTAGAGTTAGAATTTGTAATTTCTATTATAACTTGTAAGATCCATTGGATCTGAGTGATTGTAAGCCTATTTTATAAAGGCTGAGGGTAGGGCTTGGTGCCTGAGTGTAGGAGTTGAAGAACTCTGAGTGTAGGCCTTTGATTGGCTGAGTGTAGGCCTGGGTGGCTGAGTGTAGGCCTTTTGGCTGAGTGTAAGGCTTTGGGCCTGAGGTAGGAACCTTGTTGGGTTCTGAGCTAGTGGAGAAGTTTGGCCGAATCTAGTACACTGCTAGATAGGCGAAGGGGGAAAGTGGATGTACCCAAAGATTGGGGAACCACTATAAAATTAGTGTGTCTGCTGTGCTGTGCTGTGTTGTGGCTTTTCTGTGTGATTTCTGAAATTGCTGTTAACTGTAATAATCTGTGATAAACTGTTGTGCTGTCAAACAAAAGTTAAAAAGGTTTAGGTCACCTATTCACCCCCCCCTCTAGGTGTTTAGGTACCATATCTTTCAGCAGGAATCGAAGAGAAAGAAGGCGCGGCGACAAGGGCAGAAAGACTAAGCCGGGCGACCAGCAAGCAGGGCGTGAGGCTAGGATGGCCGCAACAAGAAGAGAGCAAAGCAGATGGAAAGAAGTCGCACGGCTAGAGCTTAAACCTCCCGAACAGAAGAGAGAGAAGACCGAGCGAACTGGGAGGAGTTCACTAGAAAGTCAAACAGGTCGTGCGAATAGAAAAGAAACCGCACGAATAGAAACTAGCCGCGCAAAGAAAGAGACCGTGGTAAGAGAGTGAAAGTGAGGGTTAGGTCTACAATACTCTAGAGGGGGGGGGGGGGGTGAATAGAGTATATTTAAAATTTGTTAGGTCCCAATAAAGGTGTTGTTACAGCTTTTGCTGTAAACTGAAAATGTGCAGTAAGTAACAAACTGAAAAATAGAAACTATTAAACCTAATCACAGCCACACAGCAAGAACAAAAGAAAATGATAGGCAACCAGACAACACAAGAAATTTATAGTGGTTCCCCAACCTGGGTACATCCACTCTTCTACCACCCTTGGTAGTAATCCACTCAGGTTTTTCATCAGGTGCCTGACACCAATGAGTTTTGATCAGGTCCCCAAAAAGCAACTCAAGTCTTTTGGTTAGGAGACTTGCAACCAGGAATCACTTTTGAAGGGAGATGACAACGCTTTATACAGGAGGGGGTGAGAGGGTGATTTTTTCTTCTCTTTCTCAATAAACTGAGAAGACTTAAGTGGAATGATGTTAGCAAACAGCTCCCCCTGAGATGTAGAATGGTTAAGGGAAGATCTGGAGCTTTGCTGCAGGGTGATAGGTCTTCAATCAGAGTTCTTGACAAGCAGTAATGCAGGAGCTTCTTGACTGATTTGAAATCTGTTATCCTTGGAAGTCCTGGAGAGAGTATTGAAGAAGAAGACTCTTGATATTGTATGATTGTTCTTCTTCTTCTCAATGAAGATCATTGTCTGTCACTTGTATGTCTTTTATGCTTCAGTAATTTTTGTCAGTGTGAAGCTTTTTTCTGAATGATGATTATCTTCTTGTGCTCACACTGATTGTCGATCTGCTTTTCTTCTATGTCTTTTCAAAAATTTGAATCCTCTGTAATTAATGCTGACGCCTTGAGAATAATCAGCATTGAATCATTTCCTCAACTGTCCCATGGAAAATCAGCAAGTAATATTCTTGAGGAAGACTGTAATTAATGCTCTCTCTAACGGATACATTCAGAGAATGTTAGAGCATTAATTGTTCAGGAATTTCCGCATTAGAATGGGGACAGAAGGCCGGAAATGGCCAAGTCTGGAATCGTCGAACAGTTGGCAAAATTCGTCGAACTGAGTTACCAATTCGTCGAGCTGAGATATTGAATTCATCGACCAGACAGCTTCTGTTCGTCGAGCTGAGTTCCAAGTTCGTCAAGCTGATAACAAAGCTTGCATGTTTCAGAACCTTTGCCTTTTCTGTCTGAAGTTCGTCGAGCTGACAATTGCATTCGTCGACTGGAGTTCAGCAACCATTCTGGACTTAGTCGAGTATTTTGTGTTGACTGATATTCTGTGTGTCGACATGAATCTTCTGGTTCCATAATTCATCGAGTAGAGTACTGTGTTCGTCGACCTGAGAAGTTGACTTCGTCGACCTGAGAAGTTGTGTACTGGAGGTCCAAGTTCGTCGAGCTCAGAATCTTGTTCGTCGAACAAAGTCTGAAGTTGGACTTAGAATAATCTGGAGTTATCCTGACTTTAGTTTGTTGAAGTATCCCAATTTTCGTCGACCAGAGAATGAAGATCGTCGAGCTCAGCTCAGAGAAATATCTCAAGCTCATTGACTCTAAGGACTTGGCCTAGACTCTAGGACACAACTTTGACCCTGGCTATACATGTTGGGTCACATCCTAAGTTAGTGAACCTAGCACAAAAGGAAGGGACCAAGAGGAGAAAGAAACCGCGCGAACAGGCGCGACAAGAGAAGAAACATATCGTGAGAACAGGTCGCAAACAGGTTGCGAGAAGAAGCAAGTCGCGCGGACAAGGCGCAATCAGGCGGAAGAAACAAGTCACAAACATGGTGCGAGAAGAAGAAGCAAGCCGCGCGGACAGGTCGCGCGGAATGAGGAAGCTCACAAAATCAGGAGGAAAAGATCGAGGGCTCTGATACCATGTGCTAACAAGAAAAAGCAGAGCGAAAATTTGGAGTAATACAAATTTTATTATCCAAAAAGGTGTCAATTACAATGGTATAGCCTCCCTTTTATATAATGGAGGAGATGAGAAAGATTACAATTAAGCAATGTGAGACTAAAAAATTTACAAGTATATGCAGCTTTACAAAAAGACAAACCGGACGGGTCGTGCGGTTAGACAAGCCGGCTAACCGCCCGACAACAACAAGAGGAGAGAATAAGCGCCACAGAGAACAAGCCGCCATAGGAGACCGCTAGACCGCCCGGTCTTCAAGCCGTCTAAGACAAGCCGTCAGACCGCTGGAACACCAAATAGTAACAACCCGACAGACAAGCCGGCTAGATAAACCGCCAGACCGCCCGGTCTCCGAATAGGAACAGACCGCCCGGACTCCATACTTCAACAGTCACCACCAAGGAAACTGCAAATACTCTTGGGCATCTCATCCCTTCTTGCAGTTCCTCGACTCGTTCTATCCATTCCTCTGTCTGCATCACCATCTCAATACCTCGATAAGTAGGTCTTAACTATCGAAAGGTCGTTAACATGTCTGACCCGTGAACGACTTGTTGTTGTTGTCCAATAGTAGTCCGAAATGTGCCTAATAAGGTTGTGAGGCCTTGTCCCAGCTCTGTCTCAGCAAGAGGACTGCGGGAGCAGATGGTAGAGTTGGAGGGTGGTGTTTATTTCTTTAGGAAAATCCTCTATTACTTGACTCTGGGATCTGGAGATGGAGTCAGGAGTTTGCAAAGTAGGGGGATTTGTAAAACTAACCAAAGCAGAAACGAGTATGTTCGGGTACGCAAATGTGGAGTCTAGCATCCTTAAATTTAATCTTATTAGGTCCACCAGGCTTCCGCTGCATGGTTCGTCCCGAACCAAGTAACAAAGCGAGGGACAAAAGGATTCTGAGACTTCTTTTGGATTCCTAGTTTGATTTGGGCTAGGTTCACTAACTTAGGATAATGTGACCCAACATATATAGCCTGGGTCAAAGTTGTGTCCTAGAGTCTAGGCCAAGTCCTCAGTAACAACACCACATGGATAAGCCATCATCAGACTGCCAGAGACTCAAGACATAGAATTTTCCTCAAGATTCAGAGATTTCTCAAGAGACTAAGTAAAATGAGTTCGACATTCGTCGAACTCAGGTCGACGATAGTTGTTCTCAGCTCGACGATCTTAGAGAAATATTCTCTGAGCTGAGCTCGACGAACTTCAGTCCAGATCGACGATCCTTGGATTCCACCTTCAGAATTCTAAGTCCAGACTGTTTTCTAGACTCAGGTCGACGAACCTAGTTCTCAGGTCGACGAACTTCATTCTTTGCTCGACGATTCCTAAACCTCCACTTCAACTCTATTGCCAGATGTTCATCAAATAGTTTCTAAGTCCAGAATCATTCTTAGCTCGACGAATTCAAGGTTCTCCAGACTTAGCTCGACGAACAACATTCTTCGGTCGATGAATCTTTGGACTATCACAGCATTCTGTCGAGACTATGTTCTCCAGTCTCAGGTCGACAAACTCAGTTCTCTACCCGACGAATTCTGGAACCAGAAGAATTATGTCGACACTAGAAGAACTTGTGTCGACACCAAGATCATCAGTCGACATTGTGGAAAGGCTATGTCAACACCACACAGAAGATTTGTGTCGACACACAGGAGCAATTGTGTCGACACAGGATATTTCACAACTCCAGAATAAATTGCTGAAATCAAGTTGACAAACATATATACCAGCTCGAAGAATAGGCAAAGATCAAAAGAGACAGCAGTTCAGTTTTCAGTTCGACGATCATGGAACTCAGCTCGACGAACAGAAGTCGTCTGGTCGACGAATACAACATCTCACCTCGACGAACTGTGAACTCAGTTCGACGAATTCTGCCATCTGCTCGACGATTCCAGACTTAGTTATTTCCAGCCTTCTGTCCCCACTCTAGTGCGATACTTCATGAGTAATTAATGCTCTAACATTCTCTAATTATAACCGTTAGAAGGAGCATTAATTATGGTCTTCTCCAGGATTATTGCTTGCCGTTTTTCCACGGGACAGTTGGGGAAATAAATCAATGTCGATTATTCTCAAGGCTGTCAGCATTAATTATAGAGAAATTCAAATGTTTGAAAGACAAAGAAGAAGAGAAGAACGGATAACAGACACACAGATACACAGTGAATTAATCAAGAGAGACACAAAAAAAGCTTCACACAGAATACTACTGACTAAGAAGCATACAGTAATTTGAAGAAGAAGCAAGAAGAACAAATTTTTCAAATCAAGAGTCTTCATGTTCTTCTTCTCCAGGACCTTGCTAAAGACATTCAAGCACTATCAGTCTAAAGCTCCTGGATCAAGTCTCTCAATTGAAGACCTATCACCCTGTGCAAAGCTCTAGTTCTCCTGTACCATTTTTCATCTCAGGAGGAGTTTTAACAACATCATTGAATCCACATAGTCTTCTCATTGTGATTGAGAAAAGAAGACTTCCATCACTCTCTCACCCCCACCTCTCTAAAGGGTTTTCATCTCCCTTCAAAAGTGATTCCTTGGTTGCAAGTCTCCTGATCAAAAGACTTAGGTTGGTTTTTGAGCACCTGATCAAAAGCTCATTTGTGTCAGACACCTGATCAAAAATCTGAGTGGATTCCTACCAAGGGTGGTAGAAGAGTGGATGTACCCAGGTTGGAGAACCACTATAAAATTCTTGTGTCGTCTGGTTGTCTCCTTTTCTTTTGTTCTTGCTGTGCTTGTGATTTAGATTTATTGTTTGCTAGGTTATTAATTTCTGCACTTTTGATTTACAGCAAAAGCTGTAATAATAATTAATAAATTTTAAGAATACTCTATTCACCCCCCCCCCCCTCTAGAGTATTTCTGATCTAACACTCACTTTCAATTCGTATCAGAGGAGGTTCCTTTGGTTGTACAAGTTAAATCTTGAACAAAAATATCTTTTGTTAGATCTACACATTATTTTATTTTCATTTACATTGTAAATACATCATGACATAGAACAAGGACTATGCAAGCACCAGACTTCCAGTTTGCAACCTTAATAAGTTTGCCATATGAAAGGCAAGAATTAGGTTATTTATGAATTCCATTGATGAAGACATCTACAATTCCATTTTGACAGGTCCCTCACAGGCATCTACAGCCACAACATCTTCCAGCAACAATGCAGTCCCACCACCTGAGTGGACTGAAGCTCAGAAGAATGCAAAGATTGCTGATGCCAAAGCCATGAACATATTGGCTCAGACTATGTCAGATGACATCTTTTAGAAGGTGGCTGAGTGCACCTTTGCAAAAGCAATCTGGGATTCACTCAATCAAATGGTTGCTGGCTCAATAGATGAGAGGAAAGATAGAAGATCACACATCATCACACAATATGAAAACTTCAAGAAGGATGAGGCAGAGACAGTTGAAATGATGTACAACAGGATTAGCTCCATCATCAGTGAGCTAAGGACCTTAGATAAAGAAATCACTTTGACTAAAGTTAATGACAAGATCCTAATGTCCTTCCCAAGCTCATGGGATACCAGAATCTGGCCCATCAAGGATGCCAGATGCATGAATGAGATTTCAACTGAATCTCTGTTAGGAAAACTGAAGTCATATGAGCAGCTAATCAAGTCCAGAGAGGCAGTGGAACACAAAACTCCTCCACCAGCAAGGAAAGAACAATCAATTGCATTCAAGGCTACTGAAGAAACTGAAGCCCCAATAGTCAATGAAGAGCTAATGAGTCTCTTTGCCAAGAGATTCTTCAAACTGGCAAGGAAAGACTTCAGAAGGAAGTCATCCAGAAATGACGGCCAGCCAAGGTATGACAAAACCCCCACTAAAGAGGTAGTGTGTTATGGGTACATGAAACCAGGACATTTCATGTCTGAATGTCCTAAAAATCAAAAGAAGGAAAGAAGAAAAGAGAAAGAATCAAGAAGCGGGCACTACAGCAAGCCCTCTTCCAGCAAGCACAAAAAGAAGGACAAAGGATTTGTGGCTGAAACATGGAGTGACACAGAAGATGAATCCACATCTTCCAGCTCCAGTGAAGAAGAAGAGGAGGACAAGGCAAAGGAGGTGCGCCTCTTGGCAATTGGTAAAAGCAGTAGCAGATCAGATACAGATTATTGGGTACATTGGTTTAAATGTACCTGATTTGAAGAAGCATCACCCTACTCAATGATATACATCAAAATGTATTTGATGTATTTTGAGTTGCCTTGTGCAGGTTAAGTATTTGCAGGGAAAGATGAAAAGTTTCTAAGTCCATGTGTTGACACCCAGGAGCAAAGTGTCGACACTTAAGAAGAATTGTGTCGACACCCAGACAAGCAGTGTCGACACTTAGAGTAATTGTGTCGACACCAGTGATGCAGAGTCGACACCAGACAGAAAGTGTCGACACATGAAGGCTGTGTCGACACTCAATGAAGAAAAGTCCAGTGAAGAAGTGTCGACACTTAGAAGCAGTGTCGACACCCAGAGAAATTGTGTCTACATCAGATAGTGTCGACACTTGGAGGCTGTGTCGACACTCAGCAAATTTTAGCAGAGTCTAAGTATAAGTGTCGACATAATAAAGAATATGTCGACACTCAGCAGAAGACTCAGCATATGAAGAAAGTGTCGACACAATGAAGAATGTGTCGACACACAGCAGAAGACTCAATACAAGAAGAAAGTGTCGACACTAGGAGGCTGTGTTGACACTCAGCAAAGTTCAACAAAAATTCTAAGTACAAGTGTCGACACAGAGGAGATGTGTCGACACTCAGCCAAAGTCTCAATAGAAGAAGAATGTGTCGACACAAGGAGCTGTGTCGACACTCAGAAAGTATCAACACAGAAGGCATGTGTCGACACCAAGAAGATGTGTCGACACTGAACAAGTTCAACACATGAAGATGTGTCGACACAAAGGAGTTGTGTCGACACTTACAAGAATTCAACAAAGTACTGAAGAACAAAGAGTTGTGTCGACATTCAATATCAGTGTCGACACATATTGAAGAAGCTGTGTCGAGAAGTGAATTCTACAACACAAGGAGTTGTGTCGACGCCTTGAAGGCTAGTGTCGACACTTAATCAACTTGTGTCGACACTTGGTCTATAAGTGTCGACACTTAAAGACAGATTGTCTCGACACTTTCAGACAGTTACAGTTATTTCAAGAACTGACTGGATGACTTGACAGCTGCCATTTCAGCCGGTTTACTGCACCTGTCAGAGATGTCAGAAAGCTGTTAGGAACCGGATCAACCAGTCACCATGAAGAAGGCCTATATATAGGCCTATTCTATCAATAGAAGAATATGATCAACACATCTAAGATTAACAGTCTAAGAGATTGTAAAAGTGAAGAAGATCTAGCTATTCATTGAAGAATCAAGTGAAGATCTAAGAAGATGGAGAGAGAGAGCTCCTTCCAAGAAGACAGCCGTTGGAACCAGGCTGTGAAGAAGGGTTCAGACCTAGTTCTGAATCTTAAGTTGCAGTGATTGAAGATCAGCTGTAGAGAATCAATACTATTGTGTTCTACATTCAAGAAGCTTTGAAGAAAAGCCAAGTGAGATTGTTCTCAGCAGAGTTCTTCCAAGAACTCATCAAGAACCTATCAAATCATCTCTCTTTTCTCTGAGTTGTAGGTATATTCTTTGTATTTTAAATTTCTTGTAGGATCCTTAGGGATCTGAGTTGTAAGCCTGTAATTATAAAACCTGAGTGGTAGGGCCTGTGTGCCTGAGTGTAGGAGATCCATATCTCTGAGTGTAGGCCTGGTGTGGCTGAGTGTAGGCCTTGTGGCTGAGTGTAGGCTTTGTGAAGAAGCTGAGTGTAGGTCTTTTGAGAAGTCTGAGTTATAGGGCCTTAGGCCTGAGCTGTAGGAACCTGTTTGGGGTTCTGAGTGTAAGATCTGAGGATCTGAGATAGTGGAGGAGTTTGGCCGAATATAGTACACTACTAGATAGGCGAAGGGGGAAAGTGGATGTACCCAAACCTTGGGGAACCACTATAAATCTGTGTGTTCACTGTGTGCTTGTTTATTCTGTGATTGCTGATTGATTGCTGTGAAAAAGTAGTTATAACTCTGTGAAATAATCTGCAATCTGCCTAAAAAGTTTAAAAAGATTTAGTCACATATTCACCCCCCCCCCTCTAGGTGATTAGGTACAATTTCTTTCAAGTGGTATCAGAGGGAGGTTACTCAAAAAGGATTTAACTGTCTGAGTAGATCCTGTTGGCAGATTCAAACTAAGTAAAGTGCAGAATCAAGAAAATCAAGAAACATGGGTTCAACAGAGAATCATAAGGAACTTGGATCCATGAAGTTGCCCATTTGCAGAAAAGAAATTTTTGGTATCTGAAAAGAAAGGGTGAGACTGTTTATGGAAGCCTCAGACCCTAGAATATATATCACAGTTAAAGAAGGGTCATATGTGCCTATGAAGGTTTCAGTCCTGGATGCAAATCAGAGAACACCTAAGGACTTCTCTGAAATGACAAAAGATGAGATAATTCTAGCCACAATGGACAAGAGGGCTCAGAATATCATTGTGAGTGCTATAGATGATGCTACCTTTCAGAACTTGATACACTGCAAGACATCTAAGGAGATGTGGGATACTCTTATAGTGTACATGGAGGGTTCAGAAGAAGTGAGACAGGATAGAAAGTTCTTGTTAAACCAAGAATACGAAAGTTTCAGGCAAGGCAGGTCTGATAGCATAACAGAATGCTATAAGAAGTTCTATAGGATTGTCAATGAGCTAATGTCCTATGGAAGATAATTCAGTAATTATGAACTAAATGATAAGTTCTTGAGGTCTCTAACAAAGGATTGGGACACCAAGATCTGTGACATAAGGGAAATGACAAAGTTAGCAGATATCCCTCCTCCAACATTATTTGGAAAACTGCTATCCTATGAAATGCAGTTGATGGTGAGGTAAGAAGAGGAGGAAACTACCAGAATTGAGAATAAAGAAAGAACAGTGGCATTCAAGACAGAAGCCACCAGAAAATACAGAAGTAAGTCTCCATCTCCACCTCCAAAAGTGGCTGAGACTGAGTCAGATGAATCAGAAAGCAGAAAATCTGAAAGCAGTGAAAGTGATGAGGACTTTGCAGCATTCACAAGACACTTTCATAAGTTTCTAAAGAAGAAACAGTGGAGGTCAAAGCCATCCACTTCACATGGAAAAGATGACTATTATCAGAACAAGAAGTCATCAAAGAAAGACAGGAGAAAGACCAAGTCAAGCAAAGCAACTTTATCAAAAATTATTTGCTATTGCTGTAACAGACAAGGACATGTTATTGCTGACTATCCTGAGAAAAGGAAAGAGTCTAATGACAAGAAGAAGACTCAAAACAAGGGCAAAAAGGAAAGGTCCTTTGTTGCCAAGAAGGACAAAAGCCTGTCAGACATATCTTCTTCAGAAACTGAGTCAGAAGCTGAAGCATACATAGGACTATTTGCTGAAGAAGAGGAAGAGGAGCTCATCCAGATAATGAACTCCATATATGAACAAGAGGACATTCAGTGCAAAGGACTGATGGCCATAACAGAAGCTGACAAAATCCAGGAGCAGCCTAGACCTAGTAAGGTACAAGATTGTTCTTTAAGTTCAATTTCTAGTGCTAGTTCAGATTCAGCTACATCAGCATCAAGTGATGCCAGTAGATCTGAATCTGAAGGGGGTGTTCATCAATTGATTGATGAATATAGAGTTCTGTTGCAAGCATTTAAGAAAAACAAATCCTTGTCCAAGAGTCAGGCTAAGGAGATTGCAAGTATCAAAATGGCTGTAACTGATTTTGATAAGCTGATTGATCAAAAGTTAAATGAAATAGCCAGACTGAAGAACATAACTGTTATTCAGATGAGAACTATAACATTTAAGAATGATCAAATCAGAAGTCTGGAGATTAGTCTTCAGAAGGAGAGAGACATTGTTGCAAGGTTTTCAAAACCTAAGTCTGTTCTACCTTTGATTGATGAATTTGTACATTAAAAGGGTAAAACTGGATTAGGTTTCACAAAACCTGCTAGGACTGTTCAGTCCAAGTATAAGGGCAAAGCCCCAGCTCTCAATAAGCCAGCTGTAGATAAAACAGCTAGGAATGTACCTAAGCAAAGGTACAATAGGTTTGCGTGCTGGTGCTGTGGCAAGGTAGGCCACTTTGCCATAGACTGTTGGCATAATATAAATGTCAAGTTGAGTAGCAAACTGCCTGTTGAAAAATCTGCAGGTAGCTTTGTTAAGAGGTAGACTAACCAGCACCAAGGACCCAAGAATTCTTTGGGTTCTAAGGTCAACTAATCTGTTTTGCAGGTGAGTCCAAGTGGCCATGCCCCAATATTGTACTTGGACAGTGGATGTTCCAGGCACATGACTGGAACTAGGGGATTGCTTAAGGACTACACACCTATCAAGGATGGTCCTAAAGTCACCTTTGATGGTTCTGAAAAAGGAATTATCAAGGGTTTTGGTAACATTTCTAGCACCCATATAACTATTACTCAAGTGGCTTATGTTGAAGGTTTGAAACATAACCTTATTAGTATAAGTCAATTGAGTGATTTAGGATATGACATCTCATTTGTCAAAGATGGTTGTCATATCAGGAGATCAAATGATCAAGAGATCATTTTAACTGGTTACAGAAAAAGAAATGTATACTGTCTAGACATTATATGTGAGAACAATGGTTCTCCAATGTATCTTGTAGCTGATGAGAAAGTCTCTCATTGTGTCAAATGGCACAAGAGGCTAGCTCATCTCAACTACAAGACAATTGGCCAACTCTATAGCAAAGAGTTAGTGAGGAATGGTCCTCAAGTTAAGTGTATTAAAGATGGAATATGCTCAGCTTGTCAAAAGGGCAAGCAGACTAGATCCACCTTTAATAGCATTGAAAACAAAGATGCTGTGAGGTGTTTATACCTCTTGCATATGGATCTCTTTGGTCCTATGCCAGTTCACAGCCTAGGTAGGAAGGTCTATACCTTTGTGGTTGTAGATGACTACTCAAGGTTTTCCTGGGTGTTCTTCCTTAGACAGAAATCTGAAACACCTAGTATCTTCTATAGCTTTGTCAAACAAATCCAGAATGAATTAGACAATACAGTGGTCAAGATAAGAAGTAACCATGGTACTGAATTTCAGTCTGATAGTATGGCAAAACTATGTGAAGAATTTGGGATATTTCAGGAATTTTCTTCACCAAGGACACCTCAGCAAAATGGCATTACTGAGAGGAAAAATAGAACCTTGATTGAAGCTGGTAGGACCCTATTAAGTGATACATCTCTACCAGAATATTTCTGGGCTGAGGCAGTTAATACTGCATGCCATGTAATTAATAGGGCTACCATTACTAAAAGCCACAATAAGACCCCCTATGAGATTGTCAAAGGCAGAAAACCAAACCTATCCTATTTCAGGATCTTTGGTTGTAAGAGCTTTATACTTAACAATGGAAAGTCTTACTTGACCAAGTTTGCTGCCAAATCCCAAGAGAGGATCTTTGTTGGGTACAACAACAATAGTAATACTTATAGGGTCTACAACTTTAGTACTCAAGTTGTAGAGGAGTCAGTTCATGTAGTATTCGATAAAACTAGACTTATTAACAATGAGTTGTCTAGTAGTATTTGCAGCTCCACAGGTGTGACTGAGAAGATGGACAAGCTCACTATAGAAGAAGGACCTACTGCAAGACAACAAGTAGAAGATAATGGTTATTGTCCAGGGGGAGTACTACATGCACCTGATGCAGAAGAAGTCCAAGGAGTACAACAATTTGAAGAAACTGAAGAAGTTCAACCTGAAGCCAGGATGCCTACAGCTAATAGGCATCTAAGAGATCATCCAGCAGATCAAATCATTGGTGATATAAGACAAGGGGTACAAACAAGGAGCAAAAATCTGAGTGCAGCACTTTACTCCAGTTTTCTATCTCAAGTAGAGCCAAAGAAGTTTGAAGAAGCCATCCTAGACCCTCATTGGATTAAGGCAATGCAAGAGGAGCTGAATCAGTTCAAGAGACTGCAAGGAAGATAGGAAAAGTACAACTGGTACCTGTCAATTCCTATGTGGAAGACTGATATCTTGAAGTAGCAAGAAACAAACAAGTGTGGCTATCTCCACAGCAGAATCAGAATATGTGGCTGCAGGAAGTTGCTGTGCTTAACTTCTATGGATACAACATCAGCTTGAGGATTATGGTATTCAGGTAAGTAGAACACCACTGTTTTGTGATTCTACTAGTGCTATATCTATTGCAAACAATCCTGTTTCCCATAGTAGAACTAAGCACATAGAGATCAAATATCATTTTCTAAGGGAACATGTTGAAAAAGAAGATATTTCACTAGAATATGTAAATACTGATAATCAACTAGCTGACATGTATACTAAGCCCTTAGAAGAAACAAAGTTCAATAGGTTTAAAATTGAACTAGGTATGATAAACTTAGACTAAGTTTATAGAAATGGCTAAGTAAAATAGTGTCGACATACAGAGTTGTCTGTGTCGAGACAGAAAAGTGGTGTCGACACTTCAGGGAAAAGGTGTCGACACATCTAGGAAGTTGGTGTCGACACTTCAGAGAATTAGTGTCGACACATGATAAGTAGGTGTCGACACATCCAAGGTGGTGTCGACACTTAGGCTTTACTCAGAATTAGTGAAGTAAAGTCTCGACTATGTGTCGAGTTAAGTGGTGTCGACACATAACCAAGTGTCGACACATATATTCTGTTGACTGTACTTGTGTCGACACATTGTTGTCGAGACATTATAAGTCTGTGTCGACACTTTTCAACAGTGTCGACACAATTTAAGTTTGTTAACCCGCCCTTTCATCTTCAATCCTAGAAAGGTATAAATAGGATTTCGCCATTGTCTATCGACACGCTCACCAAAGTTTCGAGACCAAACTTGTGTGTCGACACCTCTCTTCTCTCAATTCAAATTCTTCAAACCCTAATGGCGCCCAAGCTCGAGGAGAACGTGAATGAAGGATATGAACTTATGCGGCATGTGTTTGATGATGCAGAATCAGAGATCAAGGATGTGGTAACCCTAGTTGCAGACTCATGGTTAGATTTTCTTGTTTCAGAGCCAACCAAAATATGGAAGAAAGAAGTATTGGAATTTCTGAATGGAGCAACCCTAGACAACTCTGGACTCAAGATAAAGTCAAGGGTTCATGGAGAAAAGGTGAAGGTCTCACCTAAAAGTCTGAGAAAGATACTTTAGTTACCAAGGACTAAGGAAAAAGAGAATGATTCTGCTTCTAAAACTAGGGAAGCATTAACTTGGTGTGGTCTGGATTCCAATATGAAAATTGGATCAGTGTTCAATAGGAAGGGGATGAACAGCAAAGGAAAATTCCTCTCTAAAATTATTGGAAAGGTGATCTTGAGTAAGCCTGGAGGGCATGAAAGGGTATCAGCCCATATGTTCAGTCTCATGACAAGGATTATCTTCACATTGAAAACTGATTGGTCTGTAGTAGTCTTTGATAAGATTAAAGAGAGCATGAAGAAGCCCAATTTGGGTAGGATACTAAGTCTTTACTTGACTGGTAGTATACCAGAAGTAATGAGCCAAGCTGCAGGATCAAAGATCAATCACATGAGGAAGATGGACATGAGAATCTTCTCAAGATGGGATAGAGTCTTGTCTAAGGAGATGCCAACACCTGAGAAGGAAACCCCACTAAAGAAGAAGAAGAAGACAGCCCCAGTGGCTCAAGAATCATCCAGCAGTTCAGAAGAACAAGTAGTGTTCACTCCTGATGAGGAAGCAGAAGGAAATGCTGGACAATCTCCAACAAGACAAGATGATGCTGAGAGGCAGGGGGAGCTACCACAGGCTAGCCCTCTTCACCAGGATTCTATCCAGGGGGAGCCACTAATAGTGGAATAGTCAACTCCACTAGAAAGTGAACAAGCCACTCAAATCATTCTTGAGGTACTCACTGAAATCAATAACTCAGTTTTCCCTATAAAGGATAATGTTTTGTCTGATTCATTAAATAATATTAATCAGCAACCTCAGATTGATAGTCAACCACCAGATGTTGTCATGGAGGACACATCTGTTGCAGCTCAAGTTGTATCTGATCAAGTTGTTGATGAGACAAGGGAATCTCCATCACAACCTCAACAAGAGTTTACAATGGAAGATCTCTTCCTTAATCTGGACCAAACAGACTTTGAGAAGGCAAGTGCTACTGCTGAGGGGGAGAATGCTCCAGTTGAGGGGGATCAAGTGGAGATTCTGGAAGAAACTGCAAGGAAAGAGCCTGAGAAACCAAAGGATGTTGAGGAGCTACCTAGGGAGAGGGTAGAAATAGCAAGCACATCAGCTTCTGAAAATGAGGAGGCTGCAAGAGCAAAGAAAAGAAAATTCCAAGTCTTCAAGAGGAGGAGCCAGAATTATAAGAAAGCTCTGCAAACCATTGCACCACAGCCTCTATCACAGCCAGCACCATCTGTAGATTATAGTTCTCTGATGGTTGCAATGCAAATAAAGCTTGATGAGCACAGGAAAGCTATAGAAACATATATGAATGAGAGTCATAAGTCTCTACAATTTGACCTGGCCCAAGAAATTAAGTCTATTAGATTTGAGATGAATCTAAATAAGAAGGAGATGACTGACTGCTTCCACAAGGGAGGGAATGCAGTAGTCTATCTAGCTACTCATCAAGAGAAAATTAAAGCTCAAGTGGATGAACTTGAAGTAAAGCAAGGATATGTACTGGAGAATCAAATCAGAATGAATGATAACTTGACAGCTTCCCACAATGCAATTATCACTGAACTTAAGAATATAGACACTGCACAAAATGCAGCCCTGACCACTGCCAAATAGGAGTTTGACAAAGAATTGCAAGAAAGTCTAACTGCTGTAACTTCTGCAATTCAAGATTCCCAGAAGATCCTCATTGAAAAACTCCAAAGGTTAAAACCTTTCTACAAGGATGGAGTCAATTATCTAAATGCCCAAATCAGATTTCAGAAAGATGATCTAAGAGATCACATAGAAAGAGAAGTCATAAAGGGGGAGAGGGTGTTAGTCAAAGCAGGCTCTGATCATGCAAAATGGATTTCCAATTCCATCAGAGCCACTCTTGGTTATCCTCCTTTATGTGATGATGATAATGTTACTGAGTCTGAGATTAATCCTGCCTATCTTGGAGGTGAGCAAGCTGAAGTGGCTCAGGTGATCTATCCTCCACCAGACTTTGATATGGTACAAGCTGATATACAGTCCATGTATAGCCCACCTGAGGGACAGCAGAATGTCATCATAAAAAAGGTGGTTCAGCCAGTATCTGAGGCTATACAAGAAGCTATACTGAAAGAACAAGAAGCCAGATTGTCTAAGAAGAGGTTCAGAGAGCAAGCTGAACAAAGGCCTGATTTTGAGCAGTGGAGCCCCACTTCAAGGAATATTATCTTAACTGCATGGAAGGCTGCCAAAGATAAAATTCAAGATAGAAACAAGTGGTTTTCTGAATTGGAGTGGAGGAAACATGAGACCAGGAAAGAAGCCATTATGCAATACAAAAGAAAGGCAAAGATGGGAAAGCTACCTCCTACTGCCCAGGAGCCTAGCAAGTACTTTCCCAAGCCTTATCATTACTTTGAGATGCAGAAGATTAAAGCTGAAGAGCTAAAGAAGAAGGATCTGAAAGGGAAGAAGCCTGCTGATACTGAAGATGCTGAAGCCCCTGTACAAGCAAAGATAAAGTCTGGGAAGGGCATAGTGATCAAGGAGGCTGAGCAGAAATATAATATCATTATCTTAAGTTTACTATGTAATCACTTGTATTAAAACACTTTGTAAACTTTTGTATAATGAATATGACAAAGTTGTTAGAACAATGTGATGTGTTATAAATCTATTTCATAATTGTTCTGAGATGATATCTGTGTATACATGTTTTGTTTGATACATGTTTATGTTTTCCCTGATTGCATAATCCTGTTTTACATCATACTGTAATTTTGTTATGTATGGTGTATATCATTGACTAAGGGTTATGACTTCTCCAAATAGGGGGAGATTGTTGGGTACATTGGTTTAAATGTACCTGATTTGAAGAAGCCTCACCCTACTCAATGATATACATCAAAATGTATTTTATGTATTTTGAGTTGCCTTGTGCAGGTTAAGTATTTGCAGGGAAAGATGAAAAGTTTCTAAGTCCATGTGTCGACACCCAGGAGCAAAGTGTCGACACTTAAGAAGAATTGTGTCGACACCCAGGCAAGCAGTGTCGACACTTGGAGTAATTGTGTCGACGTCAGTGATGCAGAGTCGAAACCAGACAGAAAGTGTCGACACATGAAGGCTGTGTCTACACTCAAGGAAGAAAAGTCCAGTGAAGAAGTGTCGACACTTAGAAGCAGTGTCAACACTCAGAGGAATTGTGTCTACATCAGATAGTGTCGACACTTGGAGGCTGTGTCGACACTCAGCAAATTTCAGCAGAGTCTAAGTATAAGTGTCGACATAATAAAGAATATGTCGACACTCAGCAGAAGACTCAGCACATGAAGAAAGTGTCGACACAATGAAGAATGTGTCGACACACAGTAGAAGACTCAATACAAGAAGAAAGTGTCGACACTAGGAGGCTGTGTCGACACTCAGCAAAGTTCAACAAAAATTCTAAGTACAAGTGTCGACACAAAGGAGATGTGTCGACACTCAGCCAAAGTCTCAACAGAAGAAGAATGTGTCGACACAAGGAGCTGTGTCGACACTCAGAAAGTATCAACACAGAAGGCATGTGTCGACACCAAGAAGATGTGTCGACACTGAACAAGTTCAACACATGAAGATGTGTCGACACAAAGGAGTTGTGTCGACACTTACAAGAATTCAACAAAGTACTGAAGAACAAAGAGTTGTGTCGACACTCAATATCAGTGTCAACACATATTGAAGAAGCTGTGTCGAGAAGTGAATTCTACAACACAAGGAGTTGTGTCGACACCTTGAAGGCTAGTGTCGGCACTTAGTCAACTTGTGTCGACACTTGGTCTATAAGTGTCGACACTTAAAGACATATTTTCTCGACACTTTCAGACAGTTACAGTTATTTCAAGAACTGACCGGATGACTTGACAGCTGCCATTCTAGCCGGTTTACTGCACCTGTCAGAGATGTCAGAAAGCTGTTAGGAACCGGATCAGCCGGTCACCATGAAGAAGGCCTATATATAGGCCTATTCTGTCAACAGAAGAAGATGATCAACACATCTAAGATTAACAGTCTAAGAGATTGTAAAAGTGAAGAAGATCTAGTTATTCATTGAAGAATCAAGTGAAGATCTAAGAAGTTGGAGAGAGAGAGAGAGCTCCTTCCAAGAAGACAGCCGTTGGAACCAGGCTGTGAAGAAGGGTTTAGACCTAGTTCTGAATCTTAAGTTGCAGTGATTGAAGATCAGCTGCAGAGAATCAATCCTATTATGTTTTACATTCAAGAAGCTTTGAAGAAAAGCCAAGTGAGATTGTTCTCAGCAGAGTTCTTCCAAGAACTCATCAAGAACCTATCAACTCATCTCTCTTTTCTCTGAGTTGTAGGTATATTCTTTGTATTTTAAATTTCTTGTAGGATCCTTAGGGATCTGAGTTGTAAGCCTGCAATTATAAAGGTTGAGTGGTAGGGCCTGTGTGCCTGAGTGTAGGAGATCCATATCTCTGAGTGTAGGCCTGGTGTGGCTGAGTGTAGGCCTTGTAGCTGAGTGTAAGCTTTGTGAAGAAGCTGAGTGTAGGTCTTTTGAGAAGGCTGAGTTGTAGGGCCTTGGGCCTGAGCTGTAGCAACCTGTTTGGGATTCTGAGTGTAAGATCTGAGGATCTGAGATAGTGGAGGAGTTTGTCCGAATCTAGTACACTACTAGATAGGCGAAGGGGGAAAGTGGATGTACCCAAATCTTGGGGAACCACTATAAATCTGTGTGTTCACTGTATGCTTGTTTATTCTGTGATTGCTGATTGATTGCTGTGAAAAAGTAGTTATAACTCTGTGAAATAATTTGTAATCTGCCTAAAAAGTTTAAAAAGATTTAGTCACCTATTCACCCCCCCTCTAGGGGATTAGGTACAATTTCTTTCACAGATGAATCTGATGATGAAGAAAATCTGTCAGCTGAAGATCAGGTAATATCATCTTATGATTTTGAATCTCATGAATTTAAATTTGAATTTAAAAACCTATGCTTAGATTTGATCAGCTCTGAGAAGGAAATCAAACTTCTTAGAGATAAATTGAATGACCTAGATAAAATCACCTCTGAAAATGCAACTCTATCTAGTGAACTAAAATCTGCAAATGAACAAATCAGTTTTCTGAAATCAGAACTTAGCAAAGCTAAGATGTTAGAAGAATCATTAAATGGCAGAAGTTTGAAATTGCTAGATATAACCAGCACAGTTAATGCTAGAACAAATAACTGCAGATTAGGATTAGGAGCCACAGTTAGTGAACCAACCCTAATCCAAAGAAATCATCTTTCAAAACCAGTAAATTTCATCTCTGATAAAAGAAAGAAAAACACTGAACAAGTAAATAAAGTCAATAAAATTCTGGAACAAATTAAAGCTAAGGATATAAGTCTCAACCTGAATTCTCAATCATTTCCAGCTTTTCTTATCAGCCATACAAAGGACCCAAGGTAACCTGGGTCAAAAACCATTAACTGTTTCTTATTGCAGGTGAAGAATTATCCAGGGGTAAATCAAACTTGGTACCTTGACAGTGGCTGCTCCAAACACATGACTGACAGCAAGGACATCTTAACCAACTACAAGTCCAAGCTGGGGCCGAAGGTTATCTTTGGTGACACCAAATGTGGTCAGTTAGAAGGATTTGGAGAAGTGAGAATAGGAGCTGTCACATTCAAAAAGGTGACATATGTAAGTGGACTCAAGCATAACCTCATCTCCAAAGTTAGTTATGTGATGATGGTTATCAGGTATACTTTAACCCATCCACTTGTTCTATTATTGATAAAAACAACCAAACAGTTTTAACTGGAAGTAGACAAGCCAACATATACTTAGTAAATTTTCTTTCTGCCAAAACTGATATCTGTTTACTTAATTTAACTAGTAATCAGAATGACTTATGACACAAAAGACTAGATTATGTAAATCTGAAAAATATTGCTAGACTATCTAAGCACAACTTTGTTAGAGGTCTACCTTCTGGTCCCTACAAGAAGGAAGGTCTCTGCAGGGCTTGTCAATTAGGCAAGCAAACTAAAACTAGTTTAAATCTATTAATAAGAGTGATTCACCTAGGATTTTGTACTTGCTATATTTGGATCTCTTTGGACACATTGCTGTACAAAGCCTAGGAGGGAAATCCTACACTCTAGTTATAGTGGATGACTTCTCCAGGTTCAGTTGGGTATTCTTTCTGAGATCAAAGTCAGATACATACAAGGTTCTTACAGATTTTCTCAGGACCATACATATTGAGTTCTCTACTCATGTTGCATTGATCAGAAGTGATCATGACACAGAGTTTGAGTCTCTTCTTATGCATGAGTTCTGTGAGAAGGAAGGTATCAGGCATTGCTTCTCAGCTCCTACAACTCCCCAACAAAATGGGGTAGCTGAAAGGAAAAATAGGACACTTATTGAAGCTGCAGGTACATTGCTTGTAGATGCTTACATGCCTCTAACCTTTTGGGCAGAGGCTGTCAGCACAGCAAATTATATCCTGAACAGGAGCTTAATTCACAAACTAAAGAACATGACTCCCTATGAATTGCTCAAATGGAAGAAACCTAAAATAAATTATTTTAAAGTATTTGGTTGTACCTGTTACATACACACTAACAACAAGAAATACATTAGAAAGTTTGAGGCTAAGGCTGAAGAGGGAGTCTTTCTAGGATACTCCCAAGTAAGCAAGGCCTATAGGGTTTTTAACAAATCAACATTGAAAATTGAAGAGACTATTCACGTTTCATTTGATGAGACTAATATGTATTGTAAGGAGAAAGAAGTTTCTACCAATAACAACTTGTAGGTACCCCATTTGTGTGAGACTATGGATGGACTAAACCTCACCCAAGAGGTGCCAACTCATCCCTCTCCACAGCTATTGAAGAAAGTGAAGAAGAAGAAGTTGAAGAAAATGAATCTCTACCAACAACACATACAATTCCACAGGAGGAATTAATTCCAAATGCTGTTGCACAACTAACTCCACCCACTAATTTTGTCACACTGAGAGATCACCCCAGATCTCAAGTGATTGGAGACATATCAGAAGGTGTACAGATAAGGCATCAACTCACCCAAGATTTGATGCATGCCTATTTTCTCTCTCAGATTGAACCTCTTTCTATTCATGATGGTGAGCAGGATCCCCACTGGATCCTTGCAATGCAGCAGGAACTAAATCAATTTGAGAGATGTAGAGTTTGGGATTTGATTCCAAGACCCCAAAACTACCCAATTATTGGAACCAAATGAGTTTACAAAAACAAGCTAGATGCACAAGGAGTCATTGTGAGAAACAAGGCTAGGCTTGTTGCTCAAGGATATAGACAAGAAGAAGGAATTGATTATGATCAAACCTTTACACCTATTGCAAGGTTGGAAGCCATAAGAATATTCCATGCCTATGCAGCATACAAGAGGTTCAAGGTCTTTCAAATGGATGTGAAGAGTACTTTCCTAAATGGAGTGCTATAAGAAGAGGTTTATGTAGAACAACCTGCAGGTTTTGTTTCTCCAACTTACCCCTCTCATGTTTTTAAATTGCATAAGGCTCTTTATGGTCTAAAGCAAGCTCCAAGAGCTTGGTATGAGACCTTAGCTAGTTTTTTATTAGAGCATAAATTTACAAGAGGAACTATAGATAAAACCCTTTTCACTAGACATCATAAGGACCAAATCCTGTTAGTACAAATTTATGTAGATGATATTATATTTGGCTCTACAGATTCCAAATTATGCAAGAGGTGTTCTGACCTCATGCATTCCAAATTTGAAATGAGTAGCATGGGTGAGCTTTCCTACTTCCTTGGTCTCCAAGTGAAGCAGCTCCCTGATGGCATCTTCATCTCTCAAGCAAAATATGCTAAAGAACTTCTAAAGAAGTTTGGGATGGCTGATGCCTCAACAAAGAAAACTCACATGGCTACCAATGCTGTTGTGGACTCTGATGTACCAGGGAAACCTGTGGATAAAAAACTTTATAGGGGCATTATTGGGTCCCTATTATACCTCACAGCAAGTAGGCCAGACATTATGTTTGCCACATGTCTTTGTGCTAGGTTCCAAGTGAACCCTAAAGAATCTCATCTAATTTTGCTAAAAAGGATTTTGAGATATATAAAGAGTTATCATAATCTAGGCCTATGGTATCCTGCTGAATCAGAATTTGAGTTAACTGGATACTCTGATGCTGATTTTACTGGGTGCAGGGTAGATAGAAAAAGTACTTCGGGAACTTGCCAGTTCCTGGGTATGAGATTAGTATCTTGGTTTTGTAAAAAGCAAACATCAGTGTCAACCTCTACTGCTGAAGCAGAATATATTGCAGCAGGCAGCTGTTGTTCACAGATGTTTTGGATACAAAATCAACTACTAGATTATGGGTTCAACTTAAATAATTCAACCCCACCCTGTGATAATACAAGTGCTATAGCTATAGCCCAGAATCCAATTCAACCCTACTCTGTGATAATACAAGTGCTATAGCTATAGCCCAGAATCCAATTCAACATATTGATATAAGACATCATTTCATTAGGGAGTGTGTAGACAAAAAAAAATCAAGCTTGTCTATATCTATATTGATTTACAAAGGGCTGATATATTCACCAAACCTATGGATGAGAGAAATCATATGTTCTTTATGAATCAACTTGGAATGATAAATGGAGAAGACTTTATTTGATTTCTGTCTGCAGTCGACTAATTTTCCAGAGTTCGTCGAACAGAGTTCGACAAACCATGGATGGTTTGAGAGACATTCGCCGAACGGAGATCGACAAACTCTCTGTGAGTGAAACAATATTCGTCGAACGGAGTTCGACGAATTTGCTTCAGAAGATATTCGCCGAACGGAGTTCGACGAACTTTTTTCAATTCTTCAGGACAAGATCAACGAATTATTTCAGTCAAACTTATTTCGTCGATCTCAGGTCGAAGAATTAATTTCATTTTCGTGAAACGGAGTCTATCGATTCATATTCTTGAAAACCTTATATCTAGGTTTTCTTCGACCTCCGCCCCACGCTTTCTGTTCTCTTACACTTGATCGTCGTTTCTCTATTTTGTAGGTGATTCCATGGCGATTCTAGCAGGAACTCTAGCTGCTATGAAGTTTGACACTGGATTTGATGTCGACTTCGAATCATTCCAGTACTCAGATCCAATCTTCCTATATATTCTGAAACTTCTAGAAGAACAGAATCTCAAGAACCTGATGACTACCAGGATAAAGTTGGCAGGAACAAAAATCAGAGAATGCGTGTATAGCTCATCCACTTCTTAGGACAATACCATGACAGGATCAATTGCGGGTAACACTGTCTCCTTAACCCCCGCAGTTTTAACTGAAATATTTGGTTTGACAAATGGCGAAGAGGACTTAGAAATTGAGTCTGAAGAGTTTGATATGATGCTCAATCTGATGGGTTATGCTGGTGACAACCCAAATAAATTATTGAAGAAGCATTTGTCTACAGTATACAAGTTTCTGGCAGACATTGTTGGAAAGGTCTTGCTTGGCAAGCATACTGCCCATGACTACATTACAAGACATCAGTTCTGGGTCATGTGTGCAGTAATAAATAAGAAGCAAGTTGACTGGGCTCAGATCCTCTTTGATCTGATAAAGAAGAAAAATAACAAGAAAGAAGTGTGTTTTGGAAGGATCCTAGGGATCTTCCTCAAGGAAAAGGATGCTGAATCACTGGTCTCCCAGACCATATTCATCAATTCCAGTAAGAGGCTCACCTGTGCCTTATTTGGCAGGTGGGAGAGTACAATCACAAAGCCCACTAAGTCTTCTACCTCTTCCACCCCAACTTCTAAAGGCACCAGGGCTGTTAAAGCCACTCCCCTACCTGCTGAAGAGCTTCATCCAACACCACCATCTCTTCCAGCTTCCCTTCCAGCAACACAAATTCCTTCCAGTCCCATTATCTCTTCAACACCAGAACAACAATAACATCCTCATGTTCCTACTCCACCTACATCTCAACATGCTTCCCCAGCTTCATCTCCACCACTTGACATCACTGACACTCCATATTCCCTTCTTTAGGAAAAATAACAACCAACATCTCCTGATTCCCTCCATGACACTTACATTCCTACACCACCACAATCCCCTCTTCCCCCACATCTATCTTCAATACCATCCTACCATCTACCAACAGACACCATCATGCAAGATGCCACCCATACATCTTCATCAACATCCACCATCCCTCCAGATATTCACATCCCTGATGCTCCACTCTCTATCCCTCCCATAGTTCCCACTTCTACACCTTCTACAACACAATCTACCATTCCATCATTGGACCCCTCCACCATATCTTCCATCATTTCCATCATCACTCCCCTCCTCAAGTCCCTTATAGCAGAGGCCCTTACACCTCTTGCTACCACCATATCTTCTCTCTCTGAAAAAATCTCTGCACTTACTACTGACCCCTCCTCAGTTATGGGCATGGATTCAGGCCCTACTGAAACAATGTAGGGGGAGATGCCTGATGACGAAGTAGCAGCTCCAGCTCCAAAGGCTTCAGCTCCAGCTCCAGCACCAGATGCTTCAGCTACAGCAACAGCAGTAGCTTCAGACACAGCAGCAGAATGTATAGAATACATAGATACAGATTTGATTGATAAAGATTTGATTGATTTTATTGAGACTGATATGGATTTTGAATCAGACTTTGAAGAACCTAATACTGTTGGTGATTTCATTATTAATCCCACAGTTAATTTAGAACATTTGTTCAGCATTTTTGATACTGTACATATGCATTATCTTCCAGCTGAGATCACTAAGCCATCCTTGGCTATTATACCATATACTTCCCCTATCTCTTCAAAGGTTGTTAAGCAACTTAGGGATAGTTTTGCTTTTGCACAGTCAGCAATCACTTCACCTCTAGAAGTAGTAGCTGCTCCCTTTTCTTCAATAATATCTTTAGCACCAACTTTTGTAATGGATGACTCTCCCATGCTAGATCTAGATGAATTGATCTTGGCAGATATTGCAGATGAAAATAAGGCAGCAGCTGAAAGCTCTGTCCAAATTAGTTCTGATTTTTGTGTAGCCTCTCCTCCAACTTCTGCTGAAACTCCAGTTCTTGTTACAACTCTTGCTCCTGCTCCAGAAAAACCTGCTATTTCTACTAAAGCTTTGAAAGCTCTGGATGCTCTATATGATAACCCTCAGGATTCTGACAATGATGATGATGAAGATGAGGATGAGGATTCAGATGAGGAGGATACCAAGAAGAAGCAAGCTTCAAAGAAAAGAAAAGCTCCTCCTCCTCCTGCTCCCAAGCCCAATCCAAATAATGACACCCCTTACTATATTCTTCAAAAGATAACTCCATACAAATGGATGCCAGCATGGATGTGGCTATCTAAGAATCAGCAAAAAGAAAGGAAGAAGAGTAGAAGGTACTCTCCTCTACCAGTTCAAAGGTATAGAAAAGATCCACCACCTCATCCTCCTCCTGCAGCTGGTGCTTCTAGTTCTAGTTCTCAAAGATTTGCCCCTCTGCAAACATATCAAAGACATCAAGGGAGATCTCATCATGAAAGAAGCCAGCACAGGAAACAACCTTCAGGAAAACAACATCAACAACAATAACATCAACAAGCTGAAAGTCCTAAAAGGCCACCCTCTCCTCCTATTCCTTATGAAGATTCAGAAACAGCCAACACAGCTAGAATGGCCAGGTTCCAGGAACTGGTAGGCCTCTCTATGATCAATAAGGCAAAGGCTGAAGGAAAGGATACTTCTGAATACACTACAATATCCAAGTACAGGAGAGAAGAACTGAAAAGGTTTGATAAGACTAACAAAATTTTTAATGTTGATGATTATATGAAATTACATCATAAAGCAGTCGTCCCTAGGGCTACATCTCTGAAGATTATAGGGGCTGCTGACATGACAATGACTATGACACAAGCTTCAAATCCAAATAGGGAAATAGTCTTCACCAAGCCAAGAGACAAGGGCAAGGACATAAAGCATCAGGAGAAAAAGCAAAAGAAGTGAAATATGAACTATTTTATTTCTGTCTTTCTATCTTAAACTATCTCATATTATCTGAACAAAGCTTTTATGTAAATATATCTGCTGCATGTGTTAATTATCCCTGCCAGATATATCTTTTTCCTGCTTTGTTTACTTTATGTTTTCATTTTGAGTCTATTAGTGACCTCACCCAAATAGGGGAAGATTGTTGGTTCCCTAGTTTGATTTGGGCTAGGTTCACTAACTTAGGATAATGTGACCCAACATGTATAGCCTGGGTCAAAGTTGTGTCCTAGAGTCTAGGCCAAGTCCTCAGTAACAACACCACATGGACAAGCCATCATCAGACTGCCAGAGACTCAATACATAGAGTTTTCCTCAAGATTCAGAGATTTCTCAAGAGACTAAGTAAAATGAGTTCGACGTTCGTCGAACTCAGGTCGACGATAGTCGTTATCAGCTCGACGATCTTAGAGAAATATTCTCTGAGCTGTGCTCGACGAACTTCAGTGCAGATCGACGATCCTTGGATTCCACCTTCAGAATTCAAAGTCCAGACTGTTCTCTAGACTCAGGTCGACGAACCTAGTTCTCAGGTCGACGAACTTTATTCTTTGCTCGACGATTCCTAAACCTCCACTTCAACTCTATTGCCAGATGTTCATCAAATAGTTTCTAAGTCCAGAATCATTCTCAGCTCGACGAATTCAAGGTTCTCCAGACTTAGCTCGACGAACACCATTCTTCGGTCGACGAATCTTTGGACTATCACAGCATTCTATCGAGACTATGTTCTCCAGTCTCAGGTCGACGAACCCTGTTCTCTGCCCGACGAATTCTGGAACCAGAAGACTTATGTCGCCACTAGAAGAACTTGTGTTGACACCAAGATCATCAGTCGACATTGCGGAAAGGCTATGTCAACACCACACAGAAGATTTGTGTCGACACACAGGAGCAATTGTGTTGACACAGGATATTTGACAACTCCAGAATAAATTGCTGAACTCCAGTCGACGAACATATGTACCAACGTGATGAATATGCCAAGATCAAAAGTGACAGTAGTTCAGTTTTTAGTTCGACGATCATGGAACTCAGCTCGACGAACAGAAGTCGTCTGGTCGACGAATACAACATCTCAGCTCGACGAACTGTGAACTCAGTTCGACGAATTCTGCCATCTGCTCGACGATTCCAGACTTAGTTATTTCTAGCCTTCTGTCCCCACTCTAGTGCGATAATTCCTGAGTAATTATTGCTCTAACATTCTCTGATTATAACCGTTAGAAGGAGCATTAATTATGATCTTCTCCAGGATTATTGCTTGCCGTTTTTCCACGGGACAGTTGGTGAAATAAATCAATGCCGATTATTTTCAAGGCTGTCAGCATTAATTACAGAGAAATTCAAATGTTTGAAAGACAAAGAAGAAGAGAAGAACGGATAACAGACACACAGATACACAGTGAATTAATCAAGAGAGACAAAAAAAAAGCTTCACACAGAATACTACTAACTAAGAAGCATACAGTAATTTGAAGAAGAAGTAAGAAGAACACATTTTTCAAATGAAGAGTCTTCGTGTTATTCTTCTCCAGGACCTTGCTAAAGACATTCAAGCACTATCTGTCTAAAGCTCCTGGATCAAGTCTCTCAATTGAAGGCCTATCACCCTGTGCAAAGCTCCAATTCTCCTGTACCATTTTTCATCTCAGGGGGAGCTTTGACAACATCATTGAATCCATATAGTCTTCTCATTGTGATTGAGAAAAGAAGACTTCCATCACTCTCTCACCCCCACCTCTGTAAAGGGTTGTTATCTCCCTTCAAAAGTGATTCCTTGGTCGCAAGTCTCCTGATCAAAAGACTTGGGTTGGTTTTTAATCACCTGATCAAAAGCTCATTGGTGTCAGGCACCTGAGCAAAAATCTGAGTGGAGTCCTACCAAGGGTGGTAGAAGAGTGGATGTACCCAGGTTGGGGAACTATTATAAAATTCTTGTGTCGTCCGGTTGTCTCCTTTTCTTTTGTTCTTGCTGTGCTTGTGATTTAGATTTATTGTTTTCTAGGTTATTAATTTCTTCACTTTTGATTTACAGCAAAAGCTGTAATAATAGTTAAGAAATTTTAAGAATACTCTATTCACCCCCCTCTAGAGTATTTATGATCTAACACTCACTTTCAACTTCCCACATGGACCGAACGTGAATGCTCTGGTCCAATTATAAGCCCCCTAACCTTAGACCGGGTCGGGTCGGAGACGGGCCTTATCGCCCAAGATGGCCACCCTACACTTTCCATGTAGCAACAACCCACTCACCAAGCGTAGAATGATTGCCCTGTCAGGCTATGGAGACTCATCACATCAGATTATAGCGGAAGTAAGTCAGAAATCAATTTATATATAACAAAGGTCGTAGCCATAAGGTTATACATGCGGTCCATCGGGCAAAATAAGACTACAACACTCTCTCTGCTTCTATCAAGCTAAGGGCTCACATCTCTAAGGACTGGGGATGAGTCTGGTGCTTCTGCCGAGATTCCTCGCTCGAGGTCTCCCCCTTCGTCGGCTCTAAGACAGGTATGTTGTTATGCGCTGTCCGGTTCTTGCGCTGCTCCATCACCTATGAATGGTTATTTAAACTATCGTTAGTCACATGACTAAGTGGATTCACACCTCCTCCCCAAGATCCCTAAACTTGGGGATAAGAGTGAGCCTCAACAAAATCAACAATAGTTGAAGCAAAAGAGAATTAGTACAAAATTTCATATATAAGCTAGGAGGAATCATTAAAAAAGGTACATTATAGTATAACTGGAATAGAAGCAGTATTATATATCAGTTATAACAAATGATCCACTTGCGATCAGCACATCAGGTACTCAGAACCTATATTCACACCGTAGGTATTCAAAGTCGCGCACACACCGCAGACATTCAAAGCTGTGCACACACCACAGGCATTCAAAGTCACGCACACACGCATGCATTCAAAGCCGCGCACACCCACTATTTTGATATAGATTGGAGCGCTTCTGTTCCAGCAGGGTAGCGAGCCCCGCGGGCCTCACCGATGTGGTCGTCGGTGATAGTGGCCAGTACTTCCACTTCTGGGTTGGTCGTATTGTACAGCCCCAGGCCCCAATGTACAACCCCGTGTACTATTGGATGTGAGCGACATCCGACGATACAACATATTGGCCGACCAGTGGAGGAAAAATCCAATAGGGAAAAATAATGGCCGACCACTCGTGGTACCCATCTCCCCTGTCGCCTTGAGTCGTCGACCTTCCCGCACTGGTACGAACGGTCTGCGGAAGGGACTGGCCCACCATAATTCACCGCCAGCAATTTACAAGCAATCAAACAGTCAATTTTTGCTAGCACGTATCGGGTCTATGGAGGCCTGCCCTATTATGCTTCAATCTTCGGGCAGTAACGCTCAGCTCAACTTTCGACAAGGAGCATGTGAGCACTTTATTTTGGGATAAACCAGGAGGAACAACTCAACTCCGGTTATCCCCAACTAAGGCTCGACCGCAATAGATGGCTGCTCGTCAGAGCAGGACCCGTGCTGATAATAGTAAATTGCAGTAATGAAAATGCGGCAATTAAAGCTGCTGATAATATAAGTTGCATAATTAGAGTGCTGGAATAAAATGTGACTAGTACGAAATTAGAGTAGTACTAAAACGAAAGTACTGAATTGAACTTGACCAGTGCGGAACTGGAGTAGAACTGAATTGAAAGTACAGAATTGAACTTGACCAGTACGAAACTAGAGTAGTACTGAAACTAAAGTACTGAATTGAACTTGACCAGTACGGGACTGGAGTAGAACTGAATTGAAAGTACTGAATTGAACTTGATCAGTACGAAACTGGAGTAGTACTGAAACGAAAGTACTGAATTGAACTTACCAGTGCGGGAATTGAAAGTACTGAATTGAACTTGAACAGTACGAGACTGGAGTAGAACTAAATTGAAAGTACTGAATTGAACTTGAGCAGTACGGGACTGGAGTAGAACTGAATTGAAAGTACAAAATTGAACTTGACCAATACTGGACTGGAGTAGAAATGAGTTGAAAGCACTGAATTGAACTTGACCAGTATGGGACTGGAGTAGAACTGAATTGAAAGTACTGAACTGAAATAAACAAAGAAACTGAACCAGTGCAAGACTGGAATAATCATAAAGAAAATGGTTAGTAGTTCAATCACTCAATTCAGGAGGCTTCAGTTCCATCTCCGTTCTCAGGAGGTATATTCAGTTCCGTCTCAGTTCTCAGGAGTCAAGTTCAGTTTTATTTCTATTCTCAGAAAGCTTCTTTTGGGTTTCACCCAATATTAATGTCTGATATTAAGTTCTGTTGTGTCTCTTAAACATGTCTTAATCAGACTTATATTTAGGGATTACAATCTTAATATAATAACTTGTTGCTCGTTATAAAGAATTACAAGGGCTAATTATTCGCAACAGGTTTAACATCATCTTTTAACCTCAATTGCTCGCATTAGGGCGAATCAAGTCTCTATGTTAAGCTCAATATCATTTTATTCCGATTTAAACCTCTTTTGCAACAAAGAGTCGGGAATTTAGGAAACCCAGAACTCTAGGTTGAATTCACCAAAACAATAAACCTCAAGAATTTCTTATAAGATATAAGATATTTTAATCAGAAAATTTTACATCTACCAATCTTTAAATTAATCTCAAGCATAATTAAAAATCTCAAAAATAGCAGGATTGCTAGAAAATTTCTCACATGTCATTGTGGCATGCCTTTAGTTAATACAAATCACGCATGAGATTTTACGAGATTTTGATTGGAAAAATTGGCCTCTATTAATTTTTAAAGGTGAAAACCACAACTTTATATGCTTGAAAAATAACAAAGCATAACTAAAAATCTCCAAATCCTGATAGAGTATGCATAAGTATTCCAAATATCACTGAGAATTTGATCAGATTTTTAGGAGCATTTTAGGTCCCCAAATTAGCCAAATAAACACTATTTTAATTTTAAAAATAGCAAACAGAGTCTGAAAATTCTCAGTTTTTTACGAGGTGTAACTGACACCAATAGGAATATTTTTCATGTTCATAACTTTTCATCATGGCCATAATTTAGTCTCCAAAAAATCAAAATCCCTTTTTCGTTAATTATAATTATAAGATTATAAAATTTATAAACTTTTATGTTATAACATAAGAACAGGAGATCGCCGCCTGTATCAAAACAAAGACTTTGCTTTCTTCCTGGCCCCCGGCCGGCCATGGGTCCGCACCGCCCCCCCCCCCCCCCCCCCCCCCCCCCCGACTTCCTGGTGGTGGGCGCTCCATCTGTCGGTGTTCCGGCGGCAGGCATCGCAGGAAAAATCCAAACAGAGCACCCCCTTCGGTCAAACTAGGTGGCGCCGTGGCGGCGCTCCGGCCACCGGAGGCTTCATGCGAAAAATCAGAAAGCTAGGGTGGGAGGAGAGGAGGAGATCTCACCTGTCGTCGGGGTCTCCGGGATCTTCAGGCGAGATGCGGCATTAGTGGTGGTGGAGGGTGGTGGAGCTCGGGTAGGCTGTTTCCGGCGAGGTAGGGCTCCAGCAGGGTGGTGGTCGGGCTCGTTTGAGCTTGGCATAGGAGTGAGCCTCCATTGAAACCAGAGGAGGTATTTATAGGACGACGAGGAGGAGATCCCCTGCCCCCCCATTTTCTTCTCGGCAAAGGCATTTCTGAGGAATAGGGCTGAGCATATTATTCGAAACTCGAAATCCCTTGAAAATCGTTCGAAAATTTAGCCGAATCAGAATCGGTTAAAATTGATTCGATTCAATTTGAGTCGATTCAATTTGACACGAATCTGATTTCGAGTCGATTTCGAGCCAGTCCTGAATCTCTCGAAATATAATTCGAATCAACTCGAATTAATTAAAAAAATTATATATTTATTAATATATTCTTATTTTATGATTTAAAATAACAAAATTTCAACCTAAATAAAAAGATTGAAGACTTTAAGTGTTTCATTTGCTAAATTTATAAGTTGCCAATTTAATTTTGAGCAAAGTAGGAATAAAACGAAAAATTGCTAAATTTCGAGCCGACTTCATTCGATTTTGAGCCGACTCAATTTGATTTCGAACAGACTCGATTTGATTTCGATCCGACTCGGAATCGAGCCATTTCAAGTCGAGCCGACTCGACTCGAAATCAATTTCGATTTCGAGTCGATTTCGAGCCGAGTTCGAGTCAAAAATTTCGATTTCGAGCCGAACCAAAATCGCTCGAACTCGACTAGATATCAGCTCTACTGAAAAAGATGAGTTAAATTGACCCAACCCGGGTGAGGTAGGGGTGAGGTGGCTTCATCCTACTGGGTGGTCGTACCTCGTTGAGGCTAGACTCGGGGGGGGGGGGGGGGGGGGGGGGGGGGGTTTAAGGCTAAGGTTGAGATATAAAATAAAGTGAAATTACGAGAGAGAGTATGCCTCATCTTGGTTGGGCTTTACCTTGGGCCTCCTACCTCCTTGGGGTCAATCTTATCCAAAATTTACAGTGAATTTAGGGATGATGTTGGCCCATGGTAGGAACATAAGAAAGGTTAACGATTAATGGAGTTTCTTCAAGAAGCAAGTCCCTCTTATGGGGGTAGTTGACCAAAATCAGCTCTTGGGTAGGCCCTCCATGTGGTTCGACATTAGTGTAGGTCCGAGTCGTCAAGCCACGAGTTATTGTTCAAGTGATGGGATCGGAATTCGTGTGCTCGCGCTTCTTGACACTTCATAATTTTACGAATTATATTTTTTAAGTGACTAAACGATGTCGGATTGGAGCGCAATGAACTCTATTGGTCTCGTATCGACCACACGAGACCAATACAATTGACTAGGGTCAAATCCAAGTTCACTTGCCCAATAATCGAAAATTGCGCGTCGCAGTGTGCAACAGAACGCAAAATGTCATATTCATTGTTAGACTTCAGATTGTGACGCAACAAGTTCCAATATGTTCGTATATACTATACAAATCCATAGGAACTGACAGAACTCAGATCAGAGTTCTCTAGCTCAATATCCAAATTTCTCGTATTTACGACATTCTACGAGAAATGGTCATGTTCGCCTTATGACCTTGGTTTGCAACGAAACGAGTTTGCTTGCACCCATATCGATTATACGAGTCCAAATCAACAAATAGAACTCGACTCAGAGTTCATTAGCTCAAAATTCCCAAAATAGGGTCATCTCCTACCCCTTATGAGTCTTGGGTAGATGTTCGGGTCACTTTTATTCGGTCCACTAGGGTTCTAGTGACCCAATAAAAGTCGGGATGTTACAGGCCGTGACTACAACCGTGCCGAGAGGTGCTTGCCGGGATCCCTGGCGAGATGGCTATGGCGAGAGCTCTGCCAAGATGGTTATGCTGAGAGCCCTATCGAGAGCCCGGCCGAGAACCCCGTCGAGAGGGTTATGGCGAGAGGGGTCTCGACTATCCCATCCTTACTTGGTAGTGGTGCTAGCTGATTGGAAACTTGTTATTAAGAACTTCGTAACACTATCATGGTCTCAACAGCCCTCCCTGCTTGATGTGGGTCTGGCCATCGGGTCCACGTGGGACAACTTAAACATAAAATCCCCTTTTTTTCTCCCCCCCAAGAGATCCCACGGTCCTGTCAGCTAGTGAGAGCCTCACAGTGGGTCTACTTGGGGTCTTGCAAGATACCACAATCTTTTCCCCTTTCCTTTCCCCCAGGAGAGCCTACGGAGCTGCCAACTAGTGAGAGCTGGGACAACGGGTCTACCCAGGGTCGAGTGCGTCTTCCAGCCCTGAAATCTAATGAGAGCATGAGCAGCGGGATCCTCTCGGGGTATTCCCTTACCCCCCCAAGCAAGCCTACAAAACTGCCAGCTGGTGAGAGCCTGGACAGCGGGTCTACCCAGGGCCGAGTGCGCCTTCCAGCCCTGTCAGCTAATGAGAGTTTAAGTAGCGGGATCCTCTCGGGGTCTTACTAATTTCCATCTCCCTTTTCTGTCCCCCCAGGCGAGTCAACGGACCTGCCAGCTAGTGAGAGTCTGGACAGTGGGTCTACCCGGGGCCGAGTACGCCTTCTAGCCCTACCAGCTAATGAGTGCCTGAGCAGCGGGATCGTCTCGGGGTATTCCCTTACCCCCCAGGCGTGCCTACGAACCTGCCAGCTTGTGAGAGATTGGACAGCGTATCTACCCGGGGCCGATTGCGCCTTCCAGCCATGTCAGCTAATGAGAGCCTGAGCAGCGGGATCCTCTCGGGGTCTTGCTAATTTCCATCTCCCTTTCCTTTCACCCAGGCAAGCCTACGGACCCGCCAGCTATTGAGAGCCTGGACTACAAGTCTACCTGGGGCCGAGTGCGCCTTCCAACCCTACTAGATAATGAGAGACTTAGCAGCGAGATCCTCTCGGGGTATTCCCTTACCCCCAGGTGAGCCTACGGACCTGAGAAATAGTGAGAGCCTGGACAGCGGGACTACCCAGGGCCGAGTGCGGCTTCCAGCCCTGTCAGCTATTAAGAGCCTTAGTAGCGGGATCCTCTCGGGGTCTTGCTAATTTCCCTCTCCCTTTCCATCCCCCAAGCGAGCCTTTGGATCTGCCAGCTAGTGGGAGCCTGGATAGCGGGTATACCCGGGGCCGAGTACACCTTCCAACCCTGCCAGCTAATGAGAGACTGAGCAGCGGGATCCTCTCAGGGTATTCCCTTACCCCCCTGGTGAGCCTACGGACCTGCGAGCTAATGAGAGCCTGGACAGCGGGTATACCCGGGGCCGAGTGCGCCTTCCAGCCCTATCAGCTATAGAGAGCCTGAGCAGCGGGATCCTCTCGGGGTCTTGCTAATTTCCATCTCCCTTTCCTCGGCCACCGAGCGAGCCTACGGACTTGCCATCTTGATGGGAGCCTGGACAGCGGGACTACTCGGTGCCGCCCAAAATCACAAACACTTTAGAACCTGTGAAGAAACAATCTTTAGAATTACTATCAAAATAAAATATACAATCTTACCCATGCTAAGGATGAGTTTACCAACGGGGGCCGATCTTCCGGCAGCATCAACTTTCTTTAGGACTAAATCCCCTTCGGCGAATTGTTTGATCCGCACGTGCTTGTCAAAGTACTTTGCCATCCGTCGCTTGACCTCCTCTTGCCTGATGGTGGACACATCGCGAAGTTCCTCCACCATGTCCAATGAGAGTCGTAGCTCCTCCTCATTTCCTTCACTCCATCCCTCGCCTCTTTTGTCTGCGGCCGCAACCCATGGGGATTGGACCTCGAACTCCACGGGTAGGACCGCCTCACACCCACGCGAGAGTTTGAAGGGAGTTTCGCTAGTGGACATGTTTGGGGTTGTTCGCAGAGCCCATAACACCGAGGGGAGCCACTCTACCCAACTCCCCCTCAAGTTCTCCACCTTATTCTTGAGCAGGTTCACTATGATTTTGTTTGCCGCCTCCACCTGGCCGTTGCTCCTAGGGTGTTGGATGGAGGCAAACCTGAGGTCGATACCCAGCTGAGTGCATATGCTAATGAACTCCTCGCTTGCGAACTGTGGCCAATTGTCCGTGACAATTATAACACCCCCTATCCGTCACATAGCATATAACAGTAGGTCCGACCGGGGCCCGACGCCATATACCACAGACAGACCGGAAGGTTATGCAATGAAAACCATCCTGCCAATAACCATCGTCCTACACAGAGGACATTCTAGCGGAAGCAATTTAAAAGTTGCAAAATAAGAACTCAGCCAAAAGCATGAATGTCCACTACACAAACCCAACAGGAATGAACGTACAAATACATAAGTACATGGCCTTATGCCCTTACAATAGTTTACTCAAATATAAGTGTCTTCCAGACCTCGGCACGCAGGTCAGTAATACATGAGAATAAAAGGAAACACACATAATTAGGCCTTCGAGGGCCGTCTCAGCAACAAGGGCTTTTGCCTGCTATTTGCCACTCGGCTCCGCAGCACCTGCAAGCAGCAATCCACCGAAGCGGTGATAAATAAAAGCAGCGGTCAGCTAAAGCTGAGCATATTATAACGACCCCGCCCCTAAACTCGGGGCGGCGATGCTCCATCCCTGCAGTGCATTAGTAAAACCAAGCAAGATAGTGAAAGTAAAATTTAAACACACTTCACCACAGGCATAGGCACACACGACCACACACCCCGTGCACTCGGGGTACTTATACGGTGAAGTCGGTCCACCACCGCCCCTAGGACGGCAAACTCGTGAGCATTTCAGTCTTTCAGGCAAAAGTCACATCAATGGAAGATATCGACATCCTCAGACCCGCTCTCTATGCTATCGGTAGGCCCCTAAAACTGAACCGCATAGAGCGGGAACGGTTCCACTGTAACACCCCCTATCCGTCGCATAGCATATAGCAGTAGGTCCGGCCGGGGCCCGACGCCATATACCACAGACAGACCGGGTGGTTACGTATGGAAACCATCCAACCAATCTCAACGTCCTACACAGAGCATTCTAGCGGAAGCAATTTATAAGAGTTACAAATCAAGAACCCAGCACAAGCATGAATGTCCACTAAAACCAAAAGGAATGTCATTACAAAATACTCAAAAGTCGGCCTTAAGGCCTTACAAGATGTTTCATTTGTCTATTACATGATTTACCAACCTCGGCACGCAGGCCGGCCATACATGAATAAAATAGAAAACATTTCCACTTGGGCCTTCGAGGGCCAGCTTCGCAAAAAGGGCTTTAGCCCGCTATTGACCGCTTGGTCCAGCTGCACCTGCAAGCAAACAAACCACCGCACGGTGGCAAACAAAGCAACGGTCAGCAATGCTGACCAAATTATAACGATCCCGCCCCCAACTCGGGGCGGCGATGCTCCTTCCCTGCATTTCATTAGCATGAGCGAGCAATGCATATAACCATAGCCATATCATCACAGACGTTGGCTCGTACGGCCACACGTCCCGTGCACTCAGGGCACATTCTCGGTGAACCGGTCGATGTTACGTCAATTAAAGCCATTAACATTCCGGACTCACCACCGCCACTTAGACGGTCATTCCTATGAGCAATTCGTCTTCATGGTATTGGTCACGTCAATTTAAGCCATCGACCACCGAAGACTCACATCTATGCCAACGGCGAGTGCCATGTACCTTTAGGTCTCTCTAACCCGAACGACATAAAGCGGGTACGGCTCCATCTAACCCGTGCTCACATCGCAACGGCAATTTAAGCCATTTGCGCGGGTCAAACTTTCACCGATTCCCATTCTACCGCAAGACACATAACCCCGTTATGTTCATGTTGGCACTCAGGCCACCAAGTTGGCAAGACCTCGTGTCCGCCCAGTTTTCCGGGTGCACCTTTGGGTTAGTCCCCAAGGCTCCCTGCTGCAATCTACCGCGTAGAAAACCCGAAAACACCAAATAGCACGGAGTCTTCTCCGGCCTTATGCAATGCAACATCACCGATCCGAACTACATGTCCGGGTAGGCTTCAACCAAAATGCCTATGTCCGTTCTCGCATACGGACGCTAAACAACGGGGACTTCACATATCTACCCGAAGGAACGCCTCCAACTCTCCGCAAACTCGCGAGAGCGGGCTTCCTATGCAAAGAAAAGAGCGACTCATGCTCAAGATGAGGATCGTTACCCTTGCGGTCCTCTTTGGCGCCATCGAAAAGTAATCGGATGGAAATCACCGCACTTGCGTTGCCTCCGTGGATCCGGAGTCGGCTTGCGATTCGGAGCTCCGAAGCTCCTCCAATGGCGGATCTAGCTCCTCTTCTTCTTGCTTTAGCTTTTCTTTCTCCAAGGGTTTGGAGAGATAACAAGTGGAAAAAGTGAGGGTTTTCTAAGTCAAAACCCGGGTATATCCCTTCAGGAACAACCCCCAGCCATTGGATCCTCAGTCAAAGAAATGAACGGCTTCGATTCGGGACTGAAATGCCCAATCTGGGCCGAACACGGCCTGGCACACGCCCGTGTCCAGGGCCGTGTGCCTCATTCGCCGTCAAAATCGAATCACCTGGAACCTCACACGGGTCTCGAACACGCCCGTGTTCGAGCTGACACGCCCGTGTTCCATCTGACACGGCCGTGTAGCTGGCCGTGTACCCCATGATTTTCTCCCGTTTTCAACCCGAGCACTGCACGGGTTCTAGGATACGCCCGTGTCCTTGCCCGTGTCACCTTGACACGCCTGGGCTCCAGGCCGTGTACAAGGTCTCGGCACTTCGCGGCTAAGTGTCGACACGGGTCGACACGCCCTGCGACACGCCCGTGTTGCAGGCCGTGTGCCATGTCTCGACACACTGTCGACACCAAAGTGTCGACTTCGCGGGACGAGTGTCGACACGGGTTGACACGCCCTGCGACACGCCTGTGTCGCAGGCCGTGTGCCGTGTCTCGACACAACGTCGAAGCACTGTGTCGACTTCACGGCTAAGTGTCGACACGGGTCGACACGCCCTGCGACACGCCCGTGTCGCAGGCCGTGTGCCCAGTCTCGACACAATGTCGAGACCAAAGTGTCGACTTCACGCCTTAGTGTCGACACAGGCTTGACACGCCCTGGGACACGCCCGTGTCCCAGGCCGTGTGCCTGCAGCCAGAACTCAAACTGGCCCAAATTATTCCCCTCTGCTCCTTTGAGTTTCGGGGCGTTACAACTCTACCCCTCTTAAAAGAATTTCGCCCACGAAATTACATAAAGGGAAAAAAACATGTACAAACTTAAATTTGTACCTGAGCGGAACAACTCCGAATATTCGTCAAGCATCGTCTGCTCTCGCTCCCAAGAGAGCTCCTCACGACCGCAATTGTCCCACCGGACTTTGACCATCCTGATCTCTTTATTGCGTAGCCGCTTGACCTCCGAGTCCTCAATCCGCATGGGCTTGACTTTTGTCGTTAGCCCACTATCCACCGGCACTTGATTGGCCGCGATCACTTGCGTAGGCTCTTGCACCGCCTTCCGAAGCACCGAAATATGGAATACATCATGTAATCCACTTAGCTCCACTGAAAGCTTCAGCCGATAGGCCGCTTCTCCTACTCGCTCCAGAACCTCAAATGGTACAAGGTACCTCGGGCTTAGCTTTTTCAATCGCCGCACCCGCGAGACACCCTTGAACGGCTTGATCTTCAAGTATACATAATCGCCCACAGCGAACTCCACGTTCCTGTGCTTGGCATTATAGTACTTTGCTTGTCGGTCCTGAGCGATAAGCAACCTCTCCCGAATGGTTCTCACCAACGAAGTAGCATCCTCCACTTCCGATCGCTTATACAACTTCGACTCGCCCGTTTCTAACCAAGACAACGGCGTGCGACATCGTCTACCATAAAGGGCATCGAAGGGCGCCATCTGAATACTTGCTTGGTAGCTGTTGTTGTATGCGAACTCCACCAGATAAAGGTGGTCTTCCCATTGCTTTCCGAAATCCAAGACACACATGCGAAGCATGTCTTCCATGGTTCTATTGACCCTCTCGGTCTGCCCATCCGTTTGCGGATGGAAGGCTGTGCTAAACTTCAGCTTTGTTCCCAACATTTGCTGCACCAGCCTCCAATCATTGGACGTGAACCGCCCATCACGGTCACTCACGATGCTGCGGGGCACACCATGAAGCCGTACTATATTATCCACATAAAGCTTCGCCAGCTTCTCCACCGGATCATCCTTCCTATGCGGAATAAAATGCGACACCTTTGTTAATCGATCGACCACCACCCAAATGGCGTCGTTCCCCTTCTGCGACCTTGGCAAACCATGCACAAAGTCCATAGAGATGTCGTCGAATTTCCACTCCGGAATAGGCAAGGACTTAAGAAATCCTCCCGGCTTTTGGCACTCCGCCTTTACTAAGGCGCAGGTTTGGCACTTCGCTACGTATAGCGCCACATCCTTCTTCAAACCCGGCCACCAAAATAGCTTCTTGATATCGCGGTACATCTTCGTGCTCCCCGGGTGAATCGAGTACTTGGTATGGTGTGCCTCGTACAACAACTCCACCCGTAAATTGCCCACACTTGGGACGCACAAACGACCGTCTTTCCAAAGCAATCCGTCCTCCACGACGAATTGGGAATTTGACCCATCCAGAGCCTCTATCATGAACTGCTTCATATGAGCATCCATATCCAAAGCCTGCCGAATCCGATCAGCCAGGTCATATTGGACTTCAGTCCAATTCAGCACTGCTTCAGCGCTAGATTGTCTATCCACACAAACAATCTCCAACGCCTCCAGCTCCTGCACCAACCTGCTCATCATGCACTGATAGCCAATTCGCTTGAGCTGGGGCTCGGCGACTCAATGCGTCCGCAACCGCATTCCCTTTGCCAGACACGTAGTGGATCTTAAAAGTATAGTCCCCCAGGAACTCCATCCACCTACGCTGCCGCATATTCAAATCTTTCTGATCTATTAGATACTTTAGGCTCTTGTGATCGGTGTAGATGTCAATCTTCACACCGTACAAATAGTGCCTCCACAGCTTCAAGGCAAAAATCACGGCCGCCAACTCCAAGTCGTGGACCGGATAATTCCTCTCGTGCACTTTTAGCTGTCTCGAGCCATAAGCTATCACGCTTCCGTGCTGCAGTAGCACACAACCCAAACCGCTGCCTGAAGCATCGCTATATATCTCATAGCCTTCGGTCCCAACCGGCGAACTCAACACAGGCGCCGTGGTCAACCGACACTTCAATTCCTCAAAAGCTCGCGCGCACTCCGGCGTCCAAACGAACTTATGATCCTTCCTCGTCAAAGTAGTGAGAGGTAGCGCTATCCGCGAGAAGTTCTCTACGAAGCGCCTATAATAACCGGCAAGCCCCAAAAAGCTCCGGACTTCTGCTACCGTAGCAAGCTCAGGCCACTCCCGTATCGCAACAATCTTCGCCGGATCCACCGCAATACCCTCTCCACTCACTATATGCCCGAGGAACGCCACTGAGGATAGCCAAAACTCGCACTTCGAGAACTTGGCATACAACTGGTTTCTCCTGAGTGTCTCCAACACCAAATGGAGATGCTTGAAGTGATCCTCCTCACTTTGCGAGTACACCAAAATATCGTCGATGAAGACGATCACGAAATGGTCTAGGTACTCCCTGAACGTCCTGTTCATCAAATCCATAAATACTGACGGCGCATTAGTCAGCCCAAACGGCATGACCGTAAACTCATAATGCCCGTATCTCGTACTAAACGCTGTCTTCGGGATATCACTCTCCCTTATCCGCAGCTGATAGTACCCAGACTTGAGATCTAACTTCGAGTACACCGTCGACCCGACTAACTGATCAAAGAGATCATCAATCCGGGGGATCGGGTACTTGTTCTTCTCAGTCAGCTTGTTTAGCTCCCGATAATCAATACACAGCCTCAAGCTTCCGTCCTTCTTCTTAACAAAGAGGACCGGTGCGCTCCAAGGCGAAGAACTCGGGCGCACATACCCTTGCTCCAACAACTCTTGCAGTTGAACCTTCAGCTCCGCCATTTCCTTAGGCGCTAGCCGATACGGAGATCGTGACACAGGCTTTGCACCTGGCACTAGCTCGATAGTAAAATCTATCTCCCGTTGAGGCGGGGCTCCAGGAAGATCTGCGGGGAACACATCAGGGTATTCCGATACCACTGAAATACAATCCAACGCGGGCTTCGGCTTTGCAACCTCCACTAGTGTAAAGAACAGTTCTGCTCCAGCACGAACCGCCTTCACCACCTGAAGAGCAGACATCAACGTCTTGCTCGACCCCTTTAAGCCCGTAAACGTCGTCTCACGACTTGCTCCCAGCTTTACTTCCTTGCTACCGCAATCTATATGGGCCTGCTGCTCCGAGAGCCAGTCCATTCCGAATATGACGTCGAACTCCACCAACGGAAGTAAGGACGCCCGCAGGTCGAACTCCTGCTCTCCAATACGAATCTTAACCTTGCAGATTCTATCCGCTCGCATCGAACACCCATTTGGCAACAACACATCCAACTTATCCTTCGCCATCGAAGAAGGGACTCCGATGCGTAATATAAATCCTTCGGACAAGAAGGAGTGTGAAGCTCCTGTATCAAAGAGTGCTCGTGCCGGATTTTCACAAATCAACACAAATCCTAAACAAGTAGTGGTAAGGTAACATATACATAACAAGCATATAAAGGAATTGACTTGCTATAAATTAAACCGTACCTGTCACCACATCAGCTTGTTTAATGGCCTCCTGTTGGCCAAGATTGTAGACCCTTGGTTGGGCCGGAGCATAATGGGATGCGGTCGATTCCACCGCCTTGCCCTTCTCCTTCATAAGTAGCTCCAGGCCTCCTTTCGGACTTAGGACGTCCGCTCCAACAATCACGGGCAAAGTGCCCCGTCTTGCCGCAAGTAAAACACGCACCCGGGGTCCGACCCGTAGTCGCCCCAGAAGCGCCAGAAGGAGCTGGACCCGAAGTCCTATGCTTCTTGAAAGCCCTCCGATAGCCAGACTTCGAAGTAGTCGGCACTTTAAACTCAGATTTCTTTTCAACCAAGCCTTTCTTCGCTTGCACACTCTTCATGTCCTTCTCCAAGGACCGGGCAGTATTGACCAAGGTTAAGAAACCCTGCGTCATTGGCCCCGACAGTAACAGTCTCAGCTCATCCCTCAAGCCTTCATAAAAACGATTAGTCTTGCGCTCCTCATCCATGATGGTAGAGCTAGCATAACGACTCAACCGCGTAAACTCGTGGAGATATTCATCCACGCTTCGCTCACCCTGCACCAACCTCAGGAACTCATTCTCCATTGAAATCCTCTGAGTAGAAGGGAGGTATCTTGCTAAGAACAATTCCGAGAACTCTTCCATCGGAACGTCTATCAATTGTCTTCCTCTCAGATGATGCAGCTCCAAGCCTTCCAACCACATCCTTGCTTCACCGTCCAGCAGGAACGTAGCAATGGTGGTCATCTGCCACTCCTCCGTCTCCGTCGCTGTCATGACTCTCTTCACCCTAGAGAGCCAGTCTTCAGCCTGAGATGGGGTTCCCAACCCCGAGAATAACGGAGGGTTAAAGCTCATTACATGCTTCAACTGCCTCTCAGTCGCCCTCCTTGGCACTATTGGTTCTACAATCACTTGCTCCATCCTCCTCGGCTCAGCCTCTTGAAGAGGTACTTGCTCCATCACAGGAGCGGGCTGCTGCGCTTGCCTCCCAGGCTGCGCATTGATCATGGCCAACACCGCTTCAGCCAGCAATCTTATATTTTCAGCCGACAAAGGTGTTGCGGGAGCAACTTCTGGTGCACTACTAGCCTCAGAACCTCGGCGTTCTGACGGCCCAACACCACTTCGGGTCACCTATAGTGGTACAAAACACCGTTAAGCGACCAAATAACATTGCAAACAGCAATTATAGGAACACGCAGGTTCCTCAAACACGAGTATTTTCATTCCTAAGTGGACATTCATGGGTTCTTTTTACTGTTATAACGATGACGCACACAATGTGCTCACCACCCCTTAAAAAGAATTCGCCCACGAATTCACTCTAAGCCCGACCAAAACCAGTAGTCTGATACCAAATTGTAACACCCCCTATCCGTCGCATAGCATATAGCAGTAGGTCCGGCCGGGGCCCGACGCCATATACCACAGACAGACCGGGTGGTTACGTATGGAAACCATCCAACCAATCTCAACGTCCTACACAGAGCATTCTAGCGGAAGCAATTTATAAGAGTTACAAATCAAGAACCCAGCACAAGCATGAATGTCCACTAAAACCAAAAGGAATGTCATTACAAAATACTCAAAAGTCGGCCTTAAGGCCTTACAAGATGTTTCATTTGTCTATTACATGATTTACCAACCTCGGCACGCAGGCCGACCATACATGAATAAAATAGAAAACATTTCCACTTGGGCCTTCGAGGGCCAGCTTCGCAAAAAGGGCTTTAGCCCGCTATTGACCGCTTGGTCCAGCTGCACCTGCAAGCAAACAAACCACCGCACGGTGGCAAACAAAGCAACGGTCAGCAATGCTGACCAAATTATAACGATCCCGCCCCCAACTCGGGGCGGCGATGCTCCTTCCCTGCATTTCATTAGCACGAGCGAGCAATGCATATAACCATAGTCATATCATCACAGACGTTGGCTCGTACGGCCACACGTCCCGTGCACTCAGGGCACATTCTCGGTGAACCGGTCGATGTTACGTCAATTAAAGCCATTAACATTCCGGACTCACCACCGCCACTTAGACGGTCATTCCTATGAGCAATTCGTCTTCATGGTATTGGTCACGTCAATTTAAGCCATCGACCACCGAAGACTCACATCTATGCCAACGGCGAGTGCCATGTACCTTTAGGTCTCTCTAACCCGAACGACATAAAGCGGGTACGGCTCCATCTAACCCGTGCTCACATCGCAACGGCAATTTAAGCCATTTGCGCGGGTCAAACTTTCACCGATTCCCATTCTACCGCAAGACACATAACCCCGTTATGTTCATGTTGGCTCTCAGGCCACCAAGTTGGCAAGACCTCGTGTCCGCCCAGTTTTCCGGGTGCACCTTTGGGTTAGTCCCCAAGGCTCCCTGCTGCAATCTACCGCGTAGAAAACCCGAAAACACCAAATAGCACGGAGTCTTCTCCGGCCTTATGCAATGCAACATCACCGATCCGAACTACATGTCCGGGTAGGCTTCAACCAAAATGCCTATGTCCGTTCTCGCATACGGACGCTAAACAACGGGGACTTCACATATCTACCCGAAGGAACGCCTCCAACTCTCCGCAAACTCGCGAGAGCGGGCTTCCTATGCAAAGAAAAGAGCGACTCATGCTCAAAATGAGGATCGTTACCCTTGCGGTCCTCTTTGGCGCCATCGAAAAGTAATCGGATGGAAATCACCGCACTTGCGTTGCCTCCGTGGATCCGGAGTCGGCTTGCGATTCGGAGCTCCGAAGCTCCTCCAATGGCGGATCTAGCTCCTCTTCTTCTTGCTTTAGCTTTTCTTTCTCCAAGGGTTTGGAGAGATAACAAGTGGAAAAAGTGAGGGTTTTCTAAGTCAAAACCCGGGTATATCCCTTCAGGAACAACCCCCAGCCATTGGATCCTCAGTCAAAGAAATGAACGGCTTCGATTCGGGACTGAAATGCCCAATCTGGGCCAAACACGGCCTGGCACACGCCCGTGTCCAGGGCCGTGTGCCTCATTCGCCGTCAAAATCGAATCACCTGGAACCTCACACGGGTCTCGAACACGCCCGTGTTCGAGCTGACACGCCCGTGTTCCATCTGACACGGCCGTGTAGCTGGCCGTGTACCCCATGATTTTCTCCCGTTTTCAACCCGAGCACTGCACGGGTTCTAGGACACGCCCGTGTCCTTGCCCGTGTCACCTTGACACGCCTGGGCTCCAGGCCGTGTACAAGGTCTCGGCACTTCGCGGCTAAGTGTCGACACGGTCGACACGCCCTGCGACACGCCCGTGTCGCAGGCCGTGTGCCATGTCTCGACACACTGTCGACACCAAAGTGTCGACTTCGCGGGACGAGTGTCGACACGGGTTGACACGCCCTGCGACACGCCCGTGTCGCAGGCCGTGTGCCGTGTCTCAACACAACGTCGAAGCACTGTGTCGACTTCACGGCTAAGTGTCGACACGGGTCGACACGCCCTGCGACACGCCCGTGTCGCAGGCCGTGTGCCCAGTCTCGACACAATGTCGAGACCAAAGTGTCGACTTCACGCCTTAGTGTCGACACAGGCTTGACACGCCCTGGGACACGCCCGTGTCCCAGGCCGTGTGCCTGCAGCCAGAACTCAAACTGGCCCAAATTATTCCCCTCTGCTCCTTTGAGTTTCGGGGCGTTACATCCACTCAACCCGTTTCTCACCTCACCACGGTAATTTAAGTCATTGGCGCGGGTCAAGCTTCCCCGAAGCCCGATTATCGAACACACAATATTACATAACCCGGTTATGTACAAGTTGGCTCCCAGGCCACCAAGATGGCAGAACCACGCTTCTGCCCAGTTTTCCGGGTGCACCTTGAGGTTAGTCCCCAAGGCTCTCTTTCCAATCTACCGCATAGAAAACCCGAAAAACAACCATCGGCGCAGAGTCTTCTCCGGCCATTCATGCAATGCAACATCACTGATCCAAACCAACTTGTCCGGGTAGGCTTCACACATCATGCCTATGTCCATTTCTCGATTACGGACTCTACAAGCAAAACAACGGGAACTATTCATGTCTACCCGAAGGAACACCTCACACTCACCGCATACTCGCGAGATCGGGCTTCCTATGTAAGGGAAAAGAGGACTACACATGTACAAGATGAGAATCGTTACCCTAGCATTCCTCTTTGGCACCATGAAGATCTATGCGGATGAAAAGCACCATAACGTCCTCGCCTCCGTAGATCCGAACTAGGCTTGCGAGTTGGGGCTCCGAAGCTCCACCGACGGACGGATCTCTCCTCCTTCTTCTTCCTTTCTCTCCCCTCTCTCTAGAACTTTAGAAAGAGAAAGATCAAATAGAATGAGGGTTTATAAACCCTATTTCCGGGTATATCCCAGCAAGGACAGCCCTTAGCCATTAGATCCCAAAATAAGGAAACAGACGGCCACGATTCACGCTTAAAATCCAAAACTTGGGACGAACACGGCTTGTGACACGCCCGTGTCCAAGGCCGTGTGCCCCATTCGACGCCGAAATCGTCGCATCGAGAAAAGTACACGGGCTCTCGACACGCCCGTGTCAGGATTGACATGCCCGTGTCATCCAGTACACGCCCGTGTTGCTGTGCGTGTTCCTCCATCGACACAGGACTAACACCAACCCGAGGAGAACACTGGTATTCGATACGCACGTGTCCCATTTGACACGCTCGTGTCAAACCCGAACACGCCTGGGCTCCAGGCGATGTTTCTCCCCCGACACAACTCGACCAACTACCCAAGTAGGACATGGCCTGGGACACGCCCTTGTCTCAGGCCGTGTTCGCTATTCGACGATCGTCGACTGCAATTTCATTGATCACACGGCCACCGTCGAATCTGAGCACGACACGGCCCGGGGACACGCTACCCGTCCCTCTTTTGAGTTTCGGGGCATTACAGCTCTCTCCCTCTTAAAAGAATTTCGTCCCGAAATTATAGAAAGGAAAGATATAAACAAAACTTAAATGGTACCTGAGTGGAATAACTCTGGGTACTCCTCAAGCATGGTCTTCTCTCGCTCCCACGAGAGCTCCTCCCGACCGCAGTTGTCCCAATGGACCTTGACCATCCTGATTTCCTGGTTACGCAATTACTTGACTTCCGAGTCCTCAATGCGAACGGGTTTGACCTTCGTCGTCAACCTAACATCAACTGGTACTTGATCGACCACGATCACTTGCGAAGGCTCTTGCATCGCCTTCCGCAGCACCGATATGTGGAATACGTTGTGTAGACCACTTAGTTCCACTGATAGCTTTAATCGATATGCAGCTTTGCCAATCCGCTCCAAAATTTCAAACGGTCCAAGGTACCTCAGGCTTAGCTTCTTCAAGCGCCGTACCCGCGAGACACCCTCGAATGACTTAAACTTCAAGTACACCCAGTCGCCATCAACGAACTCCACGTTCCTATGTTTGGCGTTATAGTACTTAGCTTGTCGGTCCTGAGCGATTAGCAATCTTTCTCGAATTGTTCGTACCAACGAGGTTGCATCTTCCACTTCTTACCGCTTGTATAGCTTCGACTCACCCGTTTCCAACCATGATAACGGCGTGCGACATCTTCTACCATAAAGGGCCTCGAAGGGCGCCATCTAAATGCTCGCCTGGTGGCTATTATTGTAAGCAAATTCCACCAAGTACAGGTGATCTTCCCACTACTTCCCGAAATCCAGAATGCACATGTGAAGCATGTCTTCCATCATCCTGTTGACCCTCTTGGTCTGCCCATCTGTCCGTGAATGGAAGGATGTGCTGAAACTCAGCTTTATTCCCAACATCTGTTGCACCAACCTTCAATCATTGGATGTGAACCGCCCATCTCGATCACTCACGATGCTGCGGGGCACATCGTGAAGCCACACAATATTATCCACATATAACTTTGCCAATTTCTCCACAGAATCATCCTTCCAATGTGGAATGAAGTGAGAAACTTTCGTCAAACGATCTACGACCACCCAAATAGCGTCATTTCCCTTCTGCGACCTTGGCAACCGACGCACAAAGTCCATAGTAATGTCGTCGAACTTCCACTTCGGAATAGGCAAGGACTTCAAGAATCCTCCAAGCTTCTGGCACTCCGCCTTCACTAAGGCGCATGTTTGACACTTCGCCACGTACAGTTCCACATCCTTCTTAAGTCCTGGCCACCAGAACAATTTCATCATATCACGTTACATCTTCGTGCTCCCCGGGTGAATCGAGTACTTAGTATGATGAGCCTCGTACAATAATTACACCCGCACTTTGCCCATATTCGGGACGCACAAACGACTGTCCTTCCATAACAATCCATGAACAACCTCAAATTGGGAATTTGACCCATCCAAAGCCTCAACCATGATTTGCTTCATGTGGCCATCCAAATTCAGAGCCTGCCGAATCCGATCAGCCAGGTCACACTGAATTTCAGTCCAGTTCAATAGCTCTTCAACACTAGTCTGCTTGTCTACACAAGAGATCTCCAACGCCTCCAACTCCCGAACCAAACACTCGTCATGAACCGACAGCTAGTTGGCTTGAGCTAGGGCCCTGTGACTCAACGCATCCGCAACTGCTTTGCCTTTCCCAGGCACATAATTAATCTTAAATGTGTAGTCCCCCAGGAACTCCATCCATCTTTGCTGTCGCATGTTCAGATCCTTCTGATCCAACAAGTACTTCAGGCTCTTGTGGTCGGTATAGATATCAACCTTCGCCCCATACAAGTAATGCCTCCACAGCTTCAGGGCAAATATCACGACCGCTAACTCTAAGTCATGGACTGGATAATTCCTCTCATGCACCTTCAGCTGATGCGAGCCATAAGCTATCACACTTCTGTGCTGCAGTAGAACACAACCCAGTCCATTGCCCGAAGCATCGCTGTAGATCTCAAAGCCTTCGGTCCCCCCCGGTGAACTCAGCACAGATGTCGTGGTCAACTGACTCTTCAACTCCTCAAAAGCTCGGGCGCACTCCGACGTCCAAACAAACTTCTGCTCTTTCGTCATCAGAGTCGTGAGGGGTAGCGCTATCCGCGATAAGTTCTCCATGAAGTGCCTGTAATGGCCGGCAAGCCCCAGAAAACTCCGGACTTCCGCTACCGTAGACAGCATAGGCCACTCTCGTATAGAAACAATCTTCGTCGGATCCATCGCAATGCCCTCTCCACTGAATATGTGACCAAGGAACGCTAGTGAGGACAACCAAAACTCGCATTTGGAGAACTTGGCGTACAGTTGATTCCTACTCAGTGTCTCTAACACCAAATGCAGATGCATAAAGTGATCCTCCTCACTCTACGAGTGCACCAATATATCATCGATGAAGACGATCACAAAGTGGTCTAGGTACTCCCTGAAAGTCCTGTTCATCAGATCCATGAACACTGACGGCGCATTGGTCAGCCCAAACGACATGACCGTAAACTCATAATGCCTGTATCCCGTACTAAATGCTGTCTTGGGGATATCACTTTCCCTTATCCTCAGCTGATAATACCCGGACTTAAGATCCAATTTCATGTACACCGTTGACCCGACTAACTGATCAAACAGATCATCAATCCTTGGGATCGGGTACCTGTTTTTTTTTCTGTTAAGTTGTTCAGCTCTCGATAATCAATACAGAACCATAAACTTCCATCCTTCTTCTTCACAAAAAGGACCGGTGCACTCGAAGGCGACGAACTTGGACGCACATAACCCTGTTCCAAAAGCTCTTGAAGTTGTACCTTCAGCTCCGCCATCTCTTTAGGCACTAGCCGATACGGAGAGCGTGATAGAAGTTTCACACATGGCACTAGCTCGATAGTGAAGTCTATTTCCCGCTGAGGTGGGGCTCTAGGGAGATCACCAAGGAAAACATCAGGGTACTCGGATACCACTGGGATGCTGTCCAAAGCAGGCTTAGGCTTCGAAGACTCCACTAGCATGAAGGACAGCTCTGCACCAGCACGTACCGCCTTAACCACCTGAAGAGCAGACATCAAAGTCTTGCACGACCCTTTCAAGCCTGCAAAAGTCGTCTCACGATCAGTTCCCCATTTGACATCCTTGCGGTTGCGATCAATGTATGACCGCCGCTCCGAGAGCCAACCCATACCAAAGATCACATCGAACTCTACTATCAGCAGTAGCGACGTTTGCAAGTCAAACTCTTGACTCCCAATCCATAAATAAATGCAACAAACTCTACCCGCGCGCATTGAGCACCCATTTGACAACAACACATCCAATTTGTCCTTTGCCATCGAAGAAGGTGCTCCGATGCGTAATACCTTTGGACATAAGGGAGTGTGAAGCTCCTGAATCAAACGGTGCTCTTACCGGATAATAGAAAAGCAAAACAAATCCTAGCACAAACAGTCCTAAGCTAACACATGCAATGACAACAAGTATTTAAAGCTAAACTGCTATAAATATAACTCATACTTGTCACCACGTCCGCTCCAACAGTCTCGGGAAAATTGTCCCAGCTTTCCACAATTATAAAATGCACCCGGGGTTTGGCTCGTAGTTTCCCCCCGAAGCACTGGAAGAAGGGGCTGGACCCGAAGTCCTAGCCTTCTTATGGAACTTACGATACCCAGATTTTGAGGTAGTCAGCATTTTGAACACCGTTTCCTTTACACTAGAGTCCTCAACTACTCCTGACATAGCTTTCTTTGTCTTCTGAGCACCATCCTGACAATATCGGACAAAGTGCCCTTCTTGCCACAAGTATGACAAGTGTAAGTAGCTTTGCTAGTCGATGTTCTAACCCCCTTTTTCAGCGTTCTGCGGAATACAGCTCTTATAGGGCTTGCAGAGTTTGATACCCTGCTCACTGGCATCTGCTGAGTCTTCCTCAAATCTACTTCCAAAGATCTAGCCGACTCCACCAAGGCTCGGAATCCCAATAATTTTGGTCTTAGCAGTAGAATTCGTAGCTCGCCACGCACACCATTATAAAATCTATCGACTATAGACTGCTCGTTATCCAACTCAAAGCATGGGTAGCGGCTTATCATAAGAAATGCTTGCAAATATTCGTCAACTGAGTGCGCTCCCTGCACTAAACGCATGTTCCACTGCTGACCCGATGGTCTACAAAATGTCATTTGCTCCATCACGCCACCCGACGTTGAAGCCACATCAAGGGCAAAGGGTTGCACATTCCTTCCATGCTGTGCATTAGTCACAGCGAACACTGCTTCAATGACCCTTCTTATGGTTTCAAACGAAGGAGGGGTCTCGAGCACGTCGTTGGGTGCACTGTATTCCTTAGAAAGCGAGCGTTTTGACGGCCTTACACCACTCCTAGTCACCTATAGTCACACAAAACACCGTTAAGTGAACGAACAAAATTGCAAAAAGCAATTATAGGAACACGCGGGTTCCTCAAACATGTGTATTTTCATTCTGATGACTTATTTTAGTCATCGTTTTTGGGATAGTTTAGTATGCAAAATTCCTAGTTTAATTATATGTTTCAAGTATTTTTATGCATGTTTTGTTTTATTTCTTCTTAAAGTCTTGTTGTGTTAGGATATTATAATTCCTAGTTTTATTATAGTTTTATTTGCTCATTATGTTGCAATTTTATTTTATTATGTTTTGATATAAAAATCTATAGTTTTAGTATAGGTTTTATGTTTTATGATTACTAGTGTTTTGTTATGAATATAATTAATTAATAGTATGTTATGTTTGTTATGTTTAGTTTAGTTTTAACAACTAATATTATGTTACTTATTTGTGTTATGTTTTGTTATATAACTAATGTTATTATACTTTATTTTCTTGTAGGTCCATGCTACATGATGCAACCCACTTCATGGTGAACCCGAGCCTCCACTTGAAGCCAACCCACATGCAGCCCTTGAAGTTTTGGAGCAGCCCGGCCCCTTCCCTTGAAGCCACATGATGCAAGCCAAGCCCTCATGGTGAACCCGAGCCCATGCAACCAGCCCACAAAGTGCAGCCTTATTCAAGTTGGTCGCCCCCCTCCAAATGCAGCAACCCACTTAAATTGAGCAGCCCATTTTAATGATGCAGCAGCCCAAACCACTTCATTTATGACACATTAGAGCAGCCCGACCCTCTCCAAGTGCAACCCAAGCCTCCTCCAAAGTGCCACCCAAAAATGCATATATCAAGCCACCTTGCATGGCTCCCCATTAAGTGCATGGTCGGCCACCTCATGCTCTCCACCTCACTTAATTTCCACATGCATGAATCTCTCATTTATGCTTGGCCGACCCCTCTCTTCCCCCCCTCTTTATTCCTCATTCATCCCTTGTTTCCCTCTCTCTCATTCTCATTTAAACTCATACATTCCCCTTTTCTTATTATTATTATTTTCCTTTTTATTTTCCCAAAAGAAAGTGCATGTATTTAGCTTTTTTCTCTCTCCCTCATTAAATGATGTTCATGCACTCTCCCCTACACATGGCCGGCCACCCCCCTTGGCCTCCTCCTCTTCATTTCATTCTAGATCCTTCTCCATCTCCTATAAAAGCCACCCCATCTCTCAAGCCAAAGGGAGAAAATTTTGGGAAGTGAAGTTTTAAGTTCAAAGAGAGTGTTGAGTTGGAAAGTGGAGAGTGTTAGTGAGTTGTTATTTTCTTTCATTATTGTTGTAGTCTTTTCATTTTTGTAATCCTTTTCTTTCAACTTAATATAATATTGTCATTTTTAAATATTGCGTTCTCTTTTATTTGTGCAAGTAATGAATATGAATTCCTTTCATCCTACTTTGATTTCAATTTCAATTATGCGTAGCTAATTTCCTATAGCATTCGATCGTGAGGATCCATGAAGTGAGATGATAGTTTATTTTCTTTCTTAGTTTTATTTTTGTTATTTCATGCTCGATCCTTCTTTGATTTATTTTGCGTCGACTCCGTATTTCCGGTATACGGTAGTAGACCTTATTCTCATTTCATAGTAGTCGAGAGACTCATGATTTGAAAGATCACTCAAAGAAGGAAGGAGTTGAACGCAATCCTAGAGATAGGACGACGTAAATCCTCCGGATTGGAGTCAAATCCAATAGTGCGGATCACCTCGATAATGCAACTTTAGGCTTCTTTGGTTTGTAAAGAGATTTCGATCGAAGAGTCTATAAGTTAGGAGACCTAATACTCTAGCGAGATTTTGTCTTATTTTCGGATCCGTCACGATCGAGTATGATTTGCAAAATTAAAACTATCTTTATTTTTATCTCTCTCATCTAATTTCATGGTGAATCATTGATCGAATGCTAGCTTTTTATTATAAGTTTTTCGTCTCGCAAGTTGTCTTTTGTTTTATTCTAAAAAAATTCTCAAATCCCATTAGTTTTCCGGTAGGATAATAGTTAGAGCGTGAGTAGAAGTAATTGACAGCCCCGTGTTTAAATACGACCTTGGTACTACAATTCGACAGGTACGCTTGCCTGTTCGGGTTTTGGCCCACCAAGTTTTTGGCGCCGTTGCCGGGGACTTTTCTTCGTCAATATTTTGAAAACGCTTGCGCTATTACTTCTACAAAAATAAAAAAAAATTTATAATTTATATATTTAAATATTTATAATCAACCCACTTCACCTTATTTCTACCCCACCTAAAATCTCTCGAAAAGGGTAAGGGGATTTAAGCGCCACCATTTTACCTAGTACTGGGCGAACCCTTCACCGGGTAGTCCTCGGGAAGTTCGAGGGTCAAGCCGTCTAAAAAAAAATCTTTTTTTCAAAAAGAAAAAAAATAAAAAAATAAAATCCTTTCTTTTCCTCTTTTTCTTTCTTTTCCAAGCTTTCATTTTCATCTCCCCTCGTTTTCTTTGCTAGTGCATGACCCGAGCGAATCCGTCGCTACTTGTTGATTTGGACCCGGAAATCGAACGCTCCTTTCGGAGACAACTACGATTCGGGACTTGCACTTCTCAAACAGCGGTTGAGGATTCCTTCGGGGATTGTAATTTTTCTGAAATGGGAGACCCTAACCCAGAAATGGCTCAGCAAAGGACCATGTCCGATTATGCTCGACCCAATCTGGAGGGGACAGAGACAAGTATTGTTCGACCTGCGATTGCGAACAATAACTTCGAGCTTAAGCCTAGCATCATTCAAATGGTGCAGCAATATGTACAGTTCGACAGATTACAAGATGAAGATCCGAACTTACATATTGCTAATTTTCTTGAAATCTGTGACACCTTCAAAATAAATGGTGTCTCAGATGATGCTATAAGGCTAAGACTCTTCCCCTTCTCCTTAAGAACTAAAGCCAAACAGTGGTTGAGTTCTCTTCCAAGAGGATCAATCACTACTTGGAACATTTTAGTCGATAAATTTCTTGCTAGATATTTCCCTCCCGCTAAAACTGTTAAGTTAAGAAATGATATAACTTCTTATTCTCAAATTGCTTCTGAGACCCTCTATGACACTTGAGAGAGGTTCAAAGAACTTTTGAGAAGATGCCCTCATCATGCTCTGCCTATATGGTTACAGGTTCAGACATTTTACAATGGGATAAATCAAGAAACTAAGCAAATAATAGATGCTGCTTCCGCTGGTTCTTTGGACCGCAAAACTCCGGAAGCCTCTCTTGAGCTTATCGAGGACATGGCGATGAACACTTATCAGTGGAATTCGTCTAGGACTCGCCCATCTAAACCTGTAGGTATCTATGAAGTGGACTCGGTTTCGCAACTGGCATTGCAAGTGGAAATGTTGAACAAGAAGATTTCAGAGATGACTGCTTCCTCCGCCGCTAAGGTATATGAAAATGTGAATGCTGCTGCTACCGAGCAGGTGGATTATCTGGGGAACATACCCAGGCCTGCTCAAAATAATTCTGCAAACAATTTTTCTGCTTTTCCGAATTTTTCTTCTACGCCTGGTTTTTCTTCTTCCTCTAATTCTTATCACCCCGGATGGCGTAACCATCCAAATTTCTCGTGGAGTAATAACGCTAACGCCATACGCCCACCGCACGATTTTACACCACCACCACCACCGCAACAAAATTTTCAAAAACCTTCCCCTTTGGAAGAGATCCTCGCTAAATATATAAGCTCGAACGATGCCACTATTAGAAATTTAACAAGATCAATGAAAAACTAAGAAAATCAAGTCGGCCAACTCGCCAAGGCCTTTTCCGAGAGACCACCTGGAACTCTTCCCTCGAACACTGAGCCTAACCCAAGGGAACACGCAAATGCGATTTCCCTTCGGAGCGGTTGTACAACCCCGTGTCCGGCGGGCGGGTCCCGCCAGAGAGGATTGAGCAGAGCGGCAGAAGGGCTGGCCCGCTCCCGCCCATTTCAGGCGAGCGAGCCGGCAGGCGAGCGAGCGGGTCGCACAAGGAATCCTCGGCCAAAGCAGATAAGCCCGGTGACCTGCGACTGGCGAGTCGATCAAGGTCGCGACGATCGCCGGCCAACCCGCACGCGACCTGGCTGCCGGTCCGCCCGGCAGAAGACGGACAGCTCGCCCATACCGTCTCGCGCTCGCCCAGGGAGGATGGGCGAGCCGCGAGGCCAGGCCGCGCCCGCCTCCTGCGGGGAAACTGGAGGCGAGCTGACCCCCAGGGGTGCGAATAGCTACTCAGAACAGCGGAGCCCCGCTGTTGGCAGACCAGGTTGGACTGCGCATAGCTATTCAGAACAGCGGAGTTTGGCTGTTGGCAGGCCCAACCAGGGGCTTTTTGGTATTTCCAGGTCAGTTCTTTTGGTTATTGGCAGTTCAGATTCTGAAAATCTATAAATAAGACCCAAGGGGTACCTCAGAGACGACGCTTCCAGTGCTTCCTTACTCTCATTTTTAAGTGTTCTCTGAGGGTACCTTAGCTCGGCTCTTGGCTAAGGAGGGGAAGCGTTCAGAGATCTTCCGGGTTTGTGGTGGGACCTCCCTGCCGAGCCCTTGGGTCTGTTCTTTCTTGTCTCTTTCGTTGTTTTTCTTGCAGGAGCAAAGTAGGCGCGAGACCACCCCTTCCCCAAGGGTCGAACTCCACAAGAGGCCGGTTTCCGGTTTCAACATCTTGGTGCGGTGAGCGTGGAGAGTGGTCAGTGCAGAAAAGCTTCGGCGAGCTCAATGACGGGAGGACAAGGATCTGACAGGCAGAACTCGCCGCCCCCCCCGCCTCTCGCGACAGTAGGGATGTTTGAAGACTTCAGGAACGAGGTGCTGGACCTCGTCAAGATCGCACTCGGCGTGCGGGCCGAGTGTTCGACCCCGGCAGCCCAGATCGCGGCCGCCCCCTCTCTGGGCGAGGACGCCCCTGGCCGGCGAGCTGGAAAGGAAGTGGCTGAGGAAGGCCGGGGGAGCGAGCTCTCGGGACGCGAGCTCTTCCCCGGTTCGGCAGGCCGAGGCCGATTCGGCGAGTTGGGCTCGCGGGACTCGCCGGCTCGCCCGGCGGTTGGAAGCAGCCCATTCAGCGAGCTGGTCTCCTCAGCACCAGTGCCAGAAGGGTTCAGGGAGCCCGAGATGTCCTACTACACCGGGAAGGGAGACCCAATTCAGCATGTCCAATGGTTCGAGGACGTGGTCTCCATCCGTCAGATGTCGGACGGATTCAAGTGCCGTCTCTTCGCCATCACGCTCCGAGAGAAGGCAAGGGAGTGGTTCCACCAACTGCCGGCCAGTTCCATCTATTGCTTCGAGGACCTGCGCCGAGGGTTCATGTTGAGGTTCACTACCTCAAAGAAGAGGAAGAAGGAGTCTGAGTCCCTGTTCCACATAAAGCAGGGGGTGAACAAGACGTTGGGGAGCTATGTGGATCGGTTCCAGGAGGAGGTCACCCAGGTCCAGGAGATGTCAGGCCACAGTCTGATGATGGCCTTCACCCTGGGCCTGCAGCAGGGTTTCTTCCGCATGGAGCTGAAGAGGATTCCCCCTCTCTCCTACGAGGAGCTGATGGAGAGGGCGGCGAGAGAGGTCGACGGGGAGGCGTCGAACCCGGAATTTGCAAGGAAGTTGGCCAGGTGGGCGACTGAGGGGGAAAAAGAGTCGAAGGGAGGAAGAGGACAGGAAGAGAGAAGGGGGGAGCTTAGGCAAAGGGAGCAGAGGGAGCAGAGGCAGCCCCAATGGCAGCAGCCGCCGAGGTGGGGGCACCAGGAGCCCGACCGTTGGCTGGGCTGGAGGCCTGAGTTGCAGGGGCAGGGGCCACAGAGGGGGAACTTCGGAAGGGGTCACTATCAGGGAAGACAAGACCAGTTTCACCCACCGGGCTGGAGGCAAGGTCAGAGGCCCCGGCTCCCCGATCAGGAGGAGGCCATGGCCATAGCTCTGGGAGCCAGGAGGGGGATCATGAGAAGGAGGAGAAGGGAGTTCAGGGTGGAGCTGCCCTACTGCGACTTCCATCAAGAAGAGGGGCACGCAACAGCCACGTGCCCGGAGTTCCTGGAAATGAGAGGGAACAGGGGGCGGCAGCAGCAGCAGGAGGAAGCGCAGCAGGAAGTGAGGATCGAGGAGGTCCTGCCTCGGGCGGAGGAGGATCGCTGCGAAGACCGGGTGGATGTGGGAACCCGAGGAGGGATCGGGGTGATCCACGGGGGAGTGGGGATTGAGGCTTCCCGCAAGGCAAGCCTCCACACCATGTATCGGCGGAGCGTCGCCTCTACATCCCAAACCCCGCCCCCGAAGGAGAGGATCACCTTCTCCAGAAGTGATATGCCGGACCACGAGGATCCGTTCTGTGATGCGCTGGTCATCAAGGCCGCCATCGAGAACTTCACCGTCTCTCGGATCCTCGTGGACAATGGGAGCTCCGTGAACGTCGTCTTCAAGAAGGCGTTTGACGCGATGCAGGTGGAAGCTAAGAGGGTGCTGGCCTCGGACGGGCCCTTGTTCGGGTTCTCAGGAGAAAGGAAGGAGGTAGAGGGAGGAGTCGGCCTCCATGTCACCCTGGGGGGGCAGTCCCGAAACTGCAAGTTCGTCATTGTGGACGCCCCCAGCAGCTACAGCGCAATCTTCGGGAGGCCCCTGATCAGCGCCTTCCGCTGCGTCCCCTCATCATTCCACCAGTGCTTGAAGTTCAACATGGATGGGGTGCAGGTCAGGGTTAGGGGGGACCCAAAGGTGGCACGGGAGTGCTATGTCACTGCGGTGAACACCATCTCCTGGCAGGAGGGAGCCGAGGAGATGGGGAGGAGGATGGAGGAGGCCGAGCAGGGAGCAGGAGGGGAGGAGCAGGGAGTGAAGGGCTGCGCAGGGAAGGCGGAAGGAGGAGATCTGGAAGAGGTAGCCGAAGTAAGGGCCATGGAAGGAGAGATGGAGGTAGAGGTCCCCGATCTGAAAGAAGGGGACGCCGAAGGATGGGGAGAGCGATCCAGGCTGGAGGCCGCAGAAGAAGTGGTGGAGCTGGAGGTGTTCACCCGGGGAGGAAGGATGGAGAAGGTTCGCGTTAGCGGGGGGCTGACCCCGGAGGACCAGGGCAGGATACTGGAGTGCATCCAAAAGAACGTGGACATCTTCGCCTGGAGCGCCGCGGAGATGCCGGGGGTTGACGCGGATGTGGCTTGCCACCGCCTCAACTTGGACCCGGGGACGCGCCCCGTCCAACAGAAAAAGAGGTCCACGGCAGACAAGCTGGCGGAACCCATCAGGGAGGAGGTGGCGAAGCTTCTCAAGGCTGGCTTCGTGTCTGAAATCAAGTACCCCGGCTGGGTCTCCAACGTTGTGATGGTCAAAAAAGGAGACGGCCGCTGGCGATTGTGTATCGATTTTTCTCTTCTTAATAAAGCTTGTCCTAAGGACTGTTATCCTTTGCCTCGGATCGACGCGCTGGTTGACTCAGCCGTCGGCTTTTCTGTAATGAGTTTTTTAGATGCCTTTTCAGGTTACCACCAAATCAGGATGCACCCCCCGGACATCAAGGATGTCTCATTCATCACAGGGGACGGCTGCTACTGCTACAAGATGATGCCATTTGGGCTGAAGAACGCCGGGGCCACCTACCAAAAAATGATGGACAGGGTCTTCAAGGAGCAAAGGGGGAGAAACTTGGAGGTATACGTGGACGACCTCATGATCAAGAGCCGAGACGTGGACTCCCACCTCCGGGACCTGGAGGAGACGTTCGCCACCCTGCGCCGATACAAGATGCGGCTGAACCCCCTTAAGTGTGTTTTCGGGGCTAGCCGGGGGAAGTTCTTGGGGCATCTCCTCACCCCCGTGGGGGTCGAGCCGAATCCCGACAAGGTCAAGGCTATCCTGGAGCTGGGGTCCCCGCGGAATGCAAGGGAGGTCCAGCGGTTGACGGGGAAGCTAGCAGGACTGAGCCGCTTCCTATCTCGGGCAGGGGAGAAGTGCTCCCCCTTCTTCAAAACGCTGAGGGGAGGCCAGAGGTTCGAATGGACTAAGGAATGCGAGGAGGCGTTCCAGGCCCTCAAGGCGCAGCTAACACAAGCCCCGCTGCTCCAGGGGCCGAAGGAGGGTGAGGATTTGTTCTTATATCTCGGGGTCGGGGCAGAGGCCTTGAGCTCCGTCTTAGTACGTGAAGAGGGGAAGAGGCAGCTCCCCATTTATTATGTCAGCCGGGTCCTGAGGAAGGCCGAGCTCCGGTATCCAATCTTGGAGAAACTTGCATTCGCCCTAATCGTCTCGGCTCGGAGGCTACGGCCTTACTTCCAGGCGCACCCGATCCGAGTGGTGACCGACCATCCTCTCCGCAACATCTTCGAGGGGGTGGAGCACTCAGGCCGGCTGGCCAAGTGGTCGGTGGAGCTAAGCGAGTTCGATGTCTCCTTCGTTCCGCGGCTCTCGATCAAAGCTCAGGCGATGGCCGACTTCCTGGCCGACTACGTGGTAGAAGTAGCAGAGGAGGAGCTCACTTGCCCGACTCCTTGGAAGGTGAGGGTGGATGGAGCCTCAGGAAGGCATTCACTCGGGATAGGAGTGGTTCTAGAGAGCCCCCAAGGGACTCAGATTGAGCAGACGGTGGTGGTGCATTTCCCCATTACCAACAACCAGGCCGAGTACGAAGCAGTGATAGCGGGGCTGCGCTTGGCCAGGGAGCTGGGGGTGCTGGATGTAGAGGTCGTAACCGACTCCATGGTGGTGGCTTCCCAGATCAACGGAGAGTTCGAAGCAAGGGAGCCCGCTCTGAAGTTATACTTGGTCAAAGTGAAGGGAGTCATCGGGACCTTCCAGACCTTCTCCATCCGGCACGTACCGAGGGGAGAGAATGACCATGCCGACCAGCTAGCAAAGCACGGCCCCCGGGTGGGGGGCACCATCACCGACCTTTTCCGCCCCTCCATCGAAGAAGGGGAGCTCATGGAGATCGACCGGCAGCCTTCATGGATGGATCCAGTAATAGTTTTCCTCTCCACGGGAGAATATCCTGAGGGAGTGGACAAGAAGAAGCTGAGGCACAAGTCCGCTTACTACCTCCTTAAAGACGGGCAGCTGTATAGGAAGACCCTCTCCGGGATGCTGGCCCGCTGCGTGTCCGAGGACGAGGCGTGGAGGATCTTAGAAGAAGTCCACTCCAGAGAGTGCGGGAGTCATTCCAGGAGTCGGACCTTGGAAGGAAGGATAGTCAGGCAAGGGTATTTCTGGCCCACCCTGGGCCGGGACGCCGCAGAGTTCGCAAGGAGATGTCATAAGTGCCAGCTATTCGCCCCCCTCCAGCTACAGCCGGCCCAACAACTCAAGAGTATCACGACCCCTTGGCCTTTTGCAATCTGGGGAATGGATTTGGTTGGGCCGTTCCCCCAGGCTAGCGGCCAGCGAAGGTTCCTCCTAGTGATGATTGACTACTTCTCAAAGTGGATGGAGGTGAAGGCGTTGGCCAAGGTGACCTCCCAAGTGATCAGGAACTTTGTCTGGGGGGAGATCATCTGTCGCCATGGGTTGCCCCAAGCCATCGTCACCGATAACGGACCCCAGTTCGCCAGCGCCGAGTTCACCAGCTTCTGCGAGCAGCTCGGAATCAACCTCAGGTTCGCCTCGGTCCACCACCCCAGGAGCAACGGGCAGGTGGAGGCGGCGAACAAGATCATCGTCAACCTCCTCAAGAAGAAGGTGGAAAACTTAAAGGGGAGCTGGGTGGAGCAGCTCCCCGCTGTTCTTTGGGCCCTTAGAACCACCCCTAATACGGCCACAGGGGAGACCCCCTTCAAGCTCTCCCATGGATGCGAGGCGGTGCTCCCCATAGAATTTGAAGTTCAAACGCCACGAGTCGGGACGGCCAAAGAGGGCCGAGAGGGATGGCGAGCCGAGAACGAGGAGGAGCTGAGACTCTCCCTTGACATGGTGGAAGAGTTAAGGGACCTCTCGGCCATCCGACAGGAGGAGGTCAAAAGGAGGATGGCAAAATACTTCGACAAGCATGTCAGGGTCAAGCAATTTGCAGAAGGGGACCTGGTGCTGAAGAAGGTGGATGCGGCAGGAAGGTCGGCATCCGTGGGGAAACTCAACCCCAGCTGGGAGGGGCCATTCATTGTGAAGGAAGCCTTGAAGTCAGGGGGCTATCGGCTCCAAAATGTAGAGGGTGAGACCCTGAGTCTCACCTGGAGTGGAGACGACATGAAGAGGTTTTTTCCCTAAGCACCTGTAAGCAACGCGATTTGTTATAATGAAGTCTTTCTTCTCTTCCCCCCCAGGATTGTCGTGTCTAGCTTGCTCAGAAAATCGGAATGTAATTGGACCCCAAGAAGATCCCGCTGCCAGGCTCCCACCTAGCTGGCAGGGCCGGAAGTCACTCGGTGTCATCCCTAGCCTCGAGAAGATCCCGCTGCCAGGCTTCCACCTAGCTGGCAGGGCCGGAAGTCACTCGATGGAATATGTTTGGACCCCGAGAAGATCCCGCTGCCAGGCTCCCACCTAGCTGGCAGGGCCGGAAGTCACTCGGTGTCATCCCTAGCCTCGAGGAGATCCCGCTGCCAGGCTTCCACCTAGCTGGCAGGGCCGGAAGTCACTCGATGGAATATGTAATCGGACCCCGAGAAGATCCCGCTGCCAGGCTCCCACCAAGCTGGCAGGGCCGGAAGTCACTCGGTGTCATCCCTAGCCTCGAGAAGATCCCGCTGCCAGGCTTCCACCTAGCTGGCAGGGCCGGAAGTCACTCGATGGAATATGTTTGGACCCCGAGAAGATCCCGCTACCAGGCTCCCACCTAGCTGGCAGGGCCGGAAGTCACTCGGTGTCATCCCTAGCCTCGAGAAGATCCCGCTGCCAGGCTTCCACCTAGCTGGCAGGGCCGGAAGTCACTCGATGGAATGTGCTTGGACCCCGAGAAGATCCCGCTGCCAGGCTCTCACCTAGCTGGCAGGGCCGGAAGTCACTCGGTGTCATCCATAGCCTCGAGAAGATCCCGCTGCCAGGCTCCCACCTAGCTGGCAGGGCCGGACGTCACTCGACGGAATGACTCAGGAAGCAACAACCTGCGACCCAGAACAAATCGCGTTGTCGGACTCCCACCTAGCCGGCAAGGCCCGGATCTACTCGAAAAGCGTGCGCAGCAAGACGGAATCACAAGAGTTAGTCAAAAAAGAGGGAAAGGGTCTAGAATAGCCCCGTCCCCAGACCCCAGGAAAGGTGGTCGAGTGAACGCAAAGGCCTAGCGAGAGTCCGCAGAGAATTAAGCATGCGGCCGAGGGACGAGCCAGCTCGCCTCGCTCGGCGGACGAGCCAGCTCGCCTCTCTCGGCGGACGAGCCAGCTCGCCTCACTCGGCGGACGGGCAGCCGCCTCGCCAGAGCCGGGCCGCAGGGGCGGGTCGCTCCATCCGGCAGTAACAGCGTTGGAAGAAATAAATAAGCGGGCGAGAGAGCACTTATAAAAAGGGCAATAGATAAAAAACACGAAGTATAAGCGCAACCCGCGCATACATCTCAAAACAGACAGATGTACATAATGATGTTCAGCTGAAAAGTAAATTACAAAAGGCAGGGAAGACGCGGGATCTGGGTCGAGAAATCTTAAATGGGCTGGAAGTTTTTGTCGCCAGGCTCCGACACGGGAAGAAACAGCGCCGGCACCACGTCCTTCGCCGAGAGTCCCGCTGCCTCGCTCGTAAGCAGATCCGCACGCCGCAGCGTTTGCATCGTGTATCTCGCTGCGCTGGCCGCGTTCTTTTGCATTAACACTTCCAGGTCGTAGTCGGAGAGATGCTCGCGCGGGCAGACCCTGTTGTCTGGAGGAGGGACAGCGGCGGCGGCCTCTAGCTCGCGTATCCGCGCCTCCAGCGCCGCCTTTTCTTGGCCAAGGGTGGCGATCTCGGCACCCATCCGACTCGCCGTCGCCGCGTCCTGGGGGAAAAGAATAGGAATAATCGTGAGCTGTGTCCACGAAAAGGAGGGAGTGCGATTCAGGTTGAGCACGTACCACCCCGCCCAGGTACCGCGCGAGGGTCTCCTCGGCAGCGTCGGCTCGCCCTCTGTGAAAGTCCGCGTCCGCCTGAGCAAGCTTCCGGGCCTCTTCCTTCTCATCCGCCATCTTTTGGATGGACGCGGCGTTCCGCTCCACCTGGGTGCAGTGCCTCCCCACCATGTGAGCCAGCTCCAGACCGCGCAGCTGGGCCCGTGCGCTCTCATGAATCAGCACTCGCGTCGCCTCCTTGTCATAAATGGCGGCGTCTTCGCGCGAGTACAGGCCAAAGGAGAGGCTGTACGCCTCCCCGCCGATGGTATCCTGCTCCATCCAGCTCGGCAGCAGGGTCGAGATCGTCGCGCGGTTCGACTCCTTGTCCCACGCCAGGAGCGGGACGCCAAGCTCGTCCAAGTACTTCTCGCCGTAGCCGAAGTTACGATGCCCTCTCGGCACCGGCTCCGCAGCGGCTTCAGACCCACCCGGCGGCGCGGAGGTGCCCGCCGCCCCGACCGGGGAGTCGCTGGTTGAGGCAACCCGCGGGGGCGAGGGACCCTCAGCCGGTAGGATCGCAGGGGCCTTGCCCTTTCTCTGGCTCGCGGCAGGTTGATGATCCGCGGTCTTCGCCACCTTCGGCGGAGGGACTGGCTGTCCGCCACCCGGCCGCTTCTTGGCCGGGACCGATGGGATGTCGCGCTGGGCGGCATCCGCAGCCTGCGCGCGGGCGAGAACCCCGGGGGGAATGCGAGCGCTCTCGTAAGGAGGGTGAAGAGGGATGTCGCGCTCGCCTGACAGAAGGAAGGGGTGAGATAAAGGAAGAAAGGGAATAAGGTATAACAGCGGCGAGTGACAAACCTCCCCCCGGCGGGACAGCAGCGAGGTCGTCAAGATGGCGGCGCAGGAACGCGACCTCAAAGTTCTTCCCAGCAAAGAACGCGCACAGATCAGCTTCGTGGCCGCCTAGGCTGGGTGGTCGGTAGCTCGCCTCGCTGAGCTGCACCGGCGAGAAGGGAACGTTACCGAAGTCCCCCTTGACGAACAGGAACTTCTTCAGCCAGTTATGGCTCTTGTTAACTGTCTCCCGCACCTTGAGGTGGGCGCTGGAGAAGTAGGCCGTCCCGTCTCGATTCGCCCTGAAGGAGAACAGCTTCCGGAACACTGCGAGGCTGAACTACACCCGCTCCTCTCGCAGGAAGCAGGCGAACCCCATCATGACGGCGATGGAGTTCGGGGTCATCTGGCCCAGGACGACCCCGAAGTATTTTAGCACCTGGCGCACCTCGGGCCACAGGGGGAGTCGCAGGCCTACCTCAAAGTGAGCGAGAGGGATGGCGAGCTCATCCCTAAACAGGTCGTTGATTTTCTCCCCCTCTCCGGGTCGCCTCGCAGAAAACCCGGCTGGGATATGGTCGCCTAGAGCTTCCAAGTATTCGCGCTCTGTGATAACGGCGCGAGGGAAATCATGCTCGGAGAAGGTCCAAGCGCACTTGCTTCGGCCGTCCACGTCGCCGCCGCCTCCGCCCATCCCCGTCGAGTCGCAGCCGAACGCGCGAGAAAAAGCCAGAAGGCGAAGACAGACGATATCCCGCGGGAACAGGAAGCAGGAGGGTTTGGAATCGGTGGAGAAATAAGGGCCGGCAAGGCCTATTTATAGGAAAAGAGAGAGGGCGGGAAACTTCCCGCCGAAAGATGGGGTGCGGATAGCAAAAATTAATTCGACGGTTCGACTTCCCGCGTGCGAGCGCACCTCAAAGATCGAGCCGACACGGTTCTCGCCCGGCTGCAACCGCGGGAGACCAGCGCGGGCGAACCAACCCCAACCCGCACCCGCACGCCGTTCCGCGCGAGACGGGAGATTCCCGTCTGGCGAGCTCCTCGGCTCGCCCTCGCCCCGATCAGCGAAAAAGGAAGAATGGACCTTTCCCTTAACCCGCCCACAGAAGACAAAAGAAAAGCAGCACGATAATTTCAATACATCTCAGCAACAAAATAGTTAGGCCCATAGGCGGGCTAAAAGAGTCGCGAGCAATTACAGATACAAGATAACTGCGAAATGACGATAACCCCGCGGTATCCTGCGAGCGAGGGGCAAACAACTGGGTCAGTACTCGACCCACTGCCACCTGTGCCGCCTCTTCGTTCCCGACCGAGGCGGCACACGGGGATCGTGGTAATCGCGAACCGCCACCAGCTCCCGCTGAGCCAGGCCGACCTGCTCCACGGCGCTCTTAAGATGCCCCTCGGCTCGCGTTATATGCACGCCCGGCGAGGTGACATCGTCGTCTTCCGCTTCGCGCGGAGGGCCCTCCAAGGCTGCGAGCCGGGCCTCGGTCTCGGCCTTGTCGTCATCGATTCTCTTCATGATCTCCTGCAGCATCAGTGTGTGTTTCTGGAATAGCCGCGTCACCTGCCTCTTCATCCCCGCCGCATCGGTCGGGTCGCCCAGATAGTCAGAAACACTGTCCACGTCAGGCGGAGGAGAGTACCCTTCGCTCATCTCGGTCTCAGGAGAGGTCCTGTGGAAGCCTGCAAGCGGGGTGGGGTTAGAATGAGCGAGCAAGAGACAAAGCCGACGATAAAAACCAGCTCACCAGGGGTTGGCACGTCGCTCGCACCGACAGATGGGCGAGAAGAGCCCGGCCGACCCTGAAAGTTCCCTCCCTCGAGGGTCTCAAGAGATTTCCCCAGCCCGTGGGAGACCGCCGGACAGGGAGTTTCCGGAGGTGGGCGATCCAGACCTGGGGAACTCGCGACCTTCTCAGGCGACGGAGGAGGGGGACGATCCTCTCCCCGGTTCTCCACCTCCTCGCAGGGAATTACCTGCAAAACAGGGAGTCAGAGGAATAGCGATAATCAGCGGAAGGCCACGTACCCCGGGGACGACCTCAGCACCCGCCGCCGAGCTGGAGGTCGGGCAGTCACCCGCCAGAGAACGCCTAACAATCTTTCCCTTCGCCGGCCTGAAGAGAGGGCCGGAAGATCCGCGAACTAGCCATGGGGCGGCCTCGAGGGCCTCCTCCTGAGTCTGCAGGACCGCTGCCGCCAGGCGAGCTCGCACCTCTTCGCTAACCGGCATCGAGAAACAAAAGTCTGCTCAGAGAAAGTAAAGGGATTTGGGGAGCCTCCTACAGGGGTCAGCGGTATGTATTTATAGCCGGACAGTGGGGGCCACAAAAAGATTCCCTGCCAGCTCAGCACAGTGCCCGCCGAACACGCGGGTTGGATGATTCTTTCCGAGCTTGATTCAAGCTCAAAAAGAGCGGGGATTGTGTACAACCCCGTGTCCGGCGGGCGGGTCCCGCCAGAGAGGATTGAGCAGAGCGGCAGAAGGGCTGGCCCGCTCCCGCCCATTTCAGGCGAGCGAGCCGGCAGGCGAGCGAGCGGGTCGCACAAGGAATCCTCGGCCAAAGCAGATAATCCCGGTGACCTACGACTGGCGAGTCGATCAAGGTCGCGACGATCGCCGGCCAACCCGCACGCGACCTGGCTGCCGGTCCGCCCGGCAGAAGACAGACAGCTCACCCATACCGTCTCGCGCTCGCCCAGGGAGGATGGGCGAGCCGCGAGGCCAGGCCGCGCCCGCCTCCTGCGGGGAAACTGGAGGCGAGCTGACCCCCAGGGGTGCGAATAGCTACTCAGAACAGCGGAGCCCCGCTGTTGGCAGACCAGGTTGGACTGCGCATAGCTATTCAGAACAGCGGAGTTTGGCTGTTGGCAGGCCCAACCAGGGGCTTTTTGGTATTTCCAGGTCAGTTCTTTTGGTTATTGGCAGTTCAGATTCTGAAAATCTATAAATAAGACCCAAGGGGTACCTCAGAGACGACGCTTCCAGTGCTTCCTTACTCTCATTTTTAAGTGTTCTCTGAGGGTACCTTAGCTCGGCTCTTGGCTAAGGAGGGGAAGCGTTCAGAGATCTTCCGGGTTTGTGGTGGGACCTCCCTGCCGAGCCCTTGGGTCTGTTCTTTCTTGTCTCTTTCATTGTTTTTCTTGCAGGAGCAAAGTAGGCGCGAGACCACCCCTTCCCCAAGGGTCGAACTCCACAAGAGGCCGGTTTCCGGTTTCAACAGCGGTAAGGTTGTTAACGAGCCCACCACAAGGGAAGAGCCAAGGGTGATTGTCCCTCCTGTTTGTACCCCCAAGGAGAATAATAACATAGATCTTGAAAAAGAAAAATCTATTTTTGAAAAAGAAAAGGATAGCTCCATTATTTCTAATTCTGCAAAAGAAAAAAATGGTTTTCAAAATGATGCTCCGATTGTTCTAAAAGAATTTCCGCCACCTCCTTATCCGGCTAGACTTAGGAAAGACAAACTAGATGATCAGTACCAACGCTTTCTTGAAATGTTCAAACAAATTCACATTAATTTGCCATTTCATGAAGCGATTAGTCAAATGCCGAAGTACGCAAAATATCTTAAGGACTTATTAACGAACAAGACGAAATTGGAGAACTTATCACATGTAACATTGAATGAAGAATGCTCGGCAGTCATTAAAAATTCTAATCTGCCTAAAAAGATAAACGATCCGGGTAGTTTTTCCATTCCTTGCGTCTTTGGTGATTTATTTGTTAAACATGCGTTAGCAGATCTAGGAGCGAGCATCAACTTGATGCCTTTTTCACTATTTAAGAAGTTAGGATTGGGCACTCTGAGCCCTACAAGAATGAGTATCCAATTAGCTGATAGGTCTATCAAGTATCCACTAGGTATCGTTGAGGACGTGCTAGTAAAGGTCGACAAATTCATCTTCCCGGTGGATTTTGTCATTCTTGATATTGAAGAGGACGTCGAGGTTCCTCTTATCCTTGGACGACCATTTCTAGCCACCTCTCGAGCTGTTATAGACGTTAGTAACAGAAAGTTGTTTTTGCGTGTGGGAGATGATGAGGTCACATTTTCTATTAATCAATCAATGAAAAATTCTTTACAAAATGATGACTCATGCTTCTTTATTGATGTTTTAAATGAAGATTCTTCCCTTTCCCTTTCCAACATTTCTTCCAATGAATTTTCCTCTTCGTTTTCTGAAATTTCTTCACATAATTTTGACAACCCGGTGATGTCGATCCAAGAAAATTTTGAAAATAATTTTGTATGTAGTAGAAAAAAGTATGAAAATCTTGTTTTTGAAAAAGAGAAAAATTTAAAAAATTCTTATGACGAACCACCCCAGCTTGATTTAAAACCACTGTCTGACCACCTCAAAAATGCCTTTCTTGCAAAAGATTCAAAATTGCCCGTTATAATCTCGGCTTTTCTTTCCCAATCCGAAAACGATCAATTGATCGAACTACTACAAAAGCATCGCCGAGCTATAGCGTGGCAAATTTGTGATATTCCTGGCATAAGCCCCTCGTTCTGCACACACAAAATATTTTTTGAAAATAATCCTAAGGGTGTAGTTCAACCACAACGTCGTCTTAATCCAAATATGAAAAGGTTGTGAAGGGAGAGGTGCTTAAGTTATTAGATGCGGGGATAATTTATCCTATTTCCGATAGTCAGTGGGTAAGTCCAGTCCAGGTTGTTCCTAAGAAGGGTGGGATCACAGTAGTGACAAACGAAAATAATGACTTAATTGCAACTAGGACGATAACGGGATGGAGGATGTGCATCGATTATCGTATACTAAACGATGCCACTCGAAAAGATCACTTCCCCCTCCCCTTTATCGATCAAATTTTAGAACGTTTGTCCGGGCACAATTTTTATTGCTTCCTCGACGGTCTCTCGGGATACTTTCAAATCCCTATCGCACCCGAGGACCAAGAGAAGACGACATTCACTTGCCCCTTCGGAACTTTTGCTTATCGTAGAATGCCTTTCGGATTATGCAACGCACCCGCCACCTTTCAGCGGTGTATGCTTGCTATTTTTGATAAATACGTAGAGAATATTATGGAAATATTTATGGACGATTTTTCTATTTTTGGCGACTCCTTTAATTTATGTTTAGAAAATTTGGAAAAAGTTTTACAACGCTGTGAAGAAACGAATCTAGTTTTAAATTGGGAGAAGTGCCACTTTATGGTACGTGAAGGCTTAGTCCTTGGCCACAACATTTCCGCTAGGGGAATTGAAGTGGACAAGACAAAAATTGAAGTAATTGAAAAGTTACCGCCGCCTACAAATATTAAAGCGATTAGAAGTTTTTTAGGCCATGCGGGTTTTTATCGACGATTCATTAAAGACTTTTCAAAAACTACTAAGTCTCTCACCCACCTTCTCGAAAAAGACACTCCTTTCGTTTTTGATGAATCATGTCTCGCGGCATTTGAATTAATTAAATCAAAACTTATAAATGCTCCTATTTTGATCGCCCCAGTTTGGGATTTACCTTTCGAAATCATGTGTGATGCGAGTAATCATGCGGTAGGTGCGGTTTTAGGTCAACGAATCGCTAAGAACTTTCATCCAATTTTCTACGCTAGTAAAACTCTCACTTCTGCGCAAGAAAATTACACCACGACGGAGAAAAAGCTCTTAGCGGTTATTTTTGCTTTTGATAAATTCCGACCGTATGTTACTCTTTCTAAGGTTATTGTTTTCACGGATCATTCCGCTTTGAAGTACCTCCTTTCTAAATCGGATGCCAAGCCGCGTCTTATCCGTTGGATCCTCTTACTTCAAGAATTCGACTTGGAGATTCGGGATAAGAAAGGAGCGGAAAACTTAGCAGCTGATCATCTCTCTCGTCTTGAAAATCCCAATCTAGATATTTTAAATGAAACTTTTATTAATGACTCTTTTCCGGATGAGCGTCTTTTTAATATTTCTTCATCTCCTACCCCCTTGTTTGCCGATCTGGCCAATTATCTTATGGCCCGGGTCCTTCCAAAAGAATACTCCACTCACCAAAAGAAGAAATTCTTTTCGGAGTTGAAGTATTATTTTTGGGAATACCCATTTCTATTTTGCATTTGTGCGGACCAGGTGGTAAGGAGATGTGTTTTGCGGGAAGAGGGTCACCAAATTTTAAAACATGTTCATGAAGGTCCGACTGGCGGGCACTATCAAGCTAACCGCACCGCACACAAAGTACTTAGTGCTGGCTTCTATTGGACAGGCATATTTAAAGATGCACAAATATTTGTGGGCGGGTGCGATCGATGCCAGCGGACTGGAAATCTCTCAAATAAAAATGAAATAGAACAAAACTACTTTCTCGAATGCGAAGTTTTTCATCTATGGGGCATAGACTTTGTCGGCCCATTTCCCTCCAGCTTAGGAAATAAATATATTCTAGTTGCAGTCGATTATGTTTCTAGGTGGGCAGAGGCCCAAGCTCTACCAAATAATGATGCTCGCGTTGTTGTCAATTTTCTAAAAAAATTATTTTCTCGCTTTGGTTTTCCTCGAGCGATCGTTAGTGATAGGGGAAGTCATTTTTGCAACGCTCAACTCACTAAGGCTTTAGCCAAATATGGCGTTACGCATAAATTATCCACTGCTTATCACCCCCAAACTAACGGTCAGGTCGAGGTAGTCAATCGCGAACTTAAACGAATTTTGGAAAAAAACGTTTCTACTTCTCATAAGGATTGGTCTTTAAAATTGGACGATGCTCTGTGGGCCTATCAGACAACGTACAAGACCGCCATCGGTTGTACTCCTTTCCGATTAGTCTATGGAAAATCGTGTCATCTTCCGGTAGAAGTAGAACACCGTGCGTACTGGGCGTTAAAGTTTTTTAATTTCGATCCGCACTCGGTCGGCGAGCATAGAAAAAACCAACTAAATGAGCTTGACGAGTGGCGAGCGTACGCATATGAAAATAATACAATTTATAATGAACGCATGAAATTGTATCACGATAAGAACCTGCGCCACCCTAAAACTTTTAAACTAGGCAATCAGGTTCTTCTTTTTAATTTGCGTTTACGTCTCTTCCCGGGAAAGCTTAAATCTAGATGGTCCGGACCGTTCGCGGTCAAGGATGTTTTTCCTTACGGCACTGTGCTACTTTCACACCCCGATAAGGGGGACTTTAAAGTTAATGGCCATAGACTTAAACTCTATTTCTCTAATGATTCTGTGACTCCTGCAAAGGAGAATCTTCTTTTTGATTCTTAGTTTATTATTTTCTGATGGACATTTTTATTTTTGGACTACTATTTTTTTTATGAAACTCTTTTATTTGGACTGTTGTAATAAAAAAACATTATCGGGCATCTGCCCATGCACTCTATCTATTTTTCTTTTATTTTGCTCTTTCTACCGGAGGCCAATCAAGTCCATGATCATGGTCGCCGCTCCGCCGTTGCTGATATCAGATGGATCAAGTCATACCTGCTGACGATCAAGTACTCTAAAAAGCAAGCATGGGGGAGCGACATCCGCCTTCATCTCACGAACCCGGGGAAGTCCTGTTCTTATTTATTTATTTATTTTTCCTGCATTTTTCTTTTTCTCTTCTTCTCAGTCCCCTTCTCTTTTTCTTTATGTTTTCTTCATTGAGGGCAATGAAGAATTTAAGCATGGGGGGGTCTAGTTTCTTTTGGTCTTTTCTTTCTGTTTTTCTTCTTTCAAAAGAAAAAAATAATAATATTATGTTTTATATTAGTATAGTATTTTACGTTATGTCATCAAAATCCAAAAAAAATTATAAAATATAAAACCCAAAAAAAATAGAAAAACAAGATTTAAAAAAAAATTGTGCTTAAATCGATTTGAAAAACAAAATCTAAAATTATTTCTATCTTTATTTTCATGTTTCTTCTAGTGAAGTGTAGGCCCGTGCGGTTTTTGTAGTTCTATATAGATTCTTTTGAAAATGTTTTCTAAACTTATCATTTTAGCATAATTTAGTTCTACTAGTTTCTTTTTCTTAAATATAGGCATCCGGTTTTTACGTTATAAGCTAGCAACGTGTAGTTATGTCTTTTTATTCATTTAGTTGCTTACAAATGGTTGCTAGGTATCATTAGTTCTTTTTCACTTGCGAGGTAGTCTTTCTTGGTGTCTAGAACTTGTACCAAGCTACTCTCGAAGCATTTGCGCCGCTTTTTACGTTCTTTAGAAATGATTTAGGCCACCATTTGAATAGTTTGAGCTTTTCTTGCCCACCAAAAACAAAACCCTTGCAAAACAATTTTGGGCCTTTTCCTTTTTTTTCCTTGTTTTAGCTCCACCTTTCATTTCATTATATTCACCAAAGCCAAAAATCTTTCCTATTTTTGCACTATAAATTTGAGCTTAAAAATTATTTTTTGTGGGAAGGGTATTATTTTGAAATAAATAGGAAATTCTCAAGCTTATTTTTGGAGCTTTCTTATCAAATGCTATTCAAAAGGAAAAATTGAGAAAAAAAAATATCATTACAAAATCAAAAAAAATGAATGCAAAAAGTTTATGTTTGGCCAAGTTTATAAAAGAAAAATTTTCATGGCCTTGTTTTTGTAGTTTCATATTGGAGAAATGACATACTCGTTATTTCTCATTTTTTATGCTTTGTTTATTTTTGAGCTCACCTTGGTTTAGTGCCTAAAACCTTCATGTTTATCTTTGATTTCACTTCCTAATCATTTACCTAAGCCAAGTTTTAATGCCTAGTAGAAGTCCTATTGATCTTAGAACGTAAATTCGCGTAGTGGAGAAAGTGTGAACATACAAGCCTATGACCACCATCATTGATGGATTTCTTTGGAGGTTATCTTGGAGTGTTTTAGGGTTAATGTTTATCTAGCAACCGAGTAGTTTGTTAATGCGCCGTTTATTTAGAACCTCTACTTTTGTTTTCCTTATTTTCATTTATTTTGGATGCCTTGTTTTAAGATTTAGAAATTAGTAGACTTTTATTATGTTTTAATGAGATTTTTAGGGTTCCATTTTCAAATTTTCTATTGTGCACTTCTCACCCCACTAGTTGTTAACATAGGAATTAGGATAGTTTAATTTTTCATGTTTTGTTTTTCTTAATTATGCAACCTTCATCTTCTTTGTTTTCATTCCCTAGTTCTTTAAGTTTTATTTGCTTGAGGGCAAGCAAATACTCTAGCATGGGGGAATTTGATGACTTATTTTAGTCATCGTTTTTGGGATAGTTTAGTATGCAAAATTCCTAGTTTAATTATATGTTTCAAGTATTTTTATGCATGTTTTGTTTTATTTCTTCTTAAAGTCTTGTTGTGTTAGGATATTATAATTCCTAGTTTTATTATAGTTTTATTTGCTCATTATGTTGCAATTTTATTTTATTATGTTTTGATATAAAAATCTATAGTTTTAGTATAGGTTTTATGTTTTATGATTACTAGTGTTTTGTTATGAATATAATTAATTAATAGTATGTTATGTTTGTTATGTTTAGTTTAGTTTTAACAACTAATATTATGTTACTTATTTGTGTTATGTTTTGTTATATAACTAATGTTATTATACTTTATTTTCTTGTAGGTCCATGCTACATGATGCAGCCCACTTCATGGTGAACCCGAGCCTCCACTTGAAGCCAACCCACATGCAGCCCTTGAAGTTTTGGAGCAGCCCGGCCCCTTCCCTTGAAGCCACATGATGCAAGCCAAGCCCTCATGGTGAACCCGAGCCCATGCAACCAGCCCACAAAGTGCAGCCTTCTTCAAGTTGGTCGGCCCCCTCCAAATGCAGCAGCCCACTTAAATTGAGCAGCCCATTTTAATGATGCAGCAGCCCAAACCACTTCATTTATGCCACATTGGAGCAGCTCGACCCTCTCCAAGTGCAACCCAAGCCTCCTCCAAAGTGCCACCCGAAAATGCATGTATCAAGCCACCTTGCATGGCACCCCATTAAGTGCATGGTCGGCCACCTCATGCTCTCCACCTCACTTAATTTCCACATGCATGAATCTCTCATTTATGCTTGGTCGGCCCCTCTCCCCCCCCTCTTTATTCCTCATTCATCCCTTGTTTCCCTCTCTCTCATTCTCATTTAAACTCATACATTCCCCTCTTATTTTTATTATTATTTTCCTTTTTATTTTCCCAAAAGAAAGTGCATGTATTTAGCTTTTTTCTCTCTCCCTCATTAAATGATGTTCATGCACTCTCCCCTACACATGGCCGGCCACCCCCCTTGGCCTCCTCCTCTTCATTTCATTCTAGATCCTTCTCCATCTCCTATAAAAGCCACCCCATCCCTCAAGCCAAAGGGAGAAAATTTTGGGAAGTGAAGTTTTAAGTTCAAAGAGAGTGTTGAGTTGGAAAGTGGAGAGTGTTAGTGAGTTGTTATTTTCTTTCATTATTGTTGTAGTCTTTTCATTTTTGTAATCCTTTTCTTTCAACTTAATATAATATTGTCCTTTTTAAATATTGCGTTCTCTTTTATTTGTGCAAGTAATGAATATGAATTCCTTTCATCCTACTTTGATTTCAATTTCAATTATGCGTAGCTAATTTCCTATAGCATTCGATCGTGAGGATCCATGAAGTGAGATGAGAGTTTTTTTTCTTTCTTAGTTTTATTTTTGTTATTTCATGCTTGATCCTTCTTTGATTTATTTTGCGTCGACTCTGTATTTCCGGTATACGGTAGTAGACCTTGTTCTCATTTCATAGTAGTCGAGAGACTCATGATTTGAAAGATCACTCAAAGAAGGAAGGAGTTGAACGCAATCCTAGAGATAGGACGACGTAAATCCTCCGGATTGGAGTCAAATCTAATAGTGCGGATCACCTCGATAATGCAACTTTAGGCTTCTTTGGTTTGTAAAGAGATTTCGATCGAAGAGTCTATACGTTAGGAGACCTAATGCTCTAATGAGATTTTGTCTTATTTTCGGATCCGTCACGGTCGAGTATGATTTGCAAAATTAAAACTATCTTTATTTTTATCTCTCTCATCTAATTTCATGGTGAATCATTGATCGAATGCTAGCTTTTTATTATAAGTTTTTCGTCTCGCAAGTTGTCTTTTGTTTTATTCTAAAAAAATTCTCAAATCCCATTAGTTTTCTGGTAGGATAATAGTTAGAGCGTGAGTAGAAGTAATTGACAGCCCCGTGTTTAAATACGACCTTGGTACTACGATTCGACAGGTACGCTTGCCTGTTCGGGTTTTGGCCCATCACATTCCTAAGTGGACATTCATGGGTTCTTTTTATGTTATAACGGTGACGCACACGCATGTGCTCACCACCCCTTAAAATAATTCGTCCACGAATTCATTTAAGTTGACCGAAACCAGTAGTCTGATACCAAATTATAACACCCCCTATCCGTCACATAGAATATAGCAGTAGGTCCGGCCGGGGCCCGACGCCATATAACACAGACAGACCGGAAGGTTATGTAATGGAAACCATCCTGCCAATAACCAACGTCCTACACAGAGTACATTCTAGCAGAAGTAATTTAAAAGTTGCAAAATAAGAACCCAGCCAAAGTATGAATGTCCACTACACAAACCCAATAGGAATGAACGTACAAATACACAAGTACATGGCCTTATGGCCTTACAATAGTTTACTCAAATATAAGTGTCATCCAAACCTCAGCACGCAGGCTGGTCATACATGAGAATAAAAGGAAACACTCATAATTAGGCCTTCGAGCGCCGGCTCAGCAACAAGGGTTTTTGCACACTATTTACCACTAGGCTCCGAAGCACCTGCAAGCAACAATCCACCGAAGCGGTGGCAAACAAAAGCAACGGTCAGCTAAAGCTGACAAAATTATAACGACCCTACCCCTAAACTCGGGGCGGCAATGCTCCTTCCCTGCAGTGCATTAGTAAAACCAAGCAAGATAGTGAAAGTACAATTTAAGCACACTTCACCATAGGCGTAGGAACACATGGCCACACACCTCGTGCTCTCAGGGCACTTATACGGTGAACTCGGTCAACCACCTCCCCTAGGACGACAAACTCGTGAGCATTTGAGTCTTTCCGGCAAAAGACACGTCAATTGAAAAGATCGACAGCCTCGGACCCGCCCTCTATGACATCGGTAGGCCCCTAAAACCGAACCGCATAGAGTGGGAACGGTTCCACTCGACCTGTTGCTCACCTCGCTACGACAATTTAAGTCATCGGCGCGGATCAATCTTCCCCGAAGCCCGAGTATCGAACACACAATATTATATAACCCAGTTATATACAAGTTGGATCCCATGCCACTAAGATGGCAGAACCACGCTTCTGCCCAGTCTTCCGGGTGCACCTTGAGGTTAGTCCCCAAGGCTCCCTGTTGTAATCTACCGCGTAGAAAACCCGAAAAACAACCATCGGCGCGGAGTCTTCTCCGGCCATTCATGCATTGCAACATCACCGATCCAGACCAACTCGTCCGGGTAGGCTTCACACATCATGCCTATGTCCGTTTCTCTACTATGGACTTTACATGCAAAACAATGGGGACTATTCATGTCTACCTGAAGGAACACCTCACACTCACCGCATACTCGCGAGAGCGGGCTTCCTATGCAAGGGATAAGAGGACTTCACATGTCTAAGATGAGAATCATTACCCTAGCATTCCTCTTCGGCGCCATGAAGATCTATGCAGATGAAAAACACCGCAACATCCTCGCCTCCATAGATCCAAACTCGGCTTGCGACTTGGGGCTCAGAAGCTCCACCGGTGGCCGGATCTCTCCTCCTTCATCTTCCTTGCTCTCCACTCTCTCTAGAACTTTAGAAAGATAAATATAAAATAGAATGAGGGTTTCTAAACCCTATTCCCAGGTATATCCCAGCAAGGACATCCCTGAGCCATTATATCCCAAAATAAGGAAACGGACGGCCACGATTCGCGCTTAAAAACAAAAACCTGGGCCGAACACGTCTTATTACACGCCCGTGTCCAAGGCCGTGTGCCTCATTCGACGTCGAAACCGTCGCATCCCGAAAAGTACACGTGCGCGTGATACGCCTGTGTTAGGATTGACATGCATGTGTCATCTAGTACATGCCTGTGTCATCCAGTACACGCCCATGTAGCTGGGCGTGTTCCTCCATCGACACAGGACCAACACCAACCCAAGGAGAACACGGGTATTTGACATGCCCATGTCCCATTTGACACGCCCGGGTCAAACCTGAACACGCCTGGGCTCCAGGCCGTGTTTCTCCCGCGACACAACTCGACCAACTACCCAAGTAGGACACGGCCTGGGACATGCCCGTGTCTCAGGCCGTGTTCGTTATTCGATGATCGTCGACTGCAATTTCGTCGACCACAAGGCCACTGTTGAACCCGAGCACGACACGGCCCTAGGACACGCTCGTATCCCAGGTGGTGTGACCCCTACCAGTTCCAAACTTGGCTCAAAACGCTATCCGTCCCTCTTTTGAGTTTTGGGGCGTTACAATAATGGCCTGAGGCAACCAATGCCTACAGATGATCTCTCCCCAAATAAAGTTCCTGATGACCTGGGAGGTTACCTTTGCCAACGTATTGACCTCTAGCCACTTTGATAAGCAGTCGATCATGAAAGATATGTGTTAGATCTGAAATACTCTAGAGGGGGGGGGGGGGTGAATAGAGTATTCTTAAATCCTTAAAATATTTTACAGCTTTTGCTGTAATTGTGAAAGTGCATAAACAACTTAATAAAATATAAACACAACAATCCTAGAAAGCACAAACACAGCAAGAACAAAAAGAAGGGGCAACCAGACAACACAAGAAATTTATAGTGGTTCCCCAACCTGGGTACATCCACTCTTCTACCACCCTGGTAGGAATCCACTCAGATTTTTGATCAGGTGCCTGACACCAATGAGCTTTTGATCAGGTACTCAAAAACCAAACCTCAAGTCTTTTGGTCAGGTGACTTGCAACCAAGAATAACTTTTGAAGGGAGTTATAACCCTTTATACCGTGGGGGGTGGGGGGGTGGGAGATGATATTGTCTTCTCTTTCTCAATACACAACTGAGAAGACTTGTGGATATAATTTTAGCAAATGGCTCCCCCTGTGATGTAGAATGGTTCAGGGAAATTTGGAGCTTTACTTCAGGGTGATAGGTCTTCAATCTTTAAGCGTTGACCAGAAAGATCTTCAGGAACTTCTTGACAGATGTAATAGTTGTTGTCCTTTGAAGTGTCCTGGAGAGTTGAAGAATGAAGACTCTTGATTTTGATTGATTGTTCTTCTTCTTCAGGTAGCAGATGTTCTTCTGGTCTAGGGCTTCTTGAGTTACTGTATCAGAGTTCTAAGAGGGAGAGCTGAGAGTTTATTATTGCAGACTGATTGTGATTTTTTTTATCTGTGTGTCTATGTTCTATTCTTCTGTACAGGAAAAGAGAGAAGATCTCTTTTTTATTTCCTGTCAAAATTATCCTTCGAAATTTGAATTCCTCTATAATCAATGCTGACGACCTTGAGAATAAACTGCATTGATTTATTTCCCCAACTGTCCATGGAAAAATGGCAAGCAATAATCCTGGAGAAGACCATAATTAATGATTTATCTAACAGTTATATTCAGAGAATATTGAAACATTAATTACTCAGGAATTATTGCATTAGGAAAGGGACAGAAGACTGGAAATGACTAAGTCTGGATTCATCGAACAGATAACAGAAATTGTCGAGCCGAGTCCATAGTTCATCGAGCTGAGAAGCTGTGTTCGTCGACCAGATGGCTTCTGTTCGTCGAGCTGAGTTCCAAGATCATCTAGCTAAAATAGAACTGCACTCTCTAGAAACTTTGCCTATTCTGTGTATGAAGTTCGTCGAGCTGATAACTGGTTTCATCGACTGAAGTTCAGCAAAGTATTTCTGGACTTAGAATATTTCAGATGCTTCTGGAATGAAGTGTTGAAGTGAATTATCCAGAATTCGTCGACCTGAAAATTTGTTTAGTCGAGCTGAGAACTACTAACTGCTGCTTCATAACTTTTGCCAAAGTGGTCAAAGTTTGTTGAGCTGATAATCTTGAATTCGTCGACTGGAGATGATTCTGGACTTAGAGAAATGGAGAAACTTCTGGAATAATAAGTTGAATTAGAGAACCCAGAAGTCATCGACCAGAGAACTAAGTTCGTCGACCTGAGTCTAGAGAACAAAGTCTGGACTTAGAATGCTGAAGGTAGAGTCCAAAAATCGTCGAACTGAGAATCAAGTTCGTCGAGCTCAGCTCAGAGAATTCTCTCTGAGATCGTCGAGCTGAGCATGACAATTGTCGACCTGAGTTCGACGAACGTCGAACTCATTTTACTGAGTCTTTGAAATCTCTAAGTCTTTGAAGTCTCTGGCAGTCTGATGATGGCTGGTCCATGAAATGTTTAAACTATGGACTTAGCCTAGACTCTAGGACACAACTATGACCCTAGCTATACATGATGGGTCACAAGATCCTAACTTAGTGAACATAGCCCAAATCAAACTATGGATCCAACAATCTCCCCATATTTGGGTGAGATCACTAATTACAGACTCAGACTAAATTGAAAATAAACAAAGCAGGAAAAACATATATCTGGCAGAGAAAAATGAACACATGCTCAGAACTTATTTCTTTTGCTTCTTCTCTTTTGACTTTTCTTTTTTGATCTTGTCTCCAAGCTTAGTAAAAACAATCTCTCTATTTGGATCAGAAGCTTGCACTTTGGTCATGGTCATCTCAGCAGCCCCTATAATCTTCAAAGATGTGGCTCTGGGGACTACTGCTTCTGGGTGCAATTTCATATAATCATCAACATTGAAAAACTTGTTAGCTTTCTCAAACCTCTTAAGCTCTTCTTTCCTGTATTTTGACATTGTTGTGTATTCTGAGGGATCCTTTCCTTCAGCTCTGGCCTTATTGATCATAGAAAGTCCAACAAGTTCTTGGAACCTAGCCATCCTAGCTGAAGTACCTGTTTCTGGATCTTCAAAGGGTACTGGAGGAGAAGGAGGTCTGTTGGAGCTTTCAACTTGTTGATGTTGCTGCTTTTGTTGAGGATGTTGCTGCTGTTGATGAGGCTGGTGCTGCTTGCCAGAAGGATATTGTCTTTGCTAGCTGCTTTTTGTGGATGAGGACCTAACCTGATGTCTTTGATAAGTTTGAAATTGGTTATTCCTTTGAGAAGATGTTCCTGAAGCACCAGCAGCTGGAGGAGGAGGAGGAGGGTCCCTTCTATATTTCTGAGTTGGAGGAGGGGAGTATCTTCTGCTTCTCTTCCTCTCTTTCTGTTCATTTTTAGATAACCACATCCAAGCTGGCATCCCTTTATATGGAGTTATCTTCTGAAGAATATAGTAGGGAATGTCATTGGTTGGATTTGGTTTAGGAGCAGGAGGAGGAGGAGGTGCTTTCCTCTTCTTAGATATTTTCTTCTTCTTTGGATCCTCATCAGAATCCTCATCCTCCTCCTCCTCCTCATCATCAGATCCCTGAGGATTATCATATATATCATTTAAAGCCTTCAGGGCCTCAGTATAGATAATAGGCTTTTCAGTTTTAGATGGAGCTGGAGGAGAACCTTCAACAGGAACTGGAGAACTAACTCTGACAGTGCTTTCAACAGCTGCCTTATTCTCTTCTTCAATGTCAGCCAAGATCAAGGCATCAAGATCTGGTATTGGAGAGTCATCCATAACAAAACTGGGGGCAGAAATAATTGCTGGAGGGGATGGGATAACTATAGGTTTTGGAATAACAAAACTGTCTCTTAGTTGCTTGGCAACTTTAGGACTAATAGGGGAAGAATATGGAACAATAGCCAAAGATGGCTTAGTATAATCTGCTGGAGGGAAGCTCAAAAATGCAGTATCAAAAATTTTCAACAAATATTCTAAATCTACTGTGGGATTAATGATGAAATCACCAACAGTAATGAACTCTTCTGGAGCCGACTCTTCCATATCCATGTCAGTCTCAATAAAATGAATGAAATCAATAAAATCTGTATCTTTTGCTGTTGCTGCCTCTGCATTTGCTGGAGCTGGAGCTGCTGAAATTGAAACTACTGCTACTGCTGGAGCTGCTGCAGCTTCTTCATCAAGCATCTCCCCCTGCCTGGTTTCAGTAATAACTGGAGTCAGGCCCCTAAATGAAGAGGGAGCAGCAGAAAGGGCAGAGATCTGGGCAGAGAGAGAGGAAATGGAAGTAGCAAGAGGTATAATGGCCTCTATTATGAGAGCTTTGAGGAGGGGTGTGATGAGAGCAATGACAGATGAGATGGTGGAGGGATCCAGTGGTGGAGTTGCAGTTGGTGTTTCAGATGGTGGTTGGATGGAAATATCTGGAGGGATGGTAGATGTTGGTGAGGATGGAGGAGGAGCATCTTGCATTTGGAAATCCTGTGGGGATTGATTTGGAGGAGAAGTGGGAGGGGATGACAGTAGATTGAAGGATGTTATGGAGGACAACTGTGGTGGAAGAGGAGATGAAGGTGGTGTTGGAGAAGGGGAGGGTTGATGATATTCCTGAGTAGGGGATGAGGGGATGTTAGTAAGATCTAGGGGTGGAGAGGTGGCAGGGGAGGTAACAGGAACAGTTGGTTGTGGTTGTGGTTGTTGTTGGGGTGGTGGAGTAGAGGATATCGTGGAGGAGGGTTGTTGTAGAGTCTGATGTTAAGGTGGGAGGACTATTGTGTGGGGTGTAGAGGGTAGTTGAGTTTGGAGTGCTGTAAGAGATGGGGATGAGGGTGGAATGATCTCTTCAACAGGGTGGGGAGTGGCTCTAACAGCCCTTGTGCTTTCAGAAGCTATGGTGGAAGAGGTTGAAGCCTTAGAGGGCTTGGAGATTGTCCTCTCCCACCTGCTAAACAAGGCACAGGTTAGCCTTTTGCTGGCATTTATGAATATAGTCGGGGAGACTAGTGATTCAGCAGCCTTTTCCTTTAAGAAGATCCCTAGGATCCTTCCAAAACAAACTTCCTTTTTATTATTCTTTTTCCTGATTAGATCAAAGATGATCTGAGCCCAAGCCACTTGCTTATTATTAACCACTGCACACATAACCAGAAACTGATGCCTGGTTATATAATCATGTGCAATGTGCTTGCCTAGCAAGACTTTCCCAACAATATCTGCCAGAAACTTATATTCTGCAGATAAGTGCTTCTTCAACAATTTATTAAGGTTATCTCCAGCATAACCCATCATGCTTAACATCATATCATATTCCTCATTCTCAATTTCTAGTTCATCTTCTCCATTACTCAATCCAAATATTTCAGTCAAAACGGCAGGAGATAGAGAGATGGCTTTACCCGCAATTGTTCCAATCATGGTATTCTCCTCTATAGTGGAAGATGTGTAGACCCATTCTCTAATCTCAGTTCCAGATATTTTAATCCTTGTTGTCATCAGATTCTTCAGTTGCTGCTCTTCCAGAAGTTCCAGAATATTCAGAAATATCAGGTCCGAATGCTGACAAGAATCAAAGTCGACATCGAAGCCGGTGTCGAACTTCATCGTAGCCAATGTTCCCCTGGAATCGCCATGAAGTCACCTGCAAGTGAGAAAAGCGGCGATCAAGTACAATGGAACAGAAAGCGCGGGACGGAGGTCGAAGAAAACCTAGATATAAGGTTTTCCAGAATATGAATCGACAAACTCCGTTCCATAAAAATTAAAACATTCTTCGATCTGGGTTCGACGAAATAATTTGGAGTTAAATGATTCGTCGAGCTCAGTCTGAAGATTTGAAGACATTTCGTCGAGCTCCATTCGACGAAAGTTTTCTGAAGTGGATTCGTCGATCTCCGTTTGACGAAAACAACTTCACTTACAAAGAGTTCGTCGACCTCTGTTCGACGGATATCTCCCAAACTATCCCTAGTTCGTCGAGCTCCGTTCGACGAACTCTGGAAAATTCGTCGAGTGCAGACAGAAACTAAACTAAGTCTTCTCCATTGATCATTCCAAGCTGATTTATAATGAACAGATGGTTTCTTTCATCTAGAGGTTTGGTGAAAATATCAGCTCTTTGTAAATCAGTGTAGATATAGACAAGTTTAATTTTGTTTTTGTCTACACACTCTTTTATGAAATGATGTCTAATATCTATATGCTTGGTCCTACTGTGATGGACAGGATTTTGTGCTATGGCTATAACACTTTTGTTATCACAAAGTAGAGTTAAATTATTTAAGTTGAGACCATAGTCTAGTAATTAATTTTGAATCCACAGCATCTGGGAATAACAGCTGCCAGCTGCAATATATTCTGCCTCAGTAGTGGAGGTAGACACAAATGACTGTTTCTTACAAAACCAAGACACTAATCTCATACCCAGGAACTGACAGGTTCCTGAAGTACTTTTCTTTTCCACCCTGCATCCCGCAAAATCAACATCTAAGTATCCAGTTAACTCAAATTCTGATTCAGTGAGATACCATAGGCCTAGACTTGGACAACTTTTTATATATCTCAAAATTCTTTTTAAGAAAAGTAGATGAGATTCTTTAGGGTTCACTTGGAACCTAGCACAAAGGCATGCGACAAACATGATATCAGGTCTGCTAGCTGTAAGATATAATAGGGACCCAACAATGCCCCTATATTATTTCTGGTCAACAGGTTTCTCATGTGGATCAGAGTCTATTACAACATTTGTAGCCATATGTGTTTTCTTTGCTGAGTCATCAACCATCCCATTTTTTTGATAAGCTCTTTTGCATATTTAGCTTGGGAGATGAAGATGCCATCAGGGAGCTGCTTCACTTGGAGACCAAGGAAGTAGGAGAGCTCACCCATGCTACTCATTTCAAATTTGGAATGCATGAGGTCAGAGAACCTCTTGTACAATTTGGAATCAGTAGACCCAAATATGAAGTCATCCACATATATTTCTACTAATAATATTTGGTCCTTATGATGTCTAGTGAAAAGTGTCTTATCTACTATGCCTCTAATGAACTTATGCTCTAACAAAAAGCTAGCTAAGGTCTCATACCAAGCTCTTGGAGCTTGCTTTAGACCATAGTGGGCTTTATGCAATTTAAAAACATAAGAGGGGTGAGTTGGAGAGACAAAACCTAGAGGTTGTTCAACATAAACCTCTTCTTTTAGTACTCTATTCAGGAAAGCACTCTTCACATCCATTTGATAGACCTTGAATTTCTTAAAGGCTGCATATGCAAGGAATATTTTAATTGCCTCTAACCTTGCCACATGTGCAAAGGTTTGGTCATAATCTGCTCCTTCCTCTTGCCTATATCCTTGAGCAACAAGCCTAGCCTTGTTTCTCACAATCACTCCTTGGGCATCCAGCTTGTTTCTGTAAACCCACTTGGTTCCAATTATTGGGTAGTTTTGGGGTCTTGGAACCAAATCCCAAACTCTACATCTCTCAAATTGGTTTAATTCCTCCTGCATTGCAATGATCCGGTGGGGATCTTGCTCTGCATCATGGATGGATAGATGTTCAACCTGAGAGAGAAAACAGGCATGCATCAAATCTTGGTTGAGTTGATGTCTTGTCTGTGCACCTGCTGATATGTCTCCAATCACTTGAGATCTGGGGTGATCCCTTATTGTGACAAGATCAGTGGGTGGAGTTGGTTCTGCAACAGTAGTAGGAACTAATTCCTCTTGTGGAATTATGTTTGCTGTTGGGGGAAGATCAATTCCTTCAGTGCCTTCATCTTCACTTTCTTCAATGACTTGTGGAGAAGAATGTGTTGGAACCTCTTGGGCGAGGTTTAGTCCATCCAAATTCTCACACAAGTGAGGTAGCTGCATGATGTTATTGGTAGAAATCTCTTTCTCCTTGCAAGACATGTTAGCTTCATCAAATGTAATATGAATAGATTCTTCAATTTTTAGAGATGATTTATTAAAAACCCTATAGGCTTTTCTTACTTGGGAATATCCTAGAAAGATTCCGTCTTCAGCCTTAGCCTCAAACTTTCTAATGTATCTTTTATTGTTGTTGTGAATATAACATATACACCCAAATACTTTAAAATAGTTGATTTTAGGTTGCTTCCCTTTAAGTAATTCATACAGAGTCCTGTTCTTTAGTTTATGTATCAGGCTTCTGTTCAAGACATAATTAGTAGTGTTTACAGCCTCTGCCCAAAAGGTTAGTGGCATGTAAGCATCTGCAAGTAATTTACCTGCAGCTTCAATTAGTGTCCTATTTTTTCCTTTCAGCTACCCCATTTTGTTGGAGAGTTCTAGGAGCTGAGAAGCAGTGCATGATACCTTCCTTCTCACAGAACTCATGCATAAGAAGAGACTCAAATTCTATGTCATGATCACTTCTGACCAATGCAACATGAGTAGAGAACTCAATCTGTATGGTCCTGAGAAAATCTGTAAGAACCTTAAAGGTATCTGACTTAGATCTCAGAAAGGACACCCAAGTGAACCTTGAGAAGTCATCCACTATAACTAAGGTGTAGGATTTCCCTTCTAGGCTTTGTATAGCAATGGGTCCAAAGATATACATGTGTAGCAAATACAAAATCCTAGGTGAATCACTTTTCTTAACAGATTTAAAACTAGATTTAGTTTGCTTGCCTAGTTGACAAGCCCTGCAAAGGCCTTCCTTCTTGTAGGGACCAGAAGGTAAACCTCTAACAAGGTTGCCTTTTGATAGCCTAGCAATGTTTTTCAAGTTTACATGACCTAGCTTTTTATGCCATAAATCATTTTGATTACTAGTTATATTAAGTAAGCAGATATCAGAATTGGCAGAAAGAAAATCAACTAAGTATATGTTACCTTGTCTATTCCCAATTAAAATAGTTTGTTTTCCTTATTAGCAACAGTGCAAGAAGATGAGTTAAACTTTACCTGATAACCTTCATCACATAACTGACTTATGGAGATGAGGTTATGCTTCAGTCCTCTGACATATGTCAATTTCTTGAAAGTGACTACTCCAATCTTCACTTCTCCAAAACCTTCAGACTGGCCATATTTTGAATCAGCAAAGATTACCTTTGGTCCCAGCTTGGACTTATAGGTTGTTAAGATATCTTTGCTGCTAGTCATATGTTTGGAGCATCCACTGTCCAGGTATCATGTTTGATTATTTACTGGACAGCTCTTCACCTGCAATGAAAAACAATTAATTGTTCTTGACCCAGGTTACCTTGGGTCCTTTGTATTGTTAATATGAAAAACTAGATATAACAGAGAATTTTGCTTGAGATTTATATCCTAGAGGGTGATATATTCTAGGTAGTATTACCCAATCAGCTACATGGTTAAATGATTTTTTAGAATTATTAGATTTGCAGCTATAATTAACATTCATGTTAAGTCTTTCTGGGTTCGATGAATTTCTGTAAGTTCATTGACCAGAGTTCGACGAATTGGGTTGAGATCATTGATCTCTGCCCAGAGAATGAACATATTCATTTTCTGTGCCCCCACGTTCGTAGACCTCTGCTCGACAAACCATACAGAATTCGTCGATGGCAGTTAGACGAATAATTATAGCTATAGTTTGCGTTCAGCGTTCGTTGAGTGAGGTTTGACGAACTGGCAACATTTCATCGATCTGAGTTCGACGAATTCTGCCGAACCTTGTTTTTACTTGTGGTTTTTTGATTTTTGTTGTTTTGACCTATTGATTTTGGAATATGTTCTTTGGTTTGTTTATAGTTTATTATTTCTTTCCCTTATGTAGAAACAAATTTAATGTGGGTAGTCATAATATTTTTCTTGAGGATGGAGGGCAAACTTGATGAAGCACCCAAGCCCAGCTTGTCATTAAGCCTGACATTTACAGTGCTTGTGATGTCCATCAACTTGAGGCTTCTCCCATTGAGAGTTTCCTCAAGTTGTTTAGCCTCACATAACTCAGTTTTTAATAATATGATTTGTTCATTAGCTAGGGTTAATTCATCCTTTAACTTATTGTTTTCAGAATTAACATTTTCTAGGTTTCCTAATTTTTCCCTAAGAGTCTTGATTTCCTTTTCTGAGTTAATTAAATCTATGCACATGGTCTTGAATTTAGATTTAAATGAGTCAGAACTGTAATCAAAAGAAGATAATACCTGGTCAGCTTCAGATTCTGAAGCTTCTTCATTGTCTGAGTCTTCTTCTTCTGAATGGCTTCTGGAGGCATCAATGGCCATTAGGCAGACTTCTTTAGCCCTTGCCTCTTCTTCATCTTCACTGGAGCTGGAAGATGTCGATTTATCCTCAGTCTCACTCCAGGATTCAGCCACAAAGCCTTTCTCCTTCTTCTTGTATTTGCTAGAGGAAGGCCTGCTGTTGTGTTGTCTTCTGGTATCTTTCTCTCTTCTCTTTTCCTTCTTCTGATCCTATGGACACTTAGAGATGAATTGTCCAGGTTTCCTGCAACCAAAACACACCACTTCTTTAGTTGGTGTTTTGTCATACCTTCGTTTGTCATCCTGCCTTGATGACTTTCTCCTGAAGTCTTTCCTTGCCATTTTGTAGAAACTTTTGGCAAAAAAGACTCATAAGCTCTTCATTTGTGGTTGAAGTCTCTGTCTCCTCGGCAGCTTTAAATGCAATTCTTTGTTATTTTCTTGATGGAGAAGGTGTTTTTGCTCAGCTGCCTCTCTGGATTTTATCAGCTGTTCATAGGACTTCAGCTTTCCTAAAAAAGATTCAGTGGAAATCTCATTTAGGCTTCTGGCCTCCTTGATAGGTCAGATCCTTGAATCCCATGAGCTTGGGAAGCACATAAGGATCTTATCATTAACCTCAGTGAGGGTGATGTCCTTGTCCAAGGTTTTTAGCTCATTGATGATTGAGCTTAACCTATTGTACATATCAGCCACTAACTCAGCTTCTTATTTCTTGAAATTCTCATACAAGGATATGAGATTGGATCTCCTATCCTTTCTTTCATCTGCTGATCCAACCACCATTTGATTTAGGGAGTCCCAAATGGCTTTGGCTGAGGCGCATTCAGCCACTTTTTGAAATATATCATCTGACATTGTTTGTGCCAGTATATTCATTGCCTTGGCATCAGTGATCTTTGCCTTCTTCTGGACTTCAGTCCACTCAGGTGGTGGGACTGCAGTTGTGCTTGAAGATATTCTAGAAGTAGATGCTTGAGGGGGACCTGTAAAAATGGAGTTGTAGATATCTTCATCAATAGAGTTCATGTACAACCTAATTCTTGCCTTCTAGATGGCAAACTTATTCAGATTGCATACTGGAGGTCTGGTGCTTGCATAGTCCTTATTCTGTGTCATGCTGTGTGACTATAAATCTAATGGAAATGAAAAGATAGATCTAACTCAGGATCTTTGGTTCAATGGTTAGCTTTTACAACCAAGGGAATGCTGCTCTGACACCAATTGAAAGTGATGTGTTAGATCTGAAATACTCTAGAGGGCGGGGGGGGGGGGGGGGTGAATAGAGTATTCTAAAATCCTTAAAATCTTTTACAGCTTTTGCTGTAATTGTGAAAGTGCATAAACAACTTAATAAAATATAAATACAGCAATCCTAGAAAGCACAAACATAGCAAGAACAAAAAGAAGGGGCAACCAGACAACACAAGAAATTTATAGTGGTTCCCCAACCTGGGTACATCCACTCTTCTACCACCCTGGTAGGAATCCACTCAGATTTTTGATCAGGTGCCTGACACCAATGAGCTTTTGATTAGGTGCTCAAAAACCAAACCTCATGTCTTTTGGTCAGGTGACTTGCAACCAAGAATAACTTTTGAAGGGAGTTATAACCCTTTATGGAGTGGGGGGGGGGTGAGAGATGATATTGTCTTCTCTTTCTCAATACACAACAGAGAAGACTTGTGGATATGATTTTAACAAATGGCTCCCCCTGTGATGTAGAATGGTTCAGGGAAATCTGGAGCTTTTCTTCAGGGTGATAGGTCTTCAATCTTTAAGCCTTGACCAGAAAGATCTTCAGGAACTTCTTGACAGATGGAATAGTTGTTGTCCTTTGAGGTGTCCTGGAGAGTTGAAGAATGAAGACTCTTGATTTTCATTGATTGTTCTTCTTCTTCAAGTAGCAGATGTTCTTCTGGTCTAGGGCTTCTTGAGTTGCTGTATCAGAGTTCTAAGAGAGTGAGCTGAGAGTTTATTATTGTAGACTGATTGTAATTTTTTTTGTCTGTGTGTCTATGTTCTATTCTTCTGTACAGGAAAAGAGAGAGGATCTCTTTTATATTTCCTGTCAAAATTGTCCTTCGAAATTTGAATTCCTCTGCAATCAATGCTGACGGCCTTGAGAATAAACTGCATTGATTTATTTCCCCAACTGTCCATGGAAAAATGGCAAGCAATAATCCTGGAGAAGACCGTAATTAATGATTTGTCTAACGGTTATATTCAGAGAATATTGAAGCATTAATTACATAGGAATTATTGCATTAGGAAAGGGACAGAAGACTGGAAATAACTAAGTCTGGATTCGTCAAACAGATAACAGAAATCATCGAGCTGAGTCCACAGTTCGTCGAGCTGAGAAGCTGTGTTCGTCTACCAGATGGCTTCTGTTCGTCGAGCTGAGTTCCAAGATCATCGAGCTAAAACAGAACTGCACTCTCTAGAAACTTTGCCTATTCTGTGTATGAAGTTCGTCGACTGAATTTCAGCAAAGTATTTCTGGACTTAGAATATTTCAGATGCTTCTGGAATGAAGTGTTGAAGTGAAGTATCCAGAAATCGTCGACCTGAGAATTTGTTTAGTCGAGCTGAGAACTACTAACTGCTGCTTCATAACTTTTGCCAAAGTGGTCAAAGTTCGTCGAGCTGAGAATCTTGAATTCGTCGACTGGAGATGATTCTGGACTTAGAGAAATTGCGAAACTTCTGGAATAATAAGTTGAAGTAGAGAACCCAGAAATCGTCGACCAGAAAACTAAGTTCGTCGACCTGAGTCTAGAGAACAAAGTTTGGACTTAGAATGCTAAAGGTAGAGTCCAAAAATTCTCAAACTGAGAATCAAGTTCTTCGAGCTCAGCCTTCGAGAATTCTCTCTGAGATCGTCGAGCTGAGCATGACAATCGTCGACCTGAGTTCGACGAATGTCGAACTCATTTTACTCAGTCTTTGAAATTTATAAGTCTTTGAAGTGTCTGGCAGTCTGATGATGGCTGGTCCATAAAATGTTGAAACTAAGGACTTGGCCTAGACTTTAGGACACAACTATGACCCTAGCTATACATGATGGGTCACAAGATCCTAACTTAGTGAACCTAGTCCAAATCAAACTAGGGATCCAACATATCGTAACCAAGAGGAAGCCTCTCTGCCCGCTCGCCGGAGGAAACGACCCGACTAGGTCCATCCCCCAAATGGTGAAAGGCCATGGTGTCGTAATGCTTCGAAGCCGTTGAGCAGGAAAGAGTTGGAGGGGGGCGTAAAGCTGGCACTTTTGACACCTCCTCGCAAACGCTGCCGCATCCTTCCTCAGGGTGGGCCAGAAGTATATCCCTTCCTGACCACCCTTTCTTCCAACATTCTACCCCCCCCCCCCCCACCCCCCTGAATGGCTACAACATTCTCTGGAGTGCACTTCCTACAAAATTTTTGGGATCTCTTCCTCCGCCACACATCGCGCCAAAAGGCTCGATTGCATCTTCCGATGCAATCCCCCTTGATTCATAAGATAGTGAGTCGCTTTGTGTCGAAAGACCTTTGCCTCATTGACCCCTTCAGGGAGCTTTCCTATAGTGAGGATGTTCATGAAGGGATCCACCCATGAGGGTCGTCGATTCACTTCCATCAGCTCCCTCTCCTCGATCGCTGGATGAAATAGTTCGGTCAGGGTTCCCCCTCCCCGGGTTCCAAACCTGGCCAATTGGTCTACTGCTTCATTCTCTTCCCTAGGGATGTGCTGAATTGAGAACGCTCGGAACCCACCGATGATCACCCTAGCCTTGGACAAGTACTTCTGGAGGGTGGGCTCCAAAGCATCATATTATTCGCTGAACTTCGAGGCCACCACCAGTGAATCTGTGAGAACCTCCACGTCATGAATCCCGAGCTCCTTAGCCAACCTCAACCCGGCTATGACAGCCTCATACTCCACCTGATTGTTTGTGACTGGGAAGTGCAGCGCCACTGCTTGCTCTATGGTGACCCCTTGAGGGCTTACCAACACTACACCTCCCCCAAGGGAATATTTCCCCTAGGTTCCGTCAATGAACATCTTCCACACTTTCCTTGGCAGTTCTTCCTCCCCCTCCAGCTCTATGACGTAGTCGGCCAAGAAGTCAGCCACGGCTTGTACCTTGATGGAGTGCCTTAGCACAAAGGAGACATCAAACTCGTTGAGCTCAATGGACCACTTGGCCAACCGTCCTGAGTGTTCCACCCCCTCAAAGATCTTACGCAATGGGTGGTCAGTCACCACCTTGATTAAGTGAGCTTGGAAGTACGACCTGAGCTTCCTGGCTGAGACGATCAGAGAGAAGGCCAACTTCTCTAGAACGGGTTAGTGAAGCTCCGCCTTTTTCAAGATTCTACTGACATAGTAGATGGGTAACTGTCTCTACCCTTCTTCCCTTACCAAAATGGAACTCACCACCTCCGCTCCTACCCCAAGGTATAAGGCTAGATCCTCTCCTTCCTTCGGGCTCTGTAGGAGTGGCGCTTGGGATAGTTAAGCCTTCAATGCCCGAAAAGCCTCCTCACATTTCTCCGTCCACTCAAAATTTTTGTTCCCAAGAAGCATTTTGAAGAAGGGTTAGCACTTCTCACTGGCACAGGAGAGAAATCAATTCAGCTCGTCCAGCTTCACTGTCAAGCGATGAACTTCCTTGGCATTACGAGGCGATTCCAATTCCACGATGGCCTTCACCTTATCCGGGTTAGGCTCGACCCCCACCGAGGTGGGGAGGTTTCAGAGGAACTTGCCATGGCTTCCCCCGAAGACACACTTCTGAGGGTTTAGCCTCATCTTGAACTTTTGTAGGGTCTCGAACGTCCCCTCCAAGTTAAGTAGGTGTGAATCCATATCCCAGCTCTTTACCACGCAGTCATCTACACAGACCTCCAGGTTCCTACCCCTCTGATTTTTAAACACTTGATCCATCATTCACTGGTACGTAGCCCCCACATTCTTTAGCCCAAGGGCATCATTTTATAGCTGCAGTATCCCTCCCTTATGATGAAGGAGACATCCTTGACGTCGGGGGGATGCATGTGGATCTGGTGATAACCTGAAAAAGCATCCAAAAAACTCATAATAGAAAAACCGACCGTTGAATCAACCAGCGCGTCGATTCGATACAGGGGGTAGCAATACTTATGGCATGATTTATTCAATAAAGAGAAATCTACACACATGCGCCACTTCCCATCACCCTTCTTTACCATTAACACATTGGAGACCCAGCCTGGGTACTTGATCTCCGAGATAAAACCTGCATCGAGAAGCTTCTTGATCTCCTCGCGGATGGCCTCCTCTAGCTTGGTAACAATGGTCCTCATCTTCTGGCGGATGAGACACATCTTGGGATCCAGGTTCAGACGCTGGCAAGCCACATCAACGTCAATGCCCAACATGTCCGCCACGCTCCAGGCAAAGATGTCAACATTCTTTTGGATGCACTCCTGCATCCTTGTCTAGTCTTCTGGGAGCAATCCCCCGCTGATCCTCACCTTCTCTACCTTCCCCGCCTTGCTGATGACCTCCATCTCCACGACTTCCTCCACCAGCTCCAGCCGGGATTGCTCCGTGCCAGCTCCTTACTCATCTTCTCTCAACTCCTCCTAACCTTCTCCCCTCTCAACCTCCATCGCCTCCAACAGGCCTTCCCCAGGCAACTCCGCTCCTTCACCCCTCTGGATCTTACCTTTAGCTTCTCCCTCTACCCCCTGCTCCTTGCAGTCTTCTCTCCAGCCTCACCTAGGCTTACCACTCCTATCTCCTAAAACACTTCTTCAGTCTTCTTCCCAGCCTCTCCTAGGCTCATCTCTCCTTCCCTCGTTATCTTCCTACAAGGCTCTCCTAGGCTCATCTCTCCATCCCTGCAGCTTCCTCCTCCATTGCCATCTCCTTCTCCAGCTCCCCTGCCTCCACCATCCAAGAAATGGTATTGACGACAGTCACATAACACTGCCTCGCCACCTTTGGATCCCCCTCATCCTGACCTGCACTCCTCCACTACTGAACTTTAGGCATTGATGAAATGAGGAGGGAAGCAATGAAAGGCACTGATAAGTGGTCTCCTAAAGATTGCGTTATAGCTGCTCGGAGCTTCCACAATAACGAACCGACAGTTCCTCGATACCCCCCCCCCAACATCACATGCAGCCCTAACCCTCTACCCCTCCTTCAACTTCCTTTCGCTCCCCCGAGAACCCAAACCACGGTCCATCTGAGGCTAGAACCCTCCGAGCTTCCACCTTCATCTCGTCAAAGGATTTCTTGAATATTACATTCACAGAGCTCCCGTTGTCAACCAGAATCCTGGAGACCGTGAAATTTTCTACCGCCGTCTGGATCACCAAGGCGTCACAGAACGAGTCTTCGTAGTCGGGCATGTCCTTTACTGAGAAAGTAATTTTTTCCCCTCTGGGGGGGGGGGGGGTAGGGTCTGGGAGGTCGAGGCGACACTCCTTCTATATATGTTTTGGAAGCTCCTCTTACGAGTGGCTTCGATCCCCACACCCCCATGGATCACCCTGATCCCTCATCGAGCTCCCACGCCCACCCGATCTTCACATCTATCCTCTCCTCATCATTACAAAACTTCCTCAATCCTGATGAGCGACTGCTGTGGGACTTGTCCCCTAGCCGCTCTCATCTTCAGAAACTCCGAGCAGGTGATTATTTCATGACCCACCTCCTGGTGAAAGTCACAGAAGGGCAATGCTACCTTGCCATATCTCCTCCTCGCTCCTCCCCGAGATCCTCTCCTTCCTCCTCTTCCCCTCACTATCTCCATCGCTTCCTGCTATGGCGGGAGGGGGCCCCTCTGTCCCTGGCTCCAGGTTAGCTGGTTGAACCTCCTCTGCTCACGGTGGTTGTCCCTTCCTTGGAAACCACCACCCTATCCCAGAGTGTGTCCCTCATGGGGCCTCCAGCCCAACCTATTGATTGGCTCTCATGGCCCCCAACATTGCTGCTGCCCCTGCCCTCATGGTTCCTCTCTCCTTCTCTCCTCTCTCTGCTCTCTCTGTCTCCCTGCTCCTGATTCTTTCCCATCATCTTCCGCCAACTTGGCCAACCTCTTTGAAAATGCCGGATTGGCCGCCTCGATCTTGATTTCCTTTGCCGCCCGCTCCATCAGATCCTCGAAGGAGAGGGGGGAACTCTCTTCAGCTCCATGCTAAAGAAGCTAGGCCTCAACCCAAGGTTGAAGGCAAGCATCACCGTGAACCCCGATATCTCTTGAACCTGCAAAATCTCCTCATAAAACCTATCAACATAGCGTCCCATAGTATCCTCCAGCCTCTGCTTGATGGAAAACAAGCACTCTGCCCCCTTCTTCCTCTTCTTAGACGTTGATAACCTTAGAAAGAACCCGCGTTGCAGATCCTCGAAGTAGTAGATCAAACTCGCAGGCAACTGGTGGAACCATTCCCTGGCCTTCTCCTTCAGAGTGATGGCGAAGAGCCTACACTTGAAGGCATCCGACATTTGCCTGATCGAAATGATATATTCAAACCACGACACATGATGTGTGGTGTCGTCCCTCCCCGTATAGTAGGTCATGTCTAACTCCCGGAACCCCTCCAGAACTAGAGCTGAGAAGACAAGCTCACTAAAGGTGCTCCCACCCCCTGCCTGCCGAGAGGGTTTGCCACGCGACCCCGGCACGCTTGCCCTTTCCGCATTGGTCTGTCCCGGTAACATCTCTCGCCTAGGGACATCCTTTTCTGCCATCTCTGTCGGAACCTCCTTCCTGGGGAGATACCCGGGAGCATTCTTTCCCAATGACGGAGCAGCCACCATCGGGACCTGAGGAGTCTCCCACTCGCCTCTTACCGGCAAGGCTAAGTGGATAGTCTGGAGGACTTCCCATCTGAAGTATTCCAGCATCCCCAAAGTCACCCCACTTCCTTGAGAGGGAGAACCCCCCGAGCCAGCCCCTTCTCCTTCGTCCCTAGCAATGAGACTTAACTTAGGACTATCTGTAACATCTACGGTCCACGCTCACCGTACTAGAAATGTTGTGGCCAAAAACTAGCCTTAATGAGAGTTCAGACCTTGGGGTGTAGCTAACACCTACTTCTCCCAAATCCAGCCCCCTGATTAACAACAAAGAACTAGAAACTAGCCCTAAACCTCAGCTAGGAGGTCCCTCCACTAACCCAGAAGATCTCTGAGCGCTTCCCCTCTAAAGTCAATTGCTGGGCTAGGAGAACCTTAGAAAGCTCTAGAAGGAAAAATGAGAGTATGAGAAAATCCTGCCTTCTGAGGTATCGTGTGGGTCTATTTATAAATTTTCAATATCTGGTCTGCAAAAAGCATAATTCTGTTGCCCTAAAATTACTAAAATGCCCTAGACTGGTCTGCGAATAGCCAAACTCCGCTATTCTGAAGAGCTAAATGCAGACCCTGGGGTATTTCGGTAATTTCACGTCTGGGTTGAGCGGGAGCATTGAGTGGAGAAGCGTCACTCAACGCCAAGGGCTCCCAGAAGCATTGAGTGGAGAAACATCACTCAATGCCAAGGGCTCCCGGGAGCGTTGAGTGGAGAAGCATCACTCAACGCCAAGGGCTTCTAGGAGCGTTGAGTGGAGAAGCATCACTCAAAGCCAAAGGCTTCCGGGAGCGTTGAGTGGAGAAGCGTCACTCAACGCCAAAGGCTTCTAGGAGCGGTAAGTGGAGAAGCATCACTCAACGCCAAAGGCTTCCAGGAGCGTTGAATGGAGAAGCATCACTCAATGCCAAAGTCTTCTTAGAGCGTTGAGTAGAGAAGCATCTCTGAACGCCAAGGGCTGACGCTAGAATTGAGTGGAGAACCATCACTCAATGCCAAGGGCTTACACCGGACCGAGGAGCGAGCCCTTTCGCCTGCCCGGGGGCGGGAGCCTTCCCTCTTGCCCCTATTCAGCTATGGCCTAAACCTTAACCTGCTCGACGAAACTAACATGAGTCGAAGGCTCAGTTCGACGAAATTGCGTTCGACGAATAACATTCGACGAATAACATTCGACGAATGGTGTTCGACGAATGGCATTCGACGAATGGAGTTTGACGAATTAAGGTTCTCAGCACATCCAATTGAACCTTCGCGATTCGAAGAACTAGAGCTCTATGAATGGCGCTCGACGAAATGGCGTTAACCGACCCCTGGGCGAGAGTCATCCCGCCCACTTTCTTCTCTAATCCAGTTTGAAGCCCAAAGCTAGCTCAATCCGGGTCCTTGGGGGGTCTTAGCTCCACCCATCAAATATGGGGTTGTATAGTATCGAAACTCAGGACTAGTATCGACACATTTCTCACAAGTTATGTAGAGATAAGAAACCAGCTGTGTCGACACTCGGGACTAGTATCGACACATGTTACACAAGTTATGTCGAGACAATAAGCTAACAGTATCGACATACTTGATTGATGTTGACATCCCAATAAGAGAAGTGTCGACACCCAAGACTGGTGTCGACAGATTCTAAGTACAGAAGTGTCAACACCTTCTTGCAGAATCTTTCAAGATAGAAATTCTTCTAAGTCCAAAATTCGGAGCCTAAAGTTCTGACAACTGTTAGAACTGTCAGATGTCAGTGAGTTAACCGGGGCTGCCATTCACTCTTGTCAAAGCCTATATAAGGAGACCAACACAACAAAAAATAGAGCGATCATTCTTATTCTTCTCATCAAAGTCTGTCAAAAAAATTCAAGAGAATTTTCAAGGTGGAGAGGAGGCAGGTCGTGGATCAACTTCAATCTTCTCCAAGTAAAGTTCAACCCTTCCTTCTCCTTCAAGAAGCTTTGAAAATGCTAAGAAGGGTTGAACCTTTTTTCTTCACAGCCAGTATTAAGGAGAATTTTTCACATCAAGATCTGATCAAGAAGAAGTCACCATTCTCTTTCTTCCTGGGTGACACCTCGAAACTCAAATTCTTTCTGTTATAATAATTTTGTAAGATCTATTAGTAGATCTGAGGTGTAGGAGGTTGATTCCTCTAAGTTGTAAGCCTAAATTATAAAGGCTGAGGTAGGGCTGTGAGCCTGAGGTAAGAGAAGGGGAAAATTCTCTGAGTTGTAGGAACTAGAAGGTTCTGAGATTGTAGGGCAAGGGTTTGTCTAAGTAGTAGAAGTGGAGGTGCACTCTGAGGTAGGGTTCTTGAAGAGGAACCTGAGTTGTAGGATCTTGAAGCTCTGATGTAGGACATTATTTTGTCTGAGGTGTAGGAGCCAGCTGGGCTGTGAGGTGTGAGATCCGAGATCTGAGGAAAGATAAGGAGGAGTTTGGCAGAATATTGTTCATTGCTAGATAGGTGAAGGGGAAAAGTGGATGTACTCATAAATTGGGGAACCACTATAAAACTATTGTGTGTTGTGCTGCGATTTGTGCTCTGATGTGTTCTGTGTTTATTAAATTTGATAGGTGCTGTTTTTAGTAGGTCAACTATGCTCTTAAATACTGTGGTTGGATTAATAAACACATTAAGAATTTTTTGTGACTTAAAGTAGCCAAGATTTAAATTGTACCTATTCCCCCCCCCCCCCCGCCTCTAGGTCACTCTCTATCCTAAACAAACATTTTACAAATGGTATCAGAGGGGGAGATTCACTGAAAAGGCATAACAGCCTAATGAGAATCCTAAGGATTAATAAAGATTAAATCATGCCTCAAAGAGAAAACCATTCCATCAAACTCCCAGTCTACTCTAAAGAAAACTTGGGATTTCGAAAGAAAGAGTTAGACTCTTCATGGAGGCTGCAAATCCAAGAATATATATCACAGTATTGGAGGGACCTTTCATACCTATGAAAGTGTCAATTCTTGATGCCAACATAAGGACACCTAAGACCTACATGAAAATGGACAAGGATTAGATAATTCTGGCCTCTATGGACAAGAGTGCTCAGAATATAATTGTCAGTGTTATAGATGACACTACATTCCAAAACTTGATTCATTGCAAAATATCTAAAGAAATGTGGGAATCATTGATTGTATATATGGAAGGTACTGATGAAGTTAGAGATGATAGAAAATCTCTATTAATCCAGCAGTATGAAGCCTTCAAGCAAGACAAGAAAGACACCGTGGTTGAGAGCTTTGAGAAATTCTTTAGAATAGTGAACAACCTGAGAACATATGACAGAAGCTTCACCAATTATGAAGTAAATGACAAGTTCTTGAGGTCCCTAAATAAGGAACGAGATATCAAGATTTGTGCTTTCAGAGAAATGGGAAACTTAGGCAATATAGACCCTTAGGCTCTATTTGGCAAGCTGCTGTCTCATGAGCTACTACTGAATCTCAGGAAGTCTGAAGAAGACTCAGCAAGAGAACTCAACAGAGAAAGTTTGTGGTCCTAAAGGTTGCAACATCCAGGAAAGTTAGGGAGAAATTTGCTCCCTCAGAAAGACATGATGTAGTCTCAGAATGCACAGAATCTTCCTCATTAGGAGGGAATATGACTGAAGAAGAACTGTCACTCTTATCAAGACAATTCAAGAAGATGTTGAGGAGAAGAAGGCAGGGTAGCTGGAAGGGTCAAGCCGGAGTCTCTTCTCACAAGAAGATAGATCATTTAGAGAAAACCAGAAAAAAGAAATCTGGGGACAAGTATGATTCTTCTCAGAATAAAAACATTAAAACTAATCTGGTTAGCTATTGTTGTAACAGGAAAGGGCATGTCATTTCTTTCTGCCCAGTAAAAAGGGAGGAGAAAAGTCTGAAAATTGGAAGACTGGACAACACAAGAAGTTTAACAAAAGCCTATTGGCCAAGAAGAAGTCCACTCTTTCAAACAATGAGACAGATCCATCAGAACCAGAAGAGGAGGAGACACTTTTGGGTTTAATGGCCATTGAGGAGGCCAGCAACAGAAGAACCACACTGTCAGCCAGTGATAATGAAGACTGTACAGATCAATGGATGATGACCCTAGCAGAAGAAGAAGATCATGATTGTTCAAATTCTGCCAAGGTAAAACCTCTTACTACTAGTCTTGCCTCAGGCTCTAGATCTGCATCAGAGAATAAATTATGTTCACACTCTTCTAATAATAATGAACATGGTTCAGATTCTGAAGCGGATTTCAACAAACTCATCAACAAATATGAGAAGTTGTTGAAGGCCTTGATTACAAGCAAAGTGCTAGTTAAGGAACAAGCCAAAGAACAAGAGTCTCTGAAAGCAATACCTTTATAGTTGGAGAGGTCCAACATTAAATTGGACCTTCAAAAAATGAAGCTCGTAGACTTAACTAATAAAATAGATAGTCAGACTGAGACTATTGTAGAACAAGTCAAGACTGTCAAGGACCTGGAGGCAAAGCTTCTTCAAGAAAGGCAGCTCCTGAAATAGTTCTCAAGACCCATGTCTGTGCTACCAATTATTGATACATTTTTTGCACCATTTAGAAGTGGTGTAGGATATGTTGAGGATAATAAGATCAATAAGAAAACTGAGCCTAAGGTTAAACCCCCCAATGGGTCCAGCTAAGCAACCAGCCAAGCATCTGACTTCTTACAGATGCAAGGGATCTTGTGTTCCTGGACACATGAGTTCTAAGTGCACCACCAACAAGGTCAATAGAGAGCCTTGCTGGAAAGGACAAAAATCTTATGGCTATAAGGCCTACAGACCACCACAATGAGTGATCAATACAAAGAGCTAAGGAATTCTTGGATCTAGTCCCAGTGCACAACACTTAAACCTAAAAGGTAAGGGTATCAATGTTGCACCTCTACCATGGAATCTGAATATCAACTCTAAGTTGCCCAGAAGTACAACTACAAAGGTGAAACCTAAGAGAAGATATAATAGATTTGAATGTTGGTGTTTTGGAAAGGTTGGACATTTTGCCCTAGATTGTTGGTATAATCCAACAACACACTCATTTAAGTCACAGACTCATCTGTTTAGAAAGCCTGTTGTGCTTCACACAGCTAAGTCTAACAGGAACCAAGGCCCCAAAACTATTTGAGTGCCTAATGTTAAATAATTCTGTGATTGAGGGTGGATCCAAGTAGCAGAAAAATGCCAATATGATATATGGACAATGGGTGTTCTAGGCACATGACTGGAACAAGAAATTTGCTAAGGGATTATGCTTCAGTAAAGGATGGACCAAAAGTAATCTTTGGAGGTTCAGAAAAAGCACATACCAAGGGATATGGTAACATTTCTAATAGTCTAGTGACTATCACAAAGGTGGCTTATATGGAAGGATTGAACCACAATCTGATAAGCATAAGTCATCTTCGTGATATAGGTTTTGAAATCATATTCCACGATGGTAAGTGTCTGATAAGGAATGCAAGTGATCAAGCAATCATCTTATCAGGCACTAGAAGTGGCAACATTTATTGTTTAAATTTTTTCAGTATAAATGAGGATTTTCCTGTATGCCTAGTAGCAAGTGAGAAAGACTCTTTGTGTGTGCAATGGCATAAGATGCTAGCTCACTTAAATTATAGAGGTATGATAAAGTTTTTTTCTAAGGACTTAGTTAGAAATAGTCCCCAGCTAAAATTCTCCAAAGAAGGCATATGTTCAGCATGTCAAAAATGCAAACAGACAAAAGTATCCTTTAAGAGCATTCAGTACAAAGACACTGAGAGGTGTATATACTTACTTCATATGAACCTATTTGGTCCTATGCAAATTCTTAGTTTAGGTAGGAAGTCTTACACTTATGTGATTGTAGATGATCACTCAAGATTTGCTTGGGTATTATTCCTAAGGAGAAAGTCTGAAACTCTGAACATTCTTGCTGATTTTGTCAAACAAATTCAAAATGAAAAGGGTTGTTCTGTTGTCAAGTTCAGAAGTGAACATGGCACAAAATTTCATTCTGAAAAAATGACAAATTTCTGTAAAGAACTAGGGATCCTTCAGGAATTCTCCTCTCCTAGAACTCCCCAACAAAATAGGGTTGCTGAGAGAAAAAATAGATCTCTCATTGAGGCTGCTAGAACTCTGCTAAGTGACATATATATCCCAGATTATTTCTGGGCCGAGGCTGTAAACACTGCATGTTATGTTCAGAATAGGTCATTTATCACCAAAAGTCACAACAAGACTCCCTATGAACTAATGAATGACAGAAAACCAAGTCTGTCATATTTCAAGATCTTTGGAAGTAAGTGTTATGTCTTAGACAATGGGAAGCCTTATCTAACTAAGTTTTCAGATAAGTCCTATGAAGGTATTTTTGTAGGATATAGCAATCATAGCAAGGCATATAGGATCTACAACCTGAAACATTAAGTGGTAGAAGAATCAATTATTATTATTTTTGATGAAACTTCTATCTTACATAATATACTACCTCACAATTCAAGTCTAAGAGATGTTGACTCTAAGATGGAAAAATTTAATTTAGGATATTCATCTGATATAGAGTTAGAGGCTAGAAACATTGTAGTAATTATTATAGAAGACACAGTCACTGCCCAGGGGGAGATTCATCCTCCTCTACCTAATGAACTAGGTGATGGTAGGAACCTGACTTTAGCTGTTAGACACCTTAGAGATCATCATATTGATCAAATAATAGGTGATGTCAGGCTAGGAGTGACTACTAGGAGTAGACATCATAATGAGGTGTTGTTCTCTATCTTTCTCTCTCAGATGGAACCTAAGAAGTATGAAGAAGCCAATTCAGACCCCAACTAGATTATGGCAATGCAAGAAGAGCTTAATCAATTTGAGAGATGTAAGGTCTGGAGTATAGTTCCTAGACCTAGAAATCACTGTGTCATAAGAACTAAGTGGATATATAGAAACAAACTAGATGAAAATGGAGTCATAATTAAAAACAAGGCAAGAATTGTGGCTAAGGGGTATAGACAAAAGGAAGAAATAGAATTTGACCAAATCTTTGCACCTATAGCTAGGCTAGAAGCCATTAGATTATTTTTAGCACATGCAGCTTACAAAGGGTATAATGTCTACCGGGTGGATGTTAAATCTGCATTCCTAAATAGCACATTGAAGGAAGAGGTCTATGTAGAATAGCCAATAGGTTTTGTAAATCTTAAACTTAGCTCTCATGTCTTCAGATTACATAAAGTATTATATGGGTTAAAACATGCAACTAGAGCCTGGTATGAGACTCTGTCTACCTTTCTCATAGAGAACAAGTTCTCTAGGGGAAGTTAGATAAGACATTATTCCTAAGGGACATCAAAGGTTCAAGCATCCTAGTCTAGATTTATGTAGATGACATCATTTTTAGTTCTACTAATGAGCTGCTATGTAGAAAATTTGCCAAGCTTATGCAAGACAAGATTAAAATGAGCAACATGGATGAGCTGAAGTTTTTCTTGGGATTCCAAGTTAGACAATCTGAAGATGGTATATCCATCTCCCAGTCTAAGTTCACAAAGGAGTTGATTAAGAAGTATGGTATGGAAAACCTTTCTACCATGAGAACCCCAATGAGCTCCTCAATATCACTACACAAGGATGAATCTGAAAAACCAGTGGATGAATCCTTGTATAGAGCCATCATTGGATCACTCATTTACTTAACAGCTAGTAGACTAGATATCATGTTCTCAACATGTGTCTATGTAAGGTATCAAACAAGCCCTAAAGAATCTCATTATATAGATGCTAAAAGAATACTGAGATATCTAAGGGGCACACCCAATCTTAGGCATTGGTATCCTAGGAATGGTGATTTTGATCTAACTGGATATTTAGATGCAGATTTTGCAGGATGTAAAGAGGACAGAAAGAGTATATCAAGAACTTGTAAATTTTTAGGGAGAAGACTCATCAGTTGGAGCAGCAAGAAGCAAACTAGTGTAGCCATTTCAACAGCTGAGTCTGAATATATATCAGCTGGGAGCTACTGTGCACAGTTACTGTGGATTCAACATCAACTCTTAAACTACAGTGTACAACTAAGTAAATTGGTTATGTATTGTGATTCTATTAGTGCAATCTCAATTGCTAATAATTCTGTTTCTCACGGTAGAACCAAACACATAGAAATCATATATCACTTTCTTAGAGAACATGTTGAAAAGGGAAATATCTGTTTACAATATACTCCAACTGAAAATCAAATTATTGACATATTCACAAAACCCTTAGATAAAAACAAGTTCAATTTCTTCAAGTTTGAACTAGGAATGTTAAACATAGAATACCCATTTTCATTAGTACCTTAAAAAAATCCCTGTTCAACTTGTATAAGTTAAGTAACAAAGTCTACAAACCTAAATAAATAAGATATCATAAATGTCAAGAATATACATTTCAGAAAACAAAATTTTGACTAAGTTAAAATTTGTGTCAAGACACTAGAGAATGTGTCAAGAAAGTTGAGAAAGTGTCAAAACACCAGGAAGTGCGTCGACACTATATATAGTCATGTGTCGAGACTCTAAAATAAGTGTCGAGACATAATGGTGTCGAGACCCTAAGGTATGTGTCGAGAAACATAATCCTTTTGTCGACTTGTGTCGACACATCTCGACAGAACTACTCCCTGTGTCAACACTAGGTGGTTACCTAAAAATTTAGAAAAGTCTAAATGCAGCGCGCCCTTTCGTCTTCAGGGAAGATTTGACTATAAAAGGCGGTAAAAGAGTAGAAGTATACTACGCTTTCTTCATTTCTCGAGAGATTGATTCCTAAGTGTCGAGACCTAGAACTCCGATAGTCGACACATCTCCTTCTAAATTTCTCCACTCTAATGGCCCCCGAGGCTGTTGTTAACATCTTCGAAGGCTATGAACTTGTTCGCAATGGATTCCTCATAGCCACTAATGAAATTAAATAAGTAATAATCCTAATCACGGAAGATGGATTGGAATTCCTGATTTTTGAACCATCTAACATTTGGAAAAGAGAAGTTCAAGAATTCTTCTCCAATGCCCATATGGATTCGAATGCTGAAAAGATTAAGACTAAGGTAAATGGCACAATGTAAAGATCACCACCTAACGACTAGCCAAAGTATTTCACTTGTCTAAGATTGATCAATAAGATCAACTAGAATCTGGCAAGATTGTAGAAGCCCTAGTGTGGTGTGGATTGGCCACAACCACAAGGATTGGAAGCACATTGGCAAGGAAAGTGATGAATTTACAAGAAAATGTTTTGTCAGAGTTATAGGTAAAGTGTTGCTCTGCAAAACAGGAGCACATGAAAAAAATTCTACTTCAATGTTTGAAATAATGACAAGAATTATTTTCAAAGTCAAGACAAACTAGTGCAAGATTGTTTTTGACAAAATAGCATAGAGTATTAAAAATCCCAATATGGGAAGAATTATAAGTCTCTACCTAGTCCAAGTCACTCCTGACAGTCTTGATCTTAAGCTTGGATCAAAGATAAACCACATGAGAAGGATGAACATGTTGATTTTAGCAAGATGGGGAAGAGTCTTGACAAGGGAGATACCTGCAGTTGAGAAGAAGAAGGAGAAAAGGAAGAAGGCTGTAGTTGTGGATGAAGATTCTTCTAGTAATTCCGGAGAACAAGAAAGTTCCAGCTCAGATAAAAATGATGATGGAAAACAAGAGAATTTTTCAAAGACCTCGCTTATAATAGGTGATCAGTTATAGGGGGATAATATACAAGAGAGGCATCAAATTGAGGAGGAGAACCTCCAAGATCTATCAGAACTTGAAATGGATACATTAAATACAAAAATAATGGAAGTTGTACAAGAGATATTATAAATAAAGGTTCATGAAAAGGAAATGCCTGACAGAGAGATAGAGGATGAAATCCCCAAGGAGACTGAAGAAGAAATACTTTTGGATACAAATATACATATACAAGGGGAGATGACTGAACTTCCAGTGGATCTTGTTCCAGATGCTGAAGCTCAGCAAGATGAGATCAACCTGGATACCTCCAACATTGGTGCAAAAGCTGCAAGGATTGAGGGGGAGTTGGCCCCAAATACTGAAATAGCCCAAGAGACAAAATCTGTTGAAGAAGTAAGTTCATCTGAATCTGAGGAGGAGGAAGTCTCTCAGATAAAGACGAGGAAATTATCTGAACTTAAAAAGAGAAGTACAAATTATAAGAAGATTTTTCAGTCTGGCACAACTTCAGCTCCTGCTGTGGATTCAAGCTCAATTCTAGTTCAACTACAGATTATGCTAGATTAACAAAGGAGTCCACTCGAAAAGTATGTGGATGAAAGGAATAAGAAGCTACAATTTCAACAGGCTCAGGACATTAAGTCTATTCGATTTGAAGTAAATCTTTTAAGGACAGATATGACTGATTTCTTCTAGAGGGGAGCTCATATTGTGGTATACCTTGCTAAACAGCAAGAGGAGTCCAAAAAGACTGAAGATGAAATAGTTGTAAAACAAGGCTATGTACTTAAGAATCAAAGAATAATGGATGGGAACATAACTGCAATAAATCGTGAAACACTGGTCAAGCTGACTGAACAAACTGTTGTTTTAGAAAACAAGATAACTTCTGCCACAAAGGAACTGAAAACTCAGCTGACAACTCATTCGGCCTCACTGATTAAATATATCAAAGCTTCTAACAAGGATTTGGATGAACATTTACTGAAAGTAAAGACCACTTTATCCTCAGGATTAAGTTATCTAGATGGACAAATAAGATTTCCCAAGAATGATTTGAGGGATCATATGGAAAGAGAAGTCATAAAGGGGAGAGGGTAATGATAAATGCTAGCTCTGAGCATTCTACTTGGATTTCCAATAGCATCATAGACACTCTTGACCATCATCCCCTATGGTATGATGGAGACCAAACTGCTGAGTATGGTTGTCAATCAGCTCAGTCTGAGCATACTACTTGGATTTCCAATAGCATCCGAGACACTCTTGGCCATCCTCCCCTATGGTATGGTGGCGACCAAACAGCTAAGTCTGGTTTCCAACCAGCTCAGTTCGAGGCCATTCAAAATCCTAAAAATCCTGTCCAATTCATGACAAACCAACTCATTTTGAGGAAATTCAAGCTGCTGTCCAGACCATGTACAGTCCTCCACCACAAGTTCAGAATATAGTATGTGAAGAGATGGAGATGACTACATCTGCTTTACTTAAAGAGAAAGAAGTTCAGATGTCAAAGAAAAGTTTCAGGGAACAAGCCGAAGCTAGGCCTGATTTTGAACAGTGGAGTCCAACCACTTGAAATAATATACTCAATGCATGGAAATCAATCGATACTAATGTTACTGATAGGGGAAAATGGTATATAGAGCAAGAGTGGACTAAGCACTTAAAGCAGCAGGAGGTCATCCAAAAATTCAGAAATGATCTAAAGGTAGGGAAGATCCCAGCCAATTCTGTTGAGCCCAACAAATACTTCCCCAAGCCATATCACTATTATGAAAGACAGAGGCTTAAGGAGGGAAAGATTTCTAAAGCTAAGAATGAAAAAGGCAAAAAGATAGATGATGACAAAGTGCCCGAAGTTAAAGCAAAGATACAATCAGGAAAAGGCAATGTCATTAGAGAGCCAGATCTTTCCAAGTATATTTTTCTTTGAACATTTATAATTTTTGTTTTCAATAATTTTGTAACAAACTGAAAGGTGTGAAATGATAACAAATTGGAATGAAAAGTCTATTTGAACCTGATTATATTTGTGTGTTCATTCCTATGTTCTTTACATTTTTGTTCAACATTTTTAATATATATATTCTTATCATCATATTTTGGTATCATGATGTTCATCATTGAATTGGGGTTATGACTTCTCCAAATAGGGGAAGATTATTGGGTACATTAGGAATTGTGTACCTGATCTGGCGAATCCCTTGCAACTCAATGATATACATAAATTTGTATTGGATGAATGTTGAGTTTACTTATGCAGTTTCTAAGTTGAAGGAAAAATAAACTAAGTACAAATGTGCCGAGACACTAGGCAAGTGTCGAAACCTTTGTAAAAGTAGTGCTGAGACAAGGAATCAAGTTGTGTCGACACTCAGGACTAGTGTCGACAGCCTTATTCAAGTAGTCCTAAGACAAGAAAAGCTGTGTCAACACTCAGGACTAGTGTCGACACACTTCACACAAGTTATGCCGAGACTGGAAACCAGCTGCGTCAACACTCAGGACTAGTGTCGACACATTTCACTCAAGTTATGTCGAGAATGAAAGCAAGCTGTGTCGACACTTAGGACTTAAGTCGACACCATTAGTCAAGAAATCAGCTATGCCGACACTCAGGACTAGTGTCGACATATTTCTCACAAGTTATGCCGAGACAAGAAACCTGCTATGTCGACACTCAGGACTAGTGTCAACACATGTTACACAAGTTGTGTCGAGACAAGAAGCTAGCAGTATCGACACAGTCGATTGATGTTGACATCCCTATAAGAGAAGTGTCGATACCCAGGACTTGTGTCAACAGATTCTAAGTACAGAAGTATCAACACCTTCATGCAGAATCTTTCAAGATAGAAATCTTCTAAGTCCAGAATTTGAAGCCTAAAGTTCTGACAGCTGCTGTCAGAACTGTCAGATGTCAGTGAATTAACTAGGATAGCCGGTCACTCTTGTCAAAGCCTATATAAGGAGACCAACACAACAAAAAACAGAGCGATCATTCTTATTCTTCTTATCAAAGTCTGTCAAAAAAAATTCAAGAGAATTTTAAAGGTGGAGAGGAGGCAGATCGTGGATCAAATTCAATCTTTTCCAAGCAATGTTCAACCCTACCTTCTCCTTCGAGAAACTTTGAAAAAGCTAAGGAGGGTTGGACCTTTTTTCTTCACAGCCAGTATTAATGAGAAGTTTTCACATCAAGATCTGATTAAGAAGAATTCACCAGTCTCTTTCTTCCTGAGTGACACCTCAAAACTCAAATTTTTTCTGTTATAATAATTTTGTAAGATCTATTAGTAGATCTGAGGTGTAGGAGGTTGATTCCTCTGAGTTGTAAGACTAAATTATAAAGGCTGAGGTAGGAGAAGGGGAAAAATCTCTGAGATGTAGGAACTGGAAGGTTCTGAGATTGTAAGGCAAGGGTTTGCCTGAGGAGTAGGAGTGGAGGTGCACTCTAAGGTAGGGTTCTTGAAGAGGAACCTGAGTTGTAGGATCTTGAAGATTTGAGGTAGGACATTATTTTGCCTAAGTTGTAGGAGCCAGCTGGGCTCTAAGGTGTAAGATCTGAGGACCTGAGGAAAGATAAGGAGGAGTTTAACCAAATCTGGTTCATTGCTAGATAGACGAAGGGGGAATGTGGATGTACACATAAATTGGGGAACCATTATAAAACTATAATGTGATGTGTTGTTCTATGCTGTGATGTGATTTATGCTGTAATGTGTGTTGTGTTTGTTAAATTTGATATGTGTTGTTTTTAATAGATCAACTGTGTTCTTGAATACTATGGTTGGATTAATAAATACACTAAGAAATTTCTGTGACTTAAAGTAGCCAAGTTTTAAATTAGACATATTCACCCCCCCCCCGCTAGGTCACTGTCTATCCTAAACAAACACTTTACATATGCCACGACCTCACTAGGGCATGCCCCCCTCGCGCAAAAATAAGCAAAGTCGTGAGCCTACCCGTGCAAATTAGGTATGACTGCGCATGTGGTTTGAATGGGCAAGCCCTTCACTGACCCTGCCATTCTACGTACCATACTCGCTAGAGCCTGCCCCCCTCCTCTTGATTGACCCTTAAAAGTCACAAGCAACCCTTGTGCATACTAAGCCGCGAGCAACCCTCGTGCAAACTAAGCTGCAAGTAGCCCTCGTGCAAACCAAGTCGCGAGCAACACTCGTGCAAATTAAGCCACGAGCGACCATAATACAAACCAAGTCGCGAGCAACCATCGTGAAAACTTAGTCATGAGCAACTCTTGTGCAAACTAAGACACAAGCCAGCCTTGGACAAACCAAGCCGCGATTAAAACCCACACAAAGTAACGCCACAAGTCAAACATACAAACAACATTTGGGCAAAAGAGGGAAGAAAAATCTCGTTACAATAATGGCATACCAAAACACATAAACGACGCACTAACAATGACCATCAAAAGTAAAAGACAAACATACAATAGACTCAACCATAGAAGATATAGGCATACAAGCATAAAGAAAACACAATGTTATACATCAGCCGTATCTACACCAGAATCGGGAATCGGGCTCTCGTCATCTGAGATTTCATCAAAACTAAGACTAGATAAATCACACTTCAAACTTCTAGCTACCAGGCTAAAGGCCTTGGACATCCCATGCATGAGTACGAGCTCGCGAGAATCCTCCATCTGAGGCTCCACCTCTCTAGTCCAAATCTCTTCATGAACCTCCTCGCCAATCAAGAAACAGTCACACATGTAATCCAACGAATCTATATATTCTGCAAGACCCGCATCATTCAACTCTAACATGCAGATTTCAGAGGGAAGCGTCTCCACTCGGGCCTTCGATGCCCCAAGCTCCGTATCCAAACGGGAAATCTCCACTTGGGCATTCTTTAGCATCTGCGCAGTTCTCTCCACTAGATATTTTTCCACCTCCAAAGTCGTTCGAGCGTCCTCCAATTCTGCCATCTGCTCCGACCCAATCAGGCAAAATTGGAGATATCTCTATCATGGTCATCTCTCAAAGTAGCAAGTGAGCTCACCGCCGTCAAAAACTTTTCTTGAAGAGCCAGATATCCGTCTTTCAAGCTCACATAATGATCGTTCCTTGTGACAGCAATATGAGCATGGGCCTCGATCTATAAGGAAAAATAGAGAAAAGTCAGTAAGACACAACAACAACAAAAAAAATCAAAACAAGCAAGCTCACTTACTACTTCGCCCATCGCCTTTAGAGAAGAGGACACCCGTGAAGTAGAAACCTCTAAAAAGGGGCCTAGGGGGCAGAGCATCCCATCACATGAACATCAACCTCAATATAAGAAGTTTCGGCTCGACAACTAGAAGGAACAACCTCATCTATAGAAGACATACAAGGCTCTACACCCTCATCACCACAGACAACTGTAATGGCTTTCCTCTTTCGATCACAAACTGGAGAATTCTCGACTGTCCGCACTAAACCAGAAGAGATACCGCAATGTAGCAAACACTTTTCCTCCACGAATAAGGAAATAATAAAAATATGATTGGCCAGCTCGCGAGGCTCTGCAAATCCGATCATCGGGGAGAACTCCTTCTCCATCCCCTTCTAACGGCTGCAATGGTCCGGCAGCGCATTCCATAATTCTGACAAGACCCAAGAATTTCTAACATATCCAAATAAAGTATTCACGTGACGACGGTCTATCCGGGTTTCGAAATCAAGCCAACTTTTGTTGCTTAAAATCTCAACATGGCCACCACCATCTACTCGAACATCGCAGCAGTCCCTGTCCCGAGCATCGAGCTCATCTCCCCAGGATCTCATCATACAGGTTACAACAATAACCTTGCCTTGCCTCCTGCCTACCCTCGAACTCAGTTCAGAGTATGGCATGTTGAGTCATACAATGCCTAAAGTTAAGAGGAAGATCTAGTCTCCGCATAACAGCTGAGACAAGTGTTATTCTCAGAATAACAGCTGACACAAGTGTTAGTCTTAGCATAATAGATGTTTGTCTTAGCCTAACATCGCACCAGTCCCTGTCCCATGGAATATCTGCCTCACGAAACCTCAACTGGTGGTATCCTGAATGAAGATCAATCTTTGAATACATAGAGCTACCACATAACTGATCAAACAGGTCATTAATCCTTGGCAAGTGATATTTATTCTTGATGGTCACCTTATTCAGCTCTCTATAATCGAAGCAAAGCCGCATCGATCCATCCTTTTTCTTTACAAATAGCACAGGAGCACCCCGCATACCGTAGACCACCTCGACTGGTGCCACACTCTCAACAGAATATTGGGGCTCAGACTGCCCCTCACCACTTCTAGTAACCTATAAGTGTAAAATACACACTTTAGAAACTTTGCAAAAGCAGTAACAACTTTGTATGAACATGGAGGTTCCTCAAACTGGTGTACTTTACTTGTCGGCCCGTTCAAGAACACAGAAGGATCCACTTGTAGTTGTAGGATCTTGAAATTTGAGGTAGGAAATTGTTTTGTCTAAGTTGTAGGAGCCAGCTGGGCTCTGAGGTGTAAGATCAGAGGATCTGAGGAAAGATAAGGAGGAGTTTGGCCAAATATGGTTCATTGCTAGATAGACTAAAGGGGAAAGTGGATGTACCCATAAATTGGGGAACCACTATAAAACTATTATGTGTTGTGTTGTGATGTGATTTGTGCTCTAATGTCTACTGTGTTTGTTAAATTTGATATGTGCTATTTTTAGTAGATCAACTATGTTCTTGAATACTATAGTTGGAATAATAAACACACTAAGAGATTTATGTGACTTAAAGTAGCCAAGATTTAAATTGGACCTATTCACCCCCCCACCCACCTCTAGGTCACTCTCTATCCTAAACAAACACTTTACATATGCCACGACCTTGCCAGGGCATGCCCCCTCGCACAAAATAAGCAAAGTCGTGAGCCCACACACGCAAATTAGGTATGACTGCGCATGTGGTTTGAATGGGTAAGCTCTTCACCGACCATACCTTTCTACGCCTCGTACTCGCTAGAGCCTACCGCCCCCCCTGATTGACCCTTAAAAGTCGCAAGCAAACCCAGTGCAAACTAATCCGTAAGCAACCCTCGTGCAAACTAAGCTGCAAGTTGCCCTTGTGCAAACCAAGTCGCGAGCAACCCTCATGCAAATTACTCCACGAGGGACCCTTATACAAACCAAGTCACTAGCAACCTCGTGCATACTAAGTCGTGAGCAATTCTCGTGCAAACTAAGATACAAGCCTGCCTTGGACAAACCAAGCTGCGATTAAAACCCATGCAAAGCAACGCCGCAAGTCAAACTTACAAACAACATTTGGGCAAAAGCGGGAATAAAAACCCCGTTACGATAATGGCATACCAAAACACATAAACGACGCACTAACAATGACCATCAAAAGTAAAAGACAAACATACAACAGACTCAACCAAAGAAGACATAGGAATACAAGCATAAAGAAAACACGATGTTATACATCAACCGCATCCACACCAGAATCAGGACTCGGGCTCTCGTCATCTGAGATATCATCAAAACTAAGACTAGATAAATCACACTTCAAACTTCTAGCAACAAGGCAAAAGGCCTTGGACATCCCGCGTATGAGTATGAGCTCGCGAGCATCCTCTATTTGAGGCTCCACCTATCTAGTCCAAATCTCTTCACGAACCTCCTCGTCTATCAAGCAACAGTCACACATGTAATCCGACGAATCCATGCATTCAGCAAGACCCGCAACCTTCAACACTGAAAGTCCACCTAGTGTCAACTATGTTCACCTATGGGGGTGGGAATAGGTGACGTGCAACGTTTTTGCGGAATTTAAGATTGTACCTGCACAATAAAAATAAACAGCACAACACACAGAATACACAGGCAATTTATAGTGGTTCCCCGACTTGGGTACATCCACTTTCCCCCTTCGACCTATCTCCCAACAAGGGACGACTCAGTCACTTCTCCAACAGGATTGAAATCCAATCCTTGCACTATCGGAAGGAACCCTTCCACACGTAGGAGTCAACACTCCCAGAAACCGGGTTGCACCCAACCCTTACAACACGGAACAAACGTTCCTTTACAACAAAAGTAAATCTAGAATGTACACGAGATACAAACTTCGTTTGGAGACTACAGTGTTCCTCTTCGTTTGACGACGTGTTCGTGAAGTCAACGAAGAGTCTACAACCCTAGATCTCTCTTGGAGAGGATCTCCTCGGAACCGGCGGCGGCAATACGAGCGGCGACTTGGTTCGGGATCGGCAGCAACGACGGTGCGCAGCTGCTGTACTTTGAGATCCAAACTTCATAGCGAAGCAAGCTAGGTCTACCAACGGTCACACTAGGATCAATCGTCTCGATCGATTCGGATGGGGAAGATTTTCCGAATCTACAAATCGAGAGACAAGAGATCTCCGGTTAGACACGTGAGACGCTGAGCTTAGCTAAGCTTCTATCGACCGGAGATCTGGAAGAAACCACGATCAAGATCGGCGTTCTACACTCTCGCGCGGCGACGGAGGCGGCAGCAGAAAATCGCGAACTAGGTCAAGTCGCGGCTCAGCTTTGTATATCTTTTTCCGTCTATCTTTTTACTGTTCAAACATACGCCTGTATATATACTGTATACACTTTCAATATGACCGTTGTGGGTCCCATAAGTAGAATCCCGAAATCTGGTTCAAAATAGTGCCAACGGCAGAATCCGGTCCGGCAGCTTCCAGAGAAATCGCCAAGTAAAAATCGGCGAGAATCGCAGGTGATTCTCGACGAATCGGCGAGAATCAGTTAGTGATTCTCGACGATTCGTCGAGAATCACTAGTGATTCTCGCCGAATCACTTTTTGATTCTCAACGAATATAACTTGGTATTAAGGATCTGCTCTGCGATGGGTTCGGCGAGAATCACTAGTGATTCTCGCCGAATCTTACTTGGCACCGTTTTGAGGCAGTCGGAAAGAGTCGGCGAGAATCACTAATGATTCTCGACGATTCGGCGAGAATCACGAGTGATTCTCGCCGAATCGGCGAGAATCACTTGGTGATTCTCGTCGAATTACACTTAGACGAATTTTCGTCTTTCCACCCAAGAGCTGCTCCTTGACCCATCCTTGCTCCTTGTCTTCTCTTGCATAAACACGGCCCTGTACTTGAAAGTAAGTGCACTCCAATAGAGAGAGTACACGTAGGCCAACACACTGATCTGCTCAACGAGGGATTACGTCGTGCAGACCCGTGTATATTGACCTACTGCACCCTGACATTGGTGTGCACTTAGCGTGGGATAACTGCAAGCACAACTTAAGAGGTTTCATCAAATACATTGTGAATTCATCTTAGCTTGACAAGTGGCTTCCTCAAATCCAGGTAATTGTGGATACAATACCCAACAATCTCCCCCTATTTGACGAAGCCAAAACCCTACTAGCTAAGATGAATAACACTAATCAAATAATAAAAACAGCATTCAGAATTTAAACATGCAGCACAAGAGAATATAAGCAAACAGATCAAGACTTGAGTCATTCACAAATTCAAATATATATACCAATATATATATATATATACATGTATAATCTCAGAATTGTTCATATAATAACAATAAGCATTAAATGTTCTTGAGAGAGAATGACAAGCTACAAATAGTTGACTATTTTTCCTTAGCTAAGTCATCCTTGAGTTTTTGCGCCAAATACTTCTTCCTTTGCCTCTCCATATACACTTTAGGCTTCAGATAATATCTGGGAGGAGGAACTTTATTTGCTGCCGTGTTGTTCCTGAAGAAGATGTTTCGTTTCGCTTCATACGTCTTGTGCATTTCCCACTCATACTGGCTGTATACTTCGTTTCGATTGAGTTCTCCTTTTTCTTGTAGCCAAAAGGTGTCCAAGATGATATTCTTTGAAACTGGACTCCACTTTTCGTTTCGTACTTCCTCCTCACTCAGTCTGATTCTCTTCTCAGCTGGTGTCTCCTTGGAGGTCCCTTCTTGAGCTTTTCTCTTGCCCCTGGCTTTTGCTAGGGCCTCTTGGTCAAACATGCTCCTCAGTTTAGCTTTGGAAATAGCCCTAGCATCAGCTTCACTCATGGGAACATCTGCAACACTTACTCCCTCAGCAGCACTTACTCCCTCATGAGCATGAATATCCGCAGGATTTTCAGGCAACACGATGCCTAACACCTGTTGAAGCATCCACCAGCAGCTGTCATAGACGTATTTGTTTGACTGTTCGAAGTTTGTGATCATGATTTCTTGAAGCTCGGCCATCTTAGCTATATACTCTTTCTCCCCCTTTTTGGCTTCGACCGCTATGGAGTTTGCATAAGAATGCAGTGACTCATCAATATGCTTTGAAGTCCTGGAGAATTCATTGACTAAGGCTTGCTGATTGGCGTTGAGAGTTACCATATTACCGTCAAACTTTTGAATGTTGTTTGCTACAACATGAGCATTCTGATTTACCACGACAAGAGTGTCGGTGTTCTTTTTCAACCCGTCCATAAGAAGAGTGACCGCTTGGCCGGCCGCGGTATACTTTTCTTCAAATTTCTTTTCCATCACGTCAAGTTTATGAGTGATCTCCACCATATTCTTGAGCATGAGATTTTCAGATTCCTTAATCCTTTTCAGCATTTTATTTTGAGCTTTTTCAAAAGAGGTCTTAAGCTCATCCACTATGCCCTGAATGATATTCACAGTGTGAGTGGCTATATCATCTCGTAGGGGAATATTCTGAGGCACTTCTTGGCCTTGCTCTTCAGCAGAAGCACCTGTAGAGCTAGACACCATCACAGTCTCTAATGGGGGAATGCTGGCGGCCTCTGGATGCTTCTCTGACTCCCCCTCCACTCGTGCACCAATGTTTTCAGGAATGATTTCAGGTGCGTGCTTGTCAGATGGAGGTTCTATGAGATCCTGAGTCTCCAAGGCTTCTTGTCCCTCATTGTCATCATCCTCTCCTTCATCATCCATGAAATCATCTTCATCAGCATCCTCTTCCAACTCTTGGTCAGCAGTCCCCTGTACATCAGCTTCGGCTCCTTGATCGTTCCGGTTCAGGGCCTCCTCATTCTCCGGCACAACTTCACTGTCTTCTTGTATATCTGCCACAACATCTCTGGCCATTTGGGAGATGTCAGCTATGATATCAGCATGAGTGGGTAGAGGCTCCCCCTCAATTCTTGCAGTCAAGGTATCAGGAATTTCACTGGGGGTTATAGCTGGAGATACGTCCTATTGGTCTTCCATGGCAGCCTGCCCAATTCGCCTCTCCCATCTGTCAAAAACACTAGAGTCCATTTTCTTTAAGTAGTGTAGAGGAACACCATTACTCATGTCATACTTGTCTCCATTCAGCTGATTAAGATACAGACTTATGATTCGGCCAAAGCTCGGAGATCTCAGGGTGTCCTTTATCTTCTCAAACAGTAATGTCCCCCAGTTGAATCTTTTTCGGCAGACAATTGCCACTAGGATCTTGAACATATCCGCAGAGATATGGTCATGAGAGCCCGGCTTGCAGATGAGTACCTTTCCAATTATGTCTGACAAAAGCTTCCCTTCTTCATTCATATCCTTGCGCTTGATCGACCGTGTTCCTCGTGGGAGACCACAGAATAAGAGAGTCCTGGTCTTATCTTCTTCCTCAAAATAGTCCTCGTGCTCCGAGCTAGAAAGCTGCAGGAAGCGGGTCAGCTTGCTGGCAGACATCTTGATCTTCTCCCCAGCCACCTTGCTTTTGATAAGAGAGTCGCCATTCCGGAGTTTTGCTGTAGCGAAGAACTCCAGCACCTCTTTGTCCAGAATTTTGCACGGGTGCTCCAGGACGAATGAGAGCCCAGCCTCTTCCAGCATCAGAATGATGTTTCTGAATTCGTCAGACGCCTGAGAGAACCTTGTGCGAACCAGCTTGCATCCAGTGACTAGCCCAGCGGTTGTCCTTGGAGCCATTGCAGATCTAGGGAGAGAAGCCCTACTCTACGCTTAATGAACAGTCAAAAGGGAAGCGTCACTAGTGATAACGTCCAAGTACGGGTGAGGAAGAGGTTACCTAAAGGCGTAGACGGGAGTGAGTTGGTGAGCTTCCTGCGAGAAATCTTCCTTGAGCGTCCTGCGAGAAGTGGTCGGTGAGCTTCCTACGAGATGTCAACAGAAACTTTCACGACTCAGAGAGATACCTTTGGGAAGACCTTCAGTGGAGAACTTGCGGGAAACAGCGATGGAGACCTTCGGTGAGTAGGAGAGTTTCCTGCGGAGTTCGGCGGGATTCGACGGAAGCCTGTGCGATTCCTGGTGGGTTACTTACGGGAAGACGATGGAGAACCTTGCGGGATTTGGCGAAGACCATGCGGGATTCGACGAGAACCTTGCGAGAAGACGAGTCGACGAGCTTCCTGCGGGTCGGCGGAAGAAACCTTGCGCGATTCCTAAGGAATGTGAAGAGTCGGCGGGAATTCTTCCTTAAATGTGATTCTTCTTGATCCTTCGGCGAGAATGGGATTCTCCTCAAATGCCAAGCTCGACGAGTTAAATGGATTCTTACGGTTTCCGTTTGTCTAAGTTAATTTGAAAGTCTTCTAACTATATAGATACTCCTTAAAGCCAAGCTATTAGGGTTTGAGCCGGCTTTTCCATACATTTATTGATGGCAAGGTTTCCAATGATGTATTTTCGTTGCCGAGATTTCCAACGACGTATCTTTGTTAGTTTTCAATGAATTAATTTACGCCTGCAGATGTTAGTTCTCGAATCTACCAGTGGAATTTCCGATAACTCTTTAATGATGTATCTAATCTTTATATCCACCTTATTGACCTATCCTTAGATGTGCACACATATATGTATAAGCATAAGTATAATTATACATATATATATATATATATGTGAATGTGGATACAATATGACTCAAGTCCTTGAAACGATTAAAAGTACCTGAGATTATGAGAGTTATCATATATTCCCTCAGGTAAAACATATTAGGAGCTCAATGTGAGTATGCCCAAGTAGATATCACATCTGTTATTCCAGACGCTTGTTCCAATTTTGTCTTGAGCCACCTACTGTCTAGTTCCCATCATTTTTACGGGAACCTAGACTACCCTGCAAGAAAGAATTACTTTACCTTAGGAACCCAAATCATATGGGGTCCTAGGTTCCTGTTAGCATAAGCACTTGACTGCCTTCCTTCAGAAAACCTGTCAGGAAGACTACCTCTGCCCCGAAAATGTGGATAGGCCCTTGCCCTTGACACAAATGGGTTGTGCCAACAGTCGATGGCAAAGTGTCCCACTTTTCCACAGCACCAACACGGGTGAATGTTGTATCGCCGTTTCTGACCTGATCTAGTGACTGAGGTAGTCTCGGTCCGAGGTCTAGACGGGATAGGGCATGATCCCCTCACAAAATTTCCTCTTCCACCGTGACACGTGGTAGGGTGGAAGGAATGCATGTTGCGAGCGTCATGAGGCCGGGGAGGTGGTACCTTTCTTTCAGGCATCCCCCTTCCTGAGGCCCCATGAAAACTTACACCATGACTTCTAACCTCCCTATCCTGTGTCCTCGGGTGGAGAGAAGTGTTCTGTGAGCTGGGACATGCAGATTCACACCAAGTTGAGGCAGTGGCAGTGAATATAAAGGGCTCAGAATGAGCCGTAGGTATTCTCTCATGGTTGGCCACGACGGCCCTTGCACTACTGGTGTCTCCACATGAGGACAGATCACCCTTACAGTGACCACGATTATTCCTGTGGTCATACCTGAAGGCATGATGAGTTGCCTTCCTGCTTGGAGTGGGGGGTCGGAATACCGTTTCCCCATTTCTCCACGAATTGATAATCCGGGAGATCCACCCATTTTCTTGCTTTCTCTTTATAGCATCAACCTTGGAGAAGTTTGATACTATTCTTTTCTCATTCTCTAGACTACTCTCTATTGCTGAGATTTTAGAGTCCTTGACCTTGTTGGATGCCAATTGGACAACCAACAAGATCTTCAGTCGAGCAATCTCTTGAGCTTGCTCCTCAGCAAGTAGGTTGCTTGTCTGAAGGGCTCTCTACAGGGAATCAGCATTTGCTGAAGAAAGGCAGTTCCTGTCTTCGGAAACCTCAAGAGATACGGGGCAGGATGAAGAGGTTACCTGCTCTTCAGTGATATTGTCATTAGAACCAGTGACCATTGTGTCATCCTCATCAGAGCTGCTTTCCTCACTGGCCTCTTCAGTCTCTGACACGGACACTGGAGCTCTGATGCTGTCCGAGAGATCCTTGCCTTCATCTTCAGAGGTGAGGACCCCCACATAGGCTTCATCCTCTGGTTGACAGCAGATTCCAGCTTTCTCTGACCCCCCCATCAGCTCTGAGTTCATCTCCCACATAGATTTAGCCATCCTACAATTTTCCAATCTAGAGCGAGAAGCTCCAGACCAGATATCCAAGATAATTTGACGAATCCTCTTGTCCAAATTAAATAGTGACAGTTCCGTCTCTGACATCTCTGCAATGCACTTGGGCACTTCGATATTCTTTCCAGAGCATGAGGTCTTAATAGGAATAAAAGGACCCTCTTCCAGGATGAAAGATGCTCGAGGATCGATGGCCTCCAAGTGACATGACACCCTCATCCTCCAGACGGGATAATACTCCTTTGTACAAGCGGGGAGTCTTAGTGGCGATATCTCATAATCCAGCTCCATGCTTCTGACACTGGTGGCAGGATACTACTCAAGGTGTAAACCTTTTTGATGAGTAACCTCCCTCTGATACCACTTGAAAGTCCACCTAGTGTCAACTATGTTCACCTATGGGGGGGGGGGGAATAGGTGACGTGCAACGTTTTTGCGGAATTTAAGATTGTACCTGCACAATAAAAATAAACAGCACAGCACACAGAATACACATGCAATTTATAGTGGTTCCCCGACTTGGGTACATCCACTTTCCCCCCTTCGACCTATCTCCCAACAAGGGATGACTCGGTCACTTCTCCAACAGGATTGAAATCCAATCCTTGTACTATCGGAAGGAACCCTTCCACATGTAGGAGTCAACACTCCCACAAACCGGGTTGCACCCAACCCTTACAACACTGAACAAACGTTCCTTTACAACAAAAGTAAATCTAGAATGTACACGAGATACAAACTTCATTTGGAGACTACGGTGTTCCTCTTCGTTCGACGACGTGTTCGTGAAGTCAACGAAGAGTTTACAACCCTAGATCTCTCTTGGAGAGGATCTCCCCAGAACCGGCGGCGGCAATACGAGCGGCGACTTGGTTCGGGATCGGCGGTAACGACGGTGCGCGGCTGCTGTACTTTGAGATCCAAACTTCGTAGCGAAGCAAGCTAGGTCTACCAACGGTCACACTAGGATCAATCGTCTCGATCGATTTGGATGGGGAAGATTTTCTCGATCTACAAATCGAGAGACAAGAGATCTCCGGTTAGACACGTGAGACGCTGAGCTTAGCTAAGCTTCTATCGACCGGAGATTTGGAAGAAACCACGATCAAGATCGGCGATCTACACTCTCACGCGGCGACTAAGGCGGCGGAAGAAAATCGCGAACTAGGTCAAGTCGCGGCTCAGCGTTGTATATCTTTTTCCGTCTATCTTTTTACTGTTCAAACATACGCCTGTATATATACTGTAGACACTTTCAATATGACCGTTGTGGGTCCGACAAGTAGAATCCCGAAATCCGGTTCAAAATAGTGCCAACGGCAGAATCCGGTCCGGCAGCTTCCAGAAAAATCGCCAAGTAAAAATCGGCGAGAATCGTAGGTGATTCTCGACAAATCGGCGAGAATCAGTTAGTGATTCTCGACGATTCGTCGAGAATCACTAGTGATTCTCGCCGAATCACTTTTTGATTCTCAACGAATATAACTTGGTATTAAGGATCTGCTCTGCGATGGGTTCGGCGAGAATCACTAGAGATTCTCGCCGAATCTTACTTGGCACCGTTTTCGGCGAGAGGCGACGTCGAGAAATTCTCGAGATTCGGCGAGAATCACTAGTGATTCTCGACGATTCGGCGAGAATCACTAGTGATTCTCGCCGAATCGGCGAGAATCACTTGGTGATTCTCGTCGAATTACACTTAGATGAATTTTCGTCTTTCCACCCAAGAGCTGCTCCTTGACCCATCCTTGCTCCTTGTCTTCTCTTGCATAAACACGGCCCTGTACTTGAAAGTAAGTGCACTCCAATAGAGAGAGTACACGTAGGCCAACACACTGATCTGCTCAACGAGGGATTACGTCGTGCAGACCCGTGTATATTGACCTACTGTACCCTGACATTGGTGTGCACTTAGCGTGGGATAACTGCAAGCACAACTTAAGAGGTTTCATCAAATACATTGTGAATTCATCTTAGCTTGACAGATGGCTTCCTCAAATCCAGGTAATTGTGGATACAATACCCAACAAACACTAACATGCATATTTCAGAGGGAAGCGTCTCAAATCGGGCCTTCGATGCCCCAAGCTCCGTCTCCAAACGGGAAATCTCCACTTGGGCATTCTTTATCATCTGCGCGGTTCTCTCCACCAGAGATTTTTCCACCTCCAAGGACGTTCAAGCCTCCTCCAATTCTGCCTTCAGCTCCGACCCAATCCGGCGAAATCGAGAGATATCTCTATCATGGTCATCTATCAAAGTAGCAAGTGAGCTCACCACTGTCCAAAACGTTTCTTGAAGAGCCAGATATCCGTCTTTCAAGATCACATAATGATCATTCCTAGTGACAACAATATGAGCATGGGCATCGATCTACAAGGAAAAAATAGAGAAACGTCAGTACGACACAACAACAACAAAAGAAAATCAAAACAAGCAAGCTCACTTACTACTTTGCTCATCGCCTTTAGAGAAGAGGACACCCGTGAAGTAGAAACCTCTAAAAAAGGGGCCTGGGGGCAGAGCATCCCATCGCATGAACATCAACCTCGATATAAGCAGTTTCGGCTCGATGAATAGAAGGAACAGCCTCATCTAAAAAAGCCATACAAGGCTCTACACCCTCATCACCGCATACAACTGTAATGGCTTTCCTCGTTCGATCACAAACTGGAGAATTCTCGACTGTCCGCACTAAACCGGAAGAGATCCCACAATACATCAAACGCTTTTCCTCCAAGAATAACGAAATACTAAAAATGTGATTGGCCAACTCGCAGGGCTCTGCAAATCCGAGCATCGGGGAGATCTCCCGATCCCTCCCCTTCTAACGGCGACAACGGTCCGATAGCGCATTCCACAATTCTGACAAGCCCCAAGAATTTCTAACATATCCAAATAATATATTCACGTGACGACGGGCCGCCTGGGTTTCGAAATCAAGCCAGCTTTTGCTGCTTAAAATCTCAACACGGCCACCACCATCAACTCGAACATCGCACCACTCTCTAATGCAGTCCATGGAGAACCTCGAAACGTGCTCCCTGAAGAATGCGACCAGTCCGACCAAACGCACCATCCCAAGCGGAGTGAACTGGGACATCGTAATGTCGCAAAACTACAGAATGTCGACCACCTCCTCGCACAGTGGAAGTCGGAAGCCTGACCTCAAAGTAACCTCGCAAATCGTCAATCAATCCCTTCCAGGGTTTTTGACCATTTCCTCAATATGCGGTATCTGCACCTCAAGATCGATAGGTAAACCGTATCTCTTCTTCCAAATCGCAACTTGATCATCGATAAGAGACAATACATTGGTCTCGCGGTGCGTTTCGAAGACTGGAAAAAAAGCGAAGCAAAAATAGGGGTAAGACCACAAAAACCAAGTCATACACAACAATAGTGTTAGAACGAGCATGAACACGCATACACGTACACTCAAACGAACCTAGCAGCACACACAACCAAGAACACACACACGCACCCGACATCGCGGGAATAGGTGCGCTCATAACCAGGTGCAAAACCACATGGGTATGCGCGCGCAGCCTACGGCCAACGTAGTTGCCCGCGGCCAAAATATGTGTGCGGCCATGTGCACGTGCACCCCAGGCCGCGCGGCCAAGTGCGCGCGCAAACTAGTCTGTGCGACCAAGTCGCGCGGTCAAGAGCGCGCGCGCCCCAGGACGTGCGGCCAGAGACGCGCGCCCCGGGATCTCGCACAAGACTGCGCACGCGGCCTAGTGCACGCGCACCCAGGTGCCTGGGCACCCGTACTCACGCTTGCATGGGTGTCCGCGCGGTCACCTAATTAGAAGCCCAAGCACGCGCGGACAGGTGCCCGCACAAACACATCCACACGCACCTGTGGCCAAGTTCGCCTCTGGTCGTGCGCTCCGGCGTTTATCCCTGCCGTAATCCCCCGCTCTAAGGTCTTACCTGAATTTGTAGGGCACCGTCATCATACTTCTCCGGTCTTTCACCATTCGCTATCGTCACAATCCTCGTAAAGGGCTCTCAAGGGAATAAATCCTCATTCTTCACCCGTACCGATTTCCGATACCGAGAATTTTGGTGGGCAATTGATGGGGATAAACCACATTTTTGGAAAACTTGGTGTGCACATAGCCCACATCTCCATGAACTCCACAAAATAGTGGTGATCATGGGTTTGACCGTCGTGCGTGAAGGTCACACCTGATCGGCACACGCGATCCCTCTACACGCACACACCGACAACCAGCATCATCATGCCGGCGGCGGCCGGCGGTGCCCGGTGCCGCTCCACCCGCGACCGTCTTTCGTGACCGCAAGGCGCCGCCCCACCACTCGCGACTGCATCTTGCAGCCGCAGAATGCCGCCCGGATGGCCGGACGTGCCTGGCGGCTGAAAGTCAAGCCTATGGGTAGAAAGTCACCTAGGGGGGTGAATAGGTGACCTATTACACTTCTTTGAAATTCTTTTAACTTTTGCTCTGAGCACTAATGCATTTCAGAATATAAGCTGTACCCAGCATAAATAATAGAATAACGAAATAGATCACATCATACACAACAAAGAACACAGCACACAGCACACAATACAAGGGACAGATCAAGTTTATAGTGGTTCCCCTATATAGGGTATATCCACTTCCCCCTTATTCCTCACTAGCAATGTGCTAGATAAGGTTATAGCTCCTTCTCCTCAACTCAGATCCTCAGATACTATACGGATCAGTTTCTCTTCAAGAAACCTACACTTAGACACACTGGTCCTACCTCAGAGATATCACAATCTCCTACCTCAGAGATCTCTACAATCTCCTACCTCAGAGATCTCCAAAAAATCTCCTACCTCAGTGTTGGGTACATTGGAAACTGTGTACCTGATTTGGAGAAGCCTCACCTAACTTAATGATATTCATCAATGTGTATTTGATGGTGTGTTAAGTTTCAATGTGCAGGTTAAGGAAATGCAGAAAAAGTTTCTAAGTACAAGTGTCGACACTTGAGTAGAATGGTGTCGACACCAGGAGCCAGATTGTGTCGACACACAGGACTTGTGTCGACACACAGAAATTCTATAGACAACAATTGTGTCGACACACAGGACTTGTGTCGACACACACCAGAATTCTATCAACACCAACTTTGTCGAGACTAGAAGCTATTGTGTCGACACACAGGTCTTGTGTCGACACATTCCACAGAAGCTGTGTTGAGAAGATAAATAAGGGCTGTGTCGACATTATGAGAGTTGTGTCGACATCATCAAGAGGTTTGTCGACACATGGTCTATTTGTGTTGACACATTTGAAGTATTGTCTCGACACCTTTTTTTGCTGAGATAGAGTATAATGAGGTATCAGGTGTCAAGACTGAAGACTTGACACCTGTCATAACTAACAAAGCTGTTGCATCTGTCAGAGCTGTCAGAAGGTCGTTATGAACTGGATCAGCAGGTAACCTCAGATGGATCTATATAAAGACATGTTCTATCATCAAACGAGAGAGATCTAACAAGAGAGAAGTTCAGATCCTGAAATCAACAAGTCTCTAAGGGCAGATTCTGAACAAGTCTGCAAGAAGAATTCAGATCTACATCTGAAAGAAGAGGAAGCTGGATTGAGGATCATCTCCAACTTCACAAGAAGATCAACCTTACTTTGTTCAGATTCAAGAAGCTTTGAAGAAGCTAAGACAGGTTGAATCTTAAGCATTCAGATCTATCAAGAACTGATCAAGAAGCTTTCACCTCATTCTCTCTCTACCTGGGTGAAGGATTTATTCTTTTTATAATCAATTTTCTCTGTAGGACCTTTTATAGATCTGAGTGTAAGAGAGTTATCTCTCTGAGTTGTAAGCCTAAGTTTATAAAGGCTGAGGTAGGGCTGAGTGCTTGAGGTAGGGGATTAATTTCTCTGAGATGTAGGCCTGGTGAAAGAGGCTGAGGTAAGGCTAGATTGCCTGAGTTGTAGGAGTGTGGACTCACTCTGAGGTAGGATTCTCTGGAAGAATCTGAGTTGTAGCACTTGATGAAGTGTGAGCTGTAGGAACCATTCTGGGTTCTGAGTTGTAAGATCTGAGTACCTGAGAAGGAAGAAGGAAGTTAGGCCGAATCTAGTATACTGCTAGATAGGCGAAGGGCGAAAGTAGATGTACCCATCTCTTGGGGAACCACTATAAATCTGTGTGCATTCTATGTTGGCTGTGTTTGTTTTTAAACTGTGCTGTGATAATTACTGAATAAGTTATCCAACAGTAATATATTTTATCTGCCTTAATAAAAAGGAATTGAACCTATTCACCCCCCCCCCCCCTTTATGTGTTTAGGATATCTTGAAACCAATTCTTTCAAGTGGTATCAGAGCTAGGTTGCTCAAGAATAGACTTAACAGTCTGAGTTGATCTATAAGGTAGTTATCAGTTAGACAAAATGGGTTCAGGTGAAAATCACAAGGAACTTGGATCCATGAAACTACCTATATGTAGAAAGGAAATATTTGACATATGGAAAGAGAGAGTCAGATTATTCATGAAAGCATCTGACCCAAGAATATACATTACAGTTAAAAAAGGGCCATTCATTCCTATGAACATCTCAGTTCTTGATGCCAACCTAAGGACTCCAAAAAGTTATTCTGAAATGACAAAGGATGAGATCATCTTAGCCACTATGGATAAGAGAGCACATAACATAATAGTTAGTGCTATAGATGACTCAACTTTCCAAAACTTGGTTCACTGTAAAACCTCCAAGGAGATGTGGGACACTTTGATTGTGTACATGGAGGGATCAGAAGAAGTAAGAGAGGATAAAAAAGTCTATGTTAAATCAAGAATATGAAAGCTTTAGACAAACCAAAACAGACAGCATAACTAAGTGCTACAAGAAGTTTTTCAGAATAGTTAATGAACTAATGTCATATGGAAGAGTCTTTAGCACATATGAGCTCAATGATAAGTTTCTCAGATCACTAACCAAGGACTGGGATACCAAGATATGTACCATCAGGGAAGTGGCGAAACTTGCAGACACTTCTCCTCCAACTCTATTTGGAAAACTGCTATCTTATGAGATGCAACTTATGGCCAGAAAGGAGGAAGAGAAAGGCAATAGGTCTGAGTACAAAGAGAAATCTATAGCCTTCAAGGTTGAAGCCCCAAAGAAGGACAGGAGAATATCTTCATCTCCTCCCAGGAAAGCTGCTGAAGTTAACTCAGATAATTCTGACAACAACACATCAGACAACCCTAATTCTAATGAAGATTTTACTGCCTTCACAAGGCAATTCTAAAGATTCTTGAAGAAAAAACAGTGGAGAACCAATCTTCTAAAATGGACAGGTATGACACTAAACATAGCAAATTAACTTCTTCTAAGATTGTTTGCTATTATTGTAACAGGTCTTGATGTATTGTTGCTGACTGTCCGGATAAAAGAAAGGAATCTAATGACAAGAAGAAACATCAAAATAAAGGCAAGAAGGAGAGATCCTTTGTTGCAAAGAAGCAGAAAAGCTGTACTGATTACTCATCACCAGTTTCAGGAGAAGAGGCTGAAGCTGAAGCCTATATTGGATTATTCACTACTGAATAGGATCTAGTAGAATCAGAATTCTTGCATTTGCTAGACTCTATAAATTGGATTGAAGATCATCATTGCAGAGGGTTGATGGCCTTGACTGAGGAAGATCAGTGTCAGGATCAGCCTGGTCCCAGTAAGGTAAACAACCTATCTTCAGTTTCTGTTTATTATACTGGATCAGAATCAGAAGCATCTGCATCAAGAGATGAGGATGGTTCTGAATCTGAAGGGGATGTCCATCAACTAATTGATGAGTATGGTGATTTGTTGCAAGCTCTTAAGAGAAGCAGAATCCTTATTAAGAAACAGTCCAAGGAAATTGCATCTCTTAAATTTGGTGCATTAGATTCAGCAAAAATGTTGGATATGAAGTTGAATGAAGTTGCCAAACTGAAAAACATAACTTTTATTCAGATGGGTACAATTACCTTCAAAAATGATCGCATCAAGAGTCTGGAAGTCAAACTTCAAATAGAGAAGGATCTTGTGGCAAAATTCTCAAAGCCAAAGTCAGTCTTACCCTTGATTGACAACTTCATCCTTCAAAAGGGTAAGATAGGATTAGGTTTCAAGGGAAGAACTAGGATAGCTAATTTCAAAAGAAAAGGCAAAGCCCCAGTTCAGCCACTAGCCTTCAAACCCCCTATTTCCTTCAGGAAAGTGATGCAACCTACTAACAGGTATGACCATGACATTACACATGGTCATTGTAAGCTTGGTGATCAGAATGACAATGGTACAAATGCCAATAGGGCAGCCCATGAACAAACACACCATGTTCTTCATGAATCATCAGTGTTTGATGCACCAGCCCCAGCACTCAATAAAAGGACTGTTGACAGTAATGTTGTTAAGACTGTACTTAAAAGAAGATACAACAGATATGAGTGCTGCTATTGTGAGAAAGTGGGTCATTATTCCATTGATTGTTGGCACAACACTACAGTCAGGAAAAATGCAAGCTTACCTATCAGAAAGGCTGCAGGCAAGCATGTCAAGTTTCAGTCTAACCTGAACCTAGAACCCAATAATTATTGGGGTTCTAAGGTTAAGTAATTTTATTTGATGCAGGTGAGTCCAAGTGGCCATACCCTAATATGGTACTTGGATAGTGGATGTTCCAGGAACATGACTAGAACAAGAAGGATGCTGAAGGATTACTCTCCCATAGAGAATGGTCCCAAAGTGATCTTTGGTGGATCTGAAAAGGGGGTCATCAAAGGGTTTGGTAACATTTCCAATAGCTCTATCACTATCACCCAAGTGGCTTATGTAAAAGGTCTGAAACATAACCTAATAAGCATAAGCCAACTAAGTGATCTTGGTTATGACACTTCTTTCATTAAGAATGGGTGTCAAATTAGAAGGACAAGTGATCAAGAGGTCAACTTGTCAGGCTATAGAAAAGAAAATGTTTATTATCTAAATTTTGTGAGTGAGAATAAAGATTCTCCTGTTTGTCTAGTTGCAGATGAGAAAGCTTCTCATTGTGTCAAATGGCACAAGAGGCTTGCTCACATTTACTACAAGACTATAGGCTAACTCTTTAGTAAAGAGTTAGTGAGAAATGGTCCCTAAGTCAAGTGCATCAAGGAGGGTGTATGTTCAGCTTGTCAAAAAGGCAAACAGACCAAGACCTCCTTTCACAGTCTTGATACCAAAGACTCAGTGAGGTGTTTGTACCTCCTGCATATAGATCTATTTGGTCCTATGTCAGTTCATAGTCTAGGTAGGAAAGTCTATACATTTGCGGTTGTGGATGACTATTCTAGATTTACATGGGTTTTCTTCCTGAGGCAGAAATCTGAAACCCCTACTGTCTTCCACAATTTTGTTAGGCAAATTCAGAATGAACTTAACAATTCAGTGGTCAAAATCAAAAGTGATCATGGGACTGAATTTCAGTCTGAATGTATGACAAGATTTTGTGAAGAACTTGGGATTCATCAAGAGTTCTCCTCACCTAGAACTCTCCAGCAAAATGGGATTGCTGAAAGAAAGAATATGACTCTTATTGAGGCTGGTAGAACACTACTAAGTGACACTTCTCTCCCTGAATATTTCTGGGCTGAGGCAGTAAACACTGCATGTCATGTTCTCAACAGAGCCTCCATCACCAAAAGCCACAAGAAGACACCCTATGAGATTATGAAAGACAGAAAACCAAATATATCCTATTTTAGGATCTTTGGTAGCAAGTGTTCTGTACTTAACAATGGCAAGTCTTATTTAACTAAGTTTGTTGCTAAATCCCAAAAAGGGATATTTGTTGGGTACAACAACAATAGTAAGAGATACATGGTCTACAACTTGACTACTCAAGCTGTAGAAGAATCTGTCCATGTAGTCTTTGATGAATCTAAGCAAATTAACTATAAGCTGTCTAGAAATTCTTGTAGCTCTACAGGTTTGAAGGAAAAGATGGGCATGCTAACCATTAGTGAAGATCAACCTGCAAGACAGGATGAGGAAAATGATGGATGCTGTCTAGGGGAGTACAAGACTCACAAGTTGATGATGATGAAGACAATGAAGTACAATATAGTGTGGGGAATGGAGGAAATCAAGTTGTGGAAAGATTCCCTCCAGTAATAAGACATCTAAGGGATCATCCAGCACATCCAATTATTGGTGATCTAAGACATGGTGTTCAGACAAGGAGCAAGAACTTGAACACAGTTCTTTGCTCAAGTTTCCTATTCTAGATGGAACCCATGAAATTTGAAGAGGCCGTACAAGACTCAAACTAGATTGATGCCATGCAGGAAGAACTAAATCAATTCAGAAGATGTAAAGTCTGGAAGTTGGTTCCTAAACCAAAGAATCACAATGTCATAGGTACTAAGTGGATCTACAGGAACAAGTTAGATGAAAATGACATTATAGTCAAGAACAAAGCAAGACTGGTGGCAAAAGGGTACAGGCAGGAAGAAGGAATAGACTTTGACCAGACATTTACCCCAGTAGCAAGATTGTAAGCAATAAGGCTGTTCCTAGCCTATAACAGCTCATCAAGGTTTCAAGTTATTCCAGATGGATGTAAATTCAGCATTTTTGAATGGTGACTTAAAAGATAAATTTTATGTTGAACAACCCTCAAGTTTTGTAGATCCACTTTATCCTAATTATGTTTATAGGATTAAGAAAGCTCTATATGGATTGAAACAAGCCCCTAGGGCTTGGTATGAAACATTGTATATCTTCCTTATTAAGAACAAATTCTCAATGGGGGAAATAGACAAAACTCTATTCCTAAGGGAATCAAAAGGCATGATCATCCTAGTCTAGATATATGTTGATGACATTATCTTTGGATCAACTGAAAACAACCTTTATAGAAAGTTTGCAAAACTTATGCAAGGAAAGTTTGAGATGAGCAGCATGGGTGAGCTGAAATTCTTTTTGGGACTCCAAGTTAGACAGACTGATGATGGCTTGTCCATATCCCAGTCTAAGTTCACTAAAGAGTTAATTAAGAAATATGGCATGGAGTCATCCTCCACCATGAGAACTCCAATGGGGTCAAGTATGCCTATAGTCAAAGATGATGTAGGAAAACCTGTAGATGAGTCTTTGTATAGAGGGATAATTGGCTCCCTTCTATACTTAACTGCTAGTAGACCAGACATCATGTATGCTACATGTGCCTGTGCTAGGTATCAAGCTTGCCCAAAAGAATCTCATTATACTGCTGTCAAAAGAATTTTGAGATAACTTAAGGGAACACCAAATCTTGGCCTTTGGTACCCTAAGAATTGAGATTTTCTACTAACAGGTTATTCAGATGCAGATTTTACAGGATGCAAAGAAAATAGGAAAAGCACCACTGACACATGTCAGTTCCTAGGTGGAAGATTGGTGTCATGGAGCAGCAAAAAGTAGACAATTGTGGCTATATCCACTGCTATGTCTGAATATGTAGTTGCAGGTAGTTGTTGTGCTCAGTTGTTATGGATACAACATCAACTTGAAGATTATGGCATCAAGGTAAGTAGAACTCCATTATATTGTGATTCTACTAGTGCCATTTCTATTGCTAGAAATCCTGTTTCTCATAGCAAAACTAAGCACATTGAAATCAGATTTTATTTCATTAGAGATCATGTTGAAAAAGAAGACATAAGTTTAGAATTTGTCAACACTAATTTTCAAATTGCTGACATGTTCACCAAACCACTGGATGAAACTAAATTCAATTATTTTAAAATTGAATTAGGCATGCTAAACTTGGAATAAGAATGCTAAAAATGACTAAGTAATTCTATGTCAACACATAAAGAAATTAGTGTAGACTCTTAAGGTTATCTCTGTCGACACATCGCAATTGGTGTCGGCACATTATTGTAATACCTTTAAAATCTCTGTCGAGATTTTATTAGTCTGTGTCGACACTATCCCAACTATCGACACTATCCCAACTGTGTCGACACAATTAGCAAATTTTCGCTCGCCTTTTGGCCTTCTTTAAGAAATGTATAAATAGGTGGAAACAAGACCTTGTCGACCATGCTCTCAGAATTCTCGACAAACCATTTGTGTCGACAAGACCATCATATCTCTTCTCCTCAATCTCTCATCCCTAATGGCGCCAAAAATGGAAGAAAACATCAACGAGGGATATGAACTAGTTCACAATGTATTTGAGAGTACAGTGCCAGAAATCCAAGCCGTGATTACCCTAATCACCGACAATTGATTGGAGTACTTAGTCTCAAAACCTACCAGGATCTGGAAGAAGGAGGTTCTTGAATTCTACTCGCCAGCATCACTAGATTCGAAGGGCATCAAAATTAAATCCTCTGTCCAAGGAACTAAGGTAAAACTCACACAAAAGAGTTTAAGTAAGACACTTCAGCTTCCCAGGGTTAAGGAAGAAGATGACATCGCATCTTCTATGATAAAAGATGCTCTCCAATGGTGTGGACTGGATCCCACTACCAAGATTTGATCATCAATGTACAGGAAGGGAATGAATTCCCAGGACAAATTCCTGTCGGAGATTATAGGCAAGGTTATACTGTGCAAATGAGGAGAACATGATAGGATTTTATCCTATATGTTCAATCTCATGATCAGGGTTATATTCAAGGTCAAAACTAACTGGTCTGTTGTTGTCATTGAAAAGATCAAAGAAAGTATCAAGAAACATAATCTGGGCAGAATACTAAGCTTGTATTTAGCTTTGAATATTCCATAGGTGTTGAATTAAACTACAGGTTCTAAGATTAGTCATATGAGGAGAATGGACATAAGAATACTGTCTAGATGGGATAGGGTATTGACAAAGGATGTCTCTACACCTCAAAAATACCAGAAACTGGTTCATAAAAAGAAGCAAACTCCACACAAGCCAGCTGAATCTTCCAGTGATTTAGAAGAAGCAGTTGTTTTCAGCTCAGATAGAGAAGAACCAGAGAGTACTAGAAAATAACCTGCTCTAGAAACTATGACTGATGGTCATGTGCAAGGGGTGCAGATTCCTGCCAGCAACATCCCAATGGATTAGGTCCAAGAGGAGCCTCTTCCAGGGGAAGCAAATGCGCCTTTTCCAGTTCCAGCACAACATGTGTCGTCACCTTCAGGGGGAGCTAATGAGCAAGAGCCAAATGTCCAAATAGCTGAATTGGACAGTAAAGCAGCCACTCAATCTATACTTGAAGTAATACAGGATATAAATCAAGCTGCTATAGGTACTAAGAATGATGCACCAGACGTGCATATGAATGAAGTTGATAAAACTAACCAAGACAATGTCCCTATACACGAAATTACCATAGAGGACACTTTTAAATTTGAAGGAGGACCATCTGCTGAGAAAGAGAAAGTTATTCCTCCAGTTCAACTACAACAAGAGGTCAGATTAGAAGAATTATTTCCTGATTTACTAGGAGCAAGAACTGAGGGGGAGCTGCAAAGAACTAAGGGGGAGTTGCCCATCATTGCCTATAGATCAAAGGATACAGTGGATATTGCTACATCATCTGATTCCTTTGATGATGAAGAAGCCTCTAGAGCTAAGAAGAGGAAACTTGTAGAGCTCAGGAAGAGGAGCTCAAGCTATAAGAAAACCATGAAAAATGCCCCACAAATACATGATCCTACAGTAGATTTTAGCTCACTCTTAGTGTCACTGCAACTGAAATTGGATGAGCAAAGAGTAGCTCTTGAGAAATATGTGGATGAGAGTCATAAAGAACTACAATCTACCTTGGCCAAAGACATCAAATCCATCAGATTTGAAGTCAATCTGCACAAAATGGAAATGACTGAATGCTTCCAAAAGGGAGGTCATGCTGTTGTCTACCTGGCCAACCAACAAAAGGAGGCCACGACTCAGATAGATGACATTGCAATAAAACAAGTATATGTTCTAGAGAATCAAATTAGAATGAATGATAATCTCGCAGAATCTCATAATGTTATTGTCACAGAACTCTATAATAAAGCCACATCTTTCACTGAAAACATGGTTAAATAAAAGTCTGAGTTTGATAAATAACTCAAAGCAGATTTGGCTAATGTCCACACTGCTATTCAGGACTCTCAAAAGGTAATTGTTGATCAACTGCAGAAGTTCAAAGCCTACTATAAAGAAGGAACCAATTACCTAGCTAATCAGATAAGATTTCAAAGGGATGATCTACGAGACCATATCGAACGAGATGTCATAAAGGGGGAGAGAGTATTAGTCAATGCATGCTCAGAACATACTAAATGGATAACCAATACCATCAGGGCAACTCTTGGTTATCCACCCCTCTATGATGATGATAACACTGCTGAATCAGGAATTCAACCTGATTACAATGAAGGGGTTCAGCAGGAAGTAGCTCAAATTATTTATCCACCTTCAGATTTTGAGGGAATTCAATATGCAGTCCAACAAATGTATAGTCCTCCAAAGGACGTACAAAATGTTTTTATTAAAAAGGTTGAAATGTCTGGAGCTACTTTGCAAAGAGAGCAAGAAGCACAAAGAGCTAGGGATGCTCAGAAAGAAGCTCAATTATCTAAGAAAAGGTTCAGAGAGCAGGCAGAATTAAAGCCTGATTTTGAACAATGGAGTCCTACCTCCAGAAACATTACTCTCACTGTCTGGCAAGCTATTAAAGACAATATGCATGATAGAGGCAAGTGGTATTCTGATCAAGAATGGAGCAAATATCAGAAGCGACAAGATGATATATATCAGTTCAGAAGAGATCTCAAAGCTGGAAAAATACCTACAACCTCTGTGGAGCCTAGCAAATACTTTCTAAAGCCTTATCATTACTTTGAAAGGCAAAAGTTCAAGGCTGAAGAGCTCAAGAAAAAGAATCTGAAAGGAAAGAAGCCAGCTGATGACACAGAAACTAATGTACAAGCGAGGATTCAGTCTGGCAAAGGAATTGTCATCAAGAAGCATGATCAATCCTAGAGTTAGATAGACTAGGTGTAGCGCCCCGAAACTCAAAAGAGCGACGGGAGGCGTTTTCGGCCAAATATCGTATTTGGCAGAGGGCACACGGCCTGGGACACGGGCGTGCCCTAGGGCGTGTCAAGCTTGTTCGACGATTTTGTCAAGTGTTCGACGATTTTGGGTTCGACGATCGTCGAGCAGAGAACACGGCCTGGGACACGGGCGTGTCCCAGGGCGTGTCAAGCACGTGTCGACGATCGGCACGGGGAGTCGACATTTTCGCTCGATGATGTGTCGAGTCAGGGAACACGACCTAGGACATGGGCGTGTCCCAGGCCGTGTCGTGTGGTCGACGAACTTTGCTCGACGAAGTGTCGAGACAATAAACACGGCCTGGAGCCCAGGCGTGTTCTAGTTTGACACGGGCATGTCACATTGGACACGGGCGTGTACAAGACCCGTGTGAGTCTCGGGTTTTTTTCAGGGTCGTGTCGATGGGGGCACACGGCCGACCACACGGCCGTGTCAGTTGGAACATGGGCGTGTCAAGTCGAACACGGGCGTGTCGGATGCCCGTGTGTTTTTTTCGAGACGCGTCGATTTTGACGGCGAATGAGGGACACGACCCTAGACACGGGCGTGTCACAGGTCGTGTTCGGCCCAGATTCTGCACTTTAGATCTGGATCGTGGCCGTTCGTTTCTTTAATTCTGGATCCGACGGCTGGAGGCTGTTAGTGCTTGGATATACACAACATTGGACCCTTGAAACCCTCATTTCACTTAAGAGGTTCTCTTTCTAAAGTCTTGAGAGAGAGGAGAGCAAAGGAGGAAGAAGAAGCTTAGATCCGGTCTTTGGAGGAGCTTCGGAGCTCCAAATCGCGTACCGACTTCGGATCTACGGAGGCAAAGAGAGTGCGGTGCTTTTCATCCGCTTACTTTTCCATGGCGACAAGGAAGAATGCTCGGGTAACAATTCTCTTCTTGAGCATGTGAAGCTCTCCTTCTTTTGCATAGGAAGCCTGCTGTCGCGAGTTTGCGGTGAGTTTGAGGCGTCCCTTTGGGTAGACATGAATAGTCCCCGTTGTTTAGAGTCCGTATTCAAGAACGGACATAGGCATGATGTGTGAAGCCTACCCGGACATGTTGGTCTGGATCAGTGATGTTGCATTGCATAAATGACGGAGAAGACTCCGTGCGAATGTTTGTTTTTCGAGTTTTCTACGTGGTAGATTGCAACAGGGATCCTTGGGGATTAACCCTAAGGTGCACCTGGAAAACTGTGCGGATGCGTGATCTTGCCAACTTGGTGGCCTGGGAGCCAACTTGAACATAACCGGGTTATGTGAAGTATGTGATGGAAACGGGACTCGAGAGAAGTTTGACCTGCGCATATGGCTTAAATTGTCATTGCGATGTGAGCACGAGTTAGATGGAACCGTACCCATTCTATGTCGTTCGGTTAGAGCCGTTGGCATAGATGAGGGTCTTCGACAATCTATGACTTAAATTGAAGTGACCCATGTAGGGAAGACAAATTGCTCATATGTTTGGCCGTCAAAGTGGCGGTGGTGAGTCCAGAATGTCTATGGCTTAAATTGACGTGACATTGGCCGGTTCACCGAGAATGTGCCCTGAGTGCACGGGGTGTGTAAACGTGCGTGCTTACCCCTGTGATGTAGTGATAGTACTATATTGCTTGATTATACTAATAAAATGCAGGGAAGGAGCATTGTCGCCCCGAGTTGGGGCCGGGATCGTTATAATTTGGTCAACATTGCTGATCGTTGCTTTTGTTTGCCACCTTGCAGTGGTTTGTTGCTTACAGGTGTTGCTGGACCAAGCGGTCAATAGCGGGCTAAAGCCTAAATTGCGAAGCCGGCCTCGAAGGCCTAATTGGACTGTTTACTTGCTTTTATTCATGTATGACCGGCCTGCGTGTCGTGGTTTGTAAAACATGTAATTTGAAGTAAACCTTTTGTAAGGCCTTAAGGCCAGTACTTGTGTATGTACTACATTCCTATTTGGTGTGTTAGTGGACATTTGTGCTCTTTGTGCTGGGTTCTTTAATTGCAATTTATAAAACCGCTTCTGGTAGAATGCTCTGTGTAGGACGTTGGATTGGTTGGATGGTTTCCATTAAGTAACCACCCAGTCTGTCTGTGGTATATGGCATCGGGCCTCGGCCGGACCTACTGCTATATGTTATGAGACGGATAGGGGGTGTTAAAATTTGGTATCAGAGGGAGGTTTCGGTCCGGCTTAAAATGAATTCGTGGACGAATTCTTTTAAGGGGTGGTGAGCACATGTGTGTGCGTCATCGTTATAATAACAAAAGAACCCATGAATGTCCACTTAGGAATGAAAATACACGTGTTTGGGGAACCTGCGTGTTCCTATAATTATTATTTGCAATTTTATTTGGTCGCTTAGCGGTGTTTTGTACAACTATAGGTGACCAGAGGCGGTTCTGGACCGCCAGAATGTCCGGTTTCTGAGGTGTTTGAGACCCCTCCTTCGTATGAAACTATAAGAAGGATCGTTGAAGCGGTGTTCGCTGTGACGGGTACACAGTATGGAAGAAATGTACAACCCTACGCCCCTGTTGTGGCTTCAACGCCGGGTGGCGTGATGGAGCAGATGACTTTTGGTAGACCATCGGGGGAGCAGCTGAATATGCATTTAGTGCAGGGAGCGCACACAGTTGAGGAGTATTTACAAGCATTTATTATGTTAAGCCGCTACCAATGCTTCGAATTGGATAATGAGCAAGCTACAGTCGATAGGTTTTATAATGGCCTGCGCGGCGAATTGCGAGTTCTGCTGCTAGGACCAAAGTTATTGGGATTCTGAGCCTTGGTGGAATCGGCTAGATCTTTGTAAATAGATTTGGCAAAAGTCAATCGGACGTCGGAGTTCAGTGTACTAGAATCTCCATATTCTGCAAAGTCTGCATACCGAAGGAGGAGGAACAAGAAGCCTAAAATGTCTATTGGTCAGGCTACTTATGGTTGTTTTAACTGTGGCAAGGAAGGGCACTTTGCCCGAGACTGTCGGAATGGTACTCAGAAGTTAAAGAAAAACTCTGGTGATAAGAGGTCGGGGTTCAAAGTGCAGACTACTTCAAAGGCCGGCTATTAAAAGTTCTTTAAGAACTCTAGGACATCGAGTCCAGCTCCTTCTTCTGGTGCTTCTAGGGCGACTACGGGTCGGACCCCGGGTGCATGTTTCATTTGTGGAAAACCGGGGCACTTTGCCCGAGACTGCTGGAGCGGACGTCCCAAGTCCGAGAAGAAGCATGTTGTCATGATGACAGGTACGGTTTAAAGTTATTGCAATTTAGCCTTGAATACTTGTCGCCCTTGTGCGTGTTAGCTTAGAACTACTTGTGCTAAGCTTTGTTCTGATTGTTGTTTATCCGAAGAGAGCACCGTTCGTGTAAACGAAGCTTCGCATTCCTTTATTTAGGAATTATTTTACGCGTCAGAGTACCTCCTTCGATGGTAAGAGACAAATTAGATGCGCTATGGTCCAATGGCGCTCAATGCGCGCGGGTAAAATCTGTTGCGCTTAGGTGTGGTCAGGAAGCCAAGTCTTTGACTTACAAGTGTCGTTACTACCGCTAGGGGAGCTCGACGTGATATTTGGCGTGGAATGGCTCTCAGAGCAGTGAGCCTATATTGATTGCGGTAGCAAGGAAGTCAAGCTGGGAGCAAGTCGTGAGACGACTTTTACGGGCTTGAAGGGGGTCGAGCAAGACGTTGATGTCTGCTCTTCAGGTGGTGAAGGCGGTTCACGTCGGTGCAGAACTGTTCTTTACACTAGTGGAGGTTGCAAAGCCGAAGCCCGCTTTGGATAGTATTTCAGTGGTATCGGAGTACCCTGATGTGTTCCCTAGCTATCTTCCTGTAGCCCCGCCTCAACGGGAGATAGATTTTACGATAGAGCTCGTACCAGGTGCAAAGCCTGTGTCACGCTCTCCATATCGGCTAGCGCCTAAGGAAATGGCGGAGCTGAAGGTGCAACTGCAAGAGTTGTTGGAGCAAGGGTATGTGCGTCCAAGCTCTTCGCCTTGGAGCGCGCCGATCCTCTTTGTTAAGAAGATGGACGGAAGCTTGAGGCTATGTATTGATTATCGGGAGCTCAACAAGTTGACGGAAAAGAACAAGTACCCGATCCCCCGGATCGATGATCTTTTTGATCAGTTGGTCGGGTCGACAGTATACTCGAAGTTGGATCTTAAATCCGGGTACTATCAGCTGCGAATAAGGGAGAGTGATATCACGAAGACAGCGTTCAATACGAGATACGGGCATTACGAGTTTACGGTTTTGCCGTTTGGACTGACTAATGCGCTGTCAGTGTTCATGGATTTGATGAACAGTACCTTCAGGGAGTACTTGGACCATTTTGTGATCGTCTTCATCGACGATATTTTGGTGTACTCATAGAGTGAGGAAGATCACTTCAGGCATCTCCATTTGGTTTTGGAGACGCTAAGGAGGAATCAATTGAATGTCAAGTTCTCGAAGTGCGAGTTTTGGTTATCCTCAGTGGCGTTCCTCGGTCATATAGTGAGTGGGGATGGTATTGCAGTGGATCCGGCGAAGATTGTTGCGATACGGGAGTGGCCTGAGCTTTCTACGATAGCGGAAGTCCGGATCTTTCTGGGTTTTGCCGGCTATTATAGGCGCTTCATAGAGAACTTCTCGCGGATAGCGTTACCTCTCACTACTTTGACGAGGAAGGAGCAGAAGTTCGTTTGGACGCCGGAGTGTGCATGAGCTTTTGAGGAGTTGAAATGTCGGTTGACCACGACGCCTGTGCTGAGTTTGCCGAGTGGGACCGAAGGTTATGAGATTTATATCGATGCTTCGGGCAGCGGTTTGGGTTGCGTGCTACTGCAACACGGAAGTGTGATAGCTTATGGCTCGAGACAGCTGATAGTGCACGAGAGGATCTATCCGGTCCATGACTTGGAGTTAGCGGCCGTGATTTTTGCCTTGAAGCTGTGGAGGCATTATTTGTACGGTGTGAAGATTGATATCTACACCGATCATAAGAGCCTGAAGTATTTGATTGATCAGAAAGATCTGAATATGCGGTAGCGTAGATAGATGGAGTTCCTGGGGGACTATACATTTAAGATCCACTACGTGCCTGGTAAAGGTAATGCGGTTGCGGACGCGTTGAGTCGCCGGGCTCCAGTTCAAGCCAATTGGCTATCGGTGCATGATGAGCGGTCGGTTCAGGAGCTGGAGGCGTTTGAGATTTCTTGCGTGGACAAGCAGTCAAGTGTTGAAGCAGTACTGAATTGGACTGAAGTTTAATGTGACCTAGCTGAACGGATTCGGCAGGCTTTGGATATGGATGTCTATATGAAGCAGTTCATGCTAGAGGCCCTGGATGGGTCAAATTCCCAATTCGTTGTGATGGACGGATTGCTTTGGAAAGACGGTCGTCTGTGCGTCCCAAGTGTGGGCAATTTGCGAGTGGAATTGTTGTACGAGGCACATCATACCAAGTACTCGATTCACCCGGGGAGCACGAAGATGTACCGCGATGTCAAGAAACTATTTTGGTGGCCGGGTTTGAAGAAGGATGTGGCGCTCTACGTGGCGAAGTGCCAAACTTGCACCTTGGTAAAGGCGGAGTGCCAAAAGCCGGGAGGATTTCTGAAGTCCTTGCCTATTCCAGAGTGGAAATTCGACGACATCACTATGGACTTTGTGCACGGTTTGTCAAGGTCACAAAAGGGGAACGACGCAATTTGGGTGGTCGTAGATCGGCTAACGAAGGTGTCGCATTTCATTCCGCATAGGAAGGATGATCCGGTGGAGAAGTTGGCAAAACTGTATGTGGATAATATAGTGCAGCTTCACGGTGTGCCCTGCAGCATCGTGAGTGACCGAGATGGGAGGTTCACGTCCAATGATTGGAGTCTAGTGCAGCAAATGTCGGGAACAAAGTTAAAATTCAGCACAGCCTTTCATCCGCAAACAGATGGGCAGACTGAGAGGGTCAATAGGACTATGGTAGACATGCTCCACACATGTGTCTTGGACTTTTGAAAGCAATGGGAAGACCATCTTTATTTGGTGAAATTTGCGTACAATAATAGCTACCAGGTGAGTATTCAAATGACGCCCTTCGAGACCCTTTATGGTAGAAAATGTCGCACGTTGTTGTCTTGGTTAGAAACGGGTGAGTCAAAGTTGTACAAGCACCAAGAGGTGGAAGATGCTACGTCTTTGGTTCATACCATTCGGGAGAGGTTGCTTATCGCTCAGGACCGACAAGCGAAGTACTATAATGCCAAGCACAGGAACGTGGCGTTTGCTGTGGGCGACTGAGTGTACTTAAAGATCAAGCCGTTCAAGGTGTCTCGCGGGTGCGGCGATTGAAAAAGCTAAGCCCGAGATACCTTGGGCCGTTTGAGGTTATGGAGCGGGTTGGCGAAGCAGCCTATCGTTTGAAGCTTTCAGTGGAGCATAGTGGTTTACATGATGTATTCCAAATATCGGTGCTACGGAAGGCGGTGCAAGAGCCTACGCAAGTGATCGCGGTCGATCAAGTGCTGATTGATAGTGGGTTGACGACAAAGGTCAAACCCGTGCGGATTGAGGACTCGGAGGTCAAGCGGCTATGCAATAAAGAGATAAGGATGGTCAAGATTCGTTGGGACAATTGCGGTCGAGAGGAGCTCTCTTGGGAACGAGAGCAGACTATGCTTGACGAGTATCCGGAGTTGTTCCACTCAGGTACAATTTAATTTTGTACTTGTCTTTCCTTTAGGTAATTTCGTGGATGAAATTATTTTAAGAGCGGGAGAGTTGTAACGCCCCGAAACTCAAAAGAGCAACGAGAGACATTTTGGGCCAAATCTGGTATTTAGCAGAGGGCATACGGCCTGGGACACGGGCGTGTCCCAGGGCGTGTCAAGCTGGTTCGACGATTTGGTCAAGTGTTCGACGATTTTGGGTTCGACGATCGTCGAGCAGAGAACACGGCCTGGGACACAGGCGTGTCCCAGGGCGTGTCGAGCCCATATCGATGATCGGCCCGGGGAGTCGACATTTTCGCTCGACGATGTGTCGAGTCAGGGAACACGGCCTAGGACACGGGCGTGTCCCAGGCCGTGTCATGTGGTCGAAGAACTTCGCTCGACGAAGTATCGAGATATTGAACACGGCCTGGAGCCCAGGCGTGTTCGGGTTTGACACGGGCGTGTCACACTGGACACGGGCGTGTCCAAGACCCGTGTGAGTCTCGGGTTGCTTTCAGGGCTGTGTTGATGGGGGCACACGGCCGACCACACGGCCGTGTCAGTTGGAACACGGCCGTGTCAGGGCGAACACAGGCATGTCGGATGCCCATGTATTTTTTTCGAGACGCGTTGATTTTGACGGCGAATGATGGACACGGCCCTGGACACAGGAGTGTCACAGGCCGTGTTCGGCCCAGATTCTGCATTTTAGATCTGGATAGTGGTCGTTCGTTTCTTTAATTCGGGATCCGACGGCTGGGGGCTGTTAGTGCTTGGATATACACGGGATTGGACCCTTGAAACTCTCATTTCACTTGAGAGGTTCTCTTTCTAAAGTCTTGAGAGAGAAGAGAGCAAAGGAGGAAGAAGAAGCTTAGATCCGGTCTTTGGAGGAGCTTCGGAGCTCCAAATCGTGAACCAACTTCGGATCTATGAAGACAAAGAGAGTGCGGTGCTTTTCATCCGCTTACGTTTCAATGGCGACAAGGAAGCACGCTAGGGTAACGATTCTCTTCTTGAGCATGTGAAGCTCTCCTTCTTTTGCATAGGAAGCCCGCTCTCGCGAGTTTGCTATGAGTTTGAGGCATCCCTTTGGGTAGACATGAATAGTCCCCGTTGTTTAGAGTCCGTATTCGAGAACGGACATATGCATGATGTGTGAAGCCTACCTGGACATGTTGGTCTGGATCGGTGATGTTGCATTGCATAAATGCCGGAGAAGACTCCGTGCGAATGTTTGTTTTTCGGATTTTCTACGTAGTAGATTTCAATAGGGAGCCTTGGGGATTAACCCTAAGGTGCACCCAAAAAACTGGGCGGATGCGTGATCTTGCCAACTTGGTGGCCTGGGAGCCAACTTGAACATAACCGGGTTATGTGAAGTATGTGATGGAAACGGGACTCGGGAGAAGTTTGACCTGCGCATATGGCTTAAATTGTCGTTGCGATGTGAGCACAAGTTAGATGGAACCGTACCCATTCTATGTCGTTCGGTTAGAGCCGTTGGCATAGATGAGGGTCTTCGGCGGTCTATGGCTTAAATTGACGTGACCTATGTCGGGAAGACAAATTGCTCATATGTTTAGCCGTCAAAGAGGCGGTGGTGAGTCCGGAATGTTTATGGCTTAAATTGATGTGACATTGGACGGTTCACCGAGAATGTGCCCTGAGTGCATGGGGTGTGTGGACGTGCGTGCCTACACCTGTGATGTAGTGATAGTACTATATTGCTTGATTATACTAATAAAATGCAGGTAAGGAGCATCGCCGCCCCGAGTTGGGGGTGGGATCGTTATAATTTGGTCAGCATTGCTGACCGTTGTTTTTGTTTGCCACCGTGTGGTGGTTTGTAGCTTACAGGTGCTGCTGGACCAAGCGGTCAATAGCGGGCTAAAGCCTAAATTGCGAAGCCGGTCTCGAAGGCCTAATTGGAGTGTTTACTTTCTTTTATTCATGTATGACCGGCCTGCGTGCCGTGGTTTGTAAAACATGTAATTTGAAGTAAACCTTTTGTAAGGCCTTAAGGCCAGTACTTGTGTATGTACTACATTCCTATTTGGTATGTTAGTGGACATTCGTGCTCTTTGTGCTGGGTTCTTTAATTGCAACTTATAAAACCGCTTCCGCTAGAATGCTCTGTGTAGGACGTTGGATTGGTTGGATGGTTTCCATTGAGTAACCACCCGGTCTGTCTGTGGTATATGGCGTCGGGCCCCGGCCGGACCTACTGCTATATGCTATGCGACGGATAGAGTGTGTTACACTAGGCTTAGGTCTATGTAAAATTTTGGTCTAAATCCTGGTTATTCTGTATTGTTGAACATATATTAATAAAGTCCTTGGTTTAGCCTTAATTTGATATGGTATACTTGAAGTTTTGTGAAGCATGATTAGTATGTTCTAATATATTCTGTGATGATATTATTACATGCTATGACCGCTTATGGTTAATCTTGACTTTGAAATAAATGTTTACATCATAATCTTTGTTTTATTATAAGTGATGTATATCATTGACTAAGGGTTATGACTTCTCCAAATAGGGGGAGATTGTTGGGTACATTGGAAACTCTATACCTGATTTGGAGAAGTCTCACCTAACTCAATGATATTCATCAATGTGTATTTGATGGTGTGTTAATTTTTAATGTGTAGGTTAAGGAAATGTAGAAAATGTTTCTAAGTACAAGTATCGACACTTGAGTAGAATGGTGTTGACACCAGGAGCCAGATTGTGTCGACACACATGACTTATATCGACACATAGAAATTCTGTCGACAATAATTATGTCGACACACAGGACTTGTATCGACACACACCAGAATTCTGTCAACACCAACTTTGTCGAGACTAGAAGCTATTGTGTCGACACACATGACTTGTGTCGACACATTCCATAGAAGCTTTGTTGAGAAGATAAAGAAGGGTTGTGTCGACATTATGAGAGTTGTGTCAACATTATCAAGAGTTGTGTCGATACATGGTCTATTTGTGTTGACACATTTGAAGTATTATTTCGACACCTTTTTTTACTGAGATAGAGTATAATGAGGTATCAGGTGTCAAGACTGAAGACTTGACAGCTCTCATAACTAACAAAGCTGTTGTATCTGTTAGAGCTGTCAGAAGGCCGTTATGAACCGGATCAGCCGGTAACCTCAGATGGATCTATATAAAGACATGTTCTATCATCAAACGAGAGAGATCTAACAAGAGAGAAGTTCAGATCCTGAAATCAACAAGTCTCTAAGGGCAGATTCTGAACAAGTCTGCAAGAAGAATCCAGATCTACATCTGAAAGAAGAGGAAGCTGGATTGAGGATCATCTCCAACTTCACAAGAAGATCAACCTTACTTTATTCAGATTCAAGAAGCTTTGAATAAGCTAAGACAGGTTGAATCTTAAGCAGTCAGATCTATCAAGAACTGACCAAGAAGCCTTCACACCTTTCTCTCTCTATCTGGGTAAAAGATTTATTCTTTTTATAATCAATTTTCTCTGTAGGACCTTTTATAGATCTGAGTGTAAGAGAGTTATCTCTCTGACTTGTAAGCTTAAGTTTATAAAGGCTGAGGTAGGACTGAGTGCCTGAGGTGGGGGATTAATTTCTCTGAGTTGTAGGCCTGGTGAAAGAGGCTGAGGTAGGGCTGGATTGCCTGAGTTGTAGGAGTGTGAACTCACTCTAAGGTAGGATTCTCTGGAAGAATCTGAGTTGTAGAACTTGGTGAAGTGTGAGCTGTAGGAACCATTCTGGGTTCTGAGTTGTAAGATCTGAGGATCTGAGAAGGAAGAAGAAAGTTAGGCCGAATCTAGTATACTGCTAGATAGGCGAAGGGGGAAAGTGGATGTACCCATCTCTTCAGGAACCACTATAAATCTGTGTGCATTCTGTGTTGGCTGTGTTTGTTTTTAAATTGTGTTGTGATAATTGTTGAATAAGTTATCTAATAGTAATATATTTTATCTGCCTTAATAAAAAGGAATTGAACCTATTCATCCCCCTCTAGGTGTTTAGGATATCTTGAAACCAATTCTTTCACTCAAAGATCTCCACACTCTCCTACCTCAACCTTTATAGATTAGGCTTACAAAACACTCAGAGAATAAGATCTCCTACCCACTCAGATCTCTAGGAGATATCACAATGAAATTTGATGAAACAGTTTACAGAAAATAGAAAACCTGTAATCTGTTGGATTGGTGTGTACAATTTCTTTCACTCAACTGCAGTTTGATTTCTTCTTGATAGATCAGCAAGCTGAATTGAATTTCTTCTGAATCAGTAATTTCTTGATGAAGATCAGATTCAGTAGGTTGAGGATGTAGATGAACAAATTACTTAATCCCCAGATCAACCTTAGAAAAGGGATCTAAAGACTTTCTTTAAAATCAATTTCTTCTTCTCATTTATTTTCTTGATTCGTCTCTTGGATACAGATGAATAGAATCGGTCAGTGTCTTGGTAACAATGTATATGTATATGTGTGTTTTTTCTTATGAAGGCAGCACCTCCTATTTATAGAAATCTCAGAAGGCTTGGACTAGTATTGATGACATCAACAACTATCAGCAAATCCTTCCTTGAACTGTCTTTATAGAAGCAATGCCTTCCCGTATCGACCAGAATGATCTGACTTCTCTTGACCTGATTAATGTTGACTCAACACATTCTGACATATAAGCATTATGTAGACAAGATGTCTCGAAATCTGTGCTGAGACATCTCTGACAGACCCAATTTGTTAGGTATTTCATACACATGAACCCAGATTTGATGAAGTCACCCTGGAACTAAGATGAATTAAGTTGTATTTGATGCTTGGTTTGAGTTATATGTTTGCAGGAATTTCACTAGGAAGTGTATACCATTGTCAGTCCACAGTGGGTCTTCAAACACAAGAACTGTGCAATGTAATCCCTCATTGCATATTCAAAGGTGTTGACTCATGTGTGGTCTCTCTATTGGGATACACTTCATATTCAAGCTATTGGACTATGGGAAAGGAATTGGGAGTTGACTACTCTAGAAGAATCAGTTATTCCTACATCAGAAATTTTCTAAGTGTTTTACTCGAGTAGAGCTTTCACCTACTCGAGTAGTCTGAGTATAATATACTCGAGTAGCTAAGTCACCTACTCGAGTAGACAAAGTCATATACTCGAGTAGCATGCTTATATACTCGAGTAGATTACTTCCTCTCGAGTAGTTTAGTTCAACTACTCGAGTAGTTGCCAGCAGACCTCTTCAGAATTTTTCTAAGTATTCCACTCGAGTAGTACTTCTTGTACTCGAGTAGTTTGTGTAATATACTCGAGTAGCTTTTCCAGTACTCGAGTAGATCCTCTATGTACTCGAGTAGGTCTCTACACATACTCGAGTAGCTCTGTCTGGTTACTCGAGTAGTTGATCTCTATATACTCGAGTAGTCTTTATATATATACCCGAGTATGTTCTCCATAATATACTCGAGTAGTTATTCAACTAATCGAGTAGTTATTGACTTACTCTTGTAGTTGGCTTATCATTCCGAAATTTTTCTAAGTCCTTTTTCTGTCGGGATTTTTCAAATCACGCGACATGATTGGTCCACGTGTACATCATTATGACCGATTATGACCGTTAGTCTCTCCTATATAAGGTCTTATCAGAAAATGACAAACCCTAAGTATTCTCCAAGCTTTCTTGTCATTCTATTTCGAGAAATATTCTTCAGCCGACTCCTCTCTGATTTTCGCAAATCGGAAGCCGCCGCCGCCGCCTTCTTCTCCGGCCAAAGCTTCTACTTTCAGAGGACTATTCTGAAGAAAGTTACAGATCGAGATCGACTTCGCTGATCATATTCTATCTCGATTTCTGTAAAAGTGAGTAAATCCAGATCGAAGCCGAGAACCTCTTCACCGATTTCTGAAAGTGCTACAAAGTTGAAAAGAAGAAGATCCTGGCTGTTTCATTCAGATCTGAGTGTTTACTATTTGTATTCTTGTAAACACTTTATTAATTTTGTAGGAGAAATCTTCTCCGAGTGTAGGAGTTCTTCACTCCGAGTTTGTAGGAAGGGGTATCTTCCGAGGTGTAGATCCCTTTGTTTGGATCGAGTTTGTAGGAACTTTGTTCCGAGGGTAGGATCGATTTTTGATCCGAGATAGTGGAGTAGCCGAGTCTAGTTGATTGCTAGATCGGTGAGGGAAAGTGGATGTACCCAAGGTTGGGGAACCACTATAGATCTTGTGTCGTCTATGATATTGGTAGATCGTTCTGTGCTGTGCTCTAACTAATTTTTATTCCGCAAAAAGACGCACAACTCACCTATTCACCCCCCTCTAGGTGATTTAGGTTGACAACTGTTTTCTTTCAATTGGTATCAAAGCGAGGTTGATCGTCAAAAGGTTAACACCTTGATCAGATCCAGATCTGTTGTCTGAAAGATTCTACCATAGAATGGACAAGGGCAAAGATTTCGCCAAGCTTCCACTGTGTAACAAAAATAACTTTCCCATGTGGAAAGAAAGGATAAAATTCTTCATTGAAGCTGTGGATCCAAGGATCTTCATGATCGTTGAAGAATGTCCTTATGTTCCCATGACTGTGTCCACTATCGACCCCACCAAGAAAGTTCCGAAAAAGCTAATGGATCTCGATAAAGACGAGATCGCACTTGTCTCTCTCGACAAGAAAGCTAAGAACATTATAGCAAGTGTAGTCGATGACTCGATGCTGTAGAATTTGATTCACTGTCAATCAGCTAAGGAGATGTGGCATTCCTTAGTCACTTTGATGGAAGGAACTGAAGAAGTAAGAGATGATCGGAGATCCCTTCTCAATCAAAAATATGAAGCGTTCCGACAAGAGAACTAGGAAACAATTGCCGACACCTTTGAGAACTTCTTCAAAATTGTAAATGGCCTAAGGGTGTATGGTCGTGTCTTCACCAACGGAGAACTGAATGACAAATTCTTGAGATCCCTAACCAAGGAATGGGATAACAAGGTATGCGCCATCAGGGAGTTCGGGAAGCTAGCTGAGACGGACCCGCAAAACATCTTTGGAAAGCTTATGTCTTATGAACTCCAAATCAATACAAGAAAAGCTGAAGAAGAGAAGGGCAGGTCTGCACTAAAGGAGAAATCTGTCGCTCTAAAAGCAGACACCTCCAGAAAGACCAAGGCTGCATCCCCCGCCCCAGCTCCAGAAGTGGATGAAGAAGAAGAATCATCAGAGCCTAGCACCTCAGGGTCTGAACTATTTGAAGGAGAGTTCTCCTTACTCTCTAGGCAATTCAAGAAGTTTCTTAATAAAAAGAAACAATGGAAAGGCAAGGATGTCTCATACAGAAGATCGCGGCATGATGACGATCGACAAAGAAAAGGCTCAAGTAGCCACGAAAGGTACAATACTAAACAGAACTAATACGTTTCAACTGACATCATTTGCTACTATTGTAATAAGCCAGGTCACGTCATTGCTGACTGCCCTCACAAGAAGAAGGAGGGTGGCAGAAGAGAAGACAAGAAATCCTCACACAACAGGAAAAGGAAAGAGAAGATCCTCATAGCCAAAAGGAGCAAGACTCTTAGCGACTCCGACTCTTCAGAGTCAAGCGAAGAAGAAGAAGCTTACTTTGGGCTAATGGCTCAAACTAATGATGAACAAGAGCCCCAGTTCACTGGGAAGGTAAACTCTCACACCCCTCTCTCAGAGTCTGAAGTCTCTGAACATGATTGCGAGGGTAGCTCCTCTGACGATGAGTCAGAATTGATGGCCCAGTACAAGGAGTTAATCATGGCTTACGACAAATGTCGTCGAGTCGTGAAGACTCAGGCTAAAGAGATCAAATCTCTAAAAGCCGAAGAGAGCAACTTGAGAGAGAAAGTCGCAAAGACTGACTCGCTCTAGGAAAACTTCAATAATACTATTGAAGAATATAACAAGGCTCTTAAGCACCTTGACCTGAAGGAGAAGATCATCAAAGGACTGGAAGCCGAACTCGCGGCTGAAAGGAAACTTGTTGAGAGTTTCTCAAAGCCCAAAACAGTTCTTCCATTCGTTGCTGAATTCTCAGCGAAGGCCAAGGGAGCTGGACTAGGCCATGAAGAAGCTCCTAGTAAATCCTCTAGGAGAAACAAGAATCAACGGAAAAATAAGGCCGCCAAAAAGGCCTCAGCCGAAGAAAAGGGAAAAGCCCCTCAAAATCAAATCACATTCAAAAAGGTCATCTTTCCATCAAATGAGTTTGATTTTGACTCATCTTACGGGCACTTTGCTAGGCCTACTTATGTAGAGCCAAAGTCCCGTTATCAAGGATGGGCTAGACCCCGAAACTTTGGCGAAAGTGTCTTTAAGGCACCTTATGAAGAAGTTGTTCTTCAGAGCTATGGCCCTTTCAATCATGGGCATAACTTCAAGAACGCACCAAAGACAAAGCCTGTTATAGAGAAGCCCATAAAGGAGAAGAAGCCATGTGATTGTCATCATCATGAGGCATCTTCCTCCAAGAATGCTACCACTGCTAGACCAAAGTTCCAAAAGGTCAAGCAGGAGATCTTGAGGCAAAGGTACAACAGATTTGACTGTTGGTGCTGTGGCAAGGTTGGCCACTTCGCCATAGATTGCTGGTTCAATTCCAGAAACACTGCAACCCCTCATGTCAGCAATATGAGAAAGACCGCTCATAATGCTAACACTCGTAGGGGGAGCACTCTAACCCGAGACCAAGGACCCAAACATGTTTGGGTTCCTAAGGCAAATTGATTATGATTGCAGGGATGTCCAAAGGCCAACAAAATGCCTATCTGGTACTTGGACAGCGGATGCTCTCGGTATATGACCGGGACTAGAAGCCTCATTCAGAACTTTACTCCAGTCGTCAACGGAGCAAAAGTCATCTTTGGAGGTTCAGACCGTGGAATTACTAGAGGCTACGGTATGATTACTAACGGTAATGTATCCTTCTCGGATGTGGCCTATGTCGAAGGATTGGAACACAATCTCATTAGCATAAGCCAACTCTACGACAAAGGATACATAGTTGAGTTCCATGCTGATAAGTGCTTGATAAAATCCGTTGACCATATGGAAACGATTCTATCCGGCACTCGAAGCAGGAATATTTTCTGTTTAAATTTCATCTGTATAGATTCCTCTACACCAGTGTGTCTTTTAGCAAAAGATAGTGCGTCTCTTAGTGACCAATGACACAAGAGACTAGCACATATTAATTTCAAAACCATTAATAAATTATTTTCAATGAACTTAGTACGTGATGCTCCAAATGTCAAGTACATCAAAGACAAACCTTGTCATGCATGCGTAAAAGGCAAGCAAACAAGGGCTACCTTTAAAAGCATTATTGGCAAAGACTCTAACAGATGTCTTCATCTATTGCACATGGACTTGTTTGGTCCACTGCAAATTAGAAGTTTGGGCGGTAAGGACTATATATTGGTAATCGTTGATGACTACTCGCGCTTTGCGTGGGTGTTCTTTCTGAAACACAAGTCAGATACCTTCGACATCTTTACAAATTTTGTCAGGCAAGTCCAGAATGAATACAACTGCTCCATAGTCAAAATCAGAAGTGACAACGGAACAGAGTTCAAATCTGGGGCCATGACAAAATTCTGTGAAAGCTTAGCTATCTCTCATGAGTTTTCCTCTCCTCGTACTCCACAACAAAATGGAGTGGCTGAGAGAAGGAACAGAACACTCATAGAGGCCTGTAGGACCATGTTGAGTGATGCTTCACTACCAGAGTACTTCTGGGCTGAGGCCGTCAACACTGCATGCTACGTGCAAAATCGAGCACTCATAAACAAAGACCATAATAAGACACCTTACGAACTTCTGAAAGGCAGGAAACCAATAGTCTCTTACTTGAGAATCTTTGGCTGTAAATGCTTCGTACTTAACAATGGTAAGTATCATACCACCAAGTTCAGCGAAATGAGCTTTGAAGGTATTTTTGTATAATATAGTAGCCATAGTAAGGCATATAGGATTTTTAATAGAAAAACCCTGGTGGTGGAAGAATCAATACATGTTGTATTTGATGAGACGAGCTTGCTACAAAGCAATCCATCTAGTATGCTCATTGAAGATGCAGGTGAAAAGCTGAAAGAAACTAGCTTGGATGATCCGTCCGAAAACAAAGGCGAGAAGTTCATTAAGATCACCACTCCAACTCCCATTGGAGAGGCTGATGATCAAAATGGAGAAGTCATCTAGGACGAAGAAATCACTCCAGTGCTTGAAGATAATCCAGATGTAAGAACTCTAAAGCTCAGACATCTGAAGGATCACCCCATGGACCAGATCATAGGAGATCCCCGGGATGGTGTCAGAACTCGGAGAGGTACAACTAATGAGAATCTTCATTTGAGTTTTCTCTCACAGGTTGAACCAAAGAAATTTGAGGAAGCAAACTCAGACGCATCATGGATAATGGCAATGAAAGAAGAGCTAAATCAGTTCAAGCGCTGCAATGTGTGGATGCTGGTTCCAAGACCCAAGGGAAAGAACATCATTGGAACAAAATGGGTCTACAGGAACAAGATGGATGAAGACGGAACTATCATAAAGAACAAGGCCAGACTCATCGCTAAAGGCTATCGTCAAGAAGAAGGAATCGACTTCGACCAGACATTTGCTCCGGTGGCGAGGCTGGAGGTCATAAGGTTGTTCCTTGCATATGCTGTTTTCAAAGGCTTCGCCGTCTATCAGATGGACGTGAAGCCGGCCTTCCTGAATGGTAACATAAAGGAGGAAGTGTATGTGGAACAACCTAAAGGTTTCGTTGATCCTAACTTTCCCGATCATGTCTATTTTCTGCACAAGGCCCTATATGGTCTGAAACAAGCTCCTGGAGCTTGGTATGAAACGTTGTCTACCTTTCTACTTGAGAACAAGTTCACAAGGGGAAAGATAGACAAGACATTATTTCTTAGGGAAATAAAAGGCAAGATTTTGCTAGTATAAATCTATGTCGACGACATTATCTTTGGCTCTACAGATAACAACCTCTGCAAAAAGTTCTCAAAACTTATGCAAGGGAAGTTTGAAATGAGCAGTATGGGCGAGCTGAAGTATTTCTTAGGGCTTCAGGTGAAACAATCTGAAGATGGAATTTTCATCTCCCAGACCAAATTCACCAAAGAGCTAATTAAGAAATTCGGAATGGAGAACGCAACCTCTATGAGGACTCCAATGGGCTCAACTATGTCTCTGGATAAGGATGAAAAAGGGAAACCTTTTGATGAAACCAAGTACAGAAGCATAATTGGATCCCTGCTCTACCTTACTGCCAGTAGGCCTGACATAATGTTCTCAACATGTGTTTGTGCTAGATTTCAGGTGAACTCTAAGGAATCTCATTACGCTGCTGCAAAGCGGATTCTGAGATACCTTAAAGGCACACCAAATTTTGGCTTATGGTACCCAAGAAGTAATGACAGCGAACTAATTGGATTTTCAGATGCAGATTTTGCAGGTAGCAAAGACGACCGGAAAAGCACCTCAAGTACTTGCCAATTCTTCGGAAGAAGGCTAATTTCCTAGAGTAGCAAGAAGCAGAACTGTGTCGCAATCTCAACGGCCGAGTCAGAGTATATCTCTGCAGGCAGTTGTTGCGCACAGTTGCTATGGATAAAGAATCAGTTCGAGGACTACAACCTGCAGTTCAAAGATATTCCCCTATACTGTGACTCCTCCAGCGCAATTGCAATAGCCAACAATCCAGTTTCCCACAGCCGGACAAAGCATATCGAGCTAAGGTATCACTTCATTCGGGAACATGTGGAGCATGGAGACATAGATCTCCAATATGTGCCTACAGATAGGCAAGTTGCAGTTATCTTCACAAAGCCGCTGGACGAGACCACGTTCTCGTTCTTCAAGACAGAGCTTGGGATGCTCAACAAAGAGGACTAAAGAAGGCTAGATGACTAAGAAACTCGTAATTGCAAGGGGTTAGTAAAAATCCACTCTTTCTCAACTTTTTCAAAATTCAACTCGAGAGGCATGAGACATACTCGAGTACTCTTCTCTACCTACTCGAGTAGGTGACCTACCTACTCGAGTATAAGAATCTGTCTACTCGAGTATGTATACTGACCTACTCGAGTATGAGGATGTGCCTACTCGAGTATCTACAGACCTACTCGAGTAAGTCACCTATATACTCGAGTAGTTTTCTCCACCTACTCGAGTAACTCCTGTATACCCACTCGAGTAACCTCTGACGACCAACTCGAGTAACTCTCTTACATACTCGAGTAGTCTATCTCCTTCTCGTGTCCTGTTTCCCAGATTTTGAAAATTGTTCTATTCGCCCCCCAAGGCTAGATGCTGCCTCCTGCTTTAAATTAATTAGCAGTAATTTAAGAGTAATATATATATGAAATTCCGAAAACTCAAACCTACACGAGATCATTTCTATCACTCGAGTACCCTCTGCCTCTTCGCCTACCCTGCCGCTTCGACTCCTCTCCTCCGCCGAAGTTGTAGAGCCCTCTCTCTCCCATTTCCTCCAGTCATTCGCATCCATGGCGACTTCTCACAAGATTGGCATCGGCTCCGAACTATTCACCGAGGGTATCACAGAGCTTTTCGATGATTTCCGCAACCTCCTCATCCTTCTCGACACCGCCGGCCTCTCCTTCACTCTCCAAGAACCCTGTCGCGTTCTCTTCCCCGAAGTTGCAGAATTCTTCTCAAATCTCAAGGTTCGACGAAATGGAAAAGTTCTAAAATCTACAGTAAAGGGATTGAAACTCAAGTTCACCAAGACCTCTGTCTCTCAACTTCTTCGTTTACCTATTATTGATGAAGAAGATGATCTGGATGATAAAGATTCTGACCGAACAGCACTCTTCTGTGGCATTTCTCCTGAAGCTCAGTATATTAAGAGGTCAGACATGAATGCTGAAGGAAAATTTCTGGTAGATATCATTGGCAAAATTCTTCTCTGCAAGACACACTCCATCAGAGACATCCCATCCTATTTCTTCGACATAATGCAAGCAATTGTGTACCGCAAGAAATTTCAGTTTGGTATGTTGATTCTGGACAAAATCAAGGACAGCTTGAAATCCCCCCAACTACGCCAGAATCATCTCTCTGCTTCTCCATGAAACAGTGAAAGAAATTGTACCTAATCACCTAGAGGGGGGGGAGGGGGGATGAATAGGTGACTTAATCTTTTTAAACTTTTAGGCAGATTATATCACAGATTTCACAGAACTATAAACAGCATACACAGCATCAATCACATACACAGAGTACACACAGTTTTATAGTGGTTCCCCAAGGTTTGGGTACCTCCACTTTCCCCCTTCGCCTATCTAGTAGTGTACTAGATTCGGGCAAACTCCTCCACTATACCTCAGATCCTCAGATCTTACACTCAGAACCCCAAATGGTTCCTACAGCTCAGAGTGATCCCACTCCTACAACTCAGGCTCAACAGCCCTACCACTCAGTCTTCACAAAGACCTACACTCAGCCACAAGGCCTACACTCAGAGATATGAATCTCCTACACTCAGGCACACAGGACCTACCACTCAGCCTTTATAATTTCAGGCTTACAACTCAGATCCCTAAGGATCCTACAAGAAATTAAAAATACAATGTATATAACCTCAATTCAGAATAAGAGAGAAGAGTTGACAGGTTTCTTGATGAGTTCTTGAAAGAATTCTGCTGAGATCAACCTCACTTGGCTTTCTTCAAAGCTTCTTGAATATAGAACACAATATGGTTGATACTCTCTGCAGCTGATCTTCAATCACTGCTAACTTAAGAATCAGAACTAAGTCTGAAACTATCTTCACTGCATGGTTCCAATAGCTGTCTTCTTGGAAGGAGCTCTCTCCAACTACTTAGATCTTCACTTGATTTGATTCTTCAATGAATTGCTTGATCTTCTTCTCAATCTCTTGTAGTTAATCATCATTCTTCTGTTGACAGAATAAGCCTTTATATAGGCCTTCTTCATGGTGACCGGCTGAACCGGTTTCTAACGACTTTCTGACAACTCTGACAGTTGCAGTAGACCGGCTGGAATGGCAGCTGTCATGTCATCCAGTCACTTCTTGAATTTTCTGTAACTGCCTGAAAGTGTCGAGACAGTCTGTCTTTAAGTGTCGACACTTATAGACTAAGTGTCGACACAAGTAGACTAAGTGTCGACACTAGCCTTCAAGGTGTCGACACAACACCTTGTGTTGTAGAATTTACTTCTCGACACTGCTTCTTTAGAATGTGTCGACACTGATATTGTGTGTCGACACAACTCCTTGTTCTTCGGTACTTAGTTGAATTCTGCTAAGTGTCGACACTACTCCTTTGTGTCGACACATATTCTTGTGTTGAACTTGTTCAGTGTCGACACATCTTCTTGGTGTCGACACATGCCTTCTGTGTTGATACTTGATGAGTGTCGACACTGCTCCTTGTGTCGACACATTCTTCTTATGTTGAGACTTTGGCTGAGTGTCGACACATCTTCTTTGTGTCGACACTTGTACTTAGAATTTGTTGAACTTTGCTAAGTGTCGACACAACCTCCTAGTATCGACACTTTCTTCATGTGTTGAGTCTTCTGCTATGTGTCGACACATTCTTAAATATGTCGACAAAGTTCCTCTGGGTGTTGACACTGCTTCTAAGTGTCGACACTGCTTCACTGGACATTTCTTCATTGAGTGTCGACACAGCCTGTATATGTCGACACTTTCCTTCTGGTGTCGACTCTGCATCCCTGGTGTCGACACAATTACTCCAAGTGTCGACACTGCTTCTCTAGATGTCGGCACAAGTATTCTTAAGTGTCGACACTTTTCTTCTGGGTGTCGACACATGGACTTAGAAACTTTTCAGCTTTCTCTGCAAATACTTAACCTGCACAACTAAACTCAAAACACATCAAATATATTTTGATGTATATCATTGAGTAGGGTGAGACTTCTTCAAATCAGGTACATTTATTCCAATGTACCCAACAATCTCCCCCTATTTGGAGAAGTCATAACCCTTAGTCAATGATATACACCATACATAATAAAATCACAGTATGATGTAAAACAATATTAAATGACAGGGTAAGTACATAAACATGTATAAGCAAAACATGTATAACAAATATCTCAGAACAATTAATGTAATAGGTGAACATATATCATATTGTTCTAACAACTTCAAAATTTCATTATCCAAAAGTTTACAGAGAGTTTAAAATCAAATGATTACAATTAGTAAACTTAAGAAAAATTCTATTCTATTGCTGCTCAGCCTCCTTGATAACTATGCCCTTTCCAGACTGTATCTTTGCTTGGACTGGGGCTTCAGCATCTTCAGCAGCAGCAGGCTTCTTGCCTTTAAGATCCTTCTTCTTTAACTCTTCAGCTTTGATCTTCTGCCTTTCAAAGTAATGATAAGGCTTTGGAAAGTACTTGCTAGGCTCCTAGGCTTTAGGAGGTAGCTTTCCCATCTTTTTCTTTCTTCTATATTGCACAATTGCCTCTTGCCTGGACTCATGCTTTCTCCACTCCAATTCAGAATACCACTTGTTTCTATCTTGAATATTGTCCTTTGCAGCCTTCCATGCAGTTAAGATAATATTCCTTGAAGTGGGGCTCCACTGTTCAAAGTCAGGCCTAAGTTCAGCTTGCTCTCTGAATCTCTTCTTAGACAATTGAGCTTCTTGTTCCAGCAGCAAAGCTTCTTGTTCTTTCAGTATAACCTCTGGCATTGGCTGAACCACTTTTTCTATGATGACATTTTGCTTTCCCTCAGGTGGGCTATACATTGACTGTATATCTGCATGTATCATATCAAAGTCTGGTGGAGGGTATATTACTTGAGCCACTTCAGCTTGCTCCCCTCCAAGATATGGAAGATTAATCCCAGACTCTACCACATTGTCATCATCACATAATGGAGGATATCCAAGGGTGGATCTGATGGAATTTGAAATCCATTTGACATGATCAGAGCTGGCTTTAACTAACACCCTCTCCCCCTTTATGACTTCTCTAACAATATGATCCCTCAGATCATCTTTCTTAAATCTTATTTGGGCATCCAAATAGTTTACTCCATCCTTAAAGAAAGGTTTCAACCTTTGGAGCTTGTCAGTTATAGCCTTTTCAGAGTCTTGTATAGCAGTTTTAACAGCAGTTATTCCCTCTTGTAATGTTTTATCAAATTCTGTCTTAGCTATAACATTAGCTGTAGTCTGACCAGTAGCTATATTCTTCATTTCTGTGACTATTGCATTGTGTGAAGCAGTGAGATTATCATTCATCCTCAGCTGGTTCTCCAGAACATAGCCTTGCTTCACTGCAATATCATCTACTTGAGCTTTGATCTTTTCCTGATGAGTGGCTAGATAGACTACTGTATTCCCTCCTTTATGGAAGCAGTCAATCATCTCTTTCTTATTCAGATTCATTTCAAATCTGATGGACTTAATATCTTGGGCCAAATCAAACTGTAGAGACTTATGCCCTTCATCCATACAAGATTGCAAAGCCTGTCTTTGCTCATCCATCTTTATCTGCATTGCAACCATCAGAGAACTGAAATCTGTAGATGGTGCTGACTGTGATGCAGGCTGTGGTGCAATTGTTTGTAAAGCCTTTTTGTATGTCTGGCTCCTCCTCTTGAAGGCTTGAAATTTTCTCTTCTTGGCTCTTACAGCCTCTTCATCTTCTGAAGCAGATGTGCTATCAATAGTCACTCTGTCCTTAGGACTTGGAGGTAGCTCCTTCTCAGTCCTTTGTAGCCCTTCAGTATCTTTTGGCACTTCAGTCTCTTTGCCTGCAGTTTTCTCTAAATTCTCCACTTTCTCCCCCTCAAGAATTACTTTCTCCCCCTCAGTAGCATCACTTTCTTTCTCAAAGTCAGTTTGGAGTAGGTCAGGGAATAGTTCTTCTAAGGTAAACTCTTGTTGAGAATGGGGTGGAGAGACTCTTATCTCATCAACAACTTGATCAGATACCACTTGATCTGCAACAGATGTGTCCTCCATGACAACATCTTGGGGTTGGCTATGTGTCTGTGTTTGCTGATTAACATTAGTTAATGAATCAGACAAAACATCATCCTCAATATGGAAATCTAATGCATTAATCTCAGTGATTACCTCAAGTATAGTGTGGGTAGATTGTTCACTTTATAGTGGAGATGGCTCATCCACAAGTAAGGGCTCCCCTGGATGGAATCCTGGTGGATTGGGCTTGCTTGAGGTAGCTCCCCCTGCCTTGGTGCATCTTCTTGCCTTGCTGGAGATTGTCCAGCATTTCCAGTTGCTTCCTCATCAGGAGTAAAGACAACTTGATCTTCAGAGCTACTAGATGATTCTTGAGCCACTAGGTCTGTCTTCTTCTTCTTCTTTTGGGGTGTTACCTTCTCAGGAGTTGACATTTCCTTAGTCAAGACTCTATCCCATCTAGAGAAGATTCTCATGTCCATCTTCCTCATGTGATTTATCTTAGAACCTGCAGCTTGGCTCATTACTTCTGGTATACTACCATCCAAGTAAAGACTTAGAATCCTACCTAAATTGGGCTTCTTCATACTCTCCTTAATCTTCTCAAACACTACTGCAGACCAATCAGTTTGTAGTTTGAAGATAATTCTTGTCATTAGACCAAACATATGAGCTGATACTCTGTCATGCCCTCCAGGCTTGCTCAAGATAACTTTGCCAACTATTTCAGATAGAAATTTTCCCTGCATGTTCATTCCCTTCCTATTGAAAACTGAACCTATTTTCATGTTTGAGTCCAAACCACACCATGTCAGTGCTTCTCTGGTCTTAGATACAGAAACATCTTATTCTTCCTTAGTCCTAGGTAGTTGAAGTACCTTTCTCAGACCCTTAGAAGAAACTTTCACCTTAGCCCCATGAACTCTTGATTTAATCTTGAGTCCTGATTCATCTAGGGTTGCTCCATTCAGAAATTCCAGAACTTCTATTCTTCCATATCTTGGTCGGCTCTGAAACAAGAAAATCTAACCTTGTCTCTTCTATTAGGGTTATCACGTCTTTGATCTCTGGTTCCCCGTCATCAAAAGCATGCCGCACCAGTTCATATCCTTCATTCACATTCTCTTCTAGCTTCGGCGCCATTAGGGTTTGAAGAAATTTGAATTGAGATAAGAGAGGCATCGACAAACAAGTTTGGTCTCGAAACTTTAGTGAGCGTGTCGACAGACAATGGCGAGAACCTATTTATACCTTTCTAGAATCGATGAAAAAAGGGCGCATCAAAATACTTAAATTGTGTCGACACTGTTGATAAGTGTCGACACAGACTTATAATGTCTCGACAACCATGTGTCGACACAAGTATAGTCGACAGAATATATGTGTCGACACTTGTTTATGTGTCGACACCGCTTAGCTCGACACTTAGTCGAGACTATACCAGACTAATTCTTTATAAATCTTAAGTGTCGACACCACCTTGGATGTGTCGACACCTACCCTGCATGTGTCGACACTAATTATCTGAAGTGTTGACACCAACTTCCTAGATGTGTCGACACCTTTTCTCTGAAGTGTCGACACCACTTCTATGTGTCGACACAGACAACTCTGTGTGTCGACAGCATTTTACTTAGCCATTTTTGAAAACTTATTCTAAGTTTATCATACCTAATTTAATTTTGAACCTATTGAATTTGGTTTCATCTAAGGGCTTAGTATACATGTCAGCTAGCTGATTTTCTGTATAAACATACTCTAGGGATATATCTCCTTTTTCTATATGTTCTCTTAGAAAATGGTATTTTATTTTTATATGCTTATTCCTACTATGGGAAACGGGATTGTTTGCAATACAAATAGCACTAGTAGAATCACAAAATAGAGGTGTTCTAATTACCTGAATACCATAATCTTCAAGCTGATGTTGTATCCATAGAAGTTGAGCACAACAACTTCCTGCAGCCACATACTCTGATTCTGCTATGGAGATAGCCACACTTGTTTGTTTCTTGCTACTCTATGATATCAGTCTTCCACCTAGGAATTGACAGGTACCAGTTGTACTTTTCCTATCTTCCTTGCAGCCTGCAAAATATGCATCTGAATAACCTGTCAGTTCAAAGTCTCCATTCCTAGGGTACCAAAGGCCTAGATAAGGAGTGTCATTTAGATATCTCAGAATTCTTTTGACAGCTGTCAAATGAGACTCTTTAGGGCAAGCTTGGTATCTAGCACAGATACATGTAGCATACATGATATCTGGTCTACTTGTAGTCAAATACAATAGAGAGCCAATTATCCCTCTATACAAAGTCTCATCTACAGGTTTCCCTGCATCATCTTTGCTAAGAGACATACTTGACCCCATAGGAGTTTTCATGGTACTGGATGATTCCATACCATACTTCCTTATTAATTCTAGAGTGAACTTAGACTGGCATATGGATAAACCATTCTCAGTCTGTCTAACTTGGAGTCCCAAGAAGAACTTAAGTTCCCCCATACTGCTTATTTCAAATTGTCCTTGCATAAGTTTTGCAAACTTTCTACAAAGACTATTTTCTGTAGACTCAAATATGATGGCATCTACATATATTTGGACTTGAATGATCTTGCCTATGGATTCCCTAAGGAATAGAGTCTTGTCTATTTTCCCCCTTGTGAATTTATTCTCAATGAGGAGACTAGACAGAGTTTCATACCAAGCCCTAGGGGCTTGTTTTAACCCATACAAAGCCTTCCTAAGTCTATAAACAAAATTAGGTTTAGTTGAATCAACAAAACCTGATGGCTGTTCCACATAGACCTCTTCCTTCAGATTGCTATTCAAAAAGGCTGACTTAACATCCATTTGGTATACTTTAAACCCTTGATAGGTTGCATAGGCCAAGAACATTCTTATTGCCTCCAGTCTGGCTACTGGAGCAAAGGTTTGATCAAAGTCAATACCTTCTTCCTGCCTATATCCCTTAGCAATCAGTCTTGCTTTGTTCTTTATAATAACTCCATGTTCATCCATCTTGTTCCTGAAGATCCACTTAGTTCCAATTATGTTGTTGTCTTTTGGTTTAGGAACAAGCTCCCAGACTTTGCATCTCTTGAACTGATTCAGCTCCTCTTGCATTGCCTCAATCCAATGAGGGTCTAGGATGACTTCTTCAAATTTCTTTGGCTCAACTTGGGATAGAAAACTGGAGTAGAGTACTGAACTTAGATTTCTGCTCCTTATTTGTACCCCTTGTCTGAGATATCCAATGATTTGATTGGTTGGATGATCTTTCAAATGTCTATTAGCTGGAGGCAGCCTGACTTCAGGTTGAACTCCTTCAGCTTCTTCAACTTGCTGCACTCCTTGGTCTTCTTCTGCATCAGGTGCATCTAGTACTCCCCCTGGACAACAGCCACTATCATCCACTTGCTATCTTGCAGTAGAACTTTCTTCAATAGTAAGCTTGTCCATCTTCTTAGTCACACCTGTGGAGCTGCAAATACTTCTTGACAATTCATGGTTAATGAGTCTAGCTTCATCAAATACTACATGTACTGATTCTTCTACCACTTGAGTAGTCAAATTGTAGACCCTATAAGTCTTACTGTTGTTGTTGTACCCAACAAAGATCCCCTCTTGGGATTTGGAAGCAAACTTGGTTAAGTAAGACTTACCATTGTTAAGTATATAACATTTACAACCAAAGATCATGAAATAGGATAGATTTGGTTTTCTGCCTTTCACAATCTCATAGGGGGTCTTATTGTGGCTCTTGGTGATAGTAGCGCTATTAATTACATGGCAAGCAGTGTTTACAGCCTCAGCCCAGAAATATTCAGGGAGAGATGTGTCACTTAATAGGGTTCTACCAGCCTCTATCAAGGTTCTATTTTTCCTTTCAGCAATGTCATTTTGCTGAGGTGTTCTTGGTGAAGAAAATTCCTGAAATATCCCAAATTCTTCACATAGCTTTGTCATACTATCAGACTGAAATTCAGTACCATGGTCACTTCTTATTTTGACCACTGTATTGTCTAACTCATTCTGAATTTGTTTGACAAAACTATAGAAGATACTAGGTGTTTCAGATTTCTGTCTAAGGAAAAACACCCAGGAAAACCTTGAGTAGTCATCTACAACTACAAATGTGTAGACCTTCCTATCTAGGCTGTGAACTGACATAGGACCAAAGAGATCCATATGCAAGAGGTATAAACACCTCACAACATCTTTGTTCTCAATGCTATTAAAGGTGGATCTAGTTTGCTTGCCCTTTTGACAGGCTGAGCATATCCCATCTTTAATACACTTAACCTGAGGACCATTCCTCACTAACTCTTTGCTATAGAGTTGGTCAATTGTCTTGTAGTTGAGATGGGCTAGCCTCTTGTGCCATTTGACACAATGAGAGACTTTCTCATCAGCTACAAGACACACTGGAGAAACATTGTTCTCACATATAATGTCTAGACAATAGACATTTCTCTTTCTATAACCTGTCAGAATGATCTCTTGATCATTTGACCTCCTGATATGACAACCATCTTTGACAAATGAGATGTCATATCCTAAATCACTCAGCTGACTTATACTAATAAGGTTATGTTTCAAACCTTTAACATAAGCCACATGAGTAATTGTTATAAGGTTGCTAGAAATATCACCAAAACCTTTGATGATTCCTTTTTCAGAACCACCAAAAGTGACTTTAGGACCATCCTTGATTGGTGTGTAGTCCTTTAGCAATCCCCTAGTTCCAGTCATGTGCCTGGAACATCCACTGTCCAAGTACCATATTGGGGCATGGTCACTTGGACTCACCTGACTAGGTCCAGGCTGCTCTTGGATTTTGTCACCTTCAAATAAGGCCATCAGTCCCTGGCACTGATTGTCATCTTGCTCATATATAAAGTTCATTAACTGGATGAACTCCTCTTCCTGTTCTTCAGCAAACAGTCCAATATAAGCTTCTGCTTCTGAATCAGTTTCTGAAGATGATATGTATGACAGACTTTTGTCCTTCTTGGCAACAAAGGACCTTTCCTTCTTGCCCTTGATCTGAGTCTTCTTCTTATCAGTTGACTCTTTCCTTTTCTTTGGACAGTCAGCAACAACATGTCCTTGTCTGTTACAGCAATAGCATACAATTTTTGATAAAGTTACTTTGCTTGACTTGGGCTTTCTCCTGTCTTTCTTTGATGACTTCTTGTTCTGATAATAGTCATCTTTTCCCTGTGAAGTGGATGGCTTTGACCTCCACTATTTCTTCTTTAGAAACTTCTGAAAGTGTCTTGTAAAAGCTGCAAAATCCTCATCACTCTCACTGCTTTCAGAATCCCTGCATTCTGTCTCATCTGTCTCAGATCCAGCAACCTTTGGTGGTGGAGATGGAGACTTACTTTTGTATTTCCTGGTGGTTTCTTTCTTGAATGCCACAGCTCTTTCTTTGTGCTTAATTCTTATAGTCTTCTCCTCTTCTTTCCTTACCATTAGCTGCATTTCATAGGATAACAGCTTTCCAAACAATGTTGGAGGAGGAATATCTGCTAACTTGGCCATTTCCCTTATGGCACAGATCTTGGTGTCCCAGTCCTTTGTTAGGGACCTCAAGAACTTATCATTCAGCTCATAATTGCTGAATTCTCTTCCATAGGACATCAACTCATTGACAATCCTATAAAATTTCTTGTAGCATTCTGTTATACTATCAGACCTGCCTTGTCTGAAGCTCTCATATTCTTGGTTTAACAAAGACTTCCTATCTTGTCTAACTTCTTCTGAACCCTCCATGTACACTATCAGAGTATCCCACATCTCCTTTGATGTTTTACAGTGTATCAAGTTCTGAAATGTAGCATCATCTATGGCACTTACAACGATATTCTGAGCCCTTTTGTCCATTGTAGCTAGAATAATCTCATCTTTTGTCATTTCAGAAAAGTCCTTAGGTGTTCTCTGATTTGCATCCAGGACTGATACTTTTATAGGCACATATGGCCCTTCTTTAACTGTGATGTAGATTATAGGGTCAGAGGCTTCCATAAATAGTCTAACCCTTTCTTTCCAGATGCCAAAAATCTCCTTTCTGCAAATTGGCAACTTCATGGATCCAAGTTCTTTATGATTCTCTGTTGAACCCATTTTCTTGATTTTCTTGTTTATGCTGAATCTGTCCTTGATTTCACTGTATCTGCCAACAGGATTTACTCAGACAGTTATGTCTTTTTGAGGAACCTGGCTCTGATACCACTTGAAAGAAATTGTACCTAATCACCTAGGGGGGGGGGTGAATAGGTGACTTAATATTTTTAAACTTTTAGGCAAATTATATCACAGATTTCACAGAATTATAAACAGCATACACAGCATCAATCACATACACAGAGTACACACAGTTTTATAGTGGTTCCCCAAGGTTTGGGTACCTCCACTTTCCCCCTTCGCCTATCTAGTAGTGTACTAGATTCGGTCAAACTCCTCCACTATACCTCAGATCCTCAGATCTTACACTCAGAACCCCAAATGGTTCCTACAGCTCAGAGTGATCCCACTCCTACAACTCAGGCTCAACAGCCCTAACACTCAGTCTTCACAAAGACCTACACTCAGCCACAAGGCCTACACTCAGAGATATGAATCTCCTACACTCAGGCACACAGGCCCTACCACTCAGCCTTTATAATTTCAGGCTTACAACTCAGATCCCTAAGGATCCTACAAGAAATTAAAAATACAATGTATATAACCTCAACTCAGAATAAGAGAGAAGAGTTGACAGGTTTCTTGATGAGTTCTTGAAAGAACTCTGCTGAGATCAACCTCACTTGGCTTTCTTCAAAGCTTCTTGAATATAGAACACAATAGGGTTGATACTCTCTGCAGCTGATCTTCAATCACTGCTAACTTAAGAATCAGAACTAAGTCTGAAACTATCTTCACTGCCTGGTTCCAATAGTTGTCTTCTTGGAAGGAGCTCTCTCTCTCCAACTACTTAGATCTTCACTTGATTTGATTCTTCAATGAATTGCTTGATCTTCTTCTCAATCTCTTATAGTTAATCATCATTCTTCTGTTGACAGAATAAGCCTTTATATAGGTCTTCTTCATGGTGACCGACTGAACCGGTTTCTAACGACTTTCTGACAACTCTGACAGTTGTAGTAGACCGGCTGGAATGGCAGCTGTCATGTCATCCAGTCACTTCTTGAATTTTCTGTAACTGCCTGAAAGTGTCGAGACAGTCTGTCTTTAAGTGTCGACACTTATAGACTAAGTGTCGACACAAGTACACTAAGTGTCGACACTAGCCTTCAAGGTGTCGACACAACTCCTTGTGTTGTAGAATTTACTTCTCGACACTGATATTGTGTGTCGACACAACTCCTTGTTCTTCAGTACTTAGTTGAATTCTGCTAAGTGTCGACACTACTCCTTTGTGTCGACACATCTTCTTGTGTTGAACTTGTTCAGTGTCGACACATCTTCTTGGTGTCGACACATGCCTTCTGTGTTGATATTTGTTGAGTGTCGACACTGCTCCTTGTGTCAACACATTCTTCTTATGTTGAGACTTTGGCTGAGTGTCGACACATCTTCTTTATGTCGACACTTGTACTTAGAATTTGTTGAACTTTGCTAAGTGTCGACACAGCCTCCTAATGTCGACACTTTCTTCATGTGTTGAGTCTTCTGCTATGTGTCGACACATTCTTAAATATGTCGACAAAGTTCCTCTGGGTGTCGACACTGCTTCACTGGACATTTCTTCATTGAGTGTCGACACAGCCTGTATGTGTCGACACTTTCCTTCTGGTGTCGACTCTGCATCCCTGGTGTCGACACAATTACTCCAAGTGTCGATACCGCTTCTTTAGATGTCGACACAAGTCTTCTTAAGTGTCGACACTTTTCTTCTGGGTGTCGACACATGGACTTAGAAACTTTTCAGCTTTCCCTGCAAATGCTTAACCCGCACAACTAAACTCAAAACACATCAAATACATTTTGATGTATATCATTGAGTAGGGTGAGGCTTCTTCAAATCAGGTACATTTATTCCAATGTACCCAACAAACAGATCCTGCAGTTTTCAACTTATCCAAAGGAACCCCACTTCACCACATGGAGAATGTCTCCATCTCTTCCATTCTGAGATGGGATCTCAGGTTAAAGAACTCTGCCCAAGCTGTAAAGCTCTCAGAAATTCCAGACATTCCAGCTGTAGAGGAAAGGACTCCATCTCCCTCTCCTCATCATGTGGCCAGCTCCTCTGGTGCACTCAGTGAGGGGGAGCCTGTTCCCTTTATCCCAGTCAGGCAGCCCTCTCCTCAGCTAGAAATTCCATCCCTACCTCATACTCCCCAGAGTCCAGCCACTCCTTCAGATCAAGTACCTAAAGACACTCTTCTGTCCACAGCTGCTGCTATAGATGCCATGATTGCAGAGCTTTCTGAAGATGTGCTTCCTCCTCCTCCTCTATCTCCTCCAGCTCCAACCACTGAACATCACAAGGACTTGTCTCCAGCTCAGTCTCCTGCCCATTCTCCGACCAGAACTCCAACACCTTCTCCAAATCATTCAGCAGATAAGCCAGACACCATTTTTATTTCTGATGAGCCTTCTCCTGAACCAGCTGAGGCTCCTCTCAGAAACCTCGATTTCTCCATCCCCCATGCTATAGAAGAATTGGATGTTGTCATTCCCACCACCAGAGCTCTCAGCTCAGTGATAATTGAAGAAATAGCTCCTTGGGTAACTCCTCCTATCCCTACTACTGATCCCTCAGCTGCTGCTACAGTTTCCTCCTCCTCAGATCTGCTGCAAAGTATTGCACTTCTTCTTCAAGAACAGAGAACCTATTTTGACACCTCTCTAAAGGTGGTCACTGACAAGGTAACTGCTCTTGAGTCTGAAATGAGTAGAGGTTTTGCTGAAATTCAGCATAACACTAACAAGCTCAAGTACCTATTCCAACTTGGTGGCAAAGCTCTTGACCATACTATCACTAGTGTTGGAAATGTTATGGAACAAGGTGTAACCCTGGCCAACAATCAGATTGAGCTAGACAAGCGGAATGAAGCCAACAAGATGAAGATCTGTGAAGAAGTGAGTATTTTCAAAGATGATGCCATATCCCAGCTCTCTGTTGAAATCAGAAAGGGGGAGGGTTTGATAAAAGAACTCTAAGAATAGGTAGAAAAATCTGCTTCTCAGAAGACAGTTGAATGACAAGCTCATGTGAATACCATTCATGCTGATGTGCTAGCCCAAATACAGAGTGTCAAATTTCACACATATGACACTGCTGTCTGGATGCACAATCAGATCTTGCCAGATCTTGCAGTTGACCCAAACATCATTCCCCATCATCTCAACCCTATAGCTATATATGTCAATGCCCCAGCTGTTCCTATGCAACCTACCTTCTCTCCCAGGCCTGGAGACTCAGTTGCCCCTCCAGATACTTATGTTCCAGGCTGGTAAGAAGATGATCCTGCCGATATATTCCTTCAAGCCCCTCCAAAGATCAGAATCCACAAGAAGAAAAGGAAATATGGTGAAGGTCCCTCTGCTAGCAGGACTGCCCCTTCTAAGGCCCCTGAACATGCTGAAGCTTGGTCTTCAACATCAAAGTCTCTCATTTTGGACACACTCAGTCTGGTCATGGATCACAATAAGAACAGAAACATGCACTACAGTTCCCAGGAATGGAAGTTATATGAGAAGTCAATGCTAAAAAGGAAGATCCTTGACAGAGAGTTTGGGAGAAATAACCCTGCTGCTCTTCCAAGGCCTCCTAAATATTTCCCTAAGCCATTCAACTATCTAAGAAGACAGCAGGAAAAGATGGATATGCAGCAATCCCAAGTCTAAACCTAAAAGATGATGAGAGATTGAAATGACAAATTGTAGACTTGATATTTTTGGAAACTTACATATATATGCAATTCTTCATTACTGTCTAATTATCTTTTTCATTATCCTTTGCTTACCTGCTCATATTTTTCTGCTTAGTTTCTTTTATGTCCATAATTCACCTTAGTGTAAAGGGTTCTGACTTCAACAAATAGGGGGAGATTGTTGGGTATTTCATCCACATGAACCCAGATTTGATGAAGTTACCCGGGAACTAAGATGAATTAAGTTGTATTTGATGCTTGGTTTGAGTTATATATTTGCAGGAATTTCACTAGGAAGTGTAGACCATTGTCAGTCCACAGTGGGTCTTCAAACACAGGAACTGTGCAATGTAATCCCTCATTGCATATTCCGAGGTGTTGACTCATGTGTGGTCTCTCTATTGGGATACACTTCATATTCAAGCTATTGGACTATGGGAAAGGAATTGGGAGTTGACTACTCTAGAATAATCAGTTATTCCTACATCAGAAATTTTCTAAGTGTTTTACTCGAGTAGAGCTTTCACCTACTCGAGTAGTCTGAGTATAATATACTCGAGTAGCTAAGTCTCCTACTCGAGTAGACAAAGTCATATACTCGAGTAGCATACTTATATACTCGAGTAGATTACTTCCTCTCGAGTAGTTTAGTTCAACTACTCGAGTAGTTGCCAGCAGACCTCTTCAGAATTTTTCTAAGTATTCCACTCGAGTAGTACTTCTTGTACTCGAGTAGTTTGTGTAATATACTCGAGTAGCTTTTCCAGTACTCGAGTAGATCCTCTATGTACTCGAGTAGGTCTCTACACATACTCGAGTAGCTCTGTCTGCCTACTCGAGTAGTTGATCTCTATATACTCGAGTAGTCTTTATATATATACCCGAGTATGTTCTCCATAATATACTCGACTAGTTATTCAACTACTCGAGTAGTTATTGACTTACTCGTGTAGTTGGCTGATCTTTCCGAAATTTTTCTAAGTCCTTTTTCTGTCGGGATTTTTCAAATCACGCGACATGATTGGTGTACGTGTACATCATTATGACCGATTATGACCGTTAGTATCTCCTATATAAGGTCTTATCAGAAAATGACAAACCTTAAGTATTCTCCAAGCTTTCTTGTCATTCTATTTCGAGAAATATTCTTCAGCCGACTCCTCTCTGATTTTCGCAAATTGGAAGTCGCCGCCGCCTTCTTCTTCTCCGTCCAAAGCTTCTACTTTCAGAGGACTATTCTGAAGAAAGTTACAGATCAAGATCGACTTCGCTGATCATATTCGCTCTCGATTTCTGTAAAAGCGAGTAAATCCAGATCGAAGCCGAGAACCTCTTCATCGATTTCTGAAAGTGCTACAAAGTTGAAAAGAAGAAGATCATGGCTGTTTCATTCAGATCTGAGTGATTTACTGTTTGTATTCTTGTAAACAATTTATTAATTTTGTAGGAGAAATCTTCTTCGAGTGTAGGAGTTCTTCACTCCGAGTTTATAGGAAGGGTTATCTTCCAAGGTGTAGATCCCTTTGTTTGGATCGAGTTTGTAGGAACTTTGTTCCGAGGGTAGGATCGATTTTTGATCCGAGATAGTGGAGTAGCCGAGTCTAGTTGATTGCTAGATCGGTGAGGGAAAGTGGATGTACCCAAGGTTGGGGAACCACTATAGATCTTGTGTCGTCTGTGATATTGGTAGATCGTTCTGTACTGTGCTCTAACTAACTTTTATTCCGCAAAAAGACGCACAACTCACCTATTCACCCCCCTCTAGGTGATTTAGGTTGACAACCGTTTTCTTTCAACTTACATAATTGGAACAGTTATCATCTCAGAACAAAAAAGCGTTGAGATATATTAGTTGTGTCGACACATCTGTTATTTGTGTCGACACATCTGTTATCTGTGTCGACACATCTTAGCTCTGCCTTGTGTCGATACAGAATTCTGTCTCGACACCTCTGTTATCTATGTCGACACATCTTAGTTCTTCCTTGTGTCGACACTGATGTTTTTTCTCGACACATCTGTCATCTGTGTCGACTCTTCTTCTGTATTTTGACTACTGATCTATCTTGTGTCGACACAGAAGTATTATCTTGACACATCTTTTGTTCTTTGTGCTGACTACTGATCTATCTTGTGTCTACACATAAGTATTTTCTCGACACATAAGTATTGTCTCGACACATCGACTTAGAATAATTTGTTCAACTTTGAACCTGCACATGTAAACTTAACATACATCAAATACACCTTTGGGTATATCATTGAGTTGTCAAGGGGACTTCACCAGATCAGGTACACTGAACCCAATGTACACAACAATCTCCCCCTATATGGAGAAGTCATAACCCCAAAACAATGATATACACCAACATAATAATCTTAATGATTACAACATAAAAGATTTAACATACAATCAGATGAACTTTTACAGCAGAAATAAAAATAGCCATAACACATTCATATTCAAAAATGTTATCAATCTTAAAATTCAAAGAGCCTATACAAAATAACATTAATTCTAAGTAAGGTAAATGTATCCTAAGATTGATCAGGTTTTGTAATCACAATGCCTTTCCCTGACTGAACTTTGGCCTGAACAGATATCGTACTATCATCAGCAACCTTTTTGCCCTTCTTATCTTTGATATTGGAAAGCTATTCAGCCTTAATTCTTTGTCTTTCAAAGTAATGATAGGGCTTAGGAAAGTACTTGCATGGTTCAATAGTACTAGCAGAAATTAAGCCTTCCTTCTGCTCCCTTCTGAACTTATAAATAGCCTCTTGGCACTCTTCATGCTTCCTCCATTCTTGCTCTAAATACCACTTACCCCTGTCATATTTGTTGTCCATGACTGATTTCCATGCAGTAAGAATGATATTCCTTGATTTTGGATTCCATTGTTCAAAGTCAGGCCTCTCCTTAGCCTGTTCTCTAAATCTTTTCTTTGACAATTGGACTTCCCTCTCCCATTGTAGAGCAGCTCCAGACATTTCCACCTCTTCAGAATTAACGCTATGTTTATGTTGAGGTGGACTATACAAAAGTTGAACTTGATCATCAATGTCTTCAAATTGGGGAGGAGGGTATATAATGAAGTTGTGTGGCTCCTGAGCAATTCCTTCATTTAGGGATGGTTCACAACCAGACTTTGCAACTTGATCATCATCATACAAAGGAGGGTATCCTAATGTAGCTCTTATGCTATTAGAATTCCATTTGGCATGTTCTGAGCTAGCCTTGACCAGCACTCTCTCCCCCTTTATGACTTATCTCTCAATATGATTTCTCGGATCATTCTTTTGAAATCTCACTTGATCCACCACATGATGGTTTCCTGCGGTGTAGTAATTCTTGAACTTGGTAATTTGATTAGAGAGAGACTTTGATGAATCCTTTATAGTTTGCAACATTGCAACTGAATCCAGTGCAAGCTTGGTTTGTAACTCAGTTAGTTGTGCATCTACTTTAGTTTCTAAGGAAGTGGATTGATCAGCTATCTTCTGCAGAGTGATTGTATGAATTGTGGTCAAATTTTCATTCAGTCTCTGCTGATTCTCTAGAATAAAACCTTATTTTTGCACTATATCAACTATCTCAACTTATACTTTTTGTTGTTGCTTGGCAAGATAAACTACTGCATTGCCTCCTTTGTGAAAATAATTAGTCATTTCTTTCTTCATCAGATTCACTTCAAATCTGATCGACTTTATGTCTTGAGCTAGGTGGAACTCAGTATCCTTCCTATTCTCATCCACATACTTTTCTAGATTAGTTCTTTATTTGTCTAGCATTATCTGTAGCTTAACCATGAGAGAACTCTCATCTATTGAAGCAGATGGAGTGGAGTGAAGTGATTGTAAAGCTTTCTTATAGCTCAGACTTTTCTTTTTTCCTTTCATAAATTCTTGTTTATTGATGCCTTGTGTCCTCTTCCTTATCAGAGTCTGATGAACTGGGTATTTCAACAGCAGTGTCTACACCAGCTAGCTCTTCAGGCATAGTTGTAGGATACTTGGCTGATTTCTCCCCCTCAATTGATGTACCCTGTTGATCAATGTGTATTGATACTAAACCAGTAGTGTCTACATCAGCTAATTCTACTTGAGCTACATTTTCCCTAGGAGGATCTGGCATCTCCCCCTGGATGTGAGCATCCAATCCAGTTGTGTCGGTAGGATCTTTGTCAGGTGATTGAACATTCATAATATCAGGCATTGTCTCATCTTGTTGTGCAGTCAGATCTTTGAGAACCTCTTATACTATGTTAATGACAATATCACTATTTAATACAGTTGTTTCATCCATGGGTTTCTCTGTAATGGCTGCTGTAGAGGATTCTAACACCCCCTAGACCTAATCATCAGTTCCAGTTGTAATACCAGGAGTGTTCCTATGGATTCTTTCTTCAGCTTCACCTGAACTGAAATTGATCTGCTTTTCTGAATCACTGGAGGATTCACTTTCTGTTTGTAGTGGTTTCTTTTCGTGACATCTTTAGGCTTCTGTGGTTCTGGTGTTTCTTTGGCCAAGACTCTATCCCATCTGGACAATATCCTTATGTCCATCCATCGCATGTGATTTATTTTTGAACCAGATTTTGGATTAAGTTCTGTAGGAATCACTTTACTTAGATACAAACTCAGTATTCTACCCATGTTGGGTTTCTTGATACATTCAGCAATTAAATCAAATATTAGTCTGCTCCAGTCTGTCTGAAGTTTGAAATGATCCTAGTTATTATTTCAAACATGTGAACGGAGATTGTCATGTGCACCAGTCTTGCACAACATAACTTTCTCAACAATTTCAGAAAGAAATTTGCCTTGGGTGTTCATTCCTTTCCTATTCAATGAACTCCCAATCTTTGAAACTGATTCCAAACAAAACCATTGAAGTCCAGCAATAGTTTTGGTGGAATTGACTATATCTTCTTGTTTAACTCTAGGTAATTGAAATACTTGAGCCAACCATTTTCCTGTGATCTTAACCTTCTGTCCATTTACGGTTGATTTGACCTTCTGTCCTTTTCCAAATGATCGTCGACTCAGATAATAGAAACTCAAGTCCAGCTTCTTGGATTAGTCTAATGACATTTGTAATTTCGTCATCTGTCGAGTTGAATCCATGGCGCACCAGTTCGTATCCCTCATTTATATTATCAACAGTCTTTGAAGCCATTGTTGTTGATTTCGAAACATTTGAATGGAGAAATTGAGGAGAGTCGACAGTAGAAATTCTAGGTTTTGACACTAAGCAAGAGAGAAGGATCTGATGGAGCATTTTTATAGTTTATGTCCTTTTTATAGTCCATTATACTAAGAAGGTGAAAGGGTGCGTCGCCTAAAGACATCTTCATAAGTCTGAAAAAATTCCTTAGGTCAAGACTCGAAATATGTCGACAGACAAAATGTGTCGACTTGTGTCGACACATCTCAGCCATCTCGACAAATAGTGTCGACACACTTACTTGTGTCAACACAGAACTTTGTAGAATCTGTCGACTTATAAAACTAACTTGTGTCGATAACCCTAGTTTGTGTCGACACACACATGATTTGTCTCAAGACAAATCATACTTAGCTAGATTTTTTACTCCTGAAATTTTGACTCTTGATCTTGATGATGTCTATATCTTGATGTGATGGTAGGATTGCATACTTGTATTTTTGTTGACTTAGTCTATGTTTAGGCTCATTCAAGACTTAACATGCCTAGCTCAAATATGAAGAAATTAAATTTTTCTTCTTCTAGTGGTTTTGTAAATATGTCAGCAATTTGCTTATTAGTTGGAACATATTTTAAGCTGATGTCTTGGTTTTTTACATGTTCCCTAATGAAATGATATCTGATTTCAATGTGTTTTGTTCTATTGAGAGATACAAGGTTATTTGCAATTGAAATAGCACTAGTATAGTCACAAAATAAAGTAGATTTACATATCTGTAACTGATAATCTTGTAGCTGATGCTGAATCCACAGAAGTTGAGCACAACAATTCCCAGCTGAGATATACTCAAATTCAGCTGTTGATATGGCCACAGTTATCTACTTTTTACTACTCCATGAGACTAGCCTTATTCCCAGAAATTGACATGATCCTGAGGTACTTTTCCTGTCTTCTTTACAACCTGTATAATCTGCATCTGAAAATATTATCAGTTCAAAATCACTACTCCTAGAATACCAAAGGCGGTGTGCCCTTTAGATATCTCAGTATTCTTTTGACTGCTTTGTAATGAGATTCTTTAAGGCAGGCTTGATATCTAGCACAGATACAAATAACATACATTATATCTGAACTGCTGGCAGTTAAGTAAAGTAGTGATCCAACAATCCCTCTGTACAAGGAAATATCAACTGGCTTTCCAGTAATATCCTTGTCCAAAGACATGGTTGAACCCATAGGAGTTCACATAGAAGTGGTTGTTTCCATGCCATACTTTTTGATTAACTCCTTGGTGAACTTTGATTGACTTATGTTGGGTATTGTATCCACACTAACCCAGATTTGATGAAGTCACCCTTGAACTAAGATGAATTAACTTGTATTTGATGCTTGGTTTGAGTTGTGTGTTTGCAGGAATCTTATGGGAAGTGTAGACCAATGTCAGTCTACAATGGGTCACCAAACACAGGACCATACAATGTAATTCCTCATTGTGTGCTCCAAGGTGTTGACTCATGTGTAGCCTCTCTATTGGGATACACTTCATATTCAAGCTATAGTACTATGTGAAAATACTTAATGCTGGACATCCCTTAGAAGAAGAAAAAAATCTGTCAAGAAAATTTTCCTAAGTAAAGTACTTGAGTAGTTCTTTACTTACTCGAGTAAGTTACTGAGTTCATACTCGAGTAATAATACTGCTACTCGAGTAGTTAAGATATATCCCGAGTAGTCCAATTATGGCTCTCGAGCAGTTAAGACAACTACTCGAGTAGTTTCTTTTCTCCTCTCGGGTTTTATAGAAATTCTCTTCTCAAATTTTTCTAAGTTAAATACTCGAGTAGTCATCTTATATACTCGAGTAGTTCTATCTTCTATCTCGAGTAGTTGAATTCTGACTCTCATGTAGTTCTCACTTACTCGAGTAGTCTAAGTCATGTAATCGAGTAGTTCATCTACTACTCGAGTAGTCCAGTGTTTATACTCGTGTAATCCAGAATTCCATTCCAGAAAATTTCTCTAAGTGAATTACTCGAGTAGTCATCTTCATATACTCGAGTAGTTCTATTTGTCTCGAGTAGTTCATCTTCTATACTCGAGTAATACAGTTTTCCTATTCCAGAAATTTTCTAAGTCTATGACTCGAGTAGTTTCTTATATACTCGAGTAGTTCATTCTTATATACTCGAGTAGTATTTCTTATACTCGAGTAATTTACTCCACCTCTCCTGTAAGTACTTAAGTACTCGAGTATATTTTTCTTGTTACTCGAGTAGCTGATTCCTTGAATTTTTATTTACTCTAGTAGTTGACTCCATGTACTCGAGTAATGATCTCATTCCCTCTCGAGTAGTTTTTCTCATGTACTCGAGTAGTCATCTTCTACCTACTCGAGTAGTGTTGCATGTACTCGAGTAGTCTGTTATATCTCGAGTATTTTACTTTGACTTTTCCGAAAATTCGTTAATTCCAGACTAACGGTCTTATTCATAAACTTTTACGTGATTGGTCCACGTGTCTCTCATAATGACTCAACTATGTCTAATCTTCTCCTCTCCTATAAAAGGTCTGATCTAAACCGACAAACCCTAACAATTATAAATTTTAAGAAGATTATTTTTTAAGAAGTTTTTGCAGCCGCTTTCTGTCTCCTCTCTCTCTCTCCAAGAAACCAAAATCGCCGCCGTCGCAGATTCCCGACCGGCTAGGGTTTTCATTTTCAGAGGATTCAAATTAAGAAGATTTTACAGATCGAGATTTCCGCTAAACTCTTCATCCTCTATTCGATCGTGTAAAGTCAAGAAGATCCAGATCTGATTTTGCCGAGATTTTCTTCACCTCTCTGATAAAGCCTCAACGCCTAGAAGAAGAAGATCCTGGCTGACAGTTTGCAGATCTGAAAAAGAAGATTAATGTTTGTATTTCTTTACAAATTTATTTCATTATTGTAGGAGACGTTTTCTCCGAGTGTAGGAGTTTTTCAACTATGAGATTGTATGAAGTTTTACCTTCCGAGTGTAGATCCGTTTTGTGGATCGAGTTTGTAGGAACGTTGTTCCGAGGGTAGGATTGATTTTTAATCTGAGGTAGTGGAGTAACCGAGTATAGTGTATTGCTAGATCTGTGAGGGAAAGTGGATGTACCCAAGGTTGGGGAACCACTATAAATCTTGCCTCGTATGTGTTTAATTGGTAGATTGTTCTGTGCATTAATTTGAGATTTTTATTCTGCAAAAAGACGCACATCTCACCTATTCACCCCCCTCTAGGTGATTTAGGTAGGCAACTATTAAATTTCAACTTATGAAAAGTCCATCCTGGGATTGTTTAACTTGGAGACCCAAGAAAAACTTAAGTTCACCCATGCTACTCATTTTAAATTTACTTTGCATTAGCTTAGCAAATTTAGTTCAAAGTGAATCATTAGTTGAACCAAATATTATGTCATCAACATATATCTGTACTAAAATGGTCCTATCTTTGACATTTCTTAGGAATTGTGTCTTGTCAATCTTTCCTCTAGAGAATTTATTCTCTAGAAGGAATTCTGACAGAGTCTCATACCAAGCCCTTGGAGCTTGCTTTAACCCATAGAGAGCTCTTGAAAGTAAATAGACATGAGAAGGTTTAATTGGATCAACAAAACCTGAGGGTTGTCCTACATATACTCTTTCCTTGAGGTTGCCATTCAGAAAAACTGACTTAACATCCATTTGGTATACTTTTAAACCTTTATAAGTTTCATAGGCTAGGAAGAGTCTTATAGCTTCCAACCTAGCCACTGGTGCAAAGGTCTGATCAAAGTCTATTCCCTCTTCTTATCTATAACCCTTTGCAACTAGACTAGCCTTATTTTTTATTACCACTCCATTTTCATCTAGTTTGATTCTATAAATCCATTTTGTTCCAATGATATTGTAATCATCAGGTCTTGGAACCAATTTCCAGACTTTGCACCTCCTGAATTGGTTCGATTCTTCTTGCATTGCACCAATCCAAAATGGATCCAAATTTGCTTCTTCAAACTTCTTAGGTTCTGTTTTCTGACAGAAAACTTGAATACGTCACTGTGGTATGAAGACTGCCTCTAGTGGTAACTCCTTGAGCAGCATCACCTATGATCAATTCTATTGGATGATCCTTTAGGTGCATGACAGCTACTGGTAGTACCACTTCTTCACCAGGACCTTCTTAATCATGCTATTGAGTTCTTTCTCCAGGTTCTTCCTGTCCTAGTACTTCTTCAACAATATTGATTTCCTCATGCAATTTATGCTTGCCTATTTTTGTATCATCCATGGCCAGTTATTTTAGAGTCAAGTCCACTTGTGTTGTGTTTGAACCACCTGTCTTATCATCATAGAACATAGAACTTTCATCAAATACAACATGGACTGACTCTTCTACAACTTGATCCTTCAAGCTATAGATCATATAGGCTTTGCTATGGTTTCTATAACCAACAAAAATCCCATCATAAGACTTTTCAGCAAACTTGCTTAAGTAGGTTTTTCCATTATTTAAGACATAACATCTACATCCAAAGATTCTGAAATAGCCTATGTTTGGTTTTCTGCCCTTCATGAGTTCATAAGGTGTCTTATTTAATCTCTTGTTGATTGAAGGCCTATTTAGAACATGACAAGTTGTGTTAATTGCCTCAGCCTAGAAATATTCTGGAAGTGAGGAATCACTCAGCAAGGTTCTACCAGCTTCTCCTCTCAGCTATCTCATTTTGCTGGGGTGTTCTTGGTGAAGAAAATTCTTATTGAATTCCTAGTTCTTCACAAAACTTTGTCATACAATCAGATTGGAATTCAGTTCCATGGTCACTTCTCATTTTGATCACAGTACTGTTAAGTTCATTCTGAATTTATTTCACAAAATTCTTGAAGACATCAGGAGTTCCAGACTTTTTCTTTAAAAATAATACCCAAGTAAATCTGGAGTAGTCATCAACAATGACTAAAGTATAGACTCTCCTTCCTAAGATATGAATTGACATAGGACCAAAGAAGTCCATATGCAGGAGGTATAAACACCTCACAGAGTCTCTGGATTCACAACATTTGAATGATGCTTTAGTCTGCTTGCCTTTTTGGCATGCTGGGAAGATGCTCTCCTTAGTGCATCTCATGTTAGGACCATTCCTAACAAGCTCCTTGTTGTATAGTTTACCTAAAGCCTTATAGTTCAAGTGGGCTAGCCTCTTGTGCCATAAAATACACTCTGAAGCTTTCTCACTTGCAGCTAGACATAAGGGTGAGTCAGACTTATTACATAGGAAATTTAAACATTATACATTTCCATATCTAGTGCCAGTCAAGATGACATCTTGATCCCTTGACCTTTTTATTAGGCACTCATCTTTATGGAACAATGTGTCATATCCCAAATCACAAAATTGGCTAATGCTTAGAAGATTGTGTTGCAACCCTTCCACATAAGCAACCTGAGTGATTGTGACTTGACCATTTGTGATCCTTTGGTGATGCCTTTGTCAGCTCCTCTAAAGATCACTTTTGGTCCATTTTCCACAGGAATATATTCCCTCAGATTTCTTCTAGTTCCAGTCATATGTCTGGAACATCCACTATCCAAGTACCAGATTGGTCTGGAACTTGGACATTCCTGCAAAATAAGAAATTACTTTTCCTTAGGACCCCAAATAGTCATGGGTCCTAGGTTCTTGTTAGCTATGACTCTTTCAAAGCCACCAATTGATCTTTTTAATGGAATTTTATTCAGACTATGTGGTACTGTTGTATTGAAACAACAATCTAAGGCAAAGTGCCCTACCTTTCCACAGCACCAGCATTCAAATCTATTATATCTCCTTTTAGGAGGAGCAAAAGAATCCTTGTGCTGACACCCTTTGGACAGGAGTTAGCACTCTTGTCTTTATCTTGATTGTGATCACAAGATGGGTCTTGTCTCACAGATTTAAGATGTTCTCTTGGATTGTTAGATTGTACAGCTGATTGTGGAATGGTCTGATCCTTTGATCCTTTTTGCTTTTTTCCCCTCCTTCTCTTGGGTTTAATAAACCCCAGACCACCTCTAGGTTTTCCTGAGAAGGTGTCTATAATAGGCAAAATAGTCTTTGGTTTTGAGAACTACTCAACCAATTTCCTTTCATTTAGGAATCTGGTTTCTAGCTCCTTAATGATTGCATCAATTTTCTTAATTTCATTTATTTGGTCATCAATTATCTTGGTTAACATTGTTAACTTAGACCCGTGAAGACCAAGTTTCTAAGTATCCATCTTGTGATGATACTCAAGACTTTTAAGTGATGTAATTTCTATAGCTTGTTCTTTAACAAGCGTTTTGCTTTTGACTAAAGCCGCTAGCAGTTTTCCAAACTTATATATGAGTTGCTTCTCTTCAGTCCCTGAGTTGATCTCATGTGAATCAACAAGTAATTCACTTGAGTTTGCCTCATCTCCAGACTCATAGCCAGAAGTCTTAATGCAGGGAGAGTTATCATAAATTACCTGAGAATTCTCATAGTTGTGAGATTTAGTTTCTGGATCATCAGGTATAGCCATCAAATTAATTTTCATGTCTTCTATAGAATCACCATTGGATGATGAAGTTGTGGTGTTATTTCCATTGTAGATGGCTCTTCTGATGAACTCCTCCTCATATGAATACAGCCCCGCATGTTCTTATTCTGACTCAGTTGAATTAGAATCACTATCAGACAAGGTCTTTGTCTTCTTAGCCATCTTACCTTTTTCTGATTTCTTATCCTTGAAGAACTTCCTTTCTTTGGAATTTGTGTTCTCCTTTCTCTTTACTGGGCAATCAGCAATGACATGCCCGGGCCTGTTATAACAAAAATAAATAATATCAGTCTTAGATTGTTTGTTCTGATTGGAGTCATACCTGAACACAGATTTGTCTTTATGTTTGTCTTTGCCTTTGTGAGAACTAGAACTAGAAGGTTCCTTGTTCTCCAATATTTTCTCCTTCTTAACATCTTCTTGAACTGCCTTGTAAATAAGGCAAGTTCATCATCTGATATCTCTTCTAAAGAAGAACAAGGTTCAGTGCTATTCTTCATCTCTTCTTGGTGATGATGGAATTTCCCTTCCAATTTTCTTGGAAGAGTCAGCTTTAAAGGCCAATGATTTAGACTGGGATGATTGTATGTTAGTTTCTGCTTCAGCTTTTCTTGAATTGAGTTGAAGCTCATGTGACATTAATTTCCCAAATAAGTCTTGGGGCAGCAGATTTCTCAGATTTCCCATTTCTCTTACTGCACAAATCTTGATATCCCATTCTTTATTTAAGGATCTCAGGAATTTGTCATTCAATTCATAGTTTGAGAAGTTTCTCCCATAATTCTTCCAGTCATTGACTATCCTAAAGAACTTTTCATAAGTTTGTTCAATAGAGTCAGTGTTTCCTTGTCTAAATGCCTCATACTGTTGGTTAAGGAGTGACCTTCTATCATCTCTCACCTCTGTTGTACCTTCCATATACACTATCAAGGTATCCCACATTTCCTTAAAAGAATTACAGTGCACCAGATTCAGAAATGTAGAGTTGTCTATAACACTCACTATTATGTTCTGTTCTCTTTTATCCATAGTAGCAAGTATGACCTCATCCTTTGACATTTCTGACAATGTCTTGGGAGTTTGAGTATTCGCATCTAGGACAGATGTTTTCATGGGAACATAGGGTCCACCTTGAACTATAACAAAGATTCTTGGGTCTGAAGCTTCCATGAACAGTCTTACTCTTGGTTTCCATATAACAAAATTGTCCTTAGTGCAGATGGAAAATTTTATGGAACTGAGTTCTCTGTTTGATTCAGAAGCCATAGGTCAGATAACCTTCAACTACCCTTAGGATCTTTTCCAAACTGTTAGGTCTATCTTTGGATAACCTGGCTCTGATTCCACTTGAAAGTCAAGCCTATGGGTAGAAAGTCACCTAGGGGGGGTGAATAGGTGACCTATTACACTTCTTTGAAATTCTTTTAACTTTTGCTCTGAGCACTTATGCATTTCAGAATATAAGCTGTACCCAGCATGAACAATAGAATAACAAAATAGATCATAACATACACAACAAAGAACACAGCACACAACATACAGCACAAGGGACACAGTAAGTTTATAGTGGTTCCCCTATCTAGGGTACATCCAGTTTCCCCCTTCTTCCTCACTAGCAATGTGCTAGATAAGGTTATATCTCCTCCTCCTCAACTCAGATCCTCAGATCCTACATGGCTCAGTTTCTCTTCAAGAAACCTACACTCAGACCCATTGGTCCTACCTCGGAGATATCACAATCTCCTACCTCAGAGATCTCTACAACCTCCTACCTCAGAGATCTCCACAATCTCCTACCTCAGAGATCTCCACAATCTCCTACCTCAGCCTTTATAGATTAGGCTTACAAAACACTCAGAGAATAAGATCTCCTGCCCACTCAGATCTCTAGGAGATCTTACAATGAAATTTGATGAAACAGTTTACAGAAAATAGAAAACCTGTAATCTGTTGGATTGGTGTGTACAATTTCTTTCACTCAGCTGCAGTTTGATTTATTCTTGATAGATCAGCAAGCTGAATTGAATTTCTTCTGAATCAGTAATTTCTTGATGAAGATCAGATTGAATAGGTTGAGGATGCTGATGAATAGATTACTTAATCCCCAAATCAACCTTAGAAAAGGGATCTGAAGACTTTCTTTAAAATCAATTTCTTCTTCTCATTTATTTTCTTAATTTGTCTCTTGGAGACAGATGAATAGAATTGGTCAGTGTCTTGGTAACAATGTATATGTATATGTGTGTTTTTTTTCTTCTGAAGGCAGCACCTCCTATTTATAGAAATCTCAGACGGCTTGGACTGATATTGATGACATCAGCAACTGTCAGCAAATCCTTCCTTGAACTGTCTTTATAGAAGCAATGACTTCATGTATCGACCAGAATGATCTGACTTCTCTTGACCTGATTAATGTTGACTCAGCACATTCTACATATAAGCATTATGTAGACAAGATGTCTCAAAATCTGTGCTGAGACATCTCTGACAGACCCAACACTTACATAATTGGAATAGTTATCATCTCAGAACAAAAAGCATTGAGATAGATTAGTTGTGTCGACATATCTGTTATTTGTGTCGACACATCTATTATTTGTGTCAACATATCTGTTATCTGCGTCGACACATCTTAGTTCTGCCTTCTGTCGACATAGAAGTTCTGTCTCGACACCTCTGTTATCTGTGTCGACACATCTTAGTTCTACCTTGTGTCGACACTGATGATTTGTCTCGACACATCTGTCATCTGTGTCGACTCTTCTTCTGTATTTTGACTATTGATCTGTCTTGTATCGAGACAGAAGTATTGTCTCGACACAAATTCTGTTCTTTGTGTTGACTACTGATCTGTCTTGTGTCGACACAGAAGTATTGTTTCGACACATCGACTTAGAATAATTTGTTCAACTTTGAACCTGTACATGTAAACTTAGCATACATTAAATACACCTTTGGGTATATCATTAAGTTGTCAAGGGGACTTCACCAGATCAGGTACACTGAAGCCAATGTACCCAACAATCTCCCCCTATATGGAGAAGTCATAACCCCAAAACAATGATTTACACCAACATAATAATCTTAATGATTACGACATAAAAGATTTAACATACAATCAAATGAACTTTTACAGCAGAAATAAAAATAGCCATAACTCATTCATATTCCAAAATGTTATCAATCTTAAAATTCAAAGAGCCTATACAAAATTACATTAATTCTAAGTAAGGTAAATGTATCCTAAGATTGATCAGGTTTTGTAATCACAATGCCTTTCCCTGACTGAACTTTGGCCTGAACAGATGTAGTACTATCATCAGCAACCTTCTTGCCCTTCTTATCTTTGATATTGGAAAGCTATTCAGCCTTAATTCTTTGTCTTTCAAAGTAATGATAGGGCTTAGGAAAGTACTTGCATGGTTCAACAGTACTAGCAGAAATTAAGCCTTCCTTCTGCTCCCTTCTGAACTTATAAATAGCCTCTTGGCACTCTTCATGCTTCCTCCATTCTTGCTCTAAATACCACTTACCCCTGTCATATTTGTTGTCCATGACTGATTTCCATGCAATAAGAATGATATTCCTTGATTTTGGACTCCATTTTTCAAAGTCAGACCTCTCCTCAGTCCGTTCTCTAAATCTTTTCTTTGACAATTGGACTTCCCTCTCCCTTTGTAGAGCATCTCCAGACATTTCCACCTCTTCAGAATTAACTCTATGTTTATGTTGAGCTGTACTATGCAAAAGTTGAACTTGATCATGAATGTCTTCAAATTGGTGAGGAGGGTATATAATGAAGTTGTGTGGCTCCTGAGCAATTACTTCATTCAGAGCTGGTTCACAACCAGACTTTGCAACTTGATCATCATCACACAAAGGAGGGTATCCTAGTGTAGCTCTTATGCTATTAGAATTCCATTTGGCATGTTCTGAGCTAGCCTTGACCAGCACTCTCTCCCCATTTATGACTTATCTCTCAATATGATTTCTCAGATCATTATTTTGAAATCTCACTTGATCCACCACATGATGGTTTCCTGTGGTGTAGTAATTCTTGAACTTGGTAATTTGATCAGAGAGAGCCTTTGATGAATCCTTTATAGTTTGCAGCATTGCAGCTGAATCCAGTGCAAGCTTGGTTTGTAACTCAGTTAGTTGTGAATCTACTTTAGTTTCTAAGGAAGTGGATTGATCAGCTATCTTCTGCAGAGTGATTGTATGAATTGTGGTCAAATTTTCATTCAGTCTCGGCTGATTCTCCAGAATAAAGCCTTATTTTTGCACTATATCAGCAATATCAACTTATACTTTTTATGTTGCTTGGCAAGATAAACTACTACATTGCCTCCTTTGTGAAAACAATTAGTCATTTCTTTCTTCATCAGATTCACTTCAAATCTGATCGACTTTATGTCTTGAGCTAGGTGGAACTCCATATCCTTCCTATTCTCATCCACATACTTTTCTAAATTAGTTCTTTATTTGTCTAGCATTATCTGTAGCTTAACCATGAGAGAACTCTCATCTATTGAAGCAGATGGAGTGGAGTAAAGTGATTGTAAAGCTTTCTTATAGCTCAAACTTTTCTTTTTTCCTTTCATAAATTCTTGTTTATTATTGCCTTGTGTCCTCTTCCTTATCAGAGTCTGATGAACTGGGTATTTCAATAGCAGTGTCTACACCAGCTAGCTCTTCAGGCATAGTTGTGGGAGACTTGGCTGATTTCTCCCCCTCAATTGATGTACCCTATTGATCAAGGTGTATTGCTACTAAACCAGTAGTGTCTACATCAGCTAATTCTACTTGAGCTACATTTTCCCTAGGAGGATATGGCATCTCCCCCTGGATGTGAGCATCCAATCCAGTTGTGTCAGTAGGATCTTTGTCAGGTGATTGAACATTAATAATATCAGGCATTGTCTCATCTTGTTGTGTAGTCAGATCTTTGTGAACCTCCTATACTATGTTTGTGACAATATCACTATTTAATACAGTTGTTTCATCCATGGGTTTCTCTGTAATGGCTGCTGTAGAGGATTCTAACTCCCCCTAGACCTAATCATCAGTTCCAGTTGTAATACCAGGAGTGTTCCTATGGATTCTTTCTTCAGCTTCACCTGAACTGAAATTGATCTGCTCTTCTGAATCACTAGAGGATTCACTTTCTGTTTGTAGTGGTTTCTTTTTCTTGACATCTTTAGGCTTCTGTGGTTCTGGTGTTTCTTTGGCCAAGACTCTATCCCATCTGGACAATATCCTTATGTCCATCCATCGCATGTGATTTATTTTTGAACCAGATTTTGGATTAAGTTCAGTAGGAATCACTTTACTTAGATACAAACTCAGTATTCTACCCATGTTGGGTTTCTTGATACATTCAGCAATTAAATCAAATATTAGTCTGTTCCAGTCTATCTAAAGTTTGAAAATGATCCTAGTTATTATTTCAAAAATGTTAACGGAGATTGTCATGTGCACCAGTCTTGAACAACATAACTTTCCCAACAATTTCAGAAAGAAATTTGCCTTGGGTGTTCATTCCTTTCCTATTAAATGAACTCCCAATCTTTGAAACTGATTCCAAACCACACCATTGAAGTCCAGCAATAGTTTTGGTGGAATTGACTATATCTTCTTATTTAACTCTAGGTAATTGAAATACTTGAGCCAACCGTTTTCCTGTGATCTTGACCTTCTGTCCATTTACGGTTGATTTGACCTTCTATCCTTTTCCAAATGATCGTCGACTCAGATAAGAGAAACTCAAGTCTAGCTTCTTGGATTAGTCCAATGACATTTGTAATTTCGTCATCTGTCGAGTTGAATCCATGGCGCACCAGTTCGTATCCCTCATTTATATTATAAACAGTCTTTGGAGCCATTGTTGTTGATTTCGAAACAGTTGAATGGAGAAATTGAGGAGAGTCGACAGTAGAAATTCTAGGTTTCGACACTAAGCAAGAGAGACGGATCTGATGGAGAGTTTTTATAGTTTATGTCCTTTTTATAGTCCATTCTACTGAGAAGGTGAAAGGGCGCGTCGCCTAAAGACATCTTCATAAGTTTGGAAAAATTCCTTAGGTCAACACTCGAAATATGTCGACAGACAAAATGTGTCGACTTGTGTCGACACATCTCCAGCCATCTCGACAAATAGTGTCGACACACTTACTTGTGTCAACACAGAACTTTGTAGAATGTGTCGACTTATAGAACTAACTTGTGTCGATAACCCTAGTTTGTGTCGACACACACATGATTTGTCTCAAGACAAATCATACTTAGCTAGATTTTTGACTCCTGAAATTTTGACTCTTGATCTTGATGATGTCTATATCTTGATGTGACAGTAGGATTGCATACTTGTATTTCTGTTGACTTAGTCTATGTTTAGGCTCATTCAAGACTTAACATGCCTAGCTCAAATATGAAGAAATTAAATTTTTCTTCTTCTAGTGGTTTTGTAAATATGTCAGCTATTTGCTTATTAGTTGGAACATATTGTAAGCTGATGTCTTGGTTTTCTACATGTTCCCTAATGAAATGATATCTGATTTCAATGTGTTTAGTTCTACTATGAGATACAGGATTATTTGCAATTGAAATAGCACTAGTAGAGTCACAAAATAAAGTAGATTTACTTATCTGTAACTGATAATCTTATAGTTGATGTTGAATCCACAGAAGTTGAGCACAACAATTCCCAGCTGAGATATACTCAAATTCAGCTGTTGATATGGCCACAGTTATCTACTTTCTACTACTCCATGAGACTAGCCTTATTCCCAGAAATTAACATGATCCTGAGGTACTTTTCCTGTCTTCTTTACAACTTGTATAATCTGCATCTGAAAATCCTATCAGTTCAAAATCACTACTCCTAGAATACCAAAGGCGGTGTGCCCTTTAGATATCTCAGTATTCTTTTGACTGCTTTGTAATGAGATTCTTTAAGGCAGGCTTGATATCTAGCACAGATACAAGTAACATACATTATATCTGGACTGCTGGCAGTTAAGTAAAGTAGTGATCCAACAATCCCTCTGTACAAGGAAATATCAACTGGCTTTCCAGTAATATCCTTGTCCAAAGACATGGTTGAACTCATAGGAGTTCACATAGAAGTGGTTGTTTCCATGCCATACTTTTTGATTAACTCCTTGGTGAACTTTGATTGACTTATGTTGGGTATTGTATCCACACTAACCCAGATTTGATGAAGTCACCCTTGAACTAAGATGAATTAAGTTGTATTTGATGCTTGGTTTGAGTAGTGTGTTTGCAGGAATCTTATGGGAAGTTTAGACCAATGTCAGTCTACAATGGGTCACCAAACACAGGACCATACAATGTAATCCCTCATTGTGTGCTCCAAGGTGTTGACTCATGTGTTGTCTCTCTATTGGGATACACTTCATATTCAAGCTCTAGGACTATGTGAAAAGACTTGATGTTGGTCATCCCTTAGAAGAAGAAAAAAATCTGTCAAGAAAATTTTCCTAAGGAAAGTACTCGAGTAGTTCTTTACTTACTCGAGTAAGTTACTGAGTTCATACTCGAGTAATAATACTCCTACTCGAGTAGTTAAGATATATCCTGAGTAGTCCAATTATGGCTCTCGAGCAGTTAAGAAAACTACTCGAGTAGTTTCTTTTCTCCTCTCGGGTTTTACAGAAATTCTCTTCTCAATTTTTTCTAAGTTAAATACTCGAGTAGTCATCTTATATACTCGAGTAGTTCTATCTTCTGTCTCGAGAAGTTGAATTCTGACTCCCGTGTAGTTCTCACTTACTCGAGTAGTCTAAGTCATGTACTCGAGTAGTTCATCTACTACTCGAGTAGTCCAGTGCTTATACTCGTGTAATCCAGAATTCCATTCCAGAAAATTTCTCTAAGTGAATTACTCGAGTAGTCATCTTCATATACTCGAGTAGTTCTATTTATCTCGAGTAGTTCAGCTTCTATACTCGAGTAATACAGTTTTCCTATTCCAGAAATTTTCTAAGTCTATGACTCGAGTAGTTTCTTATATACTCGAGTAGTTCATTCTTATATACTCGAGTAGTATTTCTTATACTCGAGTAATTTACTCCACCTCTCATGTAAGTACTTAAGTACTCGAGTATATTATTCTTATTACTCGAGTAGCTGATTCCTTGAATTTTTATTTACTCTAGTAGTTGACTCCATGTACTCGAGTAATGATCTCATTCCCTCTCGAGTAGTTTTTCTCATGTACTCGAGTAGTCATCTTCTACCTACTCGAGTAGTGTTGCATGTACTCGAGTAGTCTGTTATATCTCGAGTATTTTACTTTGACTTTTACGAAAATTCGTTAATTCCAGACTAACGGTCTTATTCATAAACTTTTACGTGATTGGTCCACGTGTCTCTCATAATGACTCAATTATGGCTAATCTTCTCTTCTCCTATAAAAGGTCTTGTCTAAACCGACAAACCCTAACAATTCTAAATATTAAGAAGATTATTTTTAAGAAGTTTTTGCAGCCGCTTTCTATCTCCTCTCTCTCTCTCCAAGAAATGATAACCGCCGCCGTCGCAGATTCCAGACCGGCTTGGGTTTTCATTTTCAGAGGATTCAGATTAAGAAGATTTTATAGATCGAGATTTCCGCTCAACTCTTCATCCTCTATTCGATCGTGTAAAGTCAAGAAGATCCAGATCTGATTTTGCCGAGATTTTCTTCACCTCTTTGATAAAGCCTCAACGCCTAGAAGAAGAAGATCCTGGCTGACAGTTTACAGATCTGAAAAAGAAGATTACTGTTTGTATTTCATTACAAATTTATTTCATTATTGTAGGAGAAGTTTTCTCCGAGTGTAGTAGTTTTTCAACTCTGAGATTGTATGAAGTTTTACCTTCCGAGTGTAGATCCATTTTGTGGATCGAGTTTGTAGGAACGTTGTTCCGAGGGTAGGATTGATTTTCAATCCGAGATAGTGGAGTAGCCGAGTATAGTGTATTGCTAGATCTGTGAGGGAAAGTGGATGTACCCAAGGTTGGGGAACCACTATAAATCTTGCCTCGTCTGTGTTTAATTGGTAGATTGTTCTGTGCATTAATTTGAAATTTTTATTCTACAAAAAGACGCACATCTCACCTATTCACCCCCCTCTAGGTGATTTAGGTAGGCAACTATTAAATTTCAACTTATGAAAAGTCCATCCTGGGATTGTTTAACTTGGAGACCCAAGAAAAACTTAAGTTCACTCATGCTACTCATTTTAAATTTACTTTGCATTAGCTTAGCAAATTTAGTGCAAAGTGAATCATCAGTTGAACCAAATATTATGTCATCAACATATATCTGTACTAAAATTGTCCTATCTTTGACATTTCTTAGGAATAGTGTCTTGTCAATCTTTCCTCTAGAGAATTTATTCTCTAGAAGGAATTCTGACAGAGTCTCATACCAAGCTCTTGGAGCTTGCTTTAACCCATAGAGAGCTCTTGAAAGTAAATAGACATGAGAAGTTTAATCGGATCAACAAAACCTGAGGGTTGTTTTACATATACTCTTTCCTTGAGGTTGCCATTCAGAAAAACTGAGTTAACATCCATTTGGTATACTTTGAAACCTTTATAAGCTGCATAGGCTAGGAAGAGTCTTATAGCTTCCAACCTAGCCACTGGTGCAAAGGTCTGATCAAAGTTTATTCCCTCTTCTTATCTATAACCCTTTGCTACTAGTGTAGCCTTATTTCTTATTACCACTCCATTTTCATCTAGTTTGATTCTGTAAATCCATTTTGTTCCAATGATATTGTAATCATCAGGTCTTGGAACCAATTTCCAGACTTTGCACCTCTTGAATTGGTTCAATTCTTCTTGCATTGCACCAATCCAAAATGGATCCAAATTTGCTTCTTCAAACTTCTTAGGTTCTGTTTTCTGACAGAAAACTTGAATACGTCACTGTGTTATGAAGACTGTCTCTAGTGGTAACTCCTTGAGCAGCATCACCTATGATCAATTCTATTAGATGATCCTTTAGGTGCCTGACAGCTACTGGTAGTACCACTTCTTCACCAGGACCTTCTTGATCATGATGTTGAGTTGTTTCTCCAGGTTCTTCCTGTCCTAGTACTTCTTCAACAATATTGATTTCCTCTTACAATTTATGCTTGCCTATTTTTGTATTATCCATGGCCAGTTGTTTTAGCCTCAAGTCCACTTGTGTTGTGTTTGAAGCACCTGTCTTATCATCATAGAACATAGAACTTTCATCAAATACAACATGGACTGACTCTTCTACAACTTGATCCTTCAAGCTATATATCCTATAGGCTTTGCTATGGTCTCTGTTGGAACACCCTATTACTAATTTGGGTCAGGATCACTATGTCTCTAGGAATCTGTGTTTGACCTTCTGTATAGCTTAATAGGTCAATTAGAATTGAGTCTAAGGGATCAGGAGTCTAGGTTTGGAAGCTGCCCTGTAGACCAAAGTTTTTCTGGAGACTAAGTCCAATCGTCGAGCTCAGCACGACGTTTCGTCGAACTCTGCTCGACGATCGTCTAGCTCAACTTCGACAGATCGTCGAGCTCCATTCGACGATCGCTGAGCTCAGGTCGACATTTTTGACTCTGCACTGGATCCTTATCTCTGAGCTCAGTTCGACGATCTTTGAGCTCAGATCGACGATTTCTTTACTGCTTGCACTTTCCAGTTCGCTGAGCTCAGCTCGACGATAGCAGAGCTCAGTTCGACGATTTCAGTTATCTTTCAGAATTCAAATTTAAATCAGATAGAAGTTATTCTGCATTTAATTCAGAAGATCTGCCAGCCGTTTTCATTTACTTCTGGAGCAAGTTTCAAGGGATTTTTCAAGAAACAATTCAGTGGACTTTCCTTCAGAACAAATTATGCAATTAAGGCTGTAATCAATGTAGACCAACGGCTATCTTTGACAGAGTGATATTCTATTCTGGCACAGAGAATAAAAGACAGAATGCTTTTGAATCAAGATAGAGAATAGATAAGAACAAAAAGAGAGATTGACAAGAATAAGACATAACTCAGTACACAGAAACTCCTTGAAAATATTCTGTCAACAAGAATTCTGAAGAACACTCATCAAAAAGAGATCAAGCTTTCAAACAATCTTCAGATCTCTTCAGCTCTCAAAGTGTTCAAGGCCAACATCATTTCAAGACTCCAGACACTCAACATTTCAGTCATTACTGAAATCATCTCTTGCTGGAGTTCTACCTTTGAAGGCCTATCACCCTCAGCAAAGCTCTTCTTCCTGAAGATTTCAAGGATTCAGGGGGAGCTTTGACATCAATCCACATAATCTTCTCAGTTGATTGAGAAAGAGAAGACTGCCATAACTCTCTCACCCCCACTCTGTAAAGGGTTTTTCAAACTCCCTTCAAAAGTTTGAATCTGGTTTTTGAGCACCTTGTCAAAAGCTCATTGGTGGCAAGACACCTGATCAAAAAATCTGTTTTGGTTTTTGAGCACCTTATCAAAAGCTCATTGGTGCCCAGGACACCTGATCAACTCATCCTGCAGTGGATTCCTACCTAGGGTGGTAGAAGAGTGGATGTACCCAAGTTTGGGGAACCACTATAATTCCTTGTGTCATCTGGTTTTGCATGTTTTCTTTTTGTTTCTGGCCCAGATTTTCTTGTGCTTAGTTTCTGCATAGCTTGGTTTTGTGATTAGTTTTATTTCTGCTTCCCTGCTTACACTCATTACAACAATTGTTGTAAAGCTTTGCAAAAGTTTTTCTTTGTGTTTTAAAAGCACCATATACTCTATTCACCCCCCTCTAGAGTATATCTGATCTAGTTTCCCCTTTCAATTGGTATCAGAGCCAGGTTGGTTAAACATACCATATCTGTTTGGTTGTACAGGCTAACACCTGAACCCCAAAGATCCCAAACTAGATCCTTCTTTTATATTTTTACTACTAGATTTAGTTTGCACAAATCATGGCCCAAAACAAAGATTATGCTAGCACCAGACCTCCAGTGTGCAATCTGTCAAAGTTTGCACTTTGGAAAGCAAGGATTAGACTCTACATGAATTCTATTGACGAAGATATTTTTAATTCTGTTTTGACAGTGTGTCCAAGACCCCCAGAGAGCACAAGCACAAATGCTGTTCCACCTCCATCAGGAACAGATGCTGACATCAAGAAGTGGAAAGTAGCTGATGCCAAGGCAATGAACATTCTAGCTCAGACAATGTCAGATGACATTTTTCAAAAGGTAGCTGAATGTAATTCAGCCAAGGAGATCTGGGACAAGCTCTCAGAAATAGTTTCAGGCTCAGCTGATGAGAGAAAGGACAGAAGATCCCATCTCATCTCCCAATATGAGAACTTCAAGAAGGGAGAAACTGAGTCAGTGGGAGACATGTACAACAGACTGAGTCTAATTGTCAGTGAACTGAGGACATTAGACAAAGAGATCTCACTGACAGAACTTAATGACAAGATCCTAATATGCTTCCCCAGTACTTGGGATTCAAGAATCTGGCCAATTAAAGATGCCAGAAGTCTGAATGAGATCACCACTGAAGCCTTGTTGGGTAAGCTCAAAACTTATGAGCTACTCATTAAGAACAGAGAAGAAGAACAGAAGGCTGCTTCACCAGCCACAAGAAAGGAGAAGACTATAGCATTCAAGGCAACTGAGGATCTGCCTGAAGAAAAAGGAACAGCCAATGATGAACTTCTCAGCTTGTTGGCCAAAAGATTCTATAAGATGGCCAGAAAGGACTTCAGAAGAAGATCATACAAGGAGCAGGACAAGCCAAGGTATGACAAGTCCATTGGCAATAACAAAGACATTATTTGCTTTGGTTGCAGGAAACCAGGGCACATAGTTCCTGACTGTCCAGAGAACAAGAACAAGGACAGAAGGGACAGAAAAGAAAGAAGAAAGGAGAAGGACTCCAAAAGGAATGGAAATAGCAAACCTTCCTCCAGCAAAAATAAGCACACAAGGAAAGGATTTGTTGCTGAATCCTGGAGTGAGACTGAAGAGGAGTCAGAAGCCTCTTCCAGCTCCAGTGATGATGAGGATGATGCGGAGGAAAAGGAGTTCTGCATGATGGCAATCAATGCCTCACAACACAACTCAGAGGAAGAGGAGTCAGAGTCAGACTCAGAGACTCAACCTGAAGAAGATCAGGTAATCAGCTCTTTTGATTTTACTTCAGAAGATTTTAAATTTGAATTTAAAGCACTATGTTTAGACCTGCTAAAGTCTGAGAAAGAGATCATCTCTCTCAGAAATCAATTATCTGAACAAAATGTTTTAAAATCAGAAAACCTCAAACTCTCTCAGGAGTTGGAGAACTATAGGGAACAGATAGCTTCACTGAAGAGTGAGCTCTCTGAGGCCAAGAAGCTTGAAGAATCTCTCAATGGGAGAAGCATCAAGCTGATGGACATCACAAGCACAGTGAACTCAAGATTCAACAGTACACTGGGCTTGGGTGCCTCATCTAGCCAACCTATTGTTCTAACAACCCCTATCAAGTTCATTTCTGACAAGGGAAAGGGAGTTGTAGAGGTTACCAGGAAAAATTCTGATCTGCCTCAGAAAACTAAAGTCCAGCACAAATCGTCGAACGGAGATCGACGATCGCCGAATGAAGATCGACGATCGGCGAACGCAGCTCGACGATCTCAGGAAAAATCGTCGAACGCTGATCGACGATCTCAGCCAAGATCGTCGAACGCTGGTCGACGATCCCATATACCTGACCTCAGCCATAGTCGACCGTCGAACGGAGCTCGACGATCTGACCCACGATCGTCGAACGCAGCTCCAAGATCGTCGAACAGAGGTCAGAGCTCTGGAAATTTTTTCAAGGGCAAGTCAAAATTGAATCCTAAGGGTTTTTCATCCCAAACCTTTAACCCTTATACTGAATGGATTATACCTCCAAGGAGATATCATCCTGAAGGATATAAGAGTCAGCCAGGGATATCTTTCATTTCTGAATTTAAAGGTTATCAACCTAGGCCCAAGGTAAACTGGGTCAAAAACAAGTGAATTGTTTTATGTGCAGGTGAAGACCTATCCAACATCTAACCAGCAATGGTATTTGGATAGTGGGTGCTCTAAGCACATGACAGGGAACAAGGACAACCTAAATTCCTTTAGAGCCAAGCTTGGACCCAAAGTTATCTTTGGTGACTCCAACTTTGGACAAACTAAAGGATATGGAGCAGTCCAGATTGGTTTTGTAACCTTCAAGAAGGTAGCATATGTGGAAGGACTGAAGCACAACCTAATCAGCATCAGTCAGCTATGTGATGAAGGCTACCAGGTGACCTTCAACAAAACCTTATGCAAAATCAAGTCAGAGGACAACATAACTGTATTGACAGGTAAAAGGAAAGATAACATCTACCTAGTAGATTTTCTTTCAACTACTATAGATATCTGTTTATTCAATTCAGTTTGTAGACCAAATATTTTATGGCATAAGAGACTAGGACACCTAAAACTTAGAACTATTGCTAGGCTCTCCAAGGACAACCTTGTTAGAGGACTACCTTCTGGCCCCTACAAGAAGGAAGGACTATGCAAGGCTTGTCAATTAGGCAAGCAAACTAAAAACAGTTTTAAGTCACTTAATAAGAGTGATTCACCTAGGATATTGTATCTGTTACACATGGATCTATTTGGACCCATCACAGTACAAAGCCCTGGAGGGAAATCCTATACTTTAGTGATTGTAGATGACTTCTCTAGATTCACTTGGGTGTTCTTTCTAAGGAAGAAGTCTGATAACTTTAAGTGTCTGACAGAGTTTCTCAAATGTATAAAGATTGAGTTCAATACTCACATTGCCCTGATCAGAAGTGATCATGGGACAGAGTTTGATTCTCTTCTTATGCAAGAGTTCTATCAGAGTGAAGGGATCAGGCATACTTTCTCAGCTCCTAGAACTCCTCAACAAAATGGGGTAGCTGAAAGGAAAAATAGAACCCTTATTGAATCTGCCACTACATTGTTGTCAGATGCTCATCTACCTCTATCCTTCTTGGCAGAGGCAGTGAACACCTCCAACTATGTGCTGAACAGAAGTCTGATACATAAACTGAAGGGAAAGACTCCCTATGAATTACTCAAAGGGAAGAAATCTAAAATTGACTATTTCAGAATTTTTGGTTGCATTTGCTACATTCACAATAATGATAAGAAATATTTAGCAAAATTTCAAGCCAAAGCTGATGAAGGAGTGTTTCTGGGATACTCCATGATCAGCAAGGCCTATAGGGTCTATAATAAATCATCTTTGAAAATTGAGGAATCTGTTCATGTTTCTTTTGATGAAACTAACATGTCTTTCAAGGAGAAGATTTCTTCTACCATAGAACCTTTGCAGGAACACTCTCTAGTTGAAGATATGAACAAGTTACAGGTTGCTCAAGAGGATGAAAGCAGTGAAGATGAAGGCAATGCTCAACTCATTGAAGCTCAGCTTGAAGAGCCAGTTGTTGTACCACAAGAGGAAACAACAACACAGGTTGGTGAACAATCAACACCCCCTGTTGATTTAGTAACATCAAGAGACCATCCAATTTCCCAGATAATTGGAGAAATCTCAGCTGGTGTGCAAACCAGAAATCAGGTCAACCAAAACCTGTTGCACACCTGCTTCCTTTCTCAAATTGAACCTCAGTCCATTCAAGATGCAGAGCAAGATCCACACTGGATCATTGCCATGCAAGAGGAGTTGCATCAATTTGAGAGGAACAAAGTATGGGAACTAGTGCCAAAGCCTAAGGATCATTCCATTGTTGGAACAAAATGGGTATTCAGAAATAAACTGGATGATCAAGGAGTAATAATAAGGAACAAGACAAGGCTAGTTGCCCAAGGATATTCTCAAGAAGAAGGAATTGACTACGACCAGACCTTTGCACCTGTTGCAAGATTAGAAGCCATCAGGATATTTTTAGCTTATGCAGCTCACAAAGGCTTCAAGGTTTATCAGATGGATGTCAAGAGTGCTTTCTTAAATGGAGACATCAAAGAGGAAGTCTATGTCAGACAACCTCCAGGTTTTATCTCTCCAACTCATCCTGATTATGTTTTTAGATTACATAAAGCATTATATGGTCTCAAGCAAGCTCCTAGAGCATGGTATGAGACCCTAGCATGCTTTTTCTTAGAAAATGGTTTTATAAGGGGTAGAGTAGACCAAACTCTTTTTATTAGAACCCATAAGTCACATACCCTACTAGTACAAATTTATGTAGACGATATCATTTTTGGTTCTACTGACTCAAAATTGTGCAGAAGGTTTCTAACCTAATGCATTCTAAATTTGAGATGAGTAGCATGGGTGAGCTATCCTTCTTCCTAGGATTGCAAGTCAAACAACATGCTGAAGGCATCTTTATTTCTCAAACCAAATATGCTAATGAGCTGGTTAAGAAATTTGGCATGTCTGAGGCATCTTGTATGAAAACACCCATGCCTACCAATGCTGTATTGGATGCTGATGAACATGGGAAACCTGTTGATCAGACAACATATAGAGCAATGATTGGCTCTTTACTGTATCTTACAGCTAGTAGACCAGATATAATGTTTGCTACATGTATATGTGCTAGATTCCAAGTTAGCCCTAGAGAGTCACACCTCACATTAGTAAAGAGGATTCTTAGGTATGTTAAAAGTTGTCCAAATCTAGGTCTCTGGTATCCAAAAGATTCAGCATTTGAGTTAACTGGATTCTCTGATGCTGATTATGCTGGATGCAGAATTGACAGGAAAAGCACCAGTGGAACTTGTCAGTTCCTTGGTGATAGACTTGTCTCTTGGTTTTGCTAGAAACAAACATCTGTGTCAACTTCAACTGCTGAAGCTGAATATATGGCTGCAGGTAGTTGTTGTTCACAAATATTGTGGATTCAAAATCAACTCCTAGACTATGGTTACAACTTAGAGAAGTCAAAAATATTTTGTGACAATACAAGTGCTATTTCCATAGCTCAAAATCCAGTCCTCCATAGTAGGACAAAACACATAGAGATTAGGCATCACTTCTTAAGGGACAATGTTGAAAAGAATAAAATTGAACTGCATTATATCCCAACTGATTTACAAAGGGGAGATATTTTCACCAAGCCCTTGGATGAAAAGAAACACACTTTCTTCCTAAATCAGTTAGGAATGTTAGATGGAGGAAGTCTTTAATAATATCCAAGATTTTGAAAGCTAAAAATTGACCAAGACTAGGCAAAAATTCTGATTTTCCTTAGTGTCTAGAATTTTCTGATCTCTGAACTACGTTCGACGATTTTCCCAACGATCGTCGAACGGAGTTCGACGATTTCCTGAATCGTCGAACGGAGTTCAGCGCTCCTCAGATAGTATGAACTATCTCTTCTGGTCAACGATCGTCGAACGGCGCTCGACGATTTTGTTCACTGAACGATCGTCGAACGGAGCTCGACGCCTTTCCAGATCGTCGAACGGAGATCGACGATGTTGGAGTCTCTTCAGATTCCTATAGAAGCCTCGATCGTCGAACTGAGTTCAACGATCTTTTCATTTCTGCGTCGAACCCTAATATAAAACTCATTTTTCGCCGTCGTTCTCTCTTGCGCTTTCAATTTCTCTGCAAAAAAATTTTCTTCCCTCCAAACAGTTCTACGCTTGTTCGGTTTGTTTGTTAAGTTTTTGCAGGTACCATGGCCGTCTCAGTCGCTGTCCTCGCCGCAATGAAGTTTGATGCAGGGTTTGACATTGATTTGGACTCCTTCAACACCACTGATCAAATCTTCCAGGACATCCTGAGTTTATTCATAGATCAGCATTTGTCTGCCCTCATGACCACAAGAATCAAACTTGCCTCAGATGAAATCAAAGAATGGGTGTATACTGCACACAACCTTGACAACAACACCATAGTTGGATCTATTGCTGGAACACAGGTACCTCTGACCCCAACAGTCTTAACAGAGGTTTTTGGTTTAAGAAATGGTGAAGACACTGCTGAACTATCTGGAGAAGAGTTTTTTGATATACTTGCCAGGATGGGTCATCCTGAGGGAAACCCTAGCAAGTTGTTTAAGAGGAACCTGTCAGTTGAATACAGGTTTCTAGCTGATGTTGTAGGCAAGGTGCTGTTGGCAAAACATTCTGCACATGACACCATCTCCAGACATCAGCTCTGCCTCATGGGAGCTCTGGTAGATAGGAAAAGCTTGAACTGGGGAGAGGTCTTCTTTGACCTGATAAAGAAAAAGATTAACAAAACCTTTGTGAATTTTGGAAGAATTCTGGGAGTTTTCCTTCAGGCAAGGTGCCCTGCTCTGTTGGTCTCCTCTGGAGTGCACATCAATGCCTCCAAGAGACTCATATGTGCCCTATTTGGGAAATGGGACAGGCAAATTAGCAAGCCCAGCAGGCCCTCTTCAACTGCCCCTTCAGGCACCAGGACTCAAAGAGTCACTCCCCCCCAGGTCTCTGCTCCTGCAGAAGACCTGCCTGCTGCTAGTGCTGCTTCTCCTCCTCCTCCAAGTCCAACCCTACCTATTCCATCCACCACTCCAGCTCCATCCACAATTACAATCTCCAGCCCATCTCCAACCTCTATTCCATCTCCAGCAACCATTTCATCTCCACCAGTAGACCACTTCCACCCATTATTCTCATATCCACCACCAGATATCACCTCATCTCCATCCATACCATCCTTCACACTTCTGGATGAATCCTACATGGATGATTCCCCCTCTTCTCCTCCAGACTTACCATCCTCTTCAACATCCTTCCAAGCACTTCTCCACCACATCATTGACCAACCCACTTTCACTCCCTCCATATCCCTCCCTTTGTCCTCCATCTCCACAATCCCCTCTCCTGAGCCATTCATTCCACCATTCAGCCCCCCACCTCCAGCTTCTTCAGCCATCCCTGTACCCTCTACCTCTGCTCCTCTTCTTGAGCAAGTAGATCTTTCAGCCCTTGCTGACAAGTTGTATGAGCTCATTGCCCCCAGGCTCTCCCTCCTCTTGGAGACCTCTTTGGCTCCTCTACACTTGTCAGTGGCAGCCCTCTCTGCCAGGCTTTCTTCTCTCCTTCCTCAAGCAGCCCCACCAGCAGTTTGCCTTGATACAGAGGTATCTGCATCCAGGCAGGGGGAGATGCCCTATGAAGCCAGCCTTCATGCTGCTGCTGCTGCTGCTGCTCCTGTGTTTGCTGCCTCTTCTGCTCCAGTTGCTGCTGCTACTCCAGTCTTAGCAATAGACCTAAAGTCTTTGCTATCTGCATTTGATACTGCATATTACAGCTACCTTCCAGAAGCTATTGCTGTCCAGCCCTCAGAAGATCTGTCTAAGGCAATGGTGCCCCTCTCTGGCTGTGACCCCAACATTCTTTCATCCTTTGTACTCTCAGTGATGACTGCTGCTGCTGCTGATAAAGAAAAGGCTGAATCTGCTTCTGAAATTATTCTTGCTGCTGCTGAAGAAAATGTTCCTACTGCTGCTGAAGAAATTGTTTCTGATGAGCCCATTTCCCAGGAATTTCTGATGACAGAGGCTGCTATTTTTGAGCCTGCTGAAGATGTTGTTGTTGTTTCTGAAGCTGCTACTGCCCTCATTCCTGAAATAACCAGTGTTGCTTCTACTGCTGCTCCTGTATCTGTTGTTACATCTGCTGCTGTATCTGTCTCTGTTGCTCCTTCTGCTTCTGCTTCTGCCCCATCTGCTGCTGTTCAACTAAAAGAAGATTTGATGAAAAGGATTGATGCTTTATATGATGCTCAAAGCTCTGAATCTGATGACTACAACACTGCCTCTGATGATTCTTCTGCCACCATTGCAAGGAAAAGGAAGGCAAGAAGTAAGGCAATGAAAAGGATTCCACCTGCCAAAGTTAGAGATGACAATGATGTTCCCTACTATATTCTGCACAACTGCCCAATTACTGAACATTGGATGCAGTTCTCTAAAAATCAGCTAAAGGCAATGAAGAAGAAAAGGAAGTATGAGAAAGGTTCCACCCAGTCCAAGCACCCTCATCCTCCTCCACCACCTCCACCTGATGCAGGTGCAGGTGGCAGCTCTGCAAGTTCAGGCCCAGCTAGAAGCCAGGCTCCCTACCAACCCCATGCTAGAACATATCAAAGGGAAAGCCAGTCTAGGGGCTCTTACTCTAGAAGGGAGGATATAGTGGAAATCAAAGAGAGACTCAAGTTTACTCCAAAGGGCATTCCAGGCAGCATCCTTACTCCAGGGGAGGACATGCTTCATCTGATACTTCTTCTGGTCCATTCCCCTATAAGCTCAAAGAAACTGTGACTGCCAGGACTCCTCAAGATACTTCTTCCAACAGGTATGAGCCACCTGTTCCTTTTGAGGAACCTGAGAACAATCATGTTGCTTGGACTGCTAGAATGAAGGAGTTGGCTGCTTTAGACCAGATAAAGAAAGCAAGAGAGAAAGGCCTAGACACCTCTAATATATCTACAATGTCAGAACAAAGACAAAAAGAACTAGAAAGATATGCCTCCAGTAAATTTTTTGATGCAGACAGGTACATGGAGTTGCATCCAGCTGCAGTGGTTCCCAGGACATCAAAGCAAACATATTTGGGTGCAGCTGATGATACTAGATCCAACAAAGAAGCTTTAAATCCTAACAGAGAAATCAAAATGGTAAAAGGCAAAGAGAAAGAGTAACTCTGTAAGGTGACAATTCTTGGTTTTTCTGACTGCTTTCTGGATATCATATTTATATATCTCTGTGATGGTTCTGTAATGTCTAGGTACTGTTGTTTTTATGTTTTTCTGATTGTATGATGTTGTTTGATTTTCCAAAGTCTGTAAATAGTTTTTCTAACCCAAATAGGGGGAGATTGTTGGAACACCCTATTACTAATTTGGGTCAGGATCACTATGTCTCTAGGAATCTGTGTTTGACCTTCTGTATAGCTTAATAGGTCAATTAGAATTGAGTCTAAGGGATCAGGAGTCTAGGTTTGGAAGCTGCCCTGTAGACCAAAGTTTTTCTGGAGACTAAGTCCAATCGTCGAGCTCAGCACGACGTTTCGTCGAACTCCGGTCGACGATCGTCTAGCTCAACTTCGACAGATCGTCGAGCTCCATTCGACGATCGCTGAGCTCAGGTCGACGTTTTTGACTCTGCACTGGATCCTTATCTCTGAGCTCAGTTCGACGATCTTTGAACTCAGATCGACGATTTCTTTACTGCTTGCACTTTCCAGTTCGCTGAGCTCAGCTCGACGATAGCAGAGCTCAGTTCGACGATTTCAGTTATCTTTCAGAATTCAAATTTAAATCAGATAGAAGTTATTCTGCATTTAATTCAGAAGATCTGCCAGCCGTTTTCATTTACTTCTGGAGCAAGTTTCAAGGGATTTTTCAAGAAACAATTCAGTGGACTTTCCTTCAGAACAAATTATGCAATTAAGGCTGTAATCAATGTAGACCAATGGCTATCTTTGACAGAGTGATATTCTATTCTGGCACAGAGAATAAAAGACAGAATGCTTTTGAATCAAGATAGAGAATAGATAAGAACAAAAAGAGAGATTGACAAGAATAGGACACAACTCAGTACACAGAAACTCCTTGAAAATATTCTGTCAACAAGAATTCTGAAGAACACTCATCAAAAAGAGATCAAGCTTTCAAACAATCTTCAGATCTCTTCAGCTCTCAAAGTGTTCAAGGCCAACATCATTTCAAGACTCCAGACACTCAACATTTCAGTCATTACTGAAATCATCTCTTGCTGGAGTTCTACCTTTGAAGGCCTATCACCCTCAGCAAAGCTCTTCTTCCTGAAGATTTCAAGGATTCAGGGGGAGCTTTGACATCAATCCACATAGTCTTCTCAGTTGATTGAGAAAGAGAAGACTGCCATAACTCTCTCACCCCCACTCTGTAAAGGGTTTTTCAAACTCCCTTTAAAAGTTTGAATCTGGTTTTTGAGCACCTTGTCAAAAGCTCATTGGTGGCAAGACACCTGATCAAAAAATCTGTTTTGGTTTTTGAGCACCTTATCAAAAGCTCATTGGTGCCCAGGACACCTGATCAACTCATCCTGCAGTGGATTCCTACCTAGGATGGTAGAAGAGTGGATGTACCCAAGTTTGGGGAACCACTATAATTCCTTGTGTCATCTGGTTTTGCATGTTTTCTTTTTGTTTCTGGCCCAGATTTTCTTGTGCTTAGTTTCTGCATAGCTTGGTTTTGTGATTAGTTTTATTTCTGCTTACCTGCTTACACTCATTACAACAATTGTTGTAAAGCTTTGCAAAAGTTTTTCTTTGTGTTTTAAAAGCACCATATACTCTATTCACCCCCCTCTAGAGTATATCTGATCTAGTTTCCCCTTTCAGTCTCTATAACCAACAAAAATCCCATCATAAGACTTTTCAGCAAACTTGCTTAAGTAGGTTTTTCCATTATTTAAGACATAACATCTACATCCAAATATTCTGAAATAGCCTATGTTTGATTTTCTGCCCTTCATGAGTTCATAAGGAGTCTTATTTAATCTCTTGTTGATTGAAGCCCTATTTAGAACATGACAAGTTGTGTTAACTGCCTCAGCTTAGAAATATTCTGGAAGTGAGGAATCACTCAGCAAGGTTCTACCAGTTTCTCCTCTCAGCTATCCCATTTTGCTGGGGTGTTCTTGGTGAAGAAAATTATTGTTGAATTCCTAGTTCTTCACAAAACTTTGTCATACAATCAGATTGAAATTCAGTTCCATGGTCACTTCTCATTTTGACCACAGTACTGTTAAGTTCATTCTGAATTTATTTCACAAAATTCTTGAAGACATCAGGAGTTCCAGACTTTTTCTTTAAAAATAATACCCAAGTAAATCTGGAGTAGTCATCAACAATGACTAAAGTATAGACTCTCCTTCCTAAGTTATGAACTGGCATAGGACCAAAGAAGTCCATATGCAGGAGGTATAAACACCTCACAGAGTCTCTGGATTCACAACATTTGAATGATGCTTTAGTCTGCTTGCCTTTTTGGCATGCTGGGCAGATGCTCTCCTTAGTGCATCTCATGTTAGGACCATTCCTAACAAGCTCCTTGTTGTATAGTTTACCTAAAGCCTTATAGTTCAAGTGAGCTAGCCTCTTGTGCCATAAAATACATTGTGAAGCTTTCTCACTTGCAGCTAGACATAAGGGTGAGTCAGACTTATTACATTGGAAATTTAAACAGTATACATTTCCATATCTAGTGTCAGTCAAGATGACATCTTGATCACTTGACCTTTTTATTAGGCACTCATCTTTATGGAACAATGTGTCATATCCCAAATCACAAAATTGGCTAATACTTAGAAGATTGTGTTGCAACCCTTCCACATAAGCAACCTGAGTGATTGTGACTTGACCATTTGTGATCCTTTGGTGATGCCTTTGTCAGCTCCTCTAAAGATCACTTTTGGTCCATTTTCCATAGGAATCAATTCCCTCAGATTTCTTCTAGTTCCAGTCATATGTCTGGAACATCCACTATCCAAGTGCCAGATTGGTCTGGAACTTGGACATTCCTGCAAAATAAGAAATTACTTTTCCTTAGGACCCCAAATAGTCATGGGTTCTAGGTTCTTGTTAGCTATGACTCTTTCAAAGCCACCAATTGAACTTTTTAATGGAATTTTCTTTAGACTATGCGGTACAGTTGGATTGAACCAGCAATCTAGGGCAAAGTGTCCTACCTTTCCACAGCACCAGCATTCAAATCTATTATATATCCTTTTAGGAGGAGCAAAAGAATCCTTGTGCTGACACCCTTTGGACAGGAGTTAGCACTCTTGGCTTTATCTTGATTGTGATCACAAGATGGGTCTTGTCTCACAGATTTAAGATGTTCTCTTGGATTGTTAGATTGTACAGCTGATTGTGGAATGGTCTGATCCTTTGATCCTTTTTTCTTTTTTCCCCTCCTTCTCTTGGGTTTAATAAACCCCAGACCACCTCTAGGTTTTCCTGAGAAGGTGTCTATAATAGGCAAAATAGTCTTTGGTTTTGAGAACTACTCAACCAATTTCCTTTCATTTAGGAATCTGGTTTCTAGCTCCTTAATGATTGCATCTTTTTTCTTAATTTCATTTATTTGGTCATCAATTATCTAGGTTAACATTGTTGACTACTGATCTGTCTTGTTTCGACACAGAAGTATTGTTTCGATACATCGACTTAGAATAATTTGTTCAACTTTGAACCTGTACATGTAATCTTAGCATACATCAAATACACCTTTGGGTATATCATTGAGTTGTCAAAGGGACTTCTCCAGATCAGGTACACTGAACCCAATGTACCCAATAGCGGCCCTGCCTCTCGCGGCTGCATCACGCGGCCGTGAAGCGTCGGCCGGCCGCCTCGCCCCTCTCGGCCCATCACGCGACCGCAAAGTGGATGGCCGGTCGTGCCCGGCCACCCTTCCCCTTGAGGCTGCGAAGCGTCGGCCGCCCGGCAGGCCGTTACAAAAAAAGTGCACTTTTTTTGTAACGGCCCGCCTTGCATTGGCTTACCAGGCACGTTACTAGGCTGCAGCCCAAACACCCCAAAGCCTCTCGCGCCTGTTTATCGTCTACGTGCATTGTTGGCATTGAGTCTCGAAGCAACAACCCTTGATTAGGAGCCTTAATACCACACCTCATCACCAACTGAGCTGCAGCTCAGTTGGTGATGAGGATTGGTATTAAGGCTCCTAATCAAGGATTGTTGGTTCGAGACCCTGCAGCTCAGTTGGTGATGAGCAGTGGTATTAAGGCTACTTATCAAGGGTTATTGTTTCGAGACCCAACGCCAACAATGCCCGTGGCCGATAAGCAGGCGAGAGAGGCTTTGGGGTGCTTGGGCTGCAGCCCGGTAACGTGCTTGTTAAGCCAATGCAAGGCGGGCCGTTACAAAAAAAGTGCACTTTTTTTGTAATGGCCCTCCTTGCATTGGCTTACCAAGCACGTTACCGGGACGCGGGATAAGAACCCCAAAGCCCATCATGCCTGTTTATCGGTCACGCTCATTGTTGGCTTTTGGTATCGAACCAACAACCCTTGATTATGAGCCTTAATACCACTCCTCATCACCAACTGAGCTGCAGCTCAGTTGGTGATGAGGAGTGGTATTAAGGCTCCTTATCAAGGGATGTTGGTTCAAGACCCAATGCCAACAATGTGCGTGGTCGATAAACATGTGCGAGAGGCTTTGGGGTACTTGGGCTGCAGCCCGGTAACGTGCTTGGTAAGCCAATGCTTTGGGGTACTCCGGCTCACAGCTTGGTTTGCACGAGGGCTGCTCGCGGCTTCTTCATGAGGAGGGCAGACCCCCACGGGGTTGCACGAGTCAGGCTTGCGATTTAGTTTGTACGAGGGTTGCTCGCGGCTTCTTCATGAGGGGGGCATGCCCCCACGCGGTTGCACGAGTAAGGCTCGCGGCTTAGTTTGCACGATGGCTGCTCGCGGCTTCTTCGTGAGTGGGAAATCCCCCACGGGGTTGCACGACTCAGGCTTGCGGCTTGGTTTGCACGAGGGCTGCTCGCGCCTTCTTCGTGAGGGGGGCAGGCCCCGACGTGGTTTGAGAGCGTCACCCTTCCTGTTTGAATATACAAGATTTGCAGCAACATAATGTAATACTTGAATAAAGATAATTTGTGCGGGACCAGGCCAGCGGCTCACACACCTAATAAAGTCTTTTGTTACAGAATACGCTACAGAACCAGAAAGGCATAAAGCAGGAAATCATTGATAAAATCGGCGCAAGTTTTGTGCATTCCAAGTGCAAGGGAGAGTCTTCCCTTTGGTGTTGTGTATCATGTATGTTCCTAGTTTTACTATAGCCGTGACGACGAAGGGGCCTTCTCAGGTCGGAGATAGCTTGTCGTCATGCGTTCCTTTCCCATCCACTTCCAGAGTGTGGAGGACCAAGTCTCCCACGTTGATCGGTCGGGGCTTCACCTTGTGGTTGTAATAGCGGGCTGTGCGTTGTTGGTAGGCTGCAGTACGGAGAGCGGCTTCTTCACGGATCTCGAAAATCAAATCCAGATTATCTCGGAGAGCGTCATCGTTCTTCTGGAGGTTGAAGTTGGAGACCTGGGGGCTTGGAACGCTGATGTCGATCGCTATGATAACTTCAGTACCGTAACAGAGATTGTACGGCATTTCTCCTATAGGGGTCCTCTCCGTCGTCTGGTATGCCCAAAGCACGTTGGGGAGAGCGTCGACCCACTGCACCCAGCATATTCACGTTGCTCCTTTAGTCCCTTTAGAATGGTTCTATTGGTCACCTCGATCTGCCCATTGGATTGGGGGTATGACACAGTCGTATGCGGCAACTCGATCTTTAAGTCCCCGTACAGCTTGGTAAAAGACTTTCCTGTAAATTGAGTGTCATTGTCGGTGATGATAACTGCTTGTATGCCAAAGCGGCAGACGATTTTCTTCCAAATGAATTGCCTCGCGTTCTCCTCAGTAATCTTGGCGAGTGGCTCCGCTTCTAACCACTTGGTGAAGTAGTCAATGGCAATGATGAGGAATTTCCTCTGTCCCGAGGCTTGAGGTAAAGGGCCGAGGAGGTCTATACCCCACTGAGAGAATGGCCAAGCTCCTTGCAACGTGTGAAAGGCAACGAGAGGTTGTCGGTGAATGTTGGCATGTAGCTGGCAACTTTTGCACTTCTGGACAAAGTCTGTTGCTTCCTTTTTCATGGTCAGCCAGTAAAAACCTTGGCGTAGGATTTTTCGAGCCAAGGCCTTTCCGCCCAAAAGCTCTCCGCAGACTCCTCCATAAACCTCGCGGAGGGTATACTCAGCGTCAGTTTCTTCCAAGCGCTTCAGGTAGGGTCCTGCAAAGGACCGTTTATACAGTCCACCATCGATCGGTGTGAAGGTAGTCGCCCTCATCCTGAGGTGACAGGCTTCCTTTTGGTCTTCCGGCAGCTACTGGCTCTCTAAGTTGTCTACCAATGGAGTGATCCATGACCCTTTGGACTCTTTGATCTCCACCACCTCCCATGACCCATGGATGCTGGGAAAGGCAATTTCTTTAACCCGATGTCTTCTCGACTGATAGCAAGAGGGAGATGTGGCCAGATTTGACAGGGCATCTACTCGGCAGTTCAGCTCTCTGGGGATGTGGAGGATTTGGGATTGCGGTATCCGAAGCATGAGATATTTCGCAAGTTGGAGGTACTGAGCAAGCTGCTCACTTTTTGCCTCAAAATCCCCTTCCACTTGGGAGACGATGAGCTGGGAGCTGGAGTAGATTGCTAACCTCTTGACGTGATAATCGATGGCAAGCCCAAGTCCCGCGATTAAGGCTTCATATTCTGCCATGTTATTAGTGGCAGGAAACTTCAACCGAAGTCCATACTCTAAAGTGATGAGCTCTGGGCTTATGAGAAGCGGCCTGGCTCAGGCACCTTCTAATCAGGAAGATCCGTCAATGTACATTGTACACCCTTGTGCTGGCTCTGTTGGTGCAACTTCTGGCTCTGTTAGCAAGGTATTTTCCATGATGAAGTCTGCTAAGACCTGAGACTTGATGACGGGGCGCAACAGGAAGTGAAAGTGCAGCTAGATCTAATATACTCTAAAGGGGGAGTGAATAGAGTATATGGTGATTTTGAAACTTTTACAACTGTTGTTGTATTTTAGGTGTGTGTATGTGTGTGTGCAGCAAACACAATAAACCAGAAAACAGCAAGGGACTAATCACAGCACAATCACAGAGCAAGGCCAGAAAACAAAAGGAAAAGAAAGCAACCAGACGACACAAGAATTTTATAGTGGTTCCCCAAATCTGGGTAGTCCACTCTTCTACCACCCTGGTAGGAATCCACTGCAGGAAGGGGTTGATCAGGTGTCCTGGCACCAATGGGGTTTTGATCAGGTTCCCAAAAACCAAACCCTCAAGTCTTTTGGTGGGAGACTTGCAACCAGAATAATTTTGAAGGGAATTAAAACCCTGTACAGAGGTGGAGTGTGAGGTTGATGAGATCTTCTCTTTCTCAAGTCAAATGAGAAGACTTGTGGAATGTTGTTTAGCAGCTTTGCTCCCACTGAGATGTAGAATGGTTCAGGAAGAATACTGGAGCACTGCTTCTGGGTGATAGGTCTTCAACGATCTAGAATTCCAGGTCCAGAGAAAGTCTTCAGGAACTTCTTGCAACTGATATGACTGTATTGTTTTTGAAGTTCTCCTGAGTAAAAGCAGATGAAGAAGGCTCTTGATATTGATGTAATGTTGTTCTTCTTCTTCTTCTAAATCAATTTCTCTCTGGGCCAAGAATGAATTCTTTTTCTTGTGTTGTCTGAATCACTGTCTATCCTCTTCTTGTTGTTGTCTGGTGTTGTTTTTTTTTGTATTACTTCTGATTTCTGTATATCTCTGTCTGTCATGGAGAGCATACGAATTTTTGAAAGTCGAGCAGTAATGACAGACGGCCTGGAAAGGAAGCAGCAATTAATTATTTCTCCAACTGTTTCCATGGGAAAATGACATGTAATAATCCAGAATTAACTGCGCATCCTAACGGTAGTATACTGTGAAGAACTGCCATTAATTGTCCAGGAATCAGCGCCATGAGATGAGACGGGAATGGAAGAAGACCTAGTCTAGAATCGTCGACCGAAGAACAGAATTCGTCGAGCTGAGTCTTGAATTCGTCGAGCTAAGCTGAGTTCGTCGAGCTGAGCTGGGTTCGTCGAGCTGAGCTGAGTTCGTCGAGCTGACAGTCTTCATTCGTTGAATAGACAATCTTCAATATCAGACAAACATTATTCGTTGAGCAGAGAACCAAATTCGTCGAGCTGAGAATAAACTTCGTCGACCTGACAAAAGTTCTGGACTTGGACGAAATACTCTGTATCTACTGAAATGCTGTGTCGACACAAATTGGTGTCGACAGATTGATCTTGGTGTCGACACAACTCCTCTGGTGTCGACAGATTGGTCTAGGTGTCGACACAAATCCTCTGGTGTCGACACACGCTGGTGTCGACTGAAATCCTGGGTGTCGACACAAATCGTCTAGTGTCGACACAAGCCCTAAGTGTCGACACAGATTCTCTGAGCACAAAAATCATCGAGTAGAGATTAGCATTCGTCGACCTGAGAAGCTATGAACTTGAGGTCCAAGTTCGTCGAGCTCAGAATATAATTCATCGACCGAAGCATGGAGCTGGACTTAGAGAAATTTGAAGTAGTCCTAAGAATGCTTGAAATAGAACCTGGTGTTCGTCGAGCAAAGAACAAAGTTCGTCGAGCTCAGTACTGCAAATTGTCTCACGATCGTCGAGCGCACAACTTCCTTTGTCGAGCTGAGTTCGACGTACGTCGAACTCATTTCACTTAGTCTGAAAAACTGGTAGATCTGGAGTTCCTGATGGTCTTGAAGAAGGCTGGTCCATCTGAAGTTGAGATAGAGGACTGTCCTATACTCTAAGACACAAACTTGACCCAGACTATACATGATGGGTCACATCCTAAGTCAGTGAACCTAGCCCAAATCAACTAGGGATCCAACAATCTCGCCCTATTTGGGTGAGGTTACTAACCGAAACTCCAAGCAAAGAACAAATAGAAAAACAAAGCAAAATTAAGAGATATATCTAGCAGAGAATTTAAAACACATGCAACAGATATATATATATACATACTGGCTTTGTTTTAATGCAAAATATAGACTGAAACAGAAGCAGAAATGAAAATAAAACACAAAATTACTTCTCTGATTTCTTCTGTTTTGGCTTGACTTCTGCTGCTTTATCTCCTGGCTTCTTGAAAATGATTTCCCTATTGGGATCTGAAGCTTGAGCCTTGGTCATAGTCATGTCAGTTGCCCCTATGATGTTCAGTGAAGTGGCTCTGGGGACAACTGCTTCTGGGTGAAGATTCATGTATTCATCAACATTGAGTAGCTTGTTTGCTTTCCCAAATCTTTTTAGTTCATCTCTCCTGTACTGAGACATAGTAGTTAAGCCTGTTGTATCCTTGCCTTTAGCTTTAGCTTTGTTGATTAGAGATAAGCCAATGATTTCTTGGAATCTTGCCATTCTGGCTGTGTTGGCTGTTTCTGGATCTTCAGGAGGAGAATAGGGCCTTTCAGCTTCATGTTCCTTAGATTCCTGGTGCTGCTGCTGTTGTTGTTGATGGTGTTGACTGCCTGAAGATGGTGGCCTTGGATGACTACTACCAGGGGATCTCCCTGTTTGTCTCTGATAAGTTTGAATAGGAGCAGATCTTTGAGAGCTTGAGCCAGAGTCACCTGCTGCTGGAGGAGGAGGAGGAGGAGGATCCTTTCTGTATCTATGCACTGGGGGAGGAGAGTATCTCCTACTCCTCTTCCTCTCTTTTTGCTGGTTCTTAGATAACCACATCCATGCAGGCATCCCTTTGTAAGGAGCAACATTATGCAGAATATAATATGGAGTGTCTGCAGTGGGATTAGGCTTGGGAGCAGGAGGAGGAGGAGCCTTCCTTTTCTTAGAGAGCAACTTCTTTTTCTTTTTAGCAGCCTCCTCATCTGATTCATCATCATCATCATCAGAATTTGAACTCTGAGGGTTATCATACAAAGCATTCAGCTTCCTCAGAGTGGCATCAGGAATGATAAGAGGTTTTTCTTGAGGAGAAATAGAGGGTGTAGAGGGAGAAGGTTCAACAGCAGTAGAGACAGAACTTGCAGCTGCTACCTTGTTCTCTTCCTCAATGTCTGCCAGAATAAGCTCATCCAGATCAGGCATGGGAGAATCATCCATGACAAAATCTGGGATAGGGCAGATGTCTGGAATAGACAAAGGAGTTGGAACAGCAGAGGGAGCAGCAAAGGATGCACAAAGTTGCGTGGCAACTGCTGGATTTGCTGGAGAGGTATACTGGACAATAGCCAAATATGGCTTAGCAATCTCTACTGAAGGAAGCTTCATATATACAGGATCAAAGATCTGAAGTATCTCAGATAAATTAACTGTGGGATTTATAAGGAAATCACCAGTAGTTGTTATTGAATCTACTGACTCATCAAAGCTACTGTCAGTGTCCATGAATTGAATAAAATCTATTACTGTATCTGTAACTGCAAGTGCATTATCAAGCACTGAATCAACTATATCTGTAGTATCTGTATCTGTATCAACAGTATTCACTTCTGCAGCTGCTGCACCAGCTTCATCATGGAGCATCTCCCCCTGCCTGGGTTTAGGAGAACCTGGAGCCAGGCCCCTGAATGAAGAGGGGGCAGCAGAGAGGGCTGAGATTTGGGCAGATAAAGAATCAATTGAATTCACCAGAGGTGTAATAGCCTATGTGATGAGTGATTTGATAAGAGGAGTCAGAAGAGAGATGATGGTGGGAATGGTGGAAGAATCCATAGGTGGAGAAAGAATAGTAGAGGAGGAAGGAAGAATATGTGGAGGGGATAAGGGAGGGAGAACAGGCTGTGGTTCAGTGGGTATGGTGTAGGATGGAATAGTGGAAAGGTGTGGTGGAAGAGGGGATTGAGGGGGTGAGGGAATATGTGTTTCAGTGGGATAAACTGGAGGTGTAGGCATATGTGTAAGATCAGGCGGTGGAGATTGATGTTGAGGTGGAGTCAATTGAGGTGCAGGAGGAGTGGGAAGAGATTTGGTAGGGGGAATGACCTCTTCAGAGTCAGGGTGAGGAGTGACCTTGACGGTCCTGGTGCTCTCAGAAGCTTTGATGGAGGAGGAGGAACCCTTGAAGGGTTTGGAGATTGTCCTCTCCCATCGGCCAAACAAGGCGCAGGTGAGGCGCTTGCTGGCATTGATGAATGTGGTCGGGGAGACCAAACATTCACTGGCCTTTTCCTGGAGGAAAATCCCCAGGATTCTGCCGTAGCAGACTTCATTCTTGCTAGTTCTTTTCTTGATAAGGTCAAAGAAAACCATGCCCCAATCAACCTGACGCTTGTTGAGTACTGCGCACATGATCAGGAATTGATGGCGAGTGATGTAGTCGTGTGCCGAGTGCTTGCCCAATAGAATTTTCCCTACAATGTCAGCCAAAAATTGATAAGCGGCGGACAGTTGTTTCTTCAGAAGCTTATTAGGGTTGTTGCCGGAGAAACCCATGACTTTCAGCATATCAGTATATTCCTCAGCGTCCATTTCCAAATTGTCTTCCCCATTGATCAGACCAAATATTTCAGAGAGTACTGCTGGGGACAGGGAAATGACAGTGTTTCCAATATTTCCTGTCAGATTTCCATCTTCAGAAATTGTGGCAGTATACACTCATTCTCTTATCTCGGTTGAGTGTAGCTTGATGTTGCGTGTCATGAAGTCCTTGAGATGCAGTTCTTCAAGTAATTCAAGGATGTACAGAAAAATTGGATCGGAATGCTGGAAGGACTCAAAGTCCATTGAGAATGCTGCATCAAACTTCATCGCTGCAAGTGCTCCTGGAGGAATTGCCATTGATGACCTGCAAAGAAAATTACAGAGAAAATGGCGATCAAGAGCAAAGGAACTGAAAGCGCGGGACGGAGGTCGAAGAAAACCTAGATATAAGATTTTCAGAATATGAATCGACAAGCTCCGTTCCACGAAAAAGAAGACAAATCTTCGAACTGAGATCGACGAAATAAGGTATAGGAGAGTAGTTCGTCGAACCCATTCAGAAGAATTGAGAATAGTTCGTCAAACTCCGTTTGACGAAATGGTTTCTGAAGCAAGGTTCATCGATCTCCAGTCGACGAAAATTGTTTCCACACAGAGAATTCGTCGATCTCTGTTCGACGAGAATCTCTCGAACTTTCCCTAATTCGTCGAACTCCATTCGACGAACTCTGGAGAATTCGTCGAATGCAGACAGAAATTAATTTAACTCTTCTCCATCAATCATTCCCAGTTGATTTATAAAGAACAGATGGGTTTTCTCATCCAAAGGCTTGGTGAAGATATCTGCTCTCTGTAGATCAGTAGGAATGTGGATCAAGTTAATTTTCTTTTTGTCCACATTATCTCTAATGAAATGATGTCTTATTTCAATATATTTAGTCATAGAATGATGAACTGGATTCTGAGCTATAGCAATAGCACTTGTATTATCACAAAATAAGGTTGAATTATTTAAGTTGATACCATAATCTAGGAGTTGGTTTTGTATCCATAGCATCTGTGAACAGCAGCTGCCAGCAGCCATATACTCTGCCTCTGTAACGCCCCCGGTTTTTCTGTGTTTTGTTTGATCTTTGGCTGGCATTACGATGGCGTATTTCCGGCTTGTTGCCGTTATAGAGCGTGGTTTTAGCTCTTAGGGTTCCCTGTGTAGCCTGTTTCTAGCCTGTTATCAAGATTCCCCAGCTAGCCGGAGTCTGTTTGATGACTCGGCTGGGCCTCTTAGGGAATGCTTGTGTTTTGGCTTCGGGAGGCGTTATCCCGGGTTTCGTTCGTCGAATGCTAATTTCTACTTCGCAGTTGTGTTCGTAGCGTGGGTTTTTAGCTGCGGCGTGAATTTCGTCTTTTTCCGAGAAGTTTCAGGTTTCGTGTTGTTTTGATATTGAGTGTAAATAATTATTAATATGTTAATTGTTTAATATTAAAACCGATATATATAAAGTCTTGGGTTAGAATTAGGGCTGGGTTCATTGTCTTTTCTTTTCTCTGCTTGGAAGAAGTCGCCGCCTGTGCGAGAGGGAGAGAACCGCCGGACTACCCTAGCCTTCGGACGCCGATTACTGGAGATTTAGCGGTCGGAATTCGATTTCGAGAGTGGATCTGGACTGCCCTCGCCGGGATCTACTTTCTTTCTGCTCCTCATCTTGCTGCTCTGTGGCCAGATCCGTGAGCGGGGGAGGCCGCCGGCCAAGTTTCTGGTATTTAGGCAAGTGATATCCCCTCATCCTTGCCAAAGCTGATCTTTGTCTTTCTATTGAGTTAATTTTATCTCTTTCCTGCTTAGATCCTAGGTGTACGCTAGGGTTCGTCCCCGATCATGCCGTGGTTAGAGTAGAAAGTTCCAGTTATAATATCAGTTTTCCTAGGGGATTTTGTGTCATTAGGGACAGTTTTGGTTCGGTTTAGGTCGAGTAGTTGCCTTTGCTGATGAATGTCGTACTCTAGAGAGAGAGAGAGTCCTCGTTCTTGTGTTTGGTCGGTTGCTGGATCTGGCTCCTGTAGCCAGTCGGGGTGTCGACACTATTGTGTCGACACCGGCCAGTCTTGGTGTCGACACTTGGTGTCGACACCGGCCAGTCGTGGTGTCGGCACTTGGTGTCGACACCAGCAGCGGCAGTGTCGACACCTTGTGTCGACACCGGCCGCAGTGGTGTCGACACTTGGTGTCGACACTAGCAGCGGCAGTGTCGACACCTTGTGTCGACATCGGCCGTAGTGGTGTCGATACTTGGTGTCGACACCAGCAGCGGCAGTGTCGACACCTTGTGTCGACACCGGCCGCAGTGGTGTCGACACTTGGTGTCGACACCCGCAGCAGCAGTGTCGATACCTTGTGTCGACACCGACTGCAGTGGTGTCGACACTTGGTGTCGACACCAGCCGTGGCAGTGTCGACACCTTGTGTCGACACCGGCCGCTGTGGTGTCGACACCAAGTGTCGACACCGGCGGCGGTTGTGTCGACACCTTGTGCCGACACCGGCTTGTCGTGGTGTCGACACATCGTGTCGACACTGGGTGCTGCACTTGTTTTGGGGTCAGGTAGACCCGGGGTTGGTTCTTTTTAGGCGTGCAAGGCCGCATCGGTTGGGCCCGACGATTTTTGCCTTGGGTTCGTGTGTTTCTTAGGATTGTTAGTGTGACCTTTCCCTAGGGGGGGCTTTGGGTGTTCGGCTAATTTTTGCATGCCGACTCTTGGGTTGTGGCAGGTGGTGGAGTTTTGGTGGCCTCTGGAGGGGTGGTTTTATGTGGAGAGCTGTGGCCACCGCCTTTTTTTTGCCCCGGTTTGGGTTGGTGTGTGTGGGACCCTAAAGCTGCCACTATTTGACCCCTTAGCCCTTTTTGGGTCTGATTCTGGTTATGCATTCAGACCCATATTTTGACCACTGCCACTTACCCACGTGTTAGGGCTGTTAGTCCCTTTCCTGTTTATGTTTTCCTTTCTTTTGGCATATGTATATATCTTGATGCTGTTGCAGGCTCTCTTGGTAGTGCATGTTGGTTTATTGCTCGCACTTGGTGTGCTCTGCGGTGTTTTAGACAGTACTCTTTTCCTACTGCCATTCACTTTCTCTTTTACTTATAGGAGTTTGTTGCCAGGTTGGTAACCCTTCATCTTATTTGCTCATTAACCTATTGCTCTATTTACTTTTTGATTGTTTCCTTGCTGAGGTGTTCTTTTCTTGAATGCCTCAGGTCCAGGTTGTAGCCAGTTCAGCGGCTAGTTCTCTTAGAGGGGCTTGTTGGTGGCCTCTAGGGTAGCTGAGATTGCTGATCCCCGTTCTGTTGTGAGGTAGTTCTTTACTCTTCTGTATACGCACATATACTCGCCAGTGGGTTCGTGTCAGGTTGTTGGCGCCCACTGGTGGATTCTTGTGATGCTGAATATGAATTTAAATTGCTGATTTTGCCTATTTGTGGTTGGTTACTTGCTTCTGGGAAGGATTTATGCTAGGTTGCATGTTAGATATTTTAAAACCTAAAAATATTATTATATGTACCCCATGCATAACATGTTTCTAAATCAAAGACACTATTTTTCCTCAGCGTAAAACACTATTTTTATACCTACTATATTCACCTTAGGGTCGTGCACGCATAAGTCGTCCCCCGGGGACACTTATGCTCATTTAGGGCGTCAATTTAATTGAACCAAAGTATTTTCTGCTGCGTAGAAATATAATTTTAACTGTGGACTAGCTGATCCACCGGGCCGAGGGATACGGCCATTCAACATAACTGATTTTCTTTCATATTTAATCAACAATTTTCCTTAAAATCTAACGTCTGGAGTTTGCCTGAGCGTGTGCAGTTATCCCCTGCACGACGTGGCATCACGACATGTGTTTTCTCTTACTCTGATACGATTTTACCGTTGAGAAAATGCGGGTTGTGACAGTTGGTATCAGAGGGAGGTTGCTTGACAAATGGTTGGGCAACCTTTCCCTTGTCTGCATTAGTGTTTAGCATCATACCATTCACACACCGATATGTCATCAGCACGTCTTGGCCGAAGCACGAACACTACACTCATGAGCATAAAGAAGTATACAGGGCATATTATGTAGTATGGGATGCATAATATGTGTTTGTATATGGATCCACCATAGGAGGCAACATGTGAGGGTTATGTAGTATGAGATGCATAACCTCACCACATGAATGCGGCTAGCACGTTTTCCTTTTTCGTTACATGGGAATGTTATGTAGTATGGGATGCATAACATTTTCATGTGTACGCCGCCCATGGCATGCACTAAGGCCTTTTTAAGAATGCATAGCACATCATGCATAGCATAACATTTCATAAGCACAACGTGTCAAGCTAAAGATTTGCAAGACGACATATGTACACACATGGTTTTGAGTCAAAAAGAATACAAATACATGCATTCATGGTTTAGGCACATGAGTTAGAATGATGGTGGTGAACCATCTCAGGTTAAGCATAACATCGTCATGGTAAAAACAACTCCCAGAGCAAGTTTTGCAGTTGAAGTTCATATTTAAGTGTGTTTGTCTGTACCGGGTAGTTTTGTTCTAGCTGATGGGCTAGGTTTTGTCTAAAGCTTGTGCGATTTTAGGATGGCGAGACGTCCTGCGACGAGATTGACCCCCCAATCCGAGGGTGAGACGTCAGGAGCGCAGAGTGATGCATTGGTAGAAATCCTGCGGTAGAGTAATGAGGAGTTATCGAGGCAGGTAGTGGCTATGCAGGCTCAGATTTAGTCCCTTGTAGCAGTGGTGGCGGGACAGACCACGAGAGCTCAGAACCCCGCTGAGGGGGTAGCTGTTCCTACCCCTCCTGCTCCTCCCGTGCCTTTGGTTGTGGTGCCCCCGGAGATGGCGTTCATATCCCAGTTTTAGCGGTTGAGACCCCCTACCTATGATGGGCAGGCAGATTTCATGATTTTAGATGATTAGATGATTACCATTGAGGAGATGTTCTCGTACTCAGGGATTTCGGACGATCAGAGAGTGATGCTCGCTGCTTACCAGCTCAAGGGCTTAGCAAAGAGTTGGTGGCTGAGGGAGAAAGAGAGCTTAGTTGCAGGTTGCACTTGGGAGTCATTTAAGGTGATGTTGTTAAGTAAGTTTCTGCCTTCAGTCGAACGGGACCGGCTAATGAATGACTTTCTTCATTTAAAGCAGAGGAAACTCACGGTTAGTGAGTATGAGATTGAGTTTAGTAAGTTGAGCCGGTTTGCTCCGGGTCTAGTGAGTGTTGAGGCAGACCGAGTTAAGCGATTTCTGGGTGGACTAAGAAGCGACATTCAGCAGTTAGCGAATGCCTATGGAGCAGTCAGTTATGCCAGTGTGGTTGAAGCTGCCTTGAGAGTTGAGGCCATTGAGAATGCCAAGAATAGTGGCCAGCAGTTAAGGAAGGATAAGCGGAAGACTGGTGGAGGGAAGAGCCCTCAGGAACCTGATGCTGTCTCAAGAAAGAAGGTCAAAGAGATTTGTAGCTTCTGTGGCCGGCCAGGCCACCCCTTTGAGAAGTATTTCAAAAGGTTGGGAGCACAGAAGAAGGATCAGGTGCACGCAATTCAGGGTGTTTCCAGGGGATACTTGGTATGTGCCTTGTGTGGAAGGAAGGGGCATGAGGCTGCCCGTTGTTGGTTAAAAGATAAGGTCTGTTTTCAGTGCGGCCAGAAGGGTCATCTCAAGACAAGGTGCCCTCAGGCCTAGTCTATTCTGCAGCCAGTTCCCCTCCAGGCTTTGCCACCGCCTCAGCGATTAGATAAAGGAAAAATGGAAGCTGAATGTGCTTTCGGCAGACGAAGCGCAGACCTCGACCCAGGTTATCTCAGGTTCGACTCTTCCCCAGTCGTTTCGTTACGTTCCCTTTTTGGTTGAAGTTTTCGTTTTAGCGCTTGTTGCCTTAGATGCGTGTGCAATTCGTAGGGCGATTTAAGGTAAAGAACCGCTGGGCGCGCGTTCTCTTCGATTCTGGCGCTACCCACTCGTTTGTGGCTAGAGCCTTCGTGGAGCGGTTCAGTTTGGGCCTAGATCGTGTTGGTGGTGCCTTCTGCGTTAAGTTCCCCTCCGGTGACTCTGTGGTTACGGACCTGGGTATCCTCGATTGTCCAATTTTGTTGGGAGATTTTCTAGCCAAGGCAGATTTGAAGGTGATTGACCTGGAGGACTTTGACGTTATTTTGGGCATGGACTGGTTGTCAAGGTACGATGTTGTGATCCAGTGCAAGCGTAAGCGCTTGTACTTCGTCAAAGACAACGGTCAGCCAGGGAGCGTTTATGGGTATTCCCTCCAGGAGTCTCCAGTCATTTCTGCGGTGCGTGCTCGGAAGTTGCTTGTTTCTGGCTGTTTTGCCTGTGTGGTTTCTCTGGTAGGGTCGATTGTTAGTGTGCCCCGTTTGGAAGAGATTCCTGTGGTGTGTGACTTTTCTGATGTGTTTCCTGACGATCTTCCCGGTCTTCCACCCGATCGAGATGTCGAGTTTGCCATAGAGTTGGAGCCAGGCACGCATCCTATCGTAAAGGCGCCGTACCGGATGGCCCCGCGAGAGCTGGAAGAGTTGCGAATTCAGCTGGATGAGTTGTTGGCAAAAGGCTTTATAAGGCCGTGTTCTTCGCCTTGGGGTGCGCTAGTGCTGTTCGTTAAAAAGAAGGATGGGTCGATGAGGTTATGCATTGACTATAGAGAGCTGAACAAGGTTACTATTAAGAACAGGTACCCTTTGCCGCGAATCGACGATTTGTTCGACCAACTGCGTGGTAGTGCCGTGTTTTCCAAGATAGATCTTCGTTTGGGCTATCACCAGTTGAGGATTCGGGAGTCAGATGTTCCGCGGACGGCGTTCCGTTCTCGTCATGGGCATTTTGAGTTTTTGGTTATGTCATTCGGTTTGACTAATACGCCCTCAGCTTTTATGGATTTGATGAACAGAGTTTTCAAGGATTTTCTAGATAAGTTCGTGATTGTCTTTATAGATGATGTTTTGGTGTATTCTAAGGATGCAGAGGAGCATGATCGACATTTGCGGCTGGTCTTGGTGACTCTGAGAGACCATAAGCTATACGCCAAGCTGAGCAAATGTGAATTTTGGTTGCCTCAAGTTTCTTTTCTAGGCCACGTGATTAATAAGGAGGGAATATCGGTGGACCCAGAAAAGATCGCTGTTGTTATGGATTGGACGAGACCTGTTACCCCCAAAGAGATCAGAAGCTTCTTGGGTTTGGCTGGTTATTATAGAAGATTTGTAGAAGGTTTCTCTACCTTGTCCGCGTCGTTGACCAAGTTGACGCAGAAGAATGTAGCCTTTATATGGGATGACAAGTGTGAGAAGGCTTTTGAGGAACTAAAAAGAAGGCTATGTTCGGCTCCAATTTTGTCTTTGCCTACCGAGGGTAGTGAGTATGATATATATGTGGATGCGTCGCATGTCGGTCTGGGCTGCGTTTTGATGCAGGGCGGGAAGGTGATTGCGTACGGGTCAAGGCAGCTAAAGACTCACGAGAGGAATTACCCTACGCATGACCTGGAGTTTGCAGCTGTGATCTATGCGCTGAAATTGTGGAGGCATTTGCTATATGGCGCGCAGTGCAAGATTTTCACAGATCATAAGAGTTTGAAGTATGTCTTCACTCAGAAAGAATTGAATCTGCGCCAACGGCGGTGGTTGGAGTACGTGGCCGACTATGATGTTGAGATTCAGTATCATCCGGGCAAGGCAAATGTGGTGGCTGATGCCCTGAGTCGGATGTCAGGTAGGATTTTCAATCTCTCCGCCGAGCGTCTAGTGGAAGAGTTTCTTTTGATGGACATTTCTGTGGGAAGCTGTGATTCGCAGAGTAGCTTAGCGGTAGCAGAACCTTCGTGGATTGCGCTTACGAGACTGCATCAGAAGGACGATCCCGATCTTCTGCATTTGTATTTTCGAGATGAGAAAGGTGAATTACCAGACTTATCTATAGATAATGCGGGTACCTTGAAGTATCGTGGCAGGTTTTGCATCCCCGCAGTTGGAGATATTCGGGATATGGCGTGCAGAGACGCCCACGGATCTAGTGTCGCCTACCATCCAGGGTCGACCAAGATGTATCATGATTTAAAGCAGATTGCCTAGTGGTACGGGATGAAGAAGGACATAGCCAGTTTTGTTTCAGAGTGTTTCACTTGCAGGCATGTGAAAGCCGACCATGGGAAGCCTGGTGGCAAGCTGACTCCCTTGGAAATTCTGATGTGGAAGTGAGAGAGTATCTCGATGGATTTCATTACCGGCATACCGAGATCACCTAATGGGCATGATTCAGTTTGGGTAATCGTAGACAGATTGACGAAGAGCGCTCATTTCATACCATTTAAGATCGATTATCCGATGAGGAAGATAGCCGAGCTGTATCTGGAAGAGGTTGTCAGATTGCATGGTGTACCCGTAAGTATCATATCAGATCGAGACTCCAGGTTCACGTCTCGTTTTTGGAAGAGTCTTCAAGAAGGGTTGGGTACAGATTTGAGATATTCCACGGCTTATCATCCGCAGACCAATGGTCAGACGGAGCGAGTAAATCAGATTGTGGAAGATATGATCCGATGCTATATTCTGGACCACTGAGGAGCGTGGGACGAGCGCTTGCGGCTTATGGAATTCGCCTATAACAACAGTTATCAAGAAAGCCTGCAAATGGCTCCCTTTGAAGCTTTGTATGGGAGGCACTGCAGGACTCCCTTGTTTTGGGCTGAGCTTGGCGAGGGACCTTTGTTGGGTCCAGAAGCGCTTGAGGAGATGGAAACCGCTGTGAAGCTTATTCGGGAAAAGCTTCGGATAGCCCAAGAGAGATATGAGAAGAACGCCAATCAGCGTAGGTCGGACTTGGAATTTGCTGTGGGGGACTCGGTGTTCTTAAAGGTCTCCCCGTTGATTGGAGTCAAGCGGTTTGGCAAGAATAGGAAGTTGGACCCGAGGTACGTGGGGCCGTTTCCGGTTGCTGAGCGGATTGGAGTATCAGCCTACAGGCTGGCTTTGCCCGCAAATTTTCCCTGACGTGCATGATGTCTTCCACGTCAGTCAGCTTCGAAAATGTGTGATAAATGGCAGGCAGGTTTTGGATTCTGTGCCTCAGTTGGAGCTGAATCTTTCTTATGTGGAGGTGCCTGTTCGCATTTTGGATTCCCAAGTTCGGGCGTTGCGGAAGAAGACTATTCCGATGGTTAAAGTTATATGGAGGAATCAAGATGTGGAAAGCGCGACTTGGGAGTAGGAGTCGGCTATGAGGGAGGCTCACCCTCATCTGTTTCCCTGATCTTGTGCTTGGTATGTTCTATTTTATTATTTATATGGCCCTTTCCTGGCTCTTTCTCTCTCCTTCTTTATAGGGGTGTTGTGAGTAAAGTTTCGAGGCGAAACTTTCTTTTAGGGGGAGTGGCTGTAACGCCCCCGGTTTTTCTGTGTTTTGTTTGATCTTTGGCTGGCGTTACGATGGCGTATTTCCGGCTTGTTGTCGTTGTAGAGCATGGTTTTAGCTCTTAGGGTTCCCTGTGTAGCCTGTTTGTAGCCTGTTATCAAGATTCCCCAGCTAGCCGGAGTCTGTTTGATGACTCGGCTGGGCCTCTTAGGAAATGCTTGTGTTTTGGCTTCGGGAGGCGTTATCCCGGGTTTCGTTCGTCGAATGCTAATTTCGACTTCGCAGTTGTGTTCGTAGCGTGGGTTTTTAGCTGCGGCGTGAATTTCGTCTTTTTCCGAGAAGTTTCAGGTTTCGTGTTGTTTTGATATTGAGGGTAAATAATTATTAATATGTTAATTGTTTAATATTAAAACCGATATATATAAAGTCTTGGGTTAGAATTAGGGCTGGGTTCATTGTCTTTTCTTCTCTCTGCTTGGAAGAAGCCGCCGCCTGTGCGAGAGGGAGAGAACCGCCGGACTACCCTAGCCTTCGAACGCCGATTCCTGGAGATTTAGCGGTCGGAATTCGATTTCGAGAGTGGATCTGGACTGCCCTCGCCGGTATCTGCTTTCTTTCTGCACCTCAGCTTGCTGCTCTGCGGCCAGATCCGTGAGCGGGGGAGGCCGCCGGCCAAGTTTCTGGTATTTAGGCAAGTGATGTCCCCTCATCCTTGCCAAAGCTGATCTTTGTCTTTCTTTTGAGTTAATTTTATCTCTTTCCTGCTTAGATCCTAGGTGTACGCTAGGGTTCGTCCCCGATCATGCCGTGGTTAGAGTAGAAAGTTCCAGTTATAATATCAGTTTTCCTGGGGGATTTTGTGTCATTAGGGACAGTTTCGGTTCGGTTTAGGTCGAGTAGTTGCCTTTGCCGATGAATGTCGTACTCTAGAGAGAGAGAGTCCTCGTTCTTGCGTTTGGTCGGTTGCTGGATCTGGCTCCTGTAGCCAGTCGGGGTGTCGACACCGGCCAGTCTTGGTGTCGACACTTGGTGTCGACACCGGCCAGTCGTGGTGTCGGCACTTGGTGTCGACACCAGCAGCGGCAGTGTCGACACCTTGTGTCGACACCGCCGCAGTGGTGTCGACACTTGGTGTCGACACCAGCAGCGGCAGTGTCGACACCTTGTGTCGACACCGGCCGTAGTGGTGTCGACACTTGGTGTCGACACCAGCAGCGGCAGTGTGTTGACACTGGCCGCAGTGGTGTCGACACTTGGTGTCGACACCCGCAGCGGCAGTGTCGACACCTTGTGTCGACACCGGCCGTAGTGGTGTCGACACTTGGTGTCGACACCCGCAGCGGCAGTGTCGACACCTTGTGTCGACACCGGCCGTAGTGGTGTCGACACTTGGTGTCGACACCCGCAGCGGCAGTGTCGACACCTTGTGTCGACACCGGCTGTAGTGGTGTCGACACTTGGTGTCGACACCAGCCGCGACAGTGTCGACACCTTGTGTCGACACCGGCCGCTGTGGTGTCGACACTTGGTGTCGACACCGGCCGCGGTTGTGTCGACACCTTGTGTCGACACCGGCTTGTCGTGGTGTCGACACTGGGTGCTGCGCTTGTTTTGGGGTCAGGTAGACCCGGGGTTGGTTCTTTTTAGGCGTACAAGGCCGCATCGGTTGGGCCCGACGATTTTTGCCTTGGGTTCGTGTGTTTCTTAGGATTGTTACTGTGACCTTTCCCTAGGGGGGGCTTTGGGTGTTCGGCTAATTTCTGCATGCCGGCTCTTGGGTTGTGGCAGGTGGTGGAGTTTTGGTGGCCTCTAGAGGGGTGGTTTTATGTGGAGAGTTATGGCCACCGCCTTTTTTTGCCCCGGTTTGGGTTGGTGTGTGTGGGACCCTAAAGCTGCCACTGTTTGACCCCTTAGCCCTTTTTGGGTCGGATTCTGGTTATGCATTCAGACCCATGTTTTGACCACTGTCACATACCCACGTGTTAGGGCTGTTAGTCCCTTTCTTGTTTATGTTTTCCTTTCTTTTGGCATATGTATATGTCTTGATGCTGTTGCAGGCTCTCTTGGTAGGGCATGTTGGTTTATTGCTCGCACTTGGTGTGCTCTGCGGTGTTTTAGACAGTACTCTTTTCTTACTGCCATTCACTTTCTCTTTTACTTATAGCAGTTTGTTGCCGGGTTGGTAACCCTTCATCTTATTTGCTCATTAACCTATTGCTCTATTTACTTTTTGATTGTTTCCTTGCTGAGGTGTTCTTTTCTTGAATGTCTCAGGTCCAGGTTGTAGCCAGTTCAGCGGCTAGTTCTCTTGGAGGGGCTTGTTGGTGGCCTCTAGGGTAGCTGAGATTGCTAATCCCCATTCTGTTGTGAGGTAGTTCTTTACTCTTCTGTATAGACACACATACTCGCCAGTGGGTTCGTGTCAGGTTGTTGGCGCCCACTGGTGGCTTCTTGTGATGCTGAATATGAATTTAAACTGCTGATTTTGCCTATTTGTGGTTGGTTACTTGCTTCTGGGAAGGATTTATGCTAGGTTGCATGTTAGATATTTTAAAACCTAAAAGTATTGTTATATGTACCCCATGCATAACATGTTTCTAAATCAAAGACACTATTTTTCCTCAGCGTAAAACACTATCTTTTTATACCTACTATGTTCACCTTAGGGTCGTGCACGCATAAGTCGTCCCCCGGGGACACTTATGCTCATTTAGGGAGTCAATTTAATTGAACCAAAGTATTTTCTACTGCGTATAAATATAATTTTAACTGTGGACTAGCTGATCCACCGGGCCGAGGGATACGGCCATTCAACGTAACTGATTTTCTTTCATATTTAATCAACAATTTTTCCTTAAAATCTAACGTCTGGAGTTTTCCTGAGCGTGTGCAGTTATCCCCTGCACGACGTGGCATCACGGCACGTGTTTTCTCTTACTCTGATACGATTTTATCGTTGAGAAAATGCGGGTTGTGACAGCCTCAGCAGTTGATGTAGACAGATGTCTGCTTTTTGCAAAACCAAGAGACAAGTCTCATACCCAAGAACTGGCAAGTTCCAGAGGTACTTTTCCTGTCCACTCTACATCCAGCATAGTCAGCATCTGAGTATCCAGTTAACTCAAATTCTGACTCTGCAAGATACCAGAGTCCTAAACTAGGACAACTCTTTATATATCTCAAAATCCTTTTTAGAAAAATAAGATGAGATTCTTTAGGATTCACTTGGAATCTAGAACAAAGGCATGTGGCAAACATTATGTCAGGTCTGCTAGCTGTTAAGTATAATAGGGATCCAACAATTGCCCTATAATGTTTCTAATCTACAGGTTTCCCTGCTACATCAGAATCCACAACAGCATTTGTAGCCATAGGTGTTTTCATTCCTGAGGCATCACCCATCCCAAACTTTTTAATGAGCTCTTTAGCATACTTAGATTGGGAGAGGAAGATACCATCAGAGAGCTGCTTCACTTGGAGACCAAGGAAGTAGGAAAGCTCACCCATGCTACTCATCTCAAATTTGGAATGCATGAGGTCAGCAAACCTCTGGCACAATTTGGGATCAGTAAACCAAAAATAATGTCATCCACATATATTTGTACCAATAAGATTTGATCCTTATGATGTCTAGTGAAAAGGGTTTTATCTATGGTTCCTCTATAAAATTTATGCTCTAAAAGAAAGCTAGCTAGGGTCTCATACCAGCTCTTGGAGCTTGCTTTAAACCATAGAGAGCTTTATGCAACTTGTAAACATAAGAGGGTTGAGTTAGAGAGATAAAACCTGAAAGGTTGTTCTACATAAACCTCTTCTTGAAGTACCCATTCAGAAAGGCACTCTTAACATCCATCTGGAATACCTTGAACTTTTTGTATGCTGCATAGGCTAGGAATATTCTAATGGCCTCCAACCTTGCAACAGGGGCAAGGTTTGGTCATAGTCTATTCCTTCTTCTTTCCTATATCCTTGGGCAAACCAGTCTAGCCTTGTTCCTTACTATGTTCCCTTGTGCATCTAATTTGTTCCTATGGACCCATTTGGTTCCAATAACTGGGTAGTTATGGGTCTTGGAAACATCTCAAACTCTACATCTCTCAATTGATTTAGTTTCTCTTGTATTGCAAGAATCCAGTGGGGATCTTGCTCAGCTTCATGGATGGTGAGAGGTTCAATTTGAGAGAGAAAACAGGCATGCATCAAGTCTTGATTGAGCTGATGTCTTGTCTGTACACCAACTGAAATGTCCCCAATCACTTGATCTGGGGTGATCTCTAAGTGTAACAAGATCAGTTGGTTGAGCAACAGCTTCTGCAAAATAATCCTCTTGAGGAATGGTACTGGCTGTTGATGGAAGTTCAGTTACTTCTCTTGGATTTCTTCTCACTATCTTCAGCAGCCTGTGGAGTGGGATGATTTGGAACCTCTTGGGTAAGGTTTAGTCCATCTATAGACTCACACATTGGTGAAACCTGCAAAGGACTATTGGTAGAAATGTCTTTCTCCTTATAAGACATGTAGCTTCATCAAAAGAAACATGGACAGATTCTTCAATTTTAAGGGATGATTTGTTGAAAATCCTATAGGCCTTGCTTACTTGGGAATATCCTAGAAAAATCCCTTCTTCAGCCTTAGCCTCAATTTTTTAGTGTATCTTTGTTATTAGTGTGGATGTAACATAAGCAACCAAAAACTTTAAAGTAAGTGATTTTAGGTTTCTTTTCTTTAAGTAATTCATAGGGGGTCTTGTGTTTTAGTTTATGTATAAGACATCTGTTCAGGACATAGTTAGCTGTGTTACAGCTTCTGCCCAAAAGGATAGAGGCATGTAGGCATCTTCTAACAATGTCCTGCAGCTTCAATGAGTGTCCTATTTTTCCTTTCAGCTACCCCATTTTGTTGGGGAGTTTTAGGAGCTGAGAAGCACTGTCTGATACCTTCCTTCTCACAGACGCATGCATAAGAAGAGACTCAAACTCTGTGCCATGATCACTTCTGATCAATGCAACATGAGTAGAGAACTCAATCTGTATGGTCCTGAGAAATCTGTAAGAACTTTGAATGTATCTGACTTAGCTCTCAGGAAGGCTACCCAACTAAATCTGGACAAATCATCAACAATAACTAAGGTGTAAGACTTCCCTCCTAGGCTTTGTACTGCAATGGGTCCAAAAAGATCCACATGAAGCAGATACAATATCCTAGGTGAATCACTTTTATTAATGGATTTGAAGCTAGTTTTAGTTTGTTTGCCTAGTTGACAAGCCCTGCATAGGCTTTCCTTCTTGTAGGGACCAGAAGGTAAACCTCTAACAAGGTTGTCTTTAGATAACCTAGATATGTTCTAAAGGTTTACATGTCCTAGCCTTTTGTGTCATAGCTCATTTTGGTTACTAGTGATATTGAGTAAACAAATATCAGTTGTGGCAGAAATGAAATCTACTAAATATATGTTCCTTGTCTAAGTCCAATTAAAACAGTTTGGTTTTTTATCATTTATAATAGAACAAGTGGTAGAGTTGAAATGTACCTGATAACCTTCATCACATAATTGACTTATGGATATAAGGTTATGTTTAAGTCCTCTTACATATGTCACATTTTTGAAGGTCACTGCTCCAATGCTTACTCTTCTACCCTTCTGACTGACCACTTTTGGTCTCCAAATATCACCTTTGGTCCTAGCTTGGACTTATAGTTGGAGAGATTTGCTTTGCTGCCAGTCATGTGCTGGAGCAGCCACTGTCCAGGTACCATGTCTGACTTAGCCTTGGACAGTTCTTCACCTGTACCTGATCATCAATAATAAAGCTCGATTGTTCTTGACCCAGGTACCTTGGGTCCTTGGTTTGGTTGAAAAGATAAAACTAGAAATGACTGATAATGTAGGTTGAGATTTATACCCTAGAGGGTGATATCTCCTAGGTGGAATTATCCAATCAGCTACTGGATTAAATGTCTTGTTAGCTGTTTTAACATTTCTATAGGAGAAATTATTTATATTTGGTCGTTCTGGGATCAACGAATTATTGTAAGTTCGTCGACCAGAGTTCGACGAATGGGGATGAGATCGTCGACCTCCACTCAGAGAATGACCATGGTCATTTTCTGCATCCCACGTTCGTCGACCTCTGCTCGACGAACCATGCACAGTTCATCGATCGCAGTAAGACGAATAATTATTTCTGAAGTTTGCATTCAACGTTCATCGATCGGGGTTCGACGATCTTGCAGGATTTCGTCGATCTAAGTTCGACGAATTCTGCTGAACTTGGTTTTTAACAGCTTTCTTCTGTTTTCTGTTGCTATTGTCTAGGGGATTTGACTTGTTTTCTGATCTGGGTTTTTCAGTTAGTTTCTCTTTACCTTTAGCAGTGATAAACTTTATGGGAGTGGAAAGTATATTCTTCTTTATTATGGGGGGTAAACCTGATGAAGCACCCAAGCCCAGCCTGCCATTTAATCTGGCATTTACTGTGCTTGTGATATCCATCAGCTTGAGGCTTCTCCCATTAAGTGAGATTGCTCAAGTGTTTTGCCTCACATAATTCTAAGATTTTAACTTGTTATTTCTATCTGTTCATTAGCTAGAGTCAATTGGTCAGTTAATTTTCTATTTTCTGTGCTAACATATTCAAGATTTTCTAGTCTAGTCCTCAGGGTTTATCTCTTTCTCTGAGTTTATTAAATCCATGCACATAGTTTTAAATTCTACTTTAAACAAGTCAGAATTGAAGTCAAAACTAGAAATCACCTGATCAGCCTCTGATTCTGAGGCACCTTCATCTTCAGAATCCTCTTCTGATCCACAGTTGCTTTTGGAGGCATCTATTGTCATTAGGCAGACCTCCTTGGATCTGGCTTCTTCATCTTCTTCACTGGAGCTGGAGGAGGATGTTTCCTCTTCTGTGTCACTCCAGGACTCAGCAACAAATCCTTTGTCCTTCCTTTTATACTTGTTGGAGGAGGGTCTGCTGCTATGTTTTCTTCTGGAATCTTTGTCCCTGCCCTTGTCCTTTTTCTGATTCTCTGGGCATTTTGAAATATAGTGCCCTGGCTTTCTGCATCCAAAACACACAACCTCCTTAGTTGGTGTCTTGTCATATTTGGGTTTATCATCCTGCCTGGATGATTTTCTTCTAAAGTCCTTTTTTGCCATTTTGTAGAATCTTTTGGCAAAGAGGCTCATTAACTCTTCATTGGAGGTAGATGTTTCACTTTCTTCAGAAGCTTTGAGGGCCAAGCTGTGCTCCTTCCTAACTGGGATAGTTGCCTTCTGTTCTGTTGCCTCTCTTGATTTGACAAGCTGCTCATATGACTTCAGCTTGCCTAGCAGAGATTCTGTTGAAATCTCATTGAGGCTTTTGGCTTCTTTGATTGGCCAGATTCTGGAGTCCCATGAACTGGGGAAACAAATCAATATCTTGTCATTCACCTCAGTTAAGGTGATGTCCTTGTCAAGAGTCTTGAGTTCACTAATGATTGAACTTAATCTATTGTACATCTCAGACACTGATTCTGTCTTATCCTTTTTGAAATTCTCATAGAGAGAAATGAGACTGGATCTCCTATCCTTTCTTTCATCAGCTGAGCCTGCTACCATTTGATTGAGAGAGTCCCAAATGGCCTTGGCTGAGGTGCACTCAGCCACCTTCTGAAATATGTCATCTGACATTGTTTGGGCCAGAATATTCATAGCCTTTGCATCAGCCATCTTGGCTTTCTTGTAGGCTTCAGTATTGTCTGGAGGTGGTACTGCACTCAGATTAGTTGATGTGCTGACAAACGTTATAGGAGCTGGAGGAACACCTGTTGAAATGACAGAAAAAGTATCCTCATCAATGGAGTTCATATATAATCTAATTCTTGCCTTCCAGATGGCAAACTTGTTAAGTTATTGCACACGGGAGGTCTGATGCTTGTATAATCCTTGTTTTGGGCCATGTCTGTGAGAACAAAAATCTAATAACAGAATAAAAACAAAGAGATCTAACTAAGGGATCTTTGGGTTCAGGTGTTAGCCTGTACAACCAATCAGGTATGGTATGTTTAACCAACCTCCCTTTGATACCAATTGAAAGTGCAGCTAGATCTGATATACTCTAGAGGGGGGTGAATAGAGTATATGGTGATTTTGAAACTTTTACAACTGCTGTTGTATTTTAGGTGTGTGTATGTGTGTGTGCAGCAAACACAATAAACCAGAAAGCAGCAATGGACTAATCACAGCACAATCACAGAGCAAGGCCAGAAAACAAAAGGAAAAGAAAGCAACCAGACGACACAAGAATTTTATAGTGGTTCCCCAAATCTGGGTAGTCCACTCTTCTACCACCCTGGTAGGAATCCACTGCAGGAAGGGGTTGATCAGGTGTCCTGGCACCAATGGGGTTTTGATCAGGTTCCCAAAAACCAAACCCTCAAGTATTTTGGTGGGAGACTTGCAACCAGAATAATTTTGAAGGGAATTAAAACCCTTTACAGAGGTGGAGTGTGAGGGTGATGAGGTCTTCACTTTCTCAAGTCAAATGAGAAGACTTGTGGAATGTTGTTTAGCAGCTTTGCTCCCCCTGAGATGTAGAATGGTTCAGGAAGAATACTGGAGCACTACTTCAGGGTGATAGGTCTTCAAAGACCTAGAATTCCAGGTCCAGAGAAAGTCTTCAGGAACTTCTTGTAACTGATATGACTGTATTGTTTTTGAAGTTCTCCTGAGTAAAAGCAGATGAAGAAGGCTCTTGATATTGATGTAATGTTCTTCTTCTTCTTCTTCTAAATCAATTTCTCTCTGGGCCAAGAATGAATTCTTTTTCTTGTGTTGTCTGAATCACTGTCTATCCTCTTCTTGTTGTTGTCTGGTGTTGTTTTTTTTTTATATTACTTCTGGTTTCTGTATATCTCTGTCTGTCATGGAGAGCATACGAATTTTTGAAAGTCGAGCAGTAATGACAGACGGCCTGGAAAGGAAGCAGCAATTAATTATTTCCCCAATTGTTTCCATGGGAAAACGACATGTAATAATCCAGAATTAACTACGCATCCTAACGGTAGTATACTGTGAAGAATTGCCATTAATTGTCCAGGAATCAGCGCCATGAGATGAGACGGGAACGGAAGAAGACCTAGTCTGGAATCGTCGACCGAAGAATAGAATTCGTCGAGCTGAGTCTTGAATTCGTCGAGCTAAGCTGAGTTCGTCGAGCTGAGCTGGGTTCGTCGAGCTGAGCTGAGTTCGTAGAGCTGACAGTCTTCATTCGTTGAATAGACAATCTTCAATATCAGACAAACATTATTCTTTGAGCAGAGAACCAAATTCGTCGAGCTGAGAATAAACTTCGTCGACCTGAGAAAAGTTCTGGACTTGGACGAAATACTCTGCATCTACTGAAATGCTGTGTCGACACAAATTGGTGTCGACAGATTGATCTTGGTGTCGACACAACTCCTCTGGTGTCGACAGATTAGTCTAGGTGTCGACACAAATCCTCTGGTGTCGACACACGTTGGTGTCGACTGAAATCCTGGGTGTCGACACAAATCGTCTGGTGTCGACACAAGCCCTAAGTGTCGACACAGATTCTCTTAGCACAAAAATCGTCGAGTAGAGATTAGCATTCGTCGGCCTGAGAAGCTATGAACTTGAGGTCCAAGTTCGTCGAGCTCAGAATATAATTCGTCGACCGAAGTATGGAGCTGGACTTAGAGAAATTTGAAGTAGTCCTGAGAATGCTTGAAATAGAACCTGGTGTTCGTCGAGCAAAGAATAAAGTTTGTCGAGCTCAGCACTGCGAATTGTCTCACGATCGTCGAGCGCACAACTTCCTTCGTCGAGCTGAGTTCGACGTACGTCGAACTCATTTCACTTAGTCTGAAAAACTGGTAGATCTGGAGTTCCTGATGGTCTTGAAGAAGGCTGGTCCATCTGAAGTTGAGATAGAGGACTGTCCTAGACTCTAAGACACAAACTTGACCCAGACTATACATGATGGGTCACATCCTAAGTCAGTGAACCTAGCCCAAATCAACTAGGGATCCAATAGGAAGTGGATGTCAAATTCACCTAGCTCGACCACACATTTAACTAGTCAGATAGATTCCACATGCTTTTGAAGAATGGCGCGGAGAGGTAGCTCGGTCAATACTTTGATGGTGTGGGCCTGGAAGTAGGGACAAAGTTTCCTTGCTGAGAAAATGAGTGTCAGGGCTGTCTTGTCCCCGTCCGGATATCGGGTATTAGTGTCCGAAAGGATCTTGCTGAGGTAGTAGATGGGGCATTGAATCCCTCCCTCGTCTTTTACCAACACGGAGCCTAACGTGGCCGGTGTGATAGCGAGGTACAAAAGAAGAGTCTCCCCTGGGGCTGGCTTTGATAGAAGCAGAGGGGAGGCCAGATACTATTTCAGCGACTCGAAAGCTGATTGACATTCATCCGTCCACTGGAAACCTGTGGTTCTGGCTCCCCAGAGAATCTTGAAGAAGGGAAGGTATTTATCTCTGGTCTATGCCAAAAACCTAGAGAGTGATGTGATTCTCCCGTTCAATCACTGCACTTCTTTAAGGGATCGAGGTGGTGACATGTCTTCCAAGGTCTTAATATTCTCGGGGTTGGCCTCTATCCCCCGCTGGGTTGCCATGAACCCTCGGAACTTTCCTGACGTTACCCCGAAGGCACACTTTTTGGCGTTAAGCCTCATGTCGTACTGTCGAAGGATCTTAAAACACTTCTCGAGATCTTCCAAAAGACCTTCCCGATGAATACTATTCACCAGCATATCATCTACATATACCTCCATCGTCTTGCCGATAGGTTCTTTAACAGCCTTGTTCATGAGTCGTTGATAAGTAGCTCCTACGTTCTTGAGTCCAAAGGGAATTACTATGTAACAGTAAACCCCTTAGTCAGTTCGGAAGGCGGTATGCTCCTCGTCCACAGGGTTCATTCGAATCTGGTTGTACTCGGAGTATGCAGCCATGAAGGTGGGCAGTTGGTGCCCGGCGGTCGAATCAACTAACTGATCAATTCTTGGGAGCGGGAAGCTGTCCTTGGGGCAAGCTTGATTGAGGTTGGTGTAATCCACGCACATCCTCCACTTTCCTGAAGACTTCTTTACTAGGACAACATTAGCTACCCAAGTAGGGTATTTTACTTCCCGGATGAAATGGGCACGGAGTAACTTCCCTACTTCTTCTTCAATTGCCTGGAGATGTTCTGGAGCAAAGTTTTTCTTTTTCTGGATGACAGGTTTGCATATCGGGTTGATGTTGAGAGAGTGTTGAATGACGTGAGGATCTATGCCAGGCATATCTTCCGGAGCCCAGGCAAAGATATCCTTGTTCTTCTGGAGATAGGCTGTCAATTCCTCTTCTTGTTGTGGCAAGAGCGACCCGAGCTGGACGGTGCGAGCCGGGTTCGTTGGATAAAGGGGGACTTCGATTAGCCCCTCCATAGGGATGCCCCGCTGTAATATCGCCTCGTCGCGCAGATCGAAGTTGTCGATGTTTAATGTGGTGGCCTTGGTTGGCTGTGCCTGCTTGGAATAGCAATTCCTAGAGGCCTCCTGATTGTAGCGCATGACTCTGACTCCTCCCAGGGTGGGGAACTTCATGGCTAGGTGAGGAATCGAGGGGATAGCCTTGAAGATGGACTGGACGGGCCTCCCGAAAATGTTGTTGTAGGAGGAGCTTGAATCTACCACGACGAACTGGACTTCGTGTGTCACTTGCCTTGGAAATTCCCCCATGGTAACTAGAAGGGTAATCATGCCCAGTACATAGACTGGATGGTTATCGAAGCCATACACCGGTCTATCCGCCGGTGTCAGATGTTGCTTGGAGAGCTTCATGCTCTGAAGGGTGGAGTAGAATAGTACGTCGACTGAGCTTCGGTTGTCGATGAGAATTCGCTTGACATTATAGCAGGGATCCCCGACCCCGTCACTGATCACGAGAGGATCTTGGTGAGTTGTTCGGAGCCCGATGAGGTCTTTATCTCCGAAGGTTATGGTGGTGTCTTTTCTGCACTTCTTGTCTTCATGGAAGCCTCCTTGCGTGCCTATTGAGAGGATTTGAGCTGAAAGGACGGGTGATCCTACAATGGTTTCAATATTTCCGACCATCTTCCTACCACTCGCTCCTCCTGGAGGGATGTTCTGCTGATCTCTGGGTATCCTAGGCGGGTCTTGCTAGTCCTGTATGCATCCCTGCAAAAACCTTCCGAGAAGTCCTAGACGGACAAGGCACTCGATTTCTTTTTTCACGCGGGCACAATCCTCGGTGGTGTGTCCTGTAGTTTGATGGAACTCGCAATACTTGGACTGATCATTTCCGGGGTTATGGGCTGGTTGCCTGGGCTGATGTAGTGCTAGCTCATTTTGGATGGCATAGAGCACATTGGTGCGCGTGGTGTTGAGGGGAGTATAATCCCTGGGTGGTTGATCTCTTTGATGGTCCCGTCGGCGCTTCCCGTTCCAGCGCCCTTCTTGGAATCTTCCCTCTTGGTGCTGAGGGGCCAGCTCCTTCTCTCTCCTCCGTTTTTGGGCCCCCTCGAACTGCTGGCGATGGGCTTCGATAGCTTCGTCAACGGTGATCTGGGCCTCCACCCGATGCACGAGGTCAGGATAACTGTGGACAGTCTGCCTCATCAGTGCTGAGTAGAAGCCGCTAGGTCGGAGGACTCCAAGGAACACCCCCCGCAACAACTCGGGGTCAACCCCTGGAATTTGACGGGCTTCTGCAGTAAAATGGCGGAAGAAGTCCTTCAAGATTTCTCCTTCATTCTGGTGGATCCCAAAAAAGTGGGAGGGGTCGCGAATTATCCTGCGATTGGCGATGAACTGGTCGACAAACTGCCGTGTCATATCTGTGGAGTTGGAGATGGTTCCGGCCCTTAATGAATGGAAACATGTTCGGGCTTGGCCTTTGAGAGTGACTGGATACACTTGGCAAAGCAACTGATCCAGTGCATTGTAGATTCTCATAATAGTGGTCAAGTGGTTAACATGCTCTAGCAGATCGTCCGTCCCGTCGAACGTGTCAATGTTCGGGAGCTTGAATCCGTATGGGATTGGATGGTTGAGAATTGGTGGTGCCAAAGTGGAGCCTTGGCAGAGCGGTCGGCGGGCGTGAACATCTCTTCTTCCTGCCTGGCGATACTCCAGCGATGGCCTCCCAAATTTTCTCCCGAGTAAATATTTTAAGCGGAGGAAGGCGGGCGTCATTGACGGGGTTGCTATGAAGGTAGTCTACCCTCACCCCTCTCTTGGCTGGGTGAGCGGAACTGGCGGCCTCGGAATATTTTTCGGATCCTTCCTGCCTTGAAGGAACTTCATAGGCCCTGCGCTGATTCGGCTGTGACGGTAGGTTAGTTGGTTCTGGTGGCAGTGGGGAGAGCAGGAGGTGCTCCCAGGTTTCGGATCAGGGTGAGCATTTCATTTTGTTGCTCTTCCATCTAGCGGATGCGTCCCTCCAGGGCAATGACGGGGGCAAAAGTAGCTTCAGCCGTCAGTGGCATGTCCACTAAAGAGTGGGAGCATGCAGGTTCGACGTGTCTGCCAAGGGCGGATCCTTTAGTGATGCGAGCGCTTCTTTTTGCCATTGAAGCAGGACTTGGAGGTGGCGAGGCTGGTGATCTTGTTCTTTTGAAGGATGCTGGGAATCATTTTCCCACAGACAACGCCAAACTATTGCAGGCTAACTCTATGCTTCGGTCGGACTAGATTCAATTGGACCGTCTTAGCATGCGGAGCGGTTGAGTGCGCACACAGACAGAGAAAATGAAAGGTTAACTCAGGATGTGATGACGTGGAATAAACCCTCAACTGGGTAAAAAACCACGTGACTGGTTCTGTGCCGGTCAAAGTTCACTAGTTACGCGTGATTACAATGTGTTCAAAGAATCGGGGGCGACGGGCCGCTCCCTGTTACAACTTGGGGTGAGAGAGAGACTTCAGCTCCCAGCAGGCAACAGGCTGCCCCGCGGGAGCGACTTGGACACTGGAATCCGGGGTGCGGCTCTGGTGCTTGGAAGTTTGGAGCGCATCCTTGGCACGTGTCTGCCTGCTGGGGTCGTCTTTCTCTTTCCGCTCGCTCTGGTACTTAGGCGTTTTCCTGCTGGTGGTGCGCCGGTGACTCGAGGTGGTTGGAGGATGATCCGAGGGAGGAGTCCAACATAGCTCTTGCATGAGGAAGAAGATGACCGGGAGCTAAAAAAGTGAATTATGAGGAGACCCTGGGATCCTTTTATAGCCTCCTGGAGAGGATTATGGCGGGCCCCACCACTAACTTAGTGGGTTAGTGGGTGGTTACCCACCAGATCGGATGGCGAGGAGAGCCCACCACGATCATATGGCGGGCAAGCAGTCGATTGTGGTGGGGCGGCCGGGCGGCGGCTGTGGCTGGCCAGCGGCCAGGCGGCGGCCTGGCCGCGGCCAGGCAGACCGTGGTATGGCGGGCTGCGGCCTGCGCACCGGCGGCCTGGCCGGTAGCCGTGGGCTGCGTCCTAGGCGCCTACGGCCTGGGCGCCGGTAGCCGCAGCCTGGCGACCTGGCCGGCGGAGGACTGGTCAGCGGCCGGGGCCTGGCCGACGGCAGACTGGCCGGCGCTGCAGCCTGGCCGGTGGCCGCAGCCTGGCCGGCGGCGGCCTAGCCGGCGGCGTCCTGGCCGGCGGCCGCGGCTAGGCCGATGGGAGTACGGCCACGACCAGGCTGGCGACGGCCCCGGCGGCGGCCTGGTTGGCGGCCGCAGTCTGGCTGGCCGCGGCCTAGCCAGCAGCGGCCTGGCCGTCCATGGCCCATTCGGCCGCGGCCCGACCGGCGGCAGGCTGCGGCCTGACTGGCGGCTTCCCCCCAATGGGGGCGGTTTTCCCAAGTGGGGAGAGGGAGTGGGCCCTAACCCCCATATTTCCCTCATTATGGCGAGTTCATGGGGTAACTAGTCAACCCCATGATCTCCATTTTGGGGGTAGATTATGGGGGATTTCTTCCTATAAATGGTGGTGCAACCCATCAGTTAGTTTGGGAATTCCGACAGCAACGCCGCTTCAAATCTTCGTTGAATTGGAGCTTTATTGACAGCTTCGCCCCTCTCCTATTCAACGCTCTGGTCTCGACGCGCGCGGCAAACTCCAGGCCACCCTTCCTGATAGGTAACTCCTCCCCTCTTCTCTTCCATCTCTGGACGTTTATCCTAGAAGCCGCTGCCATGGTGACGATGTCGACAACAGATCTGGTGCCGGTGAAGCTCGCTGGCACCGGATCTGTCCATGATTGGCCTAAAATAACCTAAACAAAGCGCATTTTTACAGATCCATTGATGTCAACAGATCTGCTGCCGGTGAAGCTCGTCGGCACCAGATCTGTCCATTTTTTCCCATTTTTAACTGCGTACATACAGGCAAACTAGGTCTGGCCATTTTTTCCCATTTCCCCCAGTTTTGTCCATTTTTTTACCGGTTCTGGGTCAGTTTCTTAATTTTTTTTCCAGTTTCTCATTTTTTTTGATTCTGTGAATGTGATTTTTTGAATACAGAGTCGATTGCGGTATCCAGTAAATGTGATTTTTTCCAGCCGAATGTGATTCTTCATCATCAATTTGAATGCGATTCAGTGAATGTGATAATCTGAAAAATCGTTGTACATCATAATTTTTTACCAGCTCAGTTTTTATTCGGGCAAACAGAGCCGAGCTTGAGTGCTTACTTGTTCTTATTTGTGGTATTTTTTTTGTAAACCTAACATTCATCAAACATGAGGACCAGAGAACATGGAGTTGGCAAACAGAGCTGATTGCTTGAGTTATTTTTTTTATAAACTCTATATATTGTATTTTGAAATGCTCATATCTTGTTCTATATATATTTAGTACTCTGATAATGTGTAATTTAATGTAGCTTTTATCTTAGATGGGTAGACCTAAGGAAGGTGGAGTGTCTGCTACATGAGATGCAAATGAGGTCTTTATTTATTGTGATCTTTGTATGAAAGAAATTAAACTCGGCAATAGGCCTACCACACACTTCAATAAAGTTGGATGGAATAATTTAGTAGCAAATTTCCAAGCACGCGCTGGCACACAATACGATCAAGGGAAAATGGAAAATAAATGGGATATGTTGAAAAAGGAAGGGAAATTGTGGAAAGATCTTAAAGGAAAAGAGACAGGTTTGGGATGAAACACCTCAAGGAGGACTATAGATGCGTCTGACAAATGGTGGGATGAGCGACTTAGGTTTGTAAGCTAGGTCATCTTAATTCCTTCAATTTCTCATCATATAAATTCTAATGAATTGTGTATTTGTTATTTTTTTAGATTGTGCCCGCAGCAAAAAAATTTCGCTATACTGACATCTCCCCAGAGCTCGAAGAGAAATTGTATATGATGTTAAGTGGCGTGGCTGCTACCGGAGAACATTGTTGGGCAGCAAGTTTAGGGAAGCATCACTCTTGTACGAGAGATGATCGACTCAGTGATGATGAGGAGGTGGAGCCTATCTCTACTCCAATGAATGTGGGTGACTTTGGTTCATGTACCCGCTCAACCTACAGTAATGAAGAAGAGTCGGGTGACACAGTGAGAAAACGTATAAATAAGGGCAAAGCAAAGGTCGGGAGAGATAAGCACGCAGTACGCATAAACATTGGGTCTTTGGTAGAGGAAATAAGATCAGTTGGATTAGCTATTAAAGAAGCAACTAATCCCTCAAATCAATCATGCACCATTGCGGAAGTCGTAAAAGAACTTAATAAATACAAAGATATCATTGGAGATCATTTCTTATACGACTTTGCAATGATTTTTATGATGCAACAAACAAATAGGGAAATGTTTCTTTGTCTTGATGAAGATAAGAGGGTGTGGTGGTTGAAGAACAATTATTGATGCATGGCCCAACAGTTGGGTCCATGATCACTTGCGCTTCTAGTCTTGTTTTATGTTTAAGGTTTATCATTGTTGTCTATGGAACTTGGTTTAAGATATGTTTTATGTTAGATACCATCTAAGTCATTTATTTTAAGCATTTGTTAGTTTAGCTTGATACATTTGTAAGTTCAGCTTGGTTTATCTCTGTTTTCTTATCTTTCTTTCCTCAAAATTTTGAAGTTCATTCTTGTGTGTAATTATTTGTAAGCTCTGTTTTATGTTAGATACATCTTTTTGAAATGGCTTCAAAACTGCTAGGATTCTGTATAGCTCAATTCATCAAATGCAAGAGTGTACTGTTGTTGGTGCTATATGATTGATATATAGTTTGCCATTACATATTTCTTTTTAATTTATTTACCATCATTTTGAACAATTTGTGTTACCACTGTTACAAGTGAATATGCCAAAGCAATATCTTCCTCTATTAGTTTAGATTTAAGTGCAAGGTGGTATATAATGTTAACACCTTTTTTGTTTTGCATTTTTTATTATGGAGGAACAAAATCTTGAGTTTGTTATTGATGATTCTGAACAAATGATGAATCACTTGATAATTCTGCTTAGAAATGCTTACTACCTGATGCTTCAGAATAATACTATATATTTGACGCATGAGTATAATACATTGTATCAAACTCAAACCCCATGCATGACATCATCTCATACAAGACATAAATGGCTTGTGGAGTTAATGAGGGGTCATCAAGCTAGATTCCACATTATGTTTAGAATGTCAAAAGAAGTTTTTGTCGATCTCTTAACTTTACTTGTCAAAGAATATGGGTTGTGTGGCACAAGCCGAACAACTGCACACGAGGTGCTTGCAATTACCCTATACGTGATGGCACAGAATTGTACAATCAGACAGGCGTCAGAACAATTTCAACATTCAGCGGAGACTATTAGTAGATTCATTTTCAGGGGCATTAATGCGCTAGTGGACATGTCGATAAAAATGATGGATGCAATCAACGAGGAATTCAAAAATATTCCACCGCAAATTTTGAACGATTCTCATTACATGTCATTTTTCAAAGATTGTATTGGCGCAATAGATGGAATGCACGTCGATGCTCGAATTTCTCCGGAAAAAAAGTTAGATATATTGGTCGGCATGGGGTGACAACCCAAAATGTTATGGTTGTATGTGATTTCAACATGTATTTTACGTTCATCATGGCCGGATGGGAGATTTCAGCGCATGATAGTCTGATTTTTAAAAAAAGCCACAAGAGAACCTTGATGGAATTTTCCTCACCCTCCTGCAGGTAGTTTTAAAGAGCCACAGTAAAATCATGCAAGTTTATAATTTTGAATTAAATTATGTTTTACTGTTTGTAGGCAAGTACTACTTGGTTGATGCAGGGTATCCTTTGGAAAGAGGAATTCTAAAGCCTTACCCAGAAACGCGTTATCATCTAGCAGACTTCGAACGTGGCAATCGTCCGATTCGAGGACGTCAAGAAAGGTTCAACCAAGCACACTCATCCTTGCGTAGTGTCATAGAGCGCACATTCGGTATCTGAAAAAAAAAGTGGGCAATCCTTCGGGATATGCCACAATATAGCTTCGATAGACAACGAAATATTGTTGTCGCTACGGTGACGGTTCATAATTTTATTCGCCGACATTCATCAAATGCGGACCCTGATTTCATTACATGTGATGTGGATGATAATTTAGTATATCCAGAGGCCAATGAAATTAGAACAGACCGACGTGGAACAATTAATATGTGTCAGAGTAGGAGTGTTGGTGCAGGGACAACAGAAATATACGCATTACGATATGTAATTGCTGATCTAATACATAGTGCTAGTAGGTAATTAAATTTTCATTATTTCTCATAATAACAAAATTTAAAATGTGAATTTCATGCATATCTAATTTGTCGTAATTTACAGGTGTTGAAATGTTTGTAAGTTGAAGACAGAGATCTACGATAGTGTTAATTGCTTTCATTCACGGGACATATTTATGACTAGTTATTATTGTATAAAACTGTTTAAGGTTGTTATTACTTGTTTATGATATTTATGCTATTTTATTAGTTCGGTAATTAAAAAAATAAGGCTTAACATGAGTGATATATTTATCATGTAAAAAATGAATGTAGAATATTATAATACAAATTAACAGAAATGTCACCGCTGTTTTACCAAACTGTTTTTTCATTCTGAACAGCTCTGTCACCGTTGTTTTACCAAACTGTTTCTCCATTTTGTCAGGAAAAGGTTACCCTAAAATATCTCAATTAAAGTTTCTCTCATTGCTACAAGACACTCGCGCAAAAATAACCCGAGGGCCCGACAACACATGAAGAAGAAGTGGGCAAGCAAAAATGCCCATGCGGCCGTAAGGTGTGATGTGGAGCTCGACACACAACACATGTGGCACTCGACACAGAACACCAGACATTCAATCGGGCATGCGCTCTAGGCCCCTCGCGTGTGCCAGTGCGCGACCGTGAAGCATCGTCGCATGGCACGCGATATCGCATGACCATGCGCCCTCCCCGCAGAATGGTCACACAACTCACCCTTCTCCTTCCACCATCAAGCCATTGGACTGTCCTCCCACTTATACGAAAGCAAAAATCACTTACCCCCAACATGCCTATGCTTCTACACCCAATCAAGCCGCAACAAATAGAAATCTGGGAAAACAATCCTCGCACTCCTCCGAGATCGAGCATGGATTCTGAGGATTTGGGGGCAATTCATAGGTACCCCTTTCATTTAGAATTTCATATGGGTGCAGATAGCGCCTTCCCTATCAAAATGGGGTTGTGAATAGCAAACCCCGACCATTATGAGAAGTGCTCGTTGTGGGGGAAGTGGGAACTGCCCGTAAGCACCAGAAAACCTCCCACGGCGTATGCGTATGAGTGTGTGCCCCAGGCCTCAAGTCACACATCACTTGTGCGTGGAAAGCTGATCGGGTGGCCTGCCGACTGCGATGTCGACGCCCCACCAGCCAGACAGCCTTCTGGTCACACGACCGTGTCTGTACGTGCACCAGTGCACTTTTTTGGATGCACGCCAGCACGATTTTGTGGTCGTTCACGGCCCCACGCTGCGCTGGTCATGAGTGCACAAGCACGCGGGCACATGCTCCCCAGTGTACGACTGCGTTCGTGTGCCCTTCTTTTTAACGAGCGTCCTTGTATGAGCTCTCACTGCTCCATTATGGATGTCCCGCCATCGTCCCTATAACGCTTAGGCATCGGGCGTAACGCCCTCGTGCTCATGGTGAGCTCAAAACACATTCGTGCTTGCATCACACTCACAACACCTCCGCACTCACGTTCACGACGCACACAAAAAACCTCCATGCTAACAAAGCGCTCATAACACTCCCGCATGTGCAGGTGCATGGATTTCCTTTCAGGCACGCACAAAAATTTACCTTCTTTGTAAAGATTGCAGGTCTGTTCGCAATTTGTTACCATCACCACCATCTGTCATGCCCAAACATCTCGGGGGTAATATTATTGATGGGGATGAAGCCCATTCATAGGCTTGGGTGTGAACTTAACCATCTCCCTCATGATCCCTCCTATCGTGGACATCATGGTTTGACTGGTCAACCCACTTCCCCATGATCTCTACCACCATAGGAGAGATCATGGTGGCCTCCCACTCAACAACTACCGTCGGCCGCCGCCAGCCTCGCGCCGCTGGACGCCGGACGCCACTGCCACCCGCCGCCAATACAGGCCCCGCGGCCTCCTCCGCCGCCGTCAACCACCGCCGCCGATTTCAAGTCGGCCACCATCGATCGTTACTGGGCATCCGTTGCCGTCCGATTAGCAACCACCCACTAAGCCACTAAGTTAGTGGGGGGGGCCCGCCATAACCACCTCTTGGGGCTATAAAAGGAGCCTCATGTCTCCTCATTTCTCACCTTTTTGCTACGAATTCTTCTTCTTCCTCAATCCAGAGCTCTGTCGAACTCCTCCCTTGGGTCATCCTCAAGACGCCTACGAGCCAAGTCCCCAAGTGCGTGGAAGAAGGAAGAAGACAACCACCGCCAATGATCAAGCACACCAGCCACCAAGTTAGCATCCAGAACTCCCTCGGCGCAGCCTGTTGCCCGTTGTGAGTCCGAAACTCTTTCTCACCTTCAAGCTGTAACGAGGAGTGGCATGTCGCCCTCGATTCTTCAAACGCATTGTAACCACAATCTGATAGTGGACTTTGACCGGCACAGATCCGTTCATGTATTTTTTACCCAGTTGAGGTGTTTTTCCACGTTAAAATCTCTTGTGTCAACTCTCTCTTTTCATTGACTGTGTGCGCGCTCGACCGTCCCGAGAGCTAAGGCGGTCGAATTTACTCCGGTCCGATCGGGACGCCGAGCTTGTCCGCCACAATTATCATATATGCAAAAATGGCGATTCATGTGCTCCAGATCAGATCAAGGAATGTGATTCATTCTTCCGGTAGTTACGGTGTTTAAAGCATCGCAATTACCAAGCCACACCTATCAAAAGCTATTAAAGGAGCTCATGACCCTCATTTGAAGACACATTACATTCAGCACCTACAGTGCTCATTCCAAGATTCTTCAGAGCTCTCCTTCAGTGTTCGAAGATCTCCTTCAGCCTTTGAAGATCTCTCCCCTTCGAAGATCTCTTTCGATGGCGACTCGAAGATCCCATTTCGGCCCTTGAAAATCTTCTTCCCTTTTCAAGATCTCCTTCGAATGTGGTTCGAAGTTCTCATTTTCGCATTTTATCAAATTCTCTTTGTAACGAGAAATGACATGCATGTCACCATCGAGAACTTCCTTATTTGAAACACCCAAAGAAGTAGTGCAATTTGGTCGGCATCAATCCAGCCCCGTTGTTTTTCACCGTTTCTGAGTTTTACAAATAAAATGTCTCCTTGCCGCCTGTTTGTCGTCTTTGTGGCTGTCTACACGTTCGGCTCACTCTCGAGCTAAGAGGGCTCAATTTAACCCGTCTATAAGTGCACCGAGCAATCTGCAATGAGGCTTTGGCCAATTTATGGATTTTGGGGCACCTAAAACGTGGCCATGTCAACCTTCGTGCAACAATGGTGGCGCGATAGATTTTGTATTTTGTATTATTAATTATTTTGAGGACGATTTGCCTTCAGAAGAGCTAAGCACTGTTTGGCACGGCGGTGGCGGACACAAACATGGTGGTTATGAATCATCGTGCGTGAATGTCTGACATTACCTAAGCAACTTCAACCAAATTTATGTTCAAAACTAGTTTTCTTTTCTTGCAAGCATGTATTTTATGGCAGTGACATTTTGATCAAAACTCGGAGAAAAAAATTGTGCTTTGTCAAACTGATTCCTAAGCAGCCAAGCTTTTGATAACATTATTATTAGATAAAACTTTCGCTTACACTAGCATTTGTAGCCTCATCAAATTTCTCAGTGTTTTCTCAAAAAAATACTTTTTTTGCCGAATTTTAAACTATTAAGGTTCCGTTTGGGGGGATTTATTTTTACCGGGAGGATTTATTTTTACCGGTAAAACGATTACGACTGCATGAAAATAAGCCCGAGCCTAAATTTCACTTTTGATGTTGAGAGGTGTTGAAATAACTGTAATGTTTTCTTTTTGATTTTGCTGTGTTTTCCTCCTTCCCTGTTTTCAGACGTATACTTTTTTTTGTTGTTTTCGGTTGGTGGGACGTGTGGCCTGATTTTCTTTCCTGTATATATAGTTGTATTCTCTGATTAGACATATAATATGATTTTGAGTTTCTGTTCTTCCGGCTTCTTCTTTCCACTACCATCTTTCGTATTTTCTTAATTGCGGTTGAATCTAAACATGGTATCAAAGCAGTAATCTGGATCTGATTCTACCCGTTCAATTACGGCTTCTTCTTCCAAACCAGATTCCATCCGTAAGATTCAAGATGCAGAACGACAGAATCCATGGTGCGTCCACCACCAATCAGGTAATCAATGTTGGTGCATTTCTATTTGCAAGCTTCTGACTCTCCAAGAATGATACTTGTTAATTAAGTTTATTGGGCACAGGCAACCACACTCCATGGAAACGAGAGATTGCCTTATCTTCCAAGAACAAGTTAGGGTTTGTTGATGGCTCTATCCCCAAACATGTCGTGGATAACTTCACTTGTTCTTGATGGGACTAAGTTAATAACATGGTAATCTCTTGGTTAATAAATGATGTATCTAAATACATCGGCCAATCAATCATTCATGCCAATACCGCCGCTATCATGTGGTCCAAACTTCATAGTCTTTTTGCCCATAGCACCCGTTCCAGAGTTTACGGCCTTCGTCAAGCAATTGCTACTTGTATTCATGACACCATGACCATTGCGGCTTAATATATTAAACTCAAAACAACTATGAGATGAGCTTGAAGCAATTAACCCCATTCCAGCTTGCAAGACTCATTCGGATTGTTCTGTTGCAAAATCCTAGGAAACTTAGCAGGATGAACACAAGATCATGCAACTTTTGATGGGCTTAAATATGTTAAAATTCAACAAAGCGCAGACGCCCCCTTGGATACCCTGTTGAAAACTCAACAAATCGGAGGAGGATACGCCCACTTATAATGTTGAAAGTTTTCCCGGATCGTGGAGTTAGCAGGGGTTATCTCAACAAAGCAGTAACAACCAGCAACGCATGCAGCACAAGCTTCTTTATTGATCAAGAGCAAACTTTTTTACAAGGCGAGACATACATGGCGAGACATGCTTCACCAAAAAACCAAACCGGGAGAGCAGAGACGGTTACAAAGTCAAGAACAAAAAACAAGCCGCGCGGACTCAACTACCAAGCCGCCGGTCTACTACTGTGGAGTCCGCTCAGTCCGCCAGGTCGCCAGACCGCAACCCAAGCCGCGCGGACTACCCCTTATTCCAATGCTTAGCTCTTCACCGCCGATCTGCAGGCCGCCTGACCGCGAGGTCGCCTAGCCGCCAGACCGCACAAGCTGCGTCACCGAATGGAACAGTCCTCCTGAAGCAGGCGACTTCCTGAACCCCGAACCAAGTTGCCAAAGAGGAGACCGCCTGGTCGCTATCCGCGACCTGCTGTTTACCGTCTGTTGCTTAACCGCAGAGTCCGCAATGTCCCTGACCACAATCAGAGCCAAGTTCTGGCTTTACAGCGCTATCCGCACAACCTGCACAGCACAACCCGGTCAACTCTTTCAATCCGCGCGGACACCAAAGTCCAGACCGCAGCAACTTACGCGAGCTCAATTACTGTTCACTTACTTCGGTTTAGGTTAGATACTCCTGATGTGACATGAGTCCTATTTATAGGCACGATGATGAGTATGGTCACCGCCCTAGCCGATAGGATCACCGGCACATCCCGCAGCAAGAACAAGTGTGTCCGCCAGCCCGGGGACACACATTCCAGTTCGCCGCTCCTGTGCAGATAGCTAGTCCGCCCCAGCTTCTCCAAGGCCGGACTCCAATATCCAGCCCGCCTTGCCGCCAGAGGCCAAGCCAGGACCACCACAGCCGGACTCCACAACAGCTGTGTCCGCCAATCTGCGGACAAGGCATCAGCCCGCAAACCCCGAGCCCGCAGCCTCGTCATCAAGGCACCTGCCGGACTCAGCGGACACCCGGCTTCCGTCCGCACCTCCTGAGTCCATTGCCTCTCTCCAAGGCACGCCGGACTCAGCGGACACGCCGATCCAGTCTGCTAACAGCAGACTCCAGTCCGCATCCCTGAGTCCATAACCGGACTCAGCGGACTCTGGCTCCAGTCCGCACGCTCATGCACAAGCAATTCTCCAGTCCGCATTTCCCAAGAAAGCAAACAAGGAAACAGCACTTCTACTACGCTTGGCGGACTGAGAAACCAGCCCGCGCTCCACTGCGCGATCTCCCCTGACTGAGCCAACCTGGACTTGGTTCAGATCACACCAAGTCCAGTCCACTGGCCACATGGGCCAGTCCGCACTTACTGGCGGACACTGAATCTAGCCCGCCATACCGGGCGACCTCCAGTTTCTGTCCGCGCTGACCGGCGATCTCCGCGGCTTCCACTTGCCGCTTCACTAGAGCAATACCAAGGCAACTGCCAAACCGGTCTGTCGAGCTCCAGTTCATCAGTCCGCTTCAAGCCGGACTCCGCGGATAGGATTTCTATCCGTCTGGTTACTTCCTGGGAACCAACTGCCTGCTGAGTAATCCCCGGCCTGACAGACCGCCGCTGCTGTCCGCGTAGTCCGCGCGAACAGACCGCCCAGGCCGCCACAGAGCAAACTGCCTGCAACATCCCTGCCGATTTAGCAGTCCGCAAACCCTGTCCGCGTAGTCCGCGCGGATAGGTTGCCCAATCCTTCCATTCACCCACTTTCACTTCACAAGTTTCAACACTCCCCCTTGAAGTGAGAAGTGGTGAATAACTCCAGCAGCTCTCGTAACCTTGCACCTGGTCCCTCCGATAGCATCTACGAAGAGATATCCAAGACATAGTCCTCGCCCCGCATATCATGGACCATGAGGGAGCCCTCCAGCATCTCCCAAAAGGAGCCATGCTTCCCTCTGCCTTCTTCAGCTTCAACCTCCACTCATGCATCATAGGAGTATCACCAACTTCCTTGGGCACAGAAGCCCAAGCCTTGTTATCTTTGAGAGAAGTCACCTCTTCAGCCTTGGTGTCAACCACCTCCTTGATTCTAGTGAGGTCATCACAGCCAGAAGAACCTTGCTCGACCTGAGGGCTAACAAGGAAACACAGAACCTAGTCCGCCGTGTTCCCTTCACTATATCGAGCTGGTGGCTTACTGATCCTCTTCGATCTCCGAAGAACCTGATCATGGCTAACCACCTCCGCTGCTTTTGAACCAGCTCCGTTCCCGGGCAAACCCGGAACAATGCTCCCCTTGCTTCCTGAACAAGACGCCTCCTTGCTGGAACCAAGAGCACCTGGAGCAACGCTCCCCCTGCTACCTGAACCAGAAGACTCCCCTCTTGAACAAGAACTGCCTGGAACATCGCTCCCCCTGCTTCCTGAACAGGCAACTCCACTTCCTTAGCAGCAGCCTCCTTCAGCCCACCATCTGACCTGCTTATCTCTAGCTCCACATGAGAGCTACTCCAAAACGGCGTCAACTCATCGAAAACAATGTCTCTCGACACTATGAGTTTCTTCGTAGCAGGATCCATACACCTCCATCTTCTTCTCTGCTCATCATACCCAACAAAGACTAGCTTTGTCTTGAGAGCACCGGGAGAATGTATATAGCAGGTAGATCCAAACACCCGAAGGTGCTTCACTGAGGGCTTCACTCCGAACATCAGCTCATAAGGAGTCTTCACTATGATCGGACTAAGAGGCATCCGGTTGATAACATGAGCAGCACAGGCCATTCCTTCCGCCCAAAGAGCCTTCGGAACGCCTTTACTCTGAAGCAAACACTTGCAGGTCTCCGTTAACCAACGGATCATCCGAGCTGCAATACTACCTTGTTGTGAAGTATGTCCACAAGAAAGCTCCTTCTGGATCCCTTGCTTCATGCAAAAGTGTGAAAACTCGGTTGAGTCAAACTCACCACCGATACTTGTCCTCAACACCTTGATCCTCCGGCCAAGCTGGCCTTCCACAAGCTTCTTGAACTCCACAAACAAGCGTACCATGTTGGACTTCTTCTTCATGAAGTATACTCATGTATACCTAGAATAGTCATCAACCAATATCAGCATGAACCTGCTGCCTCCAAGACTGGCCGTGACAGTCGGTCCCACCAGAGCACAATGGACAACCGCCAATGGTGCTTTACATCTGGATTGTGTTTTGTCAACCATGAAGCGATAGGCTCCACTTTCCTGACATCCCGCACACCCTCGACCATCACCATAGGATGACAATCTAGGCAAGCCTCTTACGAGTCTTCTTTCCGCCATTGCTTTCAGCTTATCCATCCCTACATGCCCCAGTCTTTCATGCCAGAGAGCTGCACTATCACTGGCATTCATCCGATCAGCTTCAGAACTTGTTGATAACCCAACAAGGCTCTTCTCCTTCCTCCCTACCTGAGCAACGTTCGCCGAGAGCAAGACAACCTTGCACTCCTTCCAAAGATGACCTTGCTGCTTGCATTTATAGCACCTTGGTCCTTCCTTCCTCTTCCTATCACGCCTAGGAGAAATACTCCTTTCTTCCTGATACGAAGTAGAGGGACCATCGTCAGCAGCAACCTTCACCTCCTTCCTGAACAACCCATCAAGGGAAGTCCAAACCTCCGCAGCTGACCGACATCCATTGATGTGGTCCAAGAGCTCCGATGAGATCACCTGCTTGAGAATAGACTCCGCTTTCGCATTTATCTCCTTCCAAGCTCTCATCGCCTCAGCATTGCCAGCAGTATCCTCTTGTCTTCCTGCTCCGCATACAACCTCCCAAAGGTCCTCGCCAAGAAGAAAGCTCTTCATATAGGACTTCCACCGTTCACAGTTTGTCTCTGTAAGAAGATCAATTCCAAGACAACTTGCATCCTCCACTGCCATGGTTCTACCACTGGTTTCCTCTACAGAAGAGCAACTACTTCCATTGAGCACTGCTTGACCACTCTAACAACCTGGCTCTGATACCATGTTAAAATTCAACAAACCGCAGACGCCCCCTTGGATACCCTGTTGAAAACTCAACAAACCGGAGGAGGATATGCCCACTTATAATGTTGAAAGTTTTCCCGGATCGTGGAGTTAGCAGGGGTTATCTCAACAAAGCAGTAACAACCAGCAACGCATGCAGCACAAGCTTCTTTATTGATCAAGAGCAAACTTCTTTACAAGGCGAGACATACATGGCGAGACATGCTTCACCAAAAAACCAAACCGGGAGAGCAGATACAGTTACAAAGACAAGAACAAAAAACAAGCCGCGCGGACTCAACTACCAAGCCGCCGGTCTACTGCTGTGGAGTCCGCTCAGTCCGCCAGGTCGCCAGACCGCAACCCAAGCCGCGCGGACTACCCCTTATTCCAATGCTTAGCTCTTCACCGCCGATCTGCAGGCCGCCTGACCGCGAGGTCGCCTAGCCGCCAGACCGCACAAGCTGCGTCACCGAATGGAACAGTCCGCCTGAAGCAAGCTACTTCCTGAACCCCGAACCAAGTTGCCAAAGAGGAGACCGCCTGGTCGCTATCCGCGACCTGCTGTTTACCACCTGTTTCTTAACCGCAGAGTCCACACTGTCCCTGACCGCAATCAGAGCCAAGTCCTGGCTTTCCAGCGCTATCCGCACAACCTGCACAGCACAACCCGGTCAACTCTTTCAATCCGCGCGGACACCAAAGTCCAGACCGCAACAACTTACGCGAGCTCAATTACTGTTCACTTACTTCGGTTTATGTTAGATACTCCTGATGTGACATGGGTCCTATTTATAGGCACGATGATGAGTATGGTCACCGCCCTAGCCGATAGGATCACCGCCACATCCCGCAGCAAGAACAAGTGTGTCCGCCAGCCTGCGGACACACATTCCAGTTCGCCGCTCCTGTGCAGATAGCCAGTCCGCCCCAGCTTCTCCAAGGCCGGACTCCAATATCCAGCCTGCCTTGCCGCCAGAGGACAAGCCAGGACCACCACAGCCGGACTCCACAACAGCTATGTCCGCCAATCTGCGGACAAGGCCTCAGCCCGCAAACCCCGAGCCCGCAGCCTCGCCATCAAGGCACCTGCCGGACTCAGCGGACACCCGGCTTCCGTCCGCACCTCCTGAGTCCATTGCCTCTCTCCAAGGCACGCCGGACTCATCAGACACGCCGATCCAGTCTGCTAACAGTAGACTCCAGTCCGCATCCCTGAGTCCATAACCTCATCACAAGGCTAAACCGGACTCAGCGGACTCTGGCTGCAGTCCGCACGCTCATGCACAAGCAATTCTCCAGTCCGCATTTCCCAAGCTAGCAAACAAGGCAACAACACTTCTACTACGCTTGGCGGACTGAGAAACCAGCCCGCGCTCCACTGCGCGATCTCCCCGGACTGAGCCAACCTGTACTTGGTTCATATCACACCAAGTCCAGTCCACTGGCCACATGGGCCAGTCCGCACTTACTGGCGGACACTGGATCTACCCCGCCATACCAGGCGACCTCCAGTTTCTGTCCGCGCTGACCGGCGATCTCCGCGGCTTCCACTTGCCGCTTCACTAGAGCAAGACCAAGGCAACTGCCAAACCGGTCTGCCGAGATCCAGTTCATCAGTCCGCTTCAAGCCGGACTCCGCGGATAGGATTTCTATCCGCCTGGTTACTTCCTGGGAACCAACTGCCTGCTGAGTAATCCCCGGCCTGACAGACCGCCGCTGCTGTCCGCGTAGTCCGCGCGAACAGACCGCCCAGGCCGCCACAGAGCAAACCGCCTGCAACATCCCTGCCGATTTAGTAGTCCGCAAACCCTGTCCGCGCGGATAGGTTTCCCAAGCCTTTCATTCACCCACTTTCACTTCACAAGTTTCAACAAAATAATACTTTCTAACTGGTGTGGACAGATTCTTCTGAAGAAAACTCTTCCCTCTCTTGAAGACACTAATTCCATGATTCAATAGGAAGAAAAACAGATCTATACTTCTTCCATTCCATTACTAGAGGATTCATCATCTGCGCTTTAGGTTGATATTGCTGCCAATCCAAAATAGACTGGGGATTCTGTGAATCAATCTCCCACATGGAATACTCTCTCCATATGAAACCTATAGAGTGACTACTTTCATATACCAGGACATATGTTGGGAAAAATCTTATGATTTAACTTAACAAATTGAATTATAAGTGATTTTACAACCTAAGATTATTCCCATGTTGTATAGTGAAGGTAATATGTGTTAGGTTTGCTCAAAGCATACGGATGGTGATCAAAGTGGAATCGCTTATCCGTTGCCCCTAAGTGGGTATAAATAGGCAAATTTTAAGAGTATCTATGGGTATTGATATTCGTGTATCTGAATCGACCCGTTAAACCTCCGAACCCGTTAATTATCCAAATATACATTAACAATCTCCTCCTATATTTGTGACAAATAACGTGTACGTCTCGCAGTGCAGAAAGTAGAGAGTACGAAATAAAAGTTTTGGGCTTTATATGTTTTCATAAGAGTTAGCACAGTTAGAGCATAAATAGGAGTTTACAAAACAGTAACATAAATATCCAAACATAATGTGCTACTCAGGAATAAATAAGTCTGAAAACTTAAATAGCAATGGATCAAAAACATATAACAATTCTACTCAAAGAGTAGATCATCAGCATCCATGTCAAAGTCTACTTTCTCTCCCCCATCTTCACTAGTGCCTGTAATGAATTTCATGAGTTAGACTCTATGAATTCATAAACATATACAGTTATGTATTAAAGTAAACTAGATCTACCTAAATGAGATTAGTACTTATAGCAGTAGTGAAGTAACATTGTCAGAATCTCTATCCAATCTCAGAAACACCAGTCAAGTTATGATTTTAATAAATCACACATTATTATCTTACTCATTAGTGACCACTATGTATCTTATCATATGACTTGTCACACCATCATTTGCAACATTATCAAATATGGAATAATGTGTTATGATCACTAATGTTAGATTAACTCGTACAACGACTTCCTATTCCCAGTTGAATAATTCTCGAATCAACTTACAATGAGAAAGACGTTAAGTCATCAAATGTGAAATGATTAGCATCCAACCATCTTGGGCTTTCATCATGAAATTATTTGGGGTTTTCAGTCTGTTATTAGATGTTTGAATGTTGCAGTTATAGACTCTTATCATTAAAACATAAATATAAGAGGAACGTTTCGTATTTTTAGGAACATTAATCTCATCTCCCCCGATATTTTGATTGTAAGAGCTCTATTTAAGCCTTTTGGCAAGACATCTGCAACTTTATCTTTCGACCTCACATCAATTAGGGTAATAGTCCTTTGACACGTGAGAGAGGTTAACCAGGTTTGTATCATCCTTAGTTGCATTCTTTTGCCAATGAACAAAGTGTTCATAACAATCATTTTAATATCCTGTTTATCGCAATAAACTGCAACATAACTCAATTTCAGGCTCGACAGTAGAATGTCAATCGCCAAATCTCTTATCCACTCTACTTCTTCTCCCGATGAAGCTAGAGCCTAGAGATGGATTTCATAAAAGATAGTGCAATACACGATTGCATCTTGGACTTCCATGCTACATCCGCTCCACCTAGTATGAATATAAAGCCACTAGTGGAATTGCTGTCGTTTATTTCTAACCAGCATGATGCATCAGAATATCCTTCCAGGACTGGAGGACGACCATGGTAACATAAAGCATACTTTTGGGGGTGCTTTAGGTATCTAATTAGCCTGTTGAAGGCATCTCAATGGTTCTGACTCTGATTACTAGTGAATCTACTCAACATGCCGACCGTAAAGGCTATGTCAGGTCTAGTACAGACCCCTAGCATACATGAGACTACCAATCAATTTAGTATAATCTAACTGTCTAACCGCAGCTACTCCATTGGGATTTAAGTGGTTGTTATAATCGTATGGTGTCTCTAATGCTCTACTTTCACTGTATTCCCACGTATCCAACATAGATTTGATGTAGTGGCTTTGACTTAGGAAAATGACATTTTTCCCAAAGCTAACTTGAATGCCTAATACAGTCTCAGTTACACTGAAGTCTTTAATGCTAAACTCTTTCATTAGTCCTGACTTAACGTCATACACTTTGGATTGATCAAAACTAAGAATCAGCATATCTTCCACATACGAGCATATTATAGTTACTTTATTTGATCTATGACATATATAAAGACATTTATCAAAGAGACTCGACATGAATCTCATGTTCTTTACACTATAGTCAAACTTCTCTTGTTATAATTTTGGTGCTTGTTTTAGTCTGTATAGTGACTAGATTAACTTACAGACCTTACTTTTGTGACCTTCTACTATGAAGCCTTCAGGTTGGCTCATGTATATCTCTTAGGTCAGATCTCTGTTCAAGAATGTAGTCTTAATATCCATTTTATGAACAATAATGTTCTCAATAGACACAATAACAAAGAGAATCCTAATGGTTGCTAAGTGACACACTACTGAATATACATCAAAGTAATCTGCCTCACTAACTTGTATAAAATCTTTAGCCATCAGGTGTGCTTTATACTTAGCTATACTACCATCAGTATGGAGCTTCTTTTTCAGAACCCACATACATCCTATAGTTTTATCCCCTTTTGACTTGTCAACTAACGTGCATATGTTGTTCTGAAGAAGAGATCCCATCTCTTCATCAATGACTTATTTTCAGAGTACTGAATTCTTTGATCTCATCGCTTCCTTATAAGTAGATAGATCAACCTCAACATGGTAAGTTACAAAATCACTACCGAAGGTTCTAGGTGTTCTCTCTCTTACCGAAGTCCTTCGAGGTTCTAGGCCATTATTATTTACTAGAACTGAATAGGAGGTGCTCAGTACTGATACAGGATCTTCCTCAATAATAGTTACTTGCATACCTAGAAGTAACATATTCTTATCTTTAAAGAATTTATCTTCAAAGAACACTGCGTCCCTAGATTCTATACAGCCCTGGATCTTAAGTCTAGTTATAGAAGGGGGTCTCTTAAACCAAAGCTCGTAGGGTGTGTCCTCTAACTTAGCATGAGAGACTTTGTTCAGAATATAGATTGCAGTTAAAACTGCTTCTCCCCAATAAGCAGTAAGCAGGCCAGCAGTGAGGAGCATAGAATCAACATCTCTATTAACATTCTATTTTTTCTCTCGGCTATACCATTCGATTGGGGTGAGTAAGGAGCAGTGGTTTCCTCTATGATTCCTTGAGATGCAAGGAAATATCTAAACTCACTAGACACATATTCTCCTCCTCTATCACTTCTAAACCTTTTTATCTTCATGCCTAGTTAGTTCTCTACCCTGGTCTTGAAAATACATAACTTTTCAAATGCTTCATCTTTAGTTTTAAGAAGGTAAATGTGATAGAAGTTAAAGCAGTCATCTATAAATGTGATCATATACTTCGTTCCTCCTCTGGTGACAAAAATTTTTAAGTCGCATATGTCAGAATGTATAAGCTCTCGGGGTGTTGTGCTCCTAGTAACTGCACTAAAAGGTTTACTAGTGATCTTATTTTGAGTGCACACTTCACATTTCGCAAGTTGGTTTTTAGTGTCTAATGTGATATGGTGAGTTCTAGCTATTTGGAACATTTTTCTATAGTTAACGTGTCTTAGTCTCTCATGTAGAGTCTTGGGGCTTGATTTGAGATTGTTAGGTTTGCTCAAAGCATCCGAATGGTGATCAAAGTGGAATCGTCTATCTGTTGTTCCTAGGTGGGTATAAATAGGCAAACCCTAGGAATATCTACGGGTATCATATATCTGTATATCTGAACCGACACGTTAAGTTTGTGAACTCGCTAATTGTCCGAATATACATTAACAATGTGATTATAGATGTCCTAGGAAGTTAGTTAAGAGTATGATGTAAACACACTGAATAGATGAAGAAAATCAAGTAAAGACAATATGCGTCAACTAAAAGTCGATTGGAAGTCAAGTCACTTTGACGGGAAATCAAAGCAACAATAGAAGATGAGACAACGCTACTTTAAGGAAAAAGGCAATGCATGTGTCGATAAGTTATCGACGCAACAACAATTATTTGTATAAGTAGACTGAACTTCACTTTAGAGACAGTTCTTGACCCACCATCTACTAGAAGTCGACGAAGCAACAAATGGAACTCGGAATATAAATTGCAGATGATCTGTCAAGAATTTTTATAAGAGTTTAAATATTTAGAGTTATTGGAAGAGAGCTGAAGGAATGAATTTCTAATTAAATTACAGATGAAATTATAAAGAAGAATTTTGAAGAGGATATCAAAATTTATGAAGGCGAATATAGAAGAATATTATATCATTCCTTCTGAAGATATTTTTCAAGTTAAAAAGGAATTTGAAATCTCCAATTATTTGATATACCTAGAATTCAGGACATACAACAAGAATATTAGAAGACACAAAAATCAATTATACATCCGACAACAGTTTTCTCTCTTCTTTTTCTTCTTTATTACTGCAACAACAAAAAATTCTGAAAGAATAATCTGAAATATTATGGATTAGAAGCTTATAATTCTTGTATCTTCTTCTTAGCAATGATTTATCTATTTAGAAGATCCAGAACACTTAGTGTCATAACAATCCTCAAAGTCTTGTTGAAAGAGGATTCCATCTTAAAAGACTTCTTCTTCTCTTAAATACTCTCTTTGTAAACTGAGTAAAAAAGTTTTAAAAATTGCTCTTTAAAGGATTCAATTCCTGGTTTTAAGAGTATCCTTATCAAAAGACTTAGTCATGGGTTCAAGATCTCCTTACCAAAAGATTTTTTGTTGGTTCAAAATATCCTTACTAAAAGATCTAGTTTGGTTTTGAGAGTATCCTTATCAAAAGATTCAAGCACAAGGATAATGTGCTTCTACCATAGTGATAGAAGAGTGGATGTACCCCAATTTTAGGAAACCACTATAGCTTTGTGTCTTATGTATTGTGATTTTTTATGTTATCCATATTTTATTTTCAACATTTATATTTTTTAATTTATTTATTTATTATGGTTGAGATTGTTGATGTAAATCTAAAGATGGTTAAATAACTTAAGTAAAAATATTTTAAATCTCTATTCACCCCCTACCCCGAGCCCCACCCCCACCCATCCCCCACCCCCCACCCTCACCCTAGAAAATGTTTTGAGTATTTATTCAAGTGTTCACACTTTCAACATATTAAAGCGAAATACTTCAAACTTATTGGCTATCCAGCTCATTAAGAAGGATGTTAAAAACTTATGATTCACGGAAACGGGAAACTAGGTGCAGGAACACTCAACCAAAACAAGTTGCAAGAAGACCAAAAATCTTGTAATATCAAAATCTTTACAGGGCGAGACATACATTACGAGATGTGGTTCACCAATGTACCCGATGGAAGCAAAAAAAAAATTACAAGGCAAAACAAGTTGCATGGACTCAAAGAGTAGTCGCCGGCTCTGCTACTAAATGCTACGGAGTCCGCACAATCCGCTAAGTAGACAAACTGCAACCTAGCCGCGCGGACAACCCGTTATTCCAATGCTAAACTCTATCCGCCAATCTGCAAGCCGCATAACCGCACGGTTTCCTAGCCTCCAGATCGCGCAAACTGATGTTGCCGAACTGAACCCCGCCGCCAGAAGCGGACAACTTATTGAACTAGGTAACGAGTTGCAGAAGAGAAGATCAACTGGTCGCAAACCGTGACCTGCTGTTAACCGCTGGTTGCTAACCGCAGAATCTGCACTGTCCTTGACTGAAGTCAGAACCAAGTCCCTGGCTTTCAAGCGCTATCCGCACAACATGCACGGCATAAACTGGTCAGCACTCCAACCTGTGCGACTAGAAAAATCTATCTGCAGCAACTATCCGCGAGTTCACTTACTGTTCAATTGGTTATTAATTGATGAGACAGGGGTCCTATTTATAGGCGCGAAGAGGAGTGTGATCACTGCCCTAGCTGATAGGATCACCACCCTATCTCGCGGCGAGCACCAAGTATATTTGTCATTCCGCAGATACACAACCAGACCGCCGCATGTAGGCAAGATAGCTATTCAACCAATATCGTACCACCAAGGCTGGATACCAAGCAAATCCTCCTTGTCGCCAAAGGCCCAGCCAAACTTGATCGCCATACAGGCGTACTCTGCGAATACTGCCCCAGTTCGCCCACCCGCGGACACAGCTTCAGTCCGCACGCGCCTGTAGACACCACTGTAGTAAGCATATCACTAGCTCGCAGCAAAAGCACACAAGGCTGACAATTGTCGAACTCGGCGGATAGAGACATCAGTCTGCGCGACCTCCCAGACTAAGATAGACCACTCAACTTGGAGAACTCCGGCACCAGTCCGCACTAACCAGCGAACTCTGCAGTTACCACCAACCACGCCACAAGAGCTAGACCAAGACACACACCATACCGATCTCCCAAGCTCCAGTCTAGTTCGCAACCCGGACTCTGCGGTCTCCATATGAGTTCGCACCTCGCAAGTCTTGGCGAGCTTCACAGATAACGAACCTATCCACTCGGTTACCTTCTAGGAACCAACTGCCTGATGAACACAAGCTGTCCTGGCTAGTCGCCTCCTATGTCAGTACAAACCGTGCGAACAGACCATCCATCCCGCTAGAGCACAAGCTGACTGCAGCACCATTGCCGACCTGGCTATCCACTAGTCCTTTCCACACAGGCCGCTCAGACAGGTCTCCCAGTCCACCACTTTCATGTCATGATTTCCAACACTCCCCATTGAAGTTAGGAGTGGTGACCAGCCACAACAGTCCCCATAACCATGCACATGGCCTCTATGATAGCGGCATTGAGAGATGTCTATGATATAGTCCTCGCTCCGCATATACCAGACCATAAGGGATCCCTCCAGCATCTCTTGAAAGGAGTCATGCTTCCATCCGCCTTCTTCTTCTGCTTCAACACCCACTTATATCACTTGAGTAACACCAACCTTGGGCACATGATTACAAGCCTCGTCACCCCTGAGGGTAGTCATCTCCTCATCCTTGGTGCTTTCCCCCTCCTTGACTCCAGTGGTGCCTTCAAAGCTAGAAGGCTCTCGCTTGATCTGAGTGCCTACGAAGAAACAAGAGACCGAGCTCACTATGTTTCCTTCGCTATATCGAGCTGATGGGGTTGGTGATCCTCTTTGATCTCCGAAAAGACTGATCATGGCTAACCACCTCTGCTACTTCTTATGAACCGGCTTCGTTCCCGGGCAAACCTGGAGCATCGCTCCCCTTGCTTCGTGAACAAGAAGCCACCACCCTGGAACTAGAAGCACCTGGAGCATCGTTGCCCCTGCTTCCTGAACCAGAAACCTCTGCCCTAGAACTAGGAGCACTTGGAGTATTAATCCCCCTTCTTCCTGAACCAGAGGCCTCCACCCAGAGCTAGAACAACCTGGAGCTCCTGGTGACACAGGCAGCTCCATTAGAAGACCCTTAGCAGCAGCCTCCTGCCCATCATCCGACCTACTCTCTTGTAGCTCCACAGACGAGCTACCTCTGTACGATATCAGTTCGTCAAAGGCAATGTATCTGGACACGACGAACTTCCCCGTAGCATGATCCATACACTTTCATCCCTTCTTCTGCTCATCATAGCCCATGAAGACAAACTTCCTCGTCTTCACATCCAGCTCTGTCTTGAGAGCATCCGGGACGTGTACATAATAGGTCGATCCAAATACCCAATGGTGTTCCACGTTGGGCTTCTCCTTGAACATCAGCTCAACCGGAGACTTTATGTTGATCAGACTCAGAGGCATCCGTTTGATGACATATGTCACGCGGGCCATCCCTTTCGCACAAAAGGCCTTAGGAATGTCTTTTCCTTGAAGCCAACACTTTCAGGTCTCCTTCAGATGATAGATCTTCTGATCTGCTGCTCCACTTTATTGTGGAGTATGCCCACAAGAAAGCTCTCTCGGGATTTCGTGCTTCCTACAAAAGTTAAAGAACATGGTTGAATCAAATTCACCTTTGTTGCCCGTTCTCGACTTCTTGATCCGCAGTCCAAGCCGGCCCTCCACAAGCTTCTTGAACTCCATGAACAAACAGAATGAATTTGACTTCTCCTTCATGAAGTACACCCAAATGTACCTCAAATAGTCATCAATCAACACCAGTATATACCTGCAGCCTCCAAGACTGGCGGTGACAGTCGGTCCCAACAGCACACCATGGATACACTGTAATGGTTGAGAACACCTGGTCTGCGACTTATATAACATCAAGCGATAAGCCTCACCATATTGGCATCCCACGCAAACTTGACCGTTGCCGAAGGATGACAACCTAGGCAAGCCTTTCACAAGACTCCTTTCTGCCATTATTTTCAACTTGTCCATCCTGACATGTCCCAGTCTTTCATGCCAGATAACTGCACTATCATTAGCCCTCATCCGATCAACATAAGAACTTGTTGAAGCCACATCCAAATTCTCATCTTTTCTCCCTATATAACCAATGTTCGCCAGCTGAAGGATAACCTTACAGTCTTTCTTGAAGTGGTCAGACAGGTTGCATCCATATCACCTTGGCCCTTCCTTTATCTTCCCATTATGCTTAGGAGCATACCTCTCCTCTTGCTCTTATGAAGTAGAAGGTTCATCACCAGCAACCGTCTTCTTCTTCTTGTCCTATCTGAAAGTGCAGCTAGATCTGATATACTCTAGAGGGGGGTGAATAGAGTATATGGTACTTTGAAAACTTTTACAACAATTGTTGTGATAAGAGTGAGCAGGGAAGCAATAATAAATCTAATCACAGCACTAAGTTAAACAAAAGCTAAGCACAGAAAAATCAAGGCCAGAAACAAAAATGAAAACAAGCAAAACCAGAAGACACAAGGAAATATAGTAGTTCCCCTAAACTTGGGTACATCCACTCTTCTACCACCCTAGGTAGGAATCCACTGCAGGATGAGTTGATCAGGTGTCCTGGGCACCAATGAGCTTTTGATAAGGTGCTCAAAAACCAAATCAGATTTTTTTATCAGGTGTCTTGCCACCAATGAGCTTTTGACAAGGTGATCAAAAACCAAGCTCAAACTTTTGAAGGGAGTTTGAGAAACCCTTTACAGAGTGGGGGTGAGAGAGTGATGGAAGTCTTCTCTTTCTCAAACAACTGAGAAGACTATGTGGATTGTTGAAGTCAAAGCTCCCCCTGAATCCTTGAGATCTTCAGGAAGAAAAGCTTTGCTGAGGGTGATAGGCCTTCAAAGATTGAACTCCAGCAATAGATGATTTCAGCAATAGATAAAATGTTGAATGTCTGGAGTCTGGAAATATGTTGGCCTTGAACACTTTGAAAACTAAAGAGATCTGAAGATTTTTGAAAGCTTGATCTCCTTGGATGAGTGTTCTTCAGAATTCTTTGAGACAGAAGATTTTTGAATGTGTCTCTGTAATCTGTATTCTGTGAGATTCAAAAATTCTGTCTTTTATTCTCTGGTACTGAATAGAACATTCTCTCTGAGAAGAATAGCCGTTGGCCTGCATTAATTGCATCCTTAATTGCATAATCTCTTCTGGAGGAAAGTCCACAGAAATATTCCTTTAAAAATCCCTTGAAACTTGGTCCAGAAATGAATGAAAACGGCTAGGAAATCTCTGAATTAATTGCAGAATAACTCCTAACTGATTTGAATTTGAATGTAGAAACATCCTGCAAGTTATCTGAAATCGTCGAACTGAGCTCTGCTATCGTCGAGCTGAGCTCAGCGATCTGGAAACATACAGCAGCAAAATATCGTCGATCTGAGCTCAAAGATCGTCGAACTGAGCTCAGAGATAAAGATCCAAAGCAGAGTCAAAATCGTCGACCTGAGCTTACCGATCGTCAAATGGAGTTCGACGATATATAAAGAAGTTAAGCTCAGCGATCGTCAAACGGAGTTCGACGATCTGTCAAAGTTGAGCTAGACGATCGTCGAATGGAGATCGACGATCTGTCGAGGTTGAGCTAGACGATCGTCGATCGGAGTTCGACGAATCGTCGTGCTGAGCTCGACGATATGACTTAGTCTCCAAATACAAAATCTTGGCCTTCAGGGCAGCTTCCAAACCTAGACTTCTAACTCTTAGACTCAATTCTAATTGACCTATTGAGCTATACAGGAGGTCAAGCAAAGATTCCTAGAGACATAGTGATCCTGACCCAAATTAGTAATAGGGTGTTCCAACAATCTCCCCCTATTTGGGTTAGGATTATTATTTACAGACTTTGGAAAAATTTAAATAACAACATATAATCAGAAAAACAGAAAAACAACAGCTAGACATTGCAGAATCACAGAGATATATATGGCATCCAGATAATCAGAAATCACAGAAATTATCACCTTATAAAATCATTTCTTCTCTTTGCCTTTAACAAGTTTAATCTCTCTGTTAGGATTGAGGGCTTCCTTGTTGGATCTGGTATCATCTGCTGCACCCAAATATGTTTGCTTTTTAGGCCTGGGAACTACAGCTTCAGGATGTAATTCCATATATCTGTCAGCATCAAAGAATTTACTTGAAGCATATCTCTCTAGCTCTTTCTGTCTTTGTTCAGACATAGTAGAAATGTTGGAAGAATCTAATCCTTGTTCTCTGGCCTTTTTAATTTGGTCCAGTGCAGCTAATTCCTTTAATCTGGCAGTCCAAGCAGCTGGATTATTTTCAGGGTCCTCAAAAGGTACAGGTGGCTCATACCTGTTGGAGGGATTGTCTTGAGGAGGCCTGGCAGACACAGTCTCTTTCAGCTTGTAAAGGAAAGGACCTGATGTTGTATCAGAAGAAATTTGTCCTCCCCTAGAATATGGGTGCTGCCTGGAATAACCTTTGGAGTAGACTTGAATATCTCTTTGACTTCCTCTATATCCTCCTCTCCTAGAATGTGAACCCCTGGATTGGCTTTCCCTGTGGTAAGATCTGGCAAGAGGTTGATAGGGAGCCTGACTTCTGGCTGGGGGTTGACTTGCAGAGCTTCCACCTGCACCTGCATCAGGAGGAGGTGGTGGAGAAGGATGAGAGTGCTGGAATTGGGATGAACCCTTCTCATATTTTCTCTTTTTCTTCATTGCTTTCAGCTGATTTTTAGAGTATTGCATCCAGTGTTCAGTAATTGGGCAGTTATGTAGAATGTAATATGGGATATCATTGTTATCTTTAACTTTAGCAGGAGGTACCCTTTTCATTGCTTTGCTCCTTGCCTTCCTTTTCCTGGCAATGGTAGCAGAAGAATCATCAGAGTCTGTTTTAAATTCATCACTCTCAGAACTCTAGTCATCATAGAGAGCATCTATTTTCTTCATCAAGTCCTTTTTGAGCTGAACAGAAGCAGATGAGGCAGAAGTTGTAGCAGCAGATGTTGAAATGGTAACAGCAGGAACAGCAGCAGATATTGAGGGTGAAGCAGAAACAACAACAGCAGCAACAGTAGGTTCTGGAGAGGTGACAGCAGCAGCAACTTCACTAACAACAGTAGAAATAGCAGATTCACTATCAGCAATAGAAGCAGAGGGAATATCATCAAGGACTACAGAAGGCTCAAATTTAGGTGCCTCTGTCATCAGAATGTCCTTGTAAATTGGTTCATCAGCAACAATAGGAACTTCAGCAGCAGTATCAATATTCTCAGAAGCAACAACAATCCTTTCTTCAGAAGCAGCCGCATCAATATTTTCAGCAGCAGCAATTACTGAATTTACAAAGGAGGTGATAATGCTAGGGTCACAGCAGGAAAAAGGCACAAGTGCCTTGGATAAATCTTCTGGAGGCTGGACAGCATTAACCTCTGGCAGACAGCTGAAGAAAGCAGAATCAAAAGCTGATAGCAAAGACCTGAGGTCTATTACAAGGACTGCAGTTGCAATCTGATTTTCTGGAGGCATAGCAACAATAAGAGGAGGAGCAGTAGAAGAAGCAGTACTAACAGCAGCAGCAAACAGACAGCTTGCAGAAACAGCAGCAGCAGCAGCATGAAGATTCACTTCATATGGCATCTCCCCCTGCCTAGATGCAGACATATCTGGATCAAGGCACACTGCTGTAGGTGCTGCCTGAGGGAAGTGAGAAGAGAGCCTGGCAGAAAGGGCTGCCACTGACAGGTGTAGAGGAGCCAAGGAGGTCTCCAGCAGCAGAGAGAGCCTGGGGGCAAGCAGCTCATACAGCCTGTCAGCAAGGGCTGAGAGGTCTACTTGCTCAAGAGCTAGAGCAGAGGGAGAAGGTATGGGAGCAGCTGAAGGTTCTGGAAGTGGAGAGCTGGTGAATGGTGGAAGGGATGGCTCAGGTGTTGGCAAGGTGGAAATGGAGGATAGGGGAATGGAGATGGATGGGGTGAATGTTGGTTGATCAATGATCTGGTGTAGGAGATCTTGAAATGAAGTGGAGGAGGAAGGTAACTCAGGAGGAGATGATGGGGAATCATCCATAAAGGAATCATCAAGTAGGGTGAAGGATGGAAGAGAGGGTGATGAGGTGACATCTGGTGGAGGATAGGAGAATAGTGGGTGGAATTGGTCTTCTGGTGGAGGTAGAATAGGTTCTGGAGAAGGTGTTGATGTTGGAGATGGGATGGATATGATGATGGTGGATGGAGCTGGAATGGTGGATGGTAGGGGAAGGGATGGAATTGGAGGAGAAGGAGAGGCAGCAACATCAGCCAGGTCATCTGCAGGAGCAGAGACCTGTGGAGGAGTGACTCTTAGAGTCCTTGTGCCTGAAGGAGCACTGGAGGAGGGCCTGCTAGGCTTGCTTATTTGTCTGTCCCACTTTCCAAAGAGGGCACAAGACAGTCTCTTGGAGGCATTTATATGGATTCCAGAGGATACCAGCAAGGCAGGGCACCTGTGCTGCAGAAACACTCCAAGGAATCTCCCAAAGTTAACAAAACTTTTGTTTATTTTCTTTTTGATGAGGTCAAAGAAAACCTCTTCCCAATTCAGATTCTTCTTGTCCACAAGAGCTCCCATGAGGCAGAGCTGATATCTTGATATTGTATCATGGGCAGAGTGCTTTGCCAGTAGCACTTTCCCAACCACATCTGTCATGAATCTGTATTCTACAGACAGGTTCCTTTTGAAGAGCTTGCTAGGGTTTCCCTCTGGATGACCCATTCTGGCAAGCAGTTCAGAGTACACATCTCCAGATAACTCAGCAGAATCTTCTCCATTTCTCAGTCCAAAAACTTCTGATAGAATGGTTGGGGTCAAGGGTACCTGAGTTCCAGCTATAGACCCAACAATGGTGCTGTTATCTTGATTATGGGCAGTATAAACCCACTCCTTTATTTCATCAGAAGCCAGCTTGATCCTGGTGGTCATTATTGCTGTCAGATTCTGGTCCTTGAACAAACCCAGTATATCTTGAAAAATCTGGTCAGTCGTGCTGAAGGATTCTATATCAATATCAAAACCAGCATCAAACTTCATTGCAGCAAGAACAGCAACTGACACAGCCATGTGTATCTGCAGAAATTCAACAAACAAAACGACCAAGTGTAGAACTGTTTGGAGGGAAAGAAAATTCTTGCAGAGAAATCGAAAGCGCAAAAGAGAACGACGGCGAAAAATGAGTTTTATATTAGGGTTCGACGCAGAATTGGAAAGATCGTTGAACTCAGTTCGACGATCGAGGCTTCTTAAGGAATCTGAAGAGTCTTCAACATCGTCGATCTCCGTTCGACGATATTGGAGTGCGTCGAGCTCCGTTCGACGATCGTTCAGAGAACATAATCGTCGAGTGTCGTTCGACGATCGTTGACCGAAAGAGATAGTTCATACTATCTGATAGACGCTGAACTCAGTTCGAGGATTTTTGGCAATCGTCGATCTCCGTTCGACGATCTTGGGGCAAATCGTCGAGCGCAGTTCAGAGATCAGAAAAATTCTAGACACTAAGAAAAATCAGAATGTTTGCCTAGTCTTGGTCAATTTTTAAACTTTCAAAATCTTGGATATTATTTAAGGCTTCCTCCATCTAACATTCCTAACTGATTTAGGAAGAAGGTGTGTTTCTTTTCATCCAATGTCTTGGTGAAAATATCTCCCCTTTGTAAATCAGTTGGGATATATTGTAATTCAATTTTATTCTTTTCAACATTATCCCTTAAGAAATGATGTCTAATCTCTATGTGTTTTGTCCTACTATGGATGACTGGATTTTGAGCTATAGAAATAGCACTAGTATTGTCACAAAAGATTTTAGACTTCTCTAAGTTGTAGCCATAGTCTAGGAGTTGGTTTTGAATCCACAAGATTTGTGAACAACAACTGTCTGCAGCCATATATTCAGCTTCAGCAGTTGAAGTTGACACAGATGTTTGTTTCTTACAAAACCAAGAGACAAGTCTGTCACCAAGGAACTGACAAGTTTCACTGGTGCTTTTCCTGTCAATTCTGCATCCAGCATAATCAGCATCTGAGAATCCAGTTAAATCAAATGCTGAATCCTTTGGATACCAGAGACCTAGATTTGGACAACTTTTAACATACCTGAGAATCTTCTTTACTAAAGTTAGGTGTGACTCTCTAGGGCTTACTTGGAACCTAGTACATATACATGTAGCAAACATTATATCTGGTCTACTAGCTGTAAGATACAGTAAAGAGCCAATCGTTGCTCTATATGTTGTCTGATCAACAGGTTTCCCATGTTCATCAGCATCCAATACAGCATTAGTAGGCATGGGTGTTTTCATACAAGATGCCTCAGACATACCAAATTTCTTAACCAGTTCATTTGCATATTTGGTTTGAGAAATAAAGATGCCTTCAGCATGTTGCTTGACTTGCAATCCTAGGAAGAAGGATAGCTCACCCATGCTACTCATCTCAAATTTAGAATGCATCAGGTTAGAAAACCTTCTGCACAGTTTGGAGTCAGTAGAACCAAAAATAATGTCGTCTACATAAATTTGTACTAGTAGGGTATGAGACTTATGGGTTCTAATGAAAAGAGTTTGGTCTACTCTACCCCTTATAAAACCATTTTCCAAGAGAAAGCATGCTAGGGTCTCATACCATGCTCTAGGAGCTTGCTTGAGACCATATAATGCTTTGTTCAGTCTAAAAACATAATCAGGAAAAGTTGGAGAGATAAAACCTGGAGGTTGTCTGACATAAACTTCCTCTTTGATGTCTCCATTCAGGAAAGCACTTTTGACGTCCATCTGATATACTTTGAAGCCTTTGTGAGCTGCATAGGCTAGAAATATTCTGATGGCTTCTAATCTTGCAACTGGTGCAAAGGTCTGGTCGTAGTCGATTCCTTCCTCTTGAGAGTATCCCTAAGCAACTAGCCTTGCCTTGTTCCTTATAATTACTCCTTGATCATCCAGTTTGTTTCTGAATACCCATTTTGTTCCAACAATGGAATGATCCTTAGGCTTTGGCACTAGTTCCCACACTTTGTTTCTCTCAAATTGATGCAAATCCTCTTGCATTGCAATGATCCAGTGTGGATCTTGCTCTACATCTTGAATGGACTGAGGTTCAATTTGGGATAGGAAGCAGGTGTGCAACAGGTTTTGGTTGACCTGATTTCTGGTTTGCACACCAGCTGAGATTTCTCCAATTATTTGGGAAATTGGATGGTCTCTTGATGTTACTAAATCAACAGGGGGTGTTGATTGTTCACCAACCTGTGTTGTTGTTTCCTCTTATGGTACAACAACTGGCTCTTCAAGTTATTCTTCATTATGTTGAGCATTCCCTTCATCTTCACTGCTTTCATCCTCTTGAGTAACCTGTAACTTGTTCACGTCTTCAACTAGAGAATGTTCCTGCAAAGGTTCTATGGTAGAAGAAATCTTCTCCTTGAAAGACATGTTAATTTCATCAAATGAAATGTGAACAGATTCCTCAATTTTCAAAGATGATTTATTATAGACTCTATAGGCCTTGCTGATCATGGAGTATCCCAGAAACACTCCTTCATCAGCTTTGGTTTGAAATTTTGCTAGATATTTCTTGTCATTATTGTGAATGTAGCAAATACAACCAAAGACTCTAAAATAATCAACTTTAGGTTTCTTCCCTTTGAGTAATTCATAGGGAGTCTTTCCCTTTAGTTTATGTATCAGACTTCTGTTCAGCACATAGTTGGAGGTGTTCACTGCCTCTGCCCAGAAGGATAGAGGTAGATGAACATCTGACAACAATGTGGTGGCAGATTCAATAAGGGTTCTATTTTTCCTTTCAACTACCCCATTTTGTTGAGGAGTTCTAGGAGCTGAGAAAGTATGCCTGATCCCTTCACTCTGACAGAACTCTTGCATAAGAAGAGAATCAAACTTTGTCCCATGATCACTTCTGATCAGGGCAATGTGAGTATTGAACTCAATCTGTATACATTTGAGAAACTCTGTCAGACATTTGAAGTTATCAGACTTCTTCCTTAGAAAGAACACCCAAGTGAATCTAGAGAAGTCATCTACAACTACCAATGTGTAGGATTTCCCTCCTAGGCTTTGTACTGTGATGGGTCCAAAAAGATCCATGTGTAACAGATACAATATCCTAGGTGAATCACTCTTATTAAGTGACTTAAAGCTGTTTTTAGTTTGCTTGCCTAATTGACAAGCCCTGCAGAGTCCTTCCTTCTTGTAGGGGCCAGAAGGTAGTCCTCTCACAAGGTTGTCCTTGGATAGCCTAGCAATAGTTCTAAGGTTTAGGTGTCCTAATCTCTTATGCCATAAAATATTTGGTCTACAGACAGAATTAAACAAGCAGATATCTACATCAGTTGAAATAAAATCTACTAGATAGATGTTACCTTTCCTTTTACCTATCAACACAGTTGTGTTGTCCACTGACTTGATTTTGCATAAGGCTTTGCTGAAGGTCACCTGGTAGCCTTCATCACACAGCTGACTGATGCTAATTAGGTTGTGCTCCAGTCCTTCCACATAAGCTACCTTCTTGAAAGTTACTGAACCAATCTGGACTGCACCATATCCTTTAGTTTGTCCAAAGTTTGAATCACCAAAGATAACTTTGGGTCCAAGCTTGGCTCTGAAGGATATGAGGTTGTCCTTGTTCCCTGTCATGTGCTTAGAGCACCCACTATCCAAATACCATTGCTGGTTAGATGTTGGATAGGTCTTCACCTGCACATAAGACAATTCATTTGTTTTTGACCCAGTTTACCATGGGCCTAGGTTGATAACCTTTAAATTCTGAAATGAAAGACATCCCAGGTTGACTCTTATATCCTTCAGGATGATATCTCCTTGGAGGTAAAATCCATTCAGTATAAGGGTTAAAGATTTGGGATGAAGGACCCTTAGGATTCAATTTTGATTTGCCTTTGAAAAATTTTCCAAAGTTCTGACCTCTGTTCGACGATCTTGGAGCTGCGTTCGACGATCTTGGGTCAGATCGTCGAGCTCCGTTCGACGGTCGACTATGGCTGAGGTCAGGTATTTGAGATCGTCGACCTGCGTTCGACGACTTTGGCTGAGATCGTCGATCTGCGTTCGATGATTTTGCCTGAGATCGTCGAGCTGCGTTCAACGATCGTCGGTCTTCATTCGGCGATCGTCGATATCCGTTCGACGATTTCTACTGGGACTTAGTTTTCTGAGGCAGATCAGAATTTTTCCTAGCAACCTCTACAACTCCCTTTCCTTTGTCAAAAATGAATTTGATTGGAGTTGTTTGGACTATAGGTTGGCTGGATGAAGCACCCAAGCCCAGTGTACTGTTGAATCTGGAGTTCACTGTGCTTGTGATGTCCATCAGCTTGATGCTTCTCCCATTGAGGTATTCTTCAAGCTTCTTGGCCTCAGAGAGCTCACTTTTCAGTGAGGCTATCTGTTCCCTACAGCACTCCAACTCCTGAGAGAGTTTGAGGTTTTCTGGCTTTAAAGTATTGTGTTCAGATAATTGATTTCTGAGAGAGATAATCTCTTTCTCAGACTTTAGCAGGTCTAAACACAGTGCTTTAAATTCAGATTTAAAATCTTATGAACTAAAATCAAAAGAACCAATTACCTGATCTTCTTCAGGTTGAGTCTCTGAGTCTGACTCTGGCTCCTCTTCCTCTGAATTGTACTGTGAGGCATTGATTGCCATCATGCAGAACTCCTTTTCTTCTGCATCATCCTCATCATCACTGGAGCTGGATGAGGCTTCTGACTCTTCTTCTGTCTCACTCCAGGATTCAGCAACAAACTCTTTTCTTGTATGCTTGTTTTTGCATGAAGAAGGTTTGCCATTGCCATTCCTTTTGGAGTCTTTCTCCTTTCTTCTTTCTTTCCTGTCCCTTCTGTCCTTGTTCTTGTTCTCTGGACAGTCAGGAACTATGTGCCCTGGTTTCCTGCAACCAAAGCAAATAATGTCTTTATTATTACTAATGGACTTGTCATACCTTGGCTTATCCTGCTCCTTGTATGATCTTCTTCTGAAGTCCTTTCTGGACATTTTGTAAAATCTTTTGGCCAGCAGACTGAGTAGTTCATCATTGCATGTAGCTTTATCTTCAGGCAGATCCTCAGTTGCCTTGAATGCTATGATCTTCTCTTTTCTTGTGGCTGGTGATGCAGACTTCTGTTCTTCCTCTCTATTTTTGATGAGTAGCTCATAAGATTTGAGCTTACCCAATAGAGCTTCAGTGGTGATCTCATTCAGACTTCCGGCATCCTTAATTGGCCAGATTCTTGAATCCCAAGTGCTGGGGAAGCACATTAGGATCTTGTCATTAAGTTCTGTTAGAGAGATCTCTTTGTCCAATGTCCTGAGTTCACTGACAATTAGACTTAGTCTGTTGTACATATCTCCCACTGACTCAGTCTCTCCCTTCTTGAAATTCTCATATTGAGAGATGAGGTGGGATCTTCTATCCTTTCTCTCATCAGCTGAGCCTGAGACTATTTCTGAGAGCTTGTCCCAAATTTCCTTAGCTGAATTACATTCAGCTACCTTTTGAAATATGTCATCAGACATTGTCTGGGCTAGGATGTTCATAGCCTTAGCATCAGCTACTTTCCATCTCTTGATATCAGCATCTGTTCCTGATGGAGGTGGAACAACATTTGTACTTGTGTTCTCTGGGGGTCTTGGACACACTGTCAAAACAGAATTAAAGATATCTTCGTCAATAGAATTCATGTAAAGTCTGATCCTTGCTTTCCAGAGTGCAAACTTGGATAGATTGCACACTTGAGGTCTAGTGCTAGCATAATCTTTGTTTTGGGCCATGATTTGTGAAAACAAAATCTGATAATAAAATACCAAAGGAAAACAGATCTAGTTTGGGATCTTTGGGTTCAGGTGTTAGCCTGTACAACCAATCAGGTATGGTATGTTTAACCAACCTGGCTTTGATACCAATTGAAAGTGCAGCTAGATCTGATATACTCTAGAGGGGGTGAATAGAGTATATGGTGCTTTGAAAACTTTTACAACAATTGTTGTGATAAGAGTGAGCAGGGAAGCAATAATAAATCTAATCACATCACTAAGTTAAACAAAAGCTAAGCACAGAAAAATCAAGGCCAGAAACAAAAATGAAAACAAGCAAAACCAAAAGACATAAGGAAATATAGTGGTTCCCCTAAACTTGGGTACATCCACTCTTCTACCACCCTAGGTAGGAATCCACTGCAGGATGAGTTGATCAGGTGTCCTGGGCACTAATGAGCTTTTGATAAGGTGCTCAAAAACCAAAGCAGATTTTTTGATCAGGTGTCTTGCCACCAATGAGCTTTTGACAAGGTGCTCAAAAACCAAGCTCAAACTTTTGAAGGGAGTTTGAGAAACCCTTTACAGAGTGGGGGTGAGAGAGTGATGGAAGTCTTCTCTTTCTCAAACAACTGAGAAGACTATGTGGATTGTTGAAGTCAAAGCTCCCCCTGAATCCTTGAGATCTTCAGGAAGAAAAGCTTTGCTGAGGGTGATAGGCCTTCAAAGATTGAACTCCAGCAATAGATGATTTCAGCAATAGCTAAAATGTTGAATGTCTGGAGTCTGGAAATATGTTGGCCTTGAACACTTTGAAAACTAAAGAGATCTGAAGATTTTTGAAAGCTTGATCTCCTTGGAAGAGTGTTCTTCAGAATTCTTTGAGACAGAAGATTTTTGAATGTGTCTCTGTAATCTGTATTCTGTGAGATTCAAAAATTCTGTCTTTTATTCTCTGGTACTGAATAGAACATTCTCTCTGAGAAGAATAGTCGTTGGCCTGCATTAATTGCATCCTTAATTGCATAATCTCTTCTGGAGGAAAGTCCAAAGAAATATTCCTTTAAAAATCCCTTGAAACTTGGTCCAGAAATGAATGAAAACGGCTAGGAAATCTCTGAATTAATTGCAGAATAACTCCTAACTGATTTGAATTTGAATGTAGAAACATCCTGCAAGTTATCTGAAATCGTCGAACTGAGCTCTGCTATCGTCGAGCTGAGCTCAGCGATCTGGAAACATACAACAGCAAAATATCGTCGATCTGAGCTCAAAGATCGTCGAACTGAGCACAGAGATAAAGATCCAAAGCAGAGTCAAAATCGTCGACCCGAGCTCACCGATCGTCGAATGGAGTTCGACGATATATAAAGAAGTTAAGCTCAGCGATCGTCGAACGGAGTTCGACGATCTGTCAAAGTTGAGCTAGACGATCGTCGAATGGAGATCGACGATCTGTCGAGGTTGAGCTATACGATCGTCGATCGGAGTTCGACGAATCGTCGTGCTGAGCTCGACGATATGACTTAGTCTCCAAATACAAAATCTTGGTCTTCAGGGCAGCTTCCAAACCTAGACTTCTAACCCTTAGACTCAATTCTAATTGACCTATTGAGCTATACAGGAGGTCAAGCAAAGATTCCTAGAGACATAGTGATCCTGACCCAAATTAGTAATAGGGTGTTCCAACACTATCTTCTTTTCTTTCCTGAGAAGTGTGCCTCACCATCTCCTCCTGAGACAGTGACTCCAGCCATCTGACTTGTGAAGCTCTCCTGTGAAGCCAGCAGGTTCTCCAACTCCAGCAAAGACGGTCGATTGGCCCAGCCTTGAACGAAAGTGACAAAGGCCACATATTCCTTCCGCAAACCGCGGATTATGTGTCTCTTCAACTTCGCCTCCGAAATAGGCTCATCAGGTTCCAACACTGAAATCTCAGTGCACAAGTTATTCATCTTCAGGAAGAACCTTGAGATGGACAAATCTCCCTGAGTGGCACCCGCTAACTCATTCTCTGTAATGACCTAGGGAGGACCCCTAGTGCGGCCCGGCCCACCAGCAGCCCATGGAGGACACATATCACTACGGTGGTACAGCCGGAATCTACAAGGCCTGCAGGCCGTACACCCCAAAGCATCTCTGGCCTGTTTATCAGCACGGTGCATTGTTGCCACGGGGTCTCAAACCCGCAACCTTGATAAGAAGCCTTTAATACCACTCCTCATCACCAACTAAGCTGCAGCTCATTTGGTGATTAGGAGTGGTATTAAAGGCTTCTTATCAAGGTTGCGGGTTCGAGACCCCGTGGCAACAATGAACCGTGCTGATAAACAGGTCGGAGATGCTTTGGGATGTACGACCTGCAGCCCTTGTAGATTCCGGCTGTACCACCGTGGTTCCATGGGTCCTCTATGGGCTACTGGTGGGTCGGGCGGCGCTAGGGTCCTCCCTAGGTCGTTACAAAAAAGTGCACTTTTTTGTAACGACCTAGGGAGGACCCCTAGCGCCGCCCAGCCCACCAGCAGCCCATGGAGGACCCATGGCACCACGGTGGTACAGCAGCTCAGTTGGTGATGAGGAGTGGTATTAAAGGCTTCTTATCAAGGTTGCGGGTTCGAGACCCCGTAGCAACAATGCACCGTGCTAATAAACAGGCCGGAGATGCTTTGGGGTGTACGGCCTACAGGCCTTGTAGATTCTGGCTGTACCACCGTGGTGTCATGGGTCCTCCATGGGCTGCTGGTGGGCCGGGCGGCGCTAGGTGTCCTCCCTAGGTCGTTACATTCTCCAGGAACTGTAGCCGAGCTACATTCTTCCTATTGAACAACCCATCAAGGGAAGTCCAAATCTCCGCAGCAGACCGACATTCGATGATGTGGTCAAAGTATTCCGGTGAGATAGCCTGCTTAAGATTAAACTCTGCTTTCGCATTAGTCTTCGCCCAAGCTCTCACAGCTCCAGCATTGCCAACATCAGCAGCCACCTCTTGCCTTTCATCTCCGCAGACGACCTCGCAAAGATCCTCGCCTAAAATATAGTTCTCCATACATGACTTCCACTTCTTGAAGTTAGTCAATGTAAGCAGCTTAATTCCAAGACCTCTTGCATATCCACCTTTTATTGCACTATCCATAGTTACTACGACTCCTATAAGCAATTAAACAAACTGACGGTTGATCGCTGCTCAAACCTCAGTTCCCACTTATACCATGTTAAAAAACTTGTGATTCGCGGAAACGGGAAACTAGGCGTAGGAACACTCAACCAATACCGAGCCTAAGTAAGCCAAATGCAAACAGAAGACCAAGAATCTTATACTATCAAAAACTTTACATGGCGAGACATGATTTGCTAATGTACCCGATGGAAGCAAAAAAATTACAAGGCAAAACAAGTCGCGCGAACTCAAAGAGTATTCGTCGGCTCTGCTGCTAAATGCTACAGAGTCTGCTCAATCCGTTAAGTCGCCAAAGCGCAACCTAGCCGCGCAGACTGTCCATTATTCTAATGTTGAACTCTATCCACCGATCTGCAAGCCACCTAACCGCTAAATTGCCTAACCGCCAGACCGCGCGAACTGCTGCTATCGAACTGAACCAAGCCGCCAAAAGTGGGCAGCTTATTGAATTGGGAAACAAGTTGCAGAAGAGATGACCGCCGGGTCGCAAACCGCGACCTGCTGCTAACTACAGAGTCTGCACTGTCCCTGAACGAATTCAAAACCAATTCCCTGACCTTCCAGCGCTATCCGCACAACCTGCACAGCACAAACCGGTCAACACTCCAACGCGCGACTAAAAAAATCTTCCGGCTGCAACTATCCGCGAGTTCACTTACTGTTCAGTTTGTTATTAATTGATGTGACATGGGGTCCTAGTTATAGGCGCGGAGAGGAGTGTGATTGCCTCCCTAACTGATAGGATCACCACCCTATCTCGCGGCGAGCACCAAGTGTATCCACCAATCCACGGATACACAACCAAACCGCCGCAACTAGGAGATACAGCCAGTCCGCCAAGGTTGCACACCAAGGCTGGATACCAAGCCAATCTGCCTTGTCGCCAAAGGCCCAACCAGAATTGATCACCATACAAGCGGACTCTATGAATACTGACCCAGTTCGCCCACCTGCGGACACAACTTCAGTCCGCACGCGCCTGCATACACCACTCAAGTCCACATATCATGAGCTCGCAGCGAAAGCACACAAGGCTGACAACTGCTGAACTCGGCAGACAGAGACATCAGTCTGCGCGACCTCCCAGACTAAGCCAGTCTGCTCAACCCGGAGAACTCCGGAACCAGTACGCACTAACGAGCAAACTCTGCGGTTACCACCAACCCCGCCACCAGAGCTATACCAAGGCACACACCATACCGATCTCCCGAGCTTCGTCCAGTTCGCAACCCGGACTCCGAGGTCTCCATACGAGTCTGCACATCGTCAGTCTTGGAGAGCTCCGCGGATAGCGAACCTATCCGCCCGATTATCTTCTGGGAACCAACTTCCTGCTGAACACAAGCCGGCCCGGCTAGCTGCCTCCTCTGTCCGCAGAAACTTATTGGCTATCCAGCTCATTAAAAAGGCAAGGGTCCAAATATACCAAAGGGAATTCTCGTCATGACATTAATCATATTCAATTAGCAAAAACAGATCTGCAATACTACTCCAGTTTCAAGGAGGCCACCACATCTTCCATTGCAGATTCAAATATTAATACTCACGCTAAAACTAGAATCAGTTTACTCTAGAACAGCTGCATAGTATTCTTGAAATCATTCAACAACAAAAGTAACCTCGTTTTGACTCATTTAATTTGAACATCCAACAAATATTAACTCATGTTTTTCATTAGATAATCGAAGGGCCAATTGGATTCTAGATAGTGGAGTGACATACTACATCACCCATTCTTCTTCCCTTCTTCATAATCCACAGTACCTGCCCATTCACACACAGTTTCACCTATCAGATGGGTCTTGTACTTATATTGAATAGATATGTTATGTGCTTAACGGGTTTGGTTTAGGATCCGGATGACATCCGATAACCTGTCGTCGGGAAATTAGGGTTACTCCTAGAAATACCCCTGTTGGGGGCAATGTGGAGGTTGGTTCCAAACTTGACGGTCACACGGGATGCTTCGAGCGCACTAACATTCTCGAAGCCTTGGTTGGTGTTGCTCTATCCCCCTCTCCCGTGCACTTCTCCCCGCTGCTATCGGTCTCTGCAAGATTCTACTAACGCTCAGGAAACGATTCTTCTATCGAGGTGATCGGGATCGGGAAGAAGATCGCAATGGTGATAGGCCCATGCTGCTCAAATTCGCCGCTCTTGATTTCGTTCCTGGACGGTCGCCGATCGCGAAGGAGGAAATAGTGCTTCGTCGAAATCACCTTCCTCCTACCACTGCCAACCGAGTTTTCCCAAGCCGTCGTCGTTCTGCAGAAACGTGGATACTATTCCACGTAGAACTCGCCACCAGCAAGCAGACAAAGTTTGGAGCTTCTCCGTTGAGTTGTGACTCAACGCCACCGAGGTAATTTTTGCCTAGTTTCGTTAACTTCTTGATTCAACCGTCATGGCTCGATCCGCATCTCTTTGGGTTTTCTTGATGTTTTACTTTTCCGCTGCGGGCACAAGTGTTGTGCCAACCCTATAGAGAAACCCAACAGTGGTATCAAAGCCAGGTTTCGGCCATGACTGTTGTTTTGGAAGTTGTCTTATTCCAATGCGTGTAAACCTAGAAATTTAGAAGTGTTCTAAATGTCTAGATTTAGTCTTGGCACTTCGCCAAGAACGATTGGAATTTCGGTGGAATTTCTAAGTGTTAGAAATTGTTGTCTCCTTTGCAGTAACCATCCCTCGAGTATGTTTTGGATTTTGAATCCAACATAGAGAGATGAGCTTGTCTACTGCTTAAGTTGAGCTGTCTTTGCCTTTGTCCAATGCATGTAAATCTGAGGATTTGGAAATTTCCGGATGTTCAGATTTAGCCCTTCCTTCTATCAAATGTTGATGGTGTCAGGATGTGCACATAAGGGATGCATGTGGTTTTAGAAGAATTGTTTTTCTTTGGATGTGCACATTGATCAAATGTTGATCATGGTTAATCGTTAACCTAAAATTGAAATCCCTTCTTTTAATATTAAGTGTTCGGATGCCTTCCGATGGATGACACTCTTCCTGCCTCGATCGATGAAATGTGGGCTTGCCAAAGCAAGGTGCATTAATCTATCTTGGTAAGGGTGCGAGCGGATAATTGTGATATCCCACTGTTGACATCGGGTCCAGCTTAACTAGGTGACCTCAAAGGTTGAGTGCCTAGAGGCATAGGGTTGGCATGCATCATATGATGGATGCGAATAAGGAGTTATTCACCAACCATACAAGAATTGCATGAGGATGCAATTGGCAAGCGTTGCCTACCTAAATAACCACATCATGAGAGGAACGCCAAAGCGGACTCATTGTGTTGGTGAAATACGGATCTTGTCCACTAAGAGAGTAGCTCGCATGAACTCTCCGAATTGTTAGTGAGGGCTATCATTTCGAATAAAATAGTGGGAGTATTTTAATTGAAGTCCTAATAGAATAAATTGCAATTGAAATGTAGGTACTGATTTTATTCTGCATAAATTCTTGTAGAATTTCATGGCAAGCGTTTCACACTCCACGCTGTCTCTGAGAGCCATCCTTGAGAAGGATAAGCTCAGCGGGACAAACTATATGGACTGGTATAGGAACCTGAGAATTGTTCTCAGGCAAGAGCGAAAGCTCTATGTCTTGGAAGAAGAAGCCCCCGAGGTGCCGACCGGGAACTCTTCCCGTGCTGAGAAGGATACTTATAAGAAGTATACTGATGATGCTTTGGATGTCGAGTGCCTTATGCTTGCCACCATGAACTCTGAGCTTCAGAAGCAACATGAGAACATGGGGTGCAAAGAGATTGACGAGCACCTCAAGAAAATGTTTCAAGGGCAGGCTCGTCAAGAGAGGTTCGACATCACTAAAGCGTTGTTTCAGTGCAAGATGGGAGTTCGAGACTCAGTAGGGACTCACGTACTCAAGATGATTGGGTATATAGAGAACCTTGAAAGGCTGGGTTTTCCTCTTGGTCAAGAGTTGGCCACGGATCTGATCCTGCAATCGTTGCCGGACAGTTATGAGCAGTTTGTCTTGAACTACAATATGAACGAGATAGACAAGACACTGCCCGAACTCCTAGGCATGTTGAGAACTGCCGAGATCAACATGAAGAAGGCCAAGCCTGCCAGCCCCATACTGATGGTGCATAAGGGCAAGGGCAAAGCCAAGGGCTCCAAGAAGACGAAGGTAGGACCTAAGTCATATCTTGAGCCCAAGTCTTCAGCACTGATGAAAAAGAAAAGCACGGTGAAGGATGGGAAATGCCACCACTGTGGCAAGGCTGGTCATTGGCGGAGGAACTGTCCTTCGTATATTGAGGGTCTGCAGAAATTGAGGGGAGGTATGACTTCCGCTTCTAATGTTTACGTTATAGAGATAAACCTTTCTGCTCCTTCATCTTGGGTATTGGATACCGGATGTGGTTCTCACATTTGTACAAATGTGCAGGAACTGGGAAGGAGAAGATTGCTGAGTAAAGGGGAGGTGGACCTCCGCGTCGGCAATGGAGCAAGAGTTGCTGCTGTAGCCGTAGGAGTTTACCGTCTTTCTTTGCCTAGTGGGCTTGTAATAGAATTAGATAACTGTTATTTTGTTCCGGCAATAACTAGAAACATTATATCTATTTCATGTTTGGACATGATTGGATTTTCTTTTATAATTAAGAACAATTGTTGTTCTATATTTAAGAATGATGTTTGTTATGCTGTAGCCCAATTGTTTAATGGTCTTTACGTTTTGAACTTGGACCATCTGATCTATAATGTAGAAAATAATAAAAGACTAAGAACAAATGACTCGAACCCTACGTTTCTCTGGCATTGTCGTTTGGGCCATATCAACGAGAAGCGCATATCCAAGCTCCATAGAGATGGACTTTTGGACTCATTTGATTATGAATCATTTGAGCGATGCGAATCTTGTTTGTTAGGCAAGATGACTAAAGCTCCTTTCATTGGTTATACTGAGAGGGCTGAGGATCTCTTGGGTGTTATACATAGTGATGTATGCGGACCCATGAGTTCCATGGCTAGAGGAGGGTATTTCTACTTTGTTACATTTACTGATGATTTCAGTAGATACGGATATGTGTATCTTATGAAGTGCAAATCCGAGACCTTTGAAAAGTTCAAAGAGTTCAAGAATGAAGTAGAAAACCAGTTGGGTAAAAGGGTTAAAGCACTCCGATCTGATCGAGGTGGCGAATACCTGAGTCATGAGTTCCGTGATCATCTGAAAGAGTGTGGTATTGTATCACAGCTCACTCCACCTAGAACACCACAACATAATGGTGTGTCTGAGAGGAGAAATCGTACTCTGTTAGACATGGTACGTTCGATGATGAGTCTTGCAGACTTGCCTGTTTCCTTTTGGGTTTTGCTTTAGAGACTGCTGCAATGACATTGAATCGCGCTCCAACGAAAACGGTTCTGAAGACACCATATGAGATATGGACTGGGAAGCGTCCTAGTATGTCGTTCATTAAAATTTGGGGCTGTGAGGCATACGTAAGACGTCAAATGCCTGACAAGCTGGAACCCAAATCAGATAAATGTTATCTGGTGGGATATCCTAAGGAAACGAAAGGGTATTACTTTTACCTACCGTCTGAGGGCAAAGTGTTTGTCGCAAGGACTGGTGTCTTCTTGGAGAAAGAGTTCTTATCAAGAAAGACTGAAAAGGTAGAGCTTGAAGAAGTTCAAGAACCACATGTAGTGAATGAACCGGAATTGGATTCTGAGATAGGACTACAAGATGTTGTAGCTGGAGAACCTGCTCAGGGAACACAAGTCCTATGTAGATCTGGTAGACCGAGGTTTGAGCCTGAGAGATATGGATTTCTCGTGTCTCAAATAGGTAATGTGTTGCTTATGGATCATGATGATGAACCAGCAACCTACCAAGAGGCTATGAATGGACCGGACTCCGACAAATGGCTTGAGGCTATGAAATCCGAAATGGACTCCATGTATGCAAACCAAGTTTGGAACTTGGTGGAACCACCTGAAGGGGTACGACCCATAGGGTGCAAGTGGGTCTTCAAGAAGAAGACCGACATGGATGGGAATGTACAGACATTCAAAGGCGACTGGACTGGGGCTAAAGGTTTCAAGCAAATTCATGGTATTGACTATGATGAAACTTTTTCCCTGTTGCCATGGTAAAGTCCATTAGGATATTGCTTGTATTGCTGCGTATTATGACTACGAGATCTGGCAGATGGATGTCAAAACGGCTTTCCTTAATGGAAACCTCCTTGAGGAAGTGTATATGACACAACCCGAGGGTTTTGTATCCCCAGATGAAGCCACTAAAATATGCAAGCTGAATAAGTCCATTTATGGACTGAAACAGGCCTCTCGAAGTTGGAATCTTCGTTTTGATGAGAAGATCAAAGAGTTTGGTTTCATCAAGAATGAAGATGAGCCTTGTGTTTACAAGCGAATCAGTGGGAGCATTGTTGTCTTCCTGATATTGTATGTAGATGACATACTGTTGATTGGGAATGACATTCCTACCCTGAAAGTTGTTAAGAACAACCTAGGGAACTGCTTTTCAATGAAGGATTTGGGCGAAGCGACTTATATACTTGGTATTAAGATCTATAGAGATAGATCGAAGAAGTTGCTGGGTTTGACCCAGAGTACGTACATCGAAAAGGTGTTGAAGCGGTTCAACATGCTTGAGTCCAAGAAAGGATTTTTGCCCATGTCTCATGGTGTGAATCTCTCTAAGGACCAGTGTCCAAAGTCTTGTGAAGATAAGGACCGCATGAAGTTGATTCCATATGCTTCGGCAATTGGATCAATCATGTACGCGATGTTATGTACTCGACCCGATGTTTCCTTTGCTTTGAGCATGACTAGCAGGTATCAGTCAGACCCGGTGAATGTCACTGGATTGCAGTCAAGAATATCCTGAAGTACTTGAGAAGGACTAAGGACGTGTTCTTGGTGTATGGTGGAGAGGAAGAGCTCGTTGTAAGTGGTTACACGGATGCTAGCTTCCAAACTGATAGAGACGACTCCAAGTCTCAGTCAGGTTTTGTGTTTTGCCTGAATGGAGGAGCTGTGAGCTGGAAGAGTTCCAAGCAAGAGACAGTTGCTGATTCTACAACAGAGGCCGAGTATATCGCAGCAGCTAATGCAGCGAAGGAGGCTGCATGGATTAGGAAATTCATCGGCGAGCTTGATGTAGTTCCTAGCATTGTTGGTCCCGTAGTTCTCTACTGTGATAACAATGGTGCAATTGCACAATCTAAGGAACCTAGATCCCATCAGCGCTCCAAGCACATACTCGGCGGTTTCATCTTATTCGTGAGATTGTCGAACGAGGAGATGTAAACATTTGCAGAGTGCCGACTGAGGAAAATATTGCGGATCCGCTGACAAAGCCTCTCGCGCAGAGAAAGCATGATGGTCATACTAGATCGATGGGTATACGATACCTAAATGATCAACTCTAGCGAGAATCTTGTGGATTGCATGTTATCTTGTATTTTGTTGGCTGTTTGTTCATATGATGAACTGTGTACCTAGTTTTTCTTTTATAATTAATGGCAAATTCTTTTATTATGAGTTTTTCTATATATGATAGTTAAATGTTAGCATAATAGATACCCTTAGAATGTTTGCTTCCATGGGACATCAAGTACGTGACTGAATGTGAGAGCCCATGATTTATTTGAAGCTTCATTCTTAAAGGTCCCTGGTCGAGTATCATCATAGAAACTAAGGGTGATGATGATACATGAAGGCTAGCACGTGTGTTGACTGATGACTGGTTCTCACAGGTCATGATATTGTGATATCAAGTCATCACGTGGGTACTTGTTAGTGAACAAGTTGTACTGGACAGACCCAACCTGAGACTACTCTGTGGATTGTCATCCAATAGTGTCACGAGTAGGTCTCAATTGACAATGGTGTTGTGGTCCTTTGACCTGAAGTCACAGCATTCATCAAGTGAGGAAGAGCGTGCTTTGATGCCATCTAAAGTCTTCCTTGAGAAAGGTTGATGATAAGGGTGGTCGTTGGGCATGTTACGAATCATTTGGGTGTTTGTGTGTGAGCAGATATGGATTTGTCTTCCTGTATGACAGGAGTTGCATCCATGGGCCCCTTGATGGAACTGGACTGAGAAATGCATGGCCATGCTTGGTTGAGTCAATATGTGATATTGGACTCACCATTCTCTAGAAGTCCGTCCTGGATCAAGAAAACTTGGATTGAGCTATTACGAGGGTGACACGGTCCATGCCTCTAGTTCTTTCCGGATGTAAGGGACAAAGGGACAAAGACAACGCTGATACATTGGTCATAAAGGCTTATGAGTTATTAACTCTTATTGCTTGGGGAGCAATGATGCATTGCTAGATGCCGCTCATTGTTTGTGAGGTTTTTGGTTTGATACTTTCGAGATCAAGTGGGAGTCTGTTGGAGTTACCATGATGATCTGGAAGTGGTCAAACATCTAATCTCACTGCCAACGCAATATGAGCCTGCAGGGTCGCACATAAGAGATGTGGAGAAGTTGGATGACTGACTGTGTTGGTAAAGGTTATCAATCACCGACCTGAATAGGGTTATGGGCAAAGTGTTGCCTTATAGGATCATCGGGTTGGGCAAAGGTTGCCTTGAAGGGCTGGTTAGGTTTGTCGTCCGAGGGTCGATGAGAATAGTCGAGAATCATCTTCTGATTCCCGCCGATCGACGAGAATCACCTTGCTGATTCTCGCCGATCGACGAGAATCGTCGAGAATCAATTGTTGATTCTCGACGATCGACTACCTTGGCTATTGTCGTCGACCGCGGCTCGACGATCGTCGAGTATCATTATGTGTCGTCGAGCGTGACTCGACGATCGGCGAGAATCGTCGAGTATTGTACTCTGATTCTCGCCGATCCAATGTGATACTCGCCGAATGATTCTCACCGAACCTGCTCAGTGATTCTCGCCGATTGTCGCCGATTCTCACCGATTCATTCTCGCCGATTCTGAACCCTAGTTCTGGGTGGTCTGCGGATAGCGATTTTCCTGAGTTTATTTATACTTTAAGTATAAATATAACACTTAGGGTTTCGGGAATATGTGCGATCTATCCCCTCTGTGCGAATCGAACCCGACGGAAGGAGTTCCGCGTTCGCTCCGCCGATCCCGATCCCGCCGCCGGAAGAGTTCCGCCGCCGTGTTTGCTCCCTTGACCACCTTTTCTCCGGCGATCGTCGCTGGCGCTGCAATCCCTGGCGCGGACCTAGCAGTCCGTGGGAAAGCAAAGGTGCGGTCTTCTCCTTCCCGATCTTCCGTGCGACGGAAAGCTCGGCGTTCTCCCGCTCGTGTGGACTTCTGCAGAAACGTGGATACTATTCCACGTAGAACTCGCCACCAGCAAGCAGACAAAGTTTGGAGCTTCTCCGTTGAGTTGTGACTCAACGCCACCGAGGTAATTTTTGCCTAGTTTCGTTAACTTCTTGATTCAACCGTCATGGCTCGATCCGCATCTCTTTGGGTTTTCTTGATGTTTTACTTTTCTGCTGCGGGCACAAGTGTTGTGCCAACCCTATAGAGAAACCCAACATCGACACCCAGAGGGAAAGTGTCGACACTTAAGAAAACTTGTGTCGACACCCAGACAAGCAGTGTCGACACTTGGAGTCATTGTGTCGACACCTGGGATGCAGAGTCGACACCAGACAGAAAGTGTCGACACAAGGAGCTGTGTCGACACTCAATGAAGAAAAGTGCAGACAGAAAGTGTCGACACTTAACAGCAGTGTCGACACCCAGTGAAGCTGTGTCTACACCAGAAAGTGTCGACACTTGGAGCTGTGTCGACACTCAGCAAAAGTCAGCAGAGACTAAGTATAAGTGTCGACACTCAGAACAATGTGTCGACACTCAATAGAAGAGTCAACACATGAAGTAAGTGTCGACACCTAGAACAATGTGTCGACACTCAGCTGAAGACTCTACACTTGAAGAAAGTGTCGACACATGGAGCTGTGTCGACACTTAGCAAAGAACAGCAAGATCAACAAAATATTCTAAGTACAAGTGTCGACACTAAGGGAATGTGTCGACACTCAGCTGAAGTCTCAACAGAAGAATCAAGTGTCGACACAAGGAGCTGTGTCGACACTCAGCAAGTATCAACATAAAAGACTATGTGTCGACACCAAGAAGCAGTGTCGACACTTAACAGATTCAACACAAGAAGTTGTGTCGACACAAAAGAGATGTGTCGACACTTAGAAGAATTCAGCAAAAGTTACAGAAGATCAAGTACTTGTGTCGACACTCAATTTCAGTATCGACACATGAAGAAGAATCTGTGTCGAGACATAGTATCTACAACACAAGGAGTTGTGTCGACACCTTGCAGACTTGTGTCAACACTTACACAACTTGTGTCGACACTTGGTCTATAAGTGTCGACACTTAAAGACAGAAAGTCTCGACACTTTCAGACAGTTAGAAAACTTTCAAGAATTGACTGGATGACTTGACAGCTGCCGTTCCAGCCGGTCTACAGCACCTGTCAAAGATGTCAGAATTCAGTTATGGACCGGACCAGCCGGTTATCATGAAGAAGGCCTATAAATAGGCTCATACAGTCTACAGAAACTGTTGTTGTTAAGGTTGTTCAGATTGTTGTTGAACAAGTTATTAAAGTGGTACACAGAGTTATTGATCAAGTATCAAATCAAGAAGATCTAGCTGTCCAAGTGCAGATCTAAGAAGTTGGAGAGAGAGGGCTCCATCCAAGAAATCAGCCATTGGAACTAGGCTGAGAAGAAGGATTCAGATTCATTCTGGATCTTAAGAAGCAGAGGTCAAGGATCAACTGCAGAAGGAATCAGTCTTATTCAGTTTACTTTCAAGAAGCTTTGAAGAAAGAAAGTAAGTCAGATTGAATCCAGCTGAGTTCTTCCAAGAACTCATCAAGAAACTCTCAACTCCCCTCTCTTGTTTCTGAGTTGTTGAGTTATTATTTCTATAAACATTTTTATCTTGTAGGATCCTTTGAATCTGAGTGAATTGTAAGCCTGTAATTATAAAGGCTGAGGGTAGGGCTTGAGAGCCTGAGTGTAGGAGATTGAAATCTCTGAGTGTAGGCCTTTTGTGGCTGAGTATAGGCCTTATTGGCTGAGTGTAGGCCTTTGTGGCTGAGTGTAGGCTTTGGGATAAAGCTGAGTTGTAAGGCCTTGGGCCTGAGGTGTAGGAACCAGTTTGGTTCTGAGACAGTGGTGAAGTTTGGCCGAATCTAGTACACTGCTAGATAGGCGAAGGGGGAAAGTGGATGTACCCAAAGCTTGGGGAACCACTATAAAACACTGTGTCTGTTGTGCTGTGATTGTGTTTTGCTGTGTGATTGCTGTGATAAAGTAGAGTAGATTCTGTGATATAACGGTTTGCTGCCATTAAAGTTTAAAAAGGATTAGGTCACCTATTCACCCCCCCTCTAGGTGTTTAGGTAATATATCTTTCACATATGTAAAGGATAGGCCTAACAGTGTGAATATCCATCTAGGAGTGGGGTGGCCCGACCCACTGTCTCCGTATGCCACGGCGGAGGCTCCTGGGAGTGGTACTAGCTTCCAAATAGGTGGAACTAAAGGTCTGTGTGCATAGAGTTGTGTGCGTGTGTTGCATTTACATGAATCATGACATAACATTTCACTTCACTCATATTTGCATACAACCTGACACCCCAACATATAAATTGGTATTGGACTTTTTATATGATGGGAGTCTTGCAAAAGACCCTTTAACTTATATGTTTGCATGAGAATTCGTATAAGTTAAGGTTGTTTATTTCTTGCTTTACTTTTCATATACTTACTGCTTCGTTTTACTATTTACAATACTATTTTTCTTACTATAGAATTGTTAGCTTGCCTTACTTTTATAGCCCTATAATTGTTACAATATACCTGCTAGAATAAGTCCACCGTCATCTGCTTTGTTCCACTCTGCTTTGTTGTCCTTCGCTTTCATCCTCCTCGCAGGGGGCCTAGGAGTCGCGGGGGTGTGGCAAGGACGATAATGGCTTAGTCTTTATGACTAACGGTCGGTGGACCAAACATTTCAGGGGCTCCGGATGGGAGATACGGACCAGCAGCAGGAGATGCAGCACCAGCGGATCATGGTACACATGGAGGTGGTCCAGTCTAGTACTGGAACAACAGTCTCTGAATCTGTGAGTGATAGTTTTTCTTAGCTTCCGCGAGAGGGTTGTAGTGAGGATTTGTTGTATCAATCATAAGCCCGATTATTTTTCGTACCTTTATTATCATGTGGACTTTGTTGTGACTTTTATCATATGTTTTATGTGATTGTGGACTTTACTACCCTTACGTGTACTTCTCCTACCTGATGATTTTCATTGCTGGCATAATCGGGGTTTTGTAATGACGACCTTCCCGTGTGTCGGTGTCACCGCAAAGAGGAGGTTCTGGGCGTAAGACCCGGTAGCGTAGTAAAAAAAGAGGGCCTTACAAGGCCGGCCCGACAGGCCCGGTTTTATGCCCACCTCTACCTTTGGCCTATTGGGGTGAAGCCGACCTCACGTCAAATCATATTCTTAATAAAGTTCCTCATGCTAAGTTGAAGTAGACACCCTATGAGCTTTGATTTATAAAACCTCCTAGATTTGATAATCTTAAGACCTGTGGTTGTAACGCTTATGTTAGTATACCTGACTCTAGAAGAGCTAAGATCGGACCTAGGACAAACACATGCGTCAATCTAGGATGTGCAGAGGATAGTGCTGCAGACAGGTTTCTAGATCTCTTAACTAATACTGTAATAGAATCTAGAGATGCAGTTTTTTTGAGGATAAGTTCCTTAAAGATAAAAAAACTTACGCTTTCAGGTCTGCCCGCATCTAGTACTATGACTACCGTTGAGTCAGAACTAAGGATCTCTGACACTAAGCCCATAAAAACTAGTGATTTAGCATTTAAAAGGTTATCTAATTGAGAACGAGAGCCTAAGAACTTCGGTACAGACTTTGTGACTTACCAAGTTGAAGCTAATCCTCTACCTATAAGGATTGAGCGATCTAGGGATTCTCTGTATGGAAGAAGCTATAGATTGATGAATGAACTCTCTCATGCAAAACCACACTTGTACCTTGGTTGACTTGCCCAAAGGGGCTAGAACCATTGGAAGTATGTGGGTTCTGAAAAAGAAGCTTAATCCTGATGGGAGTATCATCAAATACAAAGCATGTCTAGCAACAAAAGGCTTCACTCAAGTGAGTGATATAGACTACTTTGATATATACTCACATGTTTGTCACATTATGACAATTAAGATTCTTCTCGCATTATCATCTATTTAAAATTTAGTCATTCATCATTAATGTCAACAAACTGGCATTTTTTAATGAAGATCTGACTGAGGAATCTATATCACCACCTGAACGGTTTGTCAGTAGAAGGTCTAGATAATAAGATCTGTAAGTTGATTAAGTTACTATAAGGATTAAAGCAAGCACTTAAATTATGGCACCAGAAATTTGACACTTATGTTAAAGGCATGAGTTTTAAATATAGCATATCAGATAAATGTATGTACGTAAGAATAAGTTCAGATAAAGTTACAATTATATGCTTGTATGTTGATGACATACTCATTCTGGGCACTGATCAGTTTGAAGTGAAAGCGTAAACGTTGGCTTGACGACACAATTTAGCATACAGACTTATGTGTGGTGAAAATCATCCTAGGAATGGAAGTGAACTTCACTGAAAAGGGTATTACCCTAAGTCAGAGTCACTATGTTAGAAATCTACTTGAGAAGTGAGGTTACATAAATAGCAAGAAGATTGAGACTTCATACGACTACAACAATGGACTGAAACCGAATGAAAGTTCTTTATTAGACAGTTGGATTACTCTAAACTAATAGTGAAGCCTCATGTATGCTACAACATGCACTAGACCTGATATAGCTTTTTACGTCGACATGTTAAGTAGATTACAAGTAACCCTGGAAGGACCATTTGGTGTCTTGGAAAGCTAATGCGATACTTAAAGTATACTGAAAAGTATGTTTTATGTTACAGTGGATATCCTACTATACTTGAGGGATATTCTGACACCTCCTGGTGCTCAGAAATTACTGATAGTAGATCCATTATTGATTTTGTGTTTACACTAGAAGGAACAGTAGTAGCTTGGAAGTCAAAAGACAGACGTGCATTGCACTATCTTTTATGGAAACGGAACTTTATGCCCTCTTTTCAGCTGGAGAAGAATCAAAGTGGATAAGAGATCTGATAATGGACATTCTAATGACGAGTCTGAAAATGCATTCTATTTTGATATATTGTGACAATCAAGTCGCAAAGACCATTGCTACAAATACGTTGTTCAATGAAAAGCGAAAGCAGCTTAGGATGAAACAGACCTGATTTAAATTTTAGAACCATATTCTGCTTCAAATGAGAGGAGCATATTGGTCCAAGATTTTATAGAAAACTCATTGGAAAGCTTATATACCTAATCTTCACTCGACCAGATTTAATGTACTCGGTACATATTTTAAGTCAATTTATGGGCATAGAAGAACTCAAGAGTCATTTTAAGTCAATTTATGGGCACACAAAAACTCATTCAAACAAGGGTCTTTTGTTTCCTTCAAACAACCACTTGCGACTAGAAGAAGCCTTTTGTGTGTGGATTGGGCAGCTTGCCCCATGACACGGCATTCCATTTCTGGCTATTGCATTAAACTTGGAGAATCATTAGTTCCCTAGAAAATGAAAAAAACAGACTATTGTTGTCAAGTCTTCCGCAGAATTGGAGTATCGAGCTATGGCACATACATGTGACATAACATGGTTAATTAATTTGTTGGCCGATTTTAAAATTAGAAATATGACACGTATACCTTTTATTTACAACAATCAATCAATTTTACACATTGCATCTAATTCAGTATGTCATGAAACGGCGAAGCACATTGAACTGGATTGTCATTTTGTTCGTGAGAAATTGGAAGCAAATATTATTTCTACCAGCTATGTTCATACCAAGCAACAACTCACAGATTTGTTTACTAAAGTTGTTGGCAAACCAACCTTGTAAAGCCTACTCAACAAGTTGGGTATTTGCAGCTTGATCCAAATACCAACTTGACGAGGGTGTTGAAATATTTGCTATGTTTTCTTTTTTGTTTTGCAGTGTTTTCCTCCTTCCCTGTTTTCACATGTATACTTCTTTGTTTTCAGTTGGTGGCACGTGCGGCGTGATTTTCTTTCTTGTATAATAGTTGTATTCTCTTATCACCAGACTGTGAATAGCGAAAAAAGATGCACATTTTACATTGCTTCATGGACATTATTTTGTACTAAAAATACCATTATTTTTATCAAGCAGCACCATGAACTAGAATAAAATAGCAAAACGCATACTTCAAACCATGAACTCCTGTACACATAAAGAAACAATCCAAGTTGAGTTATTTCACCATTTTCTTCACCTGCTTCGCACGATCCCCATTACTCTTTTTTGACGACGAGGAACTCTTACTTGATCCATCATAGGGCATCTGAAACCCAATGTTTTCAACAGCTCCCACAGTCTTGAAAAGCCTCTTCTTTAGATCCACAACTAAATTCTTGTTGAGCAAATGGCTCCTTATGTCGACCATCGAGCGATTTCTTAACAGCCTCCGGCCATCCACCGGCCTCTTTTCAGAGCAATTAGAAGGCGGCGGCGTGAAATCCGGCAATGGCTGCAATAGAGTACATTGACTCTGCAGGTTAGAAGCAGGCAGGCTGTGAATGTCATGGATCTCCGTCACATCGTGTCTCCTTGATTTGATACAAGTTTTGGCTGATAGTTTTCTGTCGTTTATGCTTAATTCAGAATCATGCTCATTGCCCGAGCTGTAGCTTATGGCAGAGTACCCCTCTGAATGGACCGAGTTTGAATCATCATCTGTCAATTTGAAATTTTAACGGTCAAATTTTAAATGTAACATTTATTTGAACAGAAGGGTAGTATGGATTGTGCTCTTACCGCGAAGCCACTCTGCAACTTGGTAATGATCATGATCGACATAAGAGTTTCTACGATCAAACGCAGAAACCTGAGAAGAGGATGGCGACGAGAGATAATCAATAGAGTGGTCGTATTCTTCGACGTCTTCTCCGAAGTCATACTCATAGTGATGGCCGGATTCATTAGCTCTGTTCTCCTTCCACTCCGGCACCAAGTACAAGATTTCTCTAGTGATCATGCTCGCAATCTCCGCCGGCTCTCTGTCACTGATCTCTAGCTCTTTCACCATCTCAATTGCGACTTCGATTGGAGTGTCGCTGATGATATCGAAGGGGAAGTGTATGTTCCTCACTTGCCTGGAAAATTATAGAAACATGTCCATCTTTGCTTGATTTTGAGCTTTTGGAATATAGAAGTTTAAATGCTAGCCCTTGAGGTTAAGTTATGAACTTATTGCATAGGAATATTTGTTAAAGCAAAGGGAGTAAACATCTGGTTTTACTAAGATACAACAACACTCAAAGCCTTTATCCCACTATATTGTGGTCGGTTATATGGATCCTTTGTCGCCACTGTGCCCTATCTTGTGTCATAATCTCACTAATGTCTAAGTACATCATGTTTTTCCTTATAGTTTCATTCCAAGTCTTTATCGGTCTACCCCTCCCTCGTTTAACATGCCTAGTGACTAGACTCACGCAACGTCAAACAGGTGCCTCTAATGGTCTCCTTTGTACATGTCCAAACCATCTTAGTCGAGCTTCTCGCATCTTCTCTGCAATTGGTGCTACTCCTGTCTTATCCCTGATACATTCAACTAAGCATTCTCATCTCCGCAACTCCCAATTTTTGCTCATGTACACAATTCACTGCCCAACACTCAGAACCACAGAGCATCGCTAGTCTAAACGCGGTACGGTAGAACTTGCCCTTAAGTTTTAATGGTACTTTACGATCACACAAGATTCCTGACGTGCCTCTCCAAGATATTGGTTTTACTAAGATGTGAAAAAAATTGAGTGTAAAAATATCATGTGATGATTCATGACTAATGGGCTTAACTTTTGGATTGAATATGCGCTTAGTCGACACTCAGTCCATATAATCAACCACCTAGTATCTTTTATTATAATAACACGGTTGACAAAAAGGAGATTTACAATGAAAAATGTTAAATATGCTCTCAGCATTCTAGGTGGAAGTAATAAGCTGTAAATTAGAGCTTAAGGCAGCGTTTTGACGCGGCTTATTGTGACTTATTTGCTCCGGTGTGGTTGGACAAAAATGTCATTGTCATACCAAAATCTTATTTCTCAAATAGTTTTTTTTTGTAACATTTGTGATATTAAACATACATTCTATGACAATGACGTTTTTGTCCAACCTCACCAGAGCAAATAAGGTGTGATAAGCCGTGCCAAACGCAGCCTAAGGGTCCGTTTGGCGTGACAATTTTTCTTTGGTGAGGTTGGACAAAAACACTGTCATAATAAATTGTATGTTTTCCATGACCATGGTTATGACCGCCCTAAGAAAAAAACTAGTTTTAAGCATAAAATGGACGGAGTTCTTTAGAGGCGGTGAGGCGTTCACGAACGGTTCATAACCACAGTGCTCAAGACCGTCACCGCCCTGCCTAATGAAGCCTAAGATTTGAATAGCCGTTCATAATTTAGTCGCTTAATAAGAGTTAAAGAAACAAACAAGATTGTAATGCTAGCAAGGTCACCCAACCATAAACTTAGATAACAGCAAAATAATAATAATGAAATTAAATGCTATTCCAAATTAATCTTATATATGTGGGTCAATCATCATGCACCACCATCTTTTAGGGCACCGTTTGGCACAGTGGTGGTGGTCGTAAACGCATGAGTTAAATCGTCATTCGTTAAGGATCACCTACCAAACATCATCCGCTAGAACATAAAAGTGGATGAAGTTCCTTAGGTCAGCGTTAACGAATGACAATTTAACTCGCCATGTTCATGACCGCCGCCACCGTGCCAAACGGAGCCTAGGTGTGATCATGTGCGATTGCTAACTCCCCGACCCCAAAAAGGATTGGACGAGAAAAGTCACCAAAAAACTTCGACGTGTAGATAAAATGTCGCTACTTCATTTACCGCCACAGTTTCGCTCAAACGTCCCAACTATAATAAACATGATATCTGTCTAGTTATTTTTACTAAATACTATGTTGAGTTACTCCCTCAAGATCTTCAATTTAGGCTATGTTTGGGGGGACTTATATTCACAGGTCAAGCAGTTACTAAGGTCCGGTTCATGGGTCGTAACCGCTTGACCTGTGAAAATAAGTCCCCTCAAACGGAGCATTAACGTTACACACTTACAAACTTGTGTCATTTAATTTGACTCGGCTTGAGTGTGTTGTTGTTTGTATGTTTTTAATATCAACATTAACCAAATGAAACACGTGTGCACCACACGTGCACACACTCTAATGAGCAAAAAAGGTGGTTACCATTTTTGTCAGCTATCTGAACTGTGAGGTAAATGGCATCATCCTCTGGATTCACATTCCCAGTGATGGTCATATCGGTTTGTTGGTCGTCACCGCCGGCAATCATTTCTCGGCCTTCTTCATTGCAATGAGTCTTGGCCAAACTCTTACTCTTCATGGAGGAAGGAACTCTTGGTCTCGCGGTATCATGGTCTTGGGCTTCACCAAGTTGGAGGAAAGGATCAGAAAGAAGCTCTTTCGCTGACGGCCTTTTTAAGGCCTTCTCCAAACATCGGCTGACGAATCGTCGGGCCTCCTGATCATGTAACCTATAGAAAGCATCTGGAAGCTTCCCCTATCAAAAAGTAGACAAACTTTCAATGTTCTTGAAACACTAGTGATATGCACACAATCATATATCACAAACGTTCAAAAATAAAAGTAAAAGGAAATATATTAATGAAAGTGAGATTATAAATTAATTATATATGAGAAAGAATGAGAAAAATGAGAAGCTGAAATATTATATTAAAGAGAGTGAAAATTATTTTTATAAACTTTATTAGCTTCTAGTATGTTTAATTAAAAATAATGTTAATATCTTTCTGAACATCTTTAATTAGTAAATACTAATTCGACAATAAATTGACTAATTAAGTAATTAGGTGTATCAACTATCTCATCATGTTATCTATAATATTGTTATTTGCAATCAACATATAGGTTGTTGTTTTAGTAGCGTTAGCTAGCACTTTGGCATGAACTTCTGAGGTATTAACTTGTTATTTTGTAGGTAATTCATTCTTTGAACCAAGTAACACACAACAAAAAAATTACTTTGATTATTAATGTTAATCAATTAGACTAAAGTGATCTTAAAGTGTTTGTACCCTACCTAAAAGGATATATTTTAACATCTACTTGTTGTGGTCACCCTATTTTTGAATAGTATGCCTTCTTTTAAATTTTTGTCTTAACCGCTGATCAAGTTATCTAACGGCTATTCATAGTGGCACTCCATCAAATTAGGAAGGCTCAAAGAAATTCGAGTTAAAATTTACTAATGAGGAGATTATGTATGTATCTTTACCATTAATAAAGGAAGTTGGGGTCACACCATTGAAGAACTCACGGTTGTCTGATCGAGATTATCATGATCAATTGCACGGACTGAAATTTCTCACAAAGAAATATACCTCACATATGTTATGACCATATAACGCTCAACAACACCTTAGCCTTTATCCCACTATAGTGTGGTCGGCTATATGGATCCTTTGTCGTCATTGTGCCTTATATTTTGTCATAATCTCACTAATGTCTAAGTACATCATGTCTTTTTTTATGTTATGACCATACTTCAAAAAAAAATCTCACCAACCCTTCAAACCCTGATCCCCTCCTCACCCATACCTCTTTCTCAGTTCTCACCATTTATGCAAGTGTCGTTCGTCTTTCGTCAATAGGCATTGTTGAAGGTGACTGCAACAGTTTAATGGATGCCTGCTGACGAAGCCTTGGCAAGGGCCATTGGGAGGCGACTGCGGATGGGAAGGAGGACTTCACATTTCTAAGCGGGTTTGCGTAGCTCCGATTTCAGTTTGTGCCCAGTGAGAGAAACCGGGTGGCAGACTTCTGTGCCTGCTATGCTATGACGTCTTTCTTCTTTTGTCCAATGGTGGTGGACATGTCATCGGAGTTTATTGAGTTAGTTGTTGCAAACATTGCTGCTACTTTGTATTTTTTTTACATTTTTACTCTTTTCTTATTTTCTAATGCAAATGCAATATTTCAAAAAAGGCATTGTCTCACGGTCTCCTCACTTGCCTTTTACGCATGCACTCGTCCCGTACTCGCGCAAGTGCTAATAGCCGGGTATAAAATGAGTGTCCCAAAAGGATCCATCATTCAAGATTTTAGTGGGATAATGCTCATTTCCTAAGGCACCCAACACTAGACTTCAAAGAGCATTCATCATTGTGCGACATCTTAGTCTACGTCATCATCCTCCTTGCATAGGCTCATGTTATCATCATTTAGGGCTTCTTCTTTGTGCCACCCCTCAGCCGCACTATAAGCCCTCCATTACTATCCATGTTCTTCCACTTCCTAATTCCTTTTTCTTGTTTAGTCTTCCATTTTAGTTTTCCTTGTTTTGATTACTCATCCCTCGCTCTTTTTTTAACTAGCAATTACATTTATCTGTGAATTCCAGGATTTTACCTGAATAATATTGTTTAATAGGCATGAGCTTGTGTTTCAGATGGCCGGCTTACCTTAATGACATTCTCCCACATATGGCTTATGCATAATGAGAAATTAATACTTTTCATACTCTTAAAAACTAAGACTGCTTCATTGTCAACAGAAGTGTTAAACAACGTGTGCAATATAAGGCTCTGCTGGTACTGCATTTTAAGTTCATCTTCATTGTGGGAAAAATGACTCTGCTAAAAGAAACTATTTGATAGCCCTCTTATTTTCATTGCAACAACTCAAAAATGTCATTTTAGCTTATTTTGAACCGTAGTCACCTCCCTCATTTCTCATAGCTTTATTGGCACTCCTCTCGCTCTCACCGCTCTCATTCTCACCGCCAAAACAAAACCGACCGTAAATTAAGCATTAATATGGGACAGAAAGCATTTACTAACACTAAAAAGGTGATTATATCATTTTCTAACATTGGGGCTTGGAAATATTTTTTTTACATTATCCAATGTAGAGCATGCAACTATATTTTTATTTTTATTTAATTACTTTTTATGCAAAAGGATCTTATATATGATTGTTAAAAGGGTTTTTACGCATATATAGTGGTGGTGCAACTCAAATCGGTTCGGTTTCACCCAAAACCAAAAATCAACCAATATAGATTCACTTCCAAATTTATGGAACCCGAACCGGCCCACGGTCCTAAAGTATAGAACCGCATCCGATCCGTTCACTTTGGTTCGGTTCTTGATTCTAACCCATATCTTAAAATAATAAAAAAAATGACTCTTCGAACTTGCGGAATTCGTCGAGTGATCTTGGGAGTACTTGAGAGATCACTGTGAACTGTTGTCCAGAATGGCTAAGTTAAAGCATCCTAGTCCTCTCGTATATACTCGACGAATTCGTCGAGTACTCACGTAAGTACTCGTGAAATTCGTTGAGTACTCTCGAGAGTTCATGTAAATTGCTTTAAGGTTCCATAGTTCATGAGAAAGTTTAAAGAATTCATCATATACTCAAAGAATTCGTCGAGTGCTCTCGAGTTCTTATGTAATTCGTCGGAAGGTCGTGTGAAGTCTAAATACCTCAATCAAGCTCTTTCTCAAGAAGTTTCGATGGGTTCGTCGAGTGGTCTCGAGAGTTTACGTAAGGTCTCAACGAATTATTTCAGTTTAGACTTAAACAGTTTTTGTTTTCGTTTTTTTAAGGCTTTCCAGATTTATGTCTTCCGTCATGCACAGTGCACGTGGACGGTAAAACTGAGTTCGGAATCTAGCTGCTGGTGAGGAATCGTCTATAAATAGTAAAGGGTATTTTTTTCAGAAGCCCTAATTGCTAATCGTGAATCAAATTTCAAATCCCTCATCACCAACGCCGACAGAACTTCCGGATTCGTGATCCCTCCTACAAGGAAAGACTCGATCGATCACGTGATTTCAGATTCAAATACTTTCAGAGATCCATCGATTCTCAAGATCAGATTGTTCTTCACAAGTTTCAGATCCTTCTTACTCAAGATTTCAAATAAAGCTTTCACGCTTCAGATCTGAGAGAGAAGATTGTTTTTAATCCATTTTTTTTCTTATTACTTTGTAGGAAGTTTTTTCTTCCGAGTATTTGTAGATTCTTGTTGAAGGATCGAGTGTAGGGGAAGTTGTTCTCCGAGATTGTAGGAGTTGCATACTCCGAGTGTAAGATTTTTATAATCTGAGTTTTGGTGAATTAGCCGAGTTGTTCTCCGAGTTTTGGTGAATTAGGCGAGGCGGGAAAATGGACATAACCCATTTTCGGGAAACTGCTATAAATCCTTGTGTCCATGTTGTGTTGTGATCTCTTGTTTTGTGTGTTTTATTTTGTTAAATCTTAAATTCAGCTAAAAAATGCAAGATTCACCTATTCACCCCCCCCCCCCCCTAGGTTATTGAGGTCAACAACTGTATACTTTCAATTGGTATCAGAGAGAGGTTGTTCGGTAAAAGGTTAACACCTTGAGCATATCCTGATCTAGTTGTCAAAAGAGACAAGCATGTTTGGAATGGACAAAAGCAAGGATTTGACCTAGATGAAGTTGTCGGTGTGCTCCAAGGAAAATTTCCCTATGTGGAAGGAAAGAGTAAAATTTTTCATGGAAGCTTTTGATCCCAGAATCTTCACAATTGTTGAAGAAGGGTCGTATGTTCGTATGACTCTGTCAACAATTGATCCTAATCTGATGGTTCCCAAACATATGGACTTGAATAAATATGAGATTGGTCTCGTCGCTCTGGATAAGAAGACAAAAAACATCAGTGCTAGTGTGGTGGATGATTCGATGCTACAAAATTTAATCCACTATAAGTCTGCTAATGAGATGTAGCAATCTCTAATTGTCCTTATGCTAACAATGCAGTCTCTCACATCCGGACAAAGCATATCGAGATGCGATGTCACTTCATCCGGTAGTATATGGAGAACAAGAGCATCAATCTTTGTTATGTCTCAACGGGCAAGCAGATTGTAGATATTTTCACGAAGCCGCTAGATGAATTCAAGTTCACATTCTTCAAAATGGAACTTGGAATGCTCAACATAGAATCATGAAGCCCTGAAGAAATTTGAAGAAATCTGTCCAAGTGAATAAATTCTCTTCAAGTTCGCACCCACGTACTTGTGAAATAAATCGGAAGATCTAAAGTGCTTTCGACGAACCGACAAAGAGTCCTCTCGATGAATTTCACAAGCACTCACATGAGCTTTCGACAAATGTACTTATCTAGATTTTCTTTATTATTGGATATGAAGAATCTTTATCAAATATTCAAAGGTACGCGCCTCCTTGATTTCCTCAAAATAAAATATCTATACAACTGTTTTAAAGGCATTACGAGAGTTCACGCATACCTCTCGAAACCCTTCGTCGAATTGTGCGATCGTCACTTCATTTTTCCGCCGCTAGTTCTTCGTCTCCTGTTGTTTCAACTCCTGTTCTCGAAATGGCTCGAAGAGGAGCGGGTTACCTTCAAGTTGGAGGAGAGCTCGTTAGGTCAGGATTTGCCAGCACTTCAAATGAACTTTGCAACATCATTCTGCTCCTAGAAACCGCCAGATTATCGTTCGTCTTGGAAAAGGAGTGTCGGGTACTGAATAGAGAAATTCTTGAATTTTATAAGTATGCAGAGCTGAAACACGAAGGGTCCTTGATCAAAAGCAGTGTTCAAAATTTTGAGGTTAGAATGAAGCCGAAGTTTCTAAACCAATTTTGCAGATGTCGGAGGTAGAGGAAGAAGACGAACTATTTGATCAAGACTACAATCAAGCCTCATCATTCTGTGATTTAGAGAAGAAATCTACTACAATTCAAAGAAAGCAGATGAACGATGAAGGAAAATTGTTAACAGACATTCTCGGGAAGGTGCTTCTCTGCAAGACCATTTCTCATGACTACGTTTCAAGAGACATGTTCAGGTTGTTGACAATAATTATTTGCATAAAAAGAATAAACTGAGGAATGGTCTTGTTTGACCGAATAAAGGACTGCTTAATAGCACAAAATTTTGGAAGGATTATCAATCTTTACCTAAATCAGTTGGACAAAAATCAATTTGATATGTGAACAGAAATGCAGATTCATCATCTCAAGAAGATAGACTCCTCAATTTTTGCTAGATGGGAAAGGAGAATTCCCAGGTAAGGTGTAGAGAGGGAAGTGGGTGAATGTTTTGGTATGCAGGATAGACCTAACCGTGCATCCATAGAGAAGTATGTGCCTCCACCCCCCATGAAGCAACTGAGAATGTTGGTGCAGTTGCTGAGGGGGAGAACATAGAAGAATTAGCTGAAGAAATTGCTAAAGTACCTGTTGTTATAGAAGAAACCCATGCTGGAGAGGCAGTTCCTTTGGTGGAAAAATTTTCAGTTGAGAATACTGCAGAGCTATCTATGCAAGAGCCATTGGAACTAAATTTGAACTTGCTCTGGTAAAAGGAAAGCAAATTTTTATGGAGCCTGATTGTGTGGTGATAAAATCTGCTTTCATCTCCAAGGGGAGCTGCATCTTACAGTTTTGAGACTAATTCTAACAGTTTTGAAGCTCATAGATTTCAAGGTGAGAGTGTCTCTCCATCAGATAATTCTTTGTTATAGTCTTTAGAAGCCCTGCTAGCCAAGTAGAAGGACCACTTTGATTTTTTTTTCTTGAAACAAGTATTTCGCAAAGTGGGTCATGTCGAAAAGGATTTAAATAATGACCTAACCCAAGTCAGTCATAACATGGAAATTATGAAGACATATTTGACTAAGTGGATGTCCCAAGGTGGTAATGTTGTTGACCATGCCATTCAAGGCATCGGTCATGTGTATGGAAAGGTAGTCCATTTGTCTGATGAGAATGATGTTATGATGCATTCCCATGATTCTAGCATGCATAATATTTATTCTAAGATGGGAGAGTTCAAGGATGAGATTATCCAAACCCTACTTGAAGAAGTTAGAAAGGGGGAGGAAAACTAAAATAGTAAGTTAGAATCATTGAAAGAAGGCGTTCGATATCAGATTCACAGTGTTAATGAATACTATTTTCAAAATACCAAATGGCTACATGATGAGTTTTTAGGGGGAGCTCAACCTCAAATCTCTGGTTCAGAACAACCTTTTGTTGGTTATGCCCCTCCAAATCTGTATGCGCAGTTGTCAGATTCTACTATGGAAGAATCCTCGAGGCCCCGTAAAAAAAGGAGAAGGTATGGGGAAGGACCGTCTGCAAGCAGATAAGAACCAACTTAAACGAAAGATTTTGTTGAAGTTTGGAGTCCTATCTCCAAAGGGATTATTCTTGAAACTTTCGATTTAGTAGATTTGTCAAGTGAGGAACCAAGTCAATATTACAACAAGGAAGAATGTGACAAGCATGAGATTTGCAATGTGAAAAGGAAGCTTCATTTTAGAAATCAAGGAAAATCCAATCCCGGTGCTCCTCCTCCACCACCTAAATTTTATCCCAAGCTCAGTCCCTATTTTGACCGTCAAGCAGAAAAGAGGAAGGGTCAATCATAAGAATTTTATTTCTTCATGATCTATTATGATGAGAATGTCTTCAAATGTCATTAGAAACACTCATATAAATATTATTATTTTGTTGATTTCTATTCTTTTCATTATTTCATTTCAGTTTTTTTGTATATTTTCTTTTTTATGCAATTCAGCTTCGTATATAGGGTTTTGTCTTTTTCAAATAGGGGGAGATTGTTGGGTATTATATCCACAATAGCTTTGATTTGAAGAAGTGTCTCTTGAACTAAGTTGAATTGAGTATATATTTGATGTTGTTTTTAGTTATGTATGATGCATGTCTTAATTGCGAGGTTCAAACCATTGTCAGGTTACAATGGGTCTCCAAACGCAGTTCTACGTAATGTAACTTCTCATTTTGTAGAACATCGTGTTGACTCATGTGTAATCTCTCTAATGGGGAATACTTCATCTCTAAAATCCCAAAGAAAATTGATGTTCAGAATTTCAGAATTTGCCAAGTAATTTTGTCGAGTAGTCTCGTGAGGACTCATGAAATTCGTGGAGAACTCGCATAAGCACTTGCGAAATTCGTCGAGTGATCTCAGGAGTACTTGAGAGATCACTGTGAACTGTTGTCCAGAATGACTACGTTAAAGCAGCTTAGTCTTCTTGTATATACTCGACGAATTCGTCGAGTACTCACGTAAGTGCTCGTGAAATTCGTCGAGTACTCTCTAGAGTTCATGTAAACTACTTTAAGGTTATAGAGTTCTAGAGAATGTTTGAAGAATTCGTCGTATACTCAAAGAATTCGTCGAGTACTCTCGAGTTCTCATGTAATTTGTCGAAAGGTCATGTGAAATCTAAATACCTGAAGCAAGCTCTTTCTCAAGAAGTTTTGATGGAATTGTTGAGTGGTCTCGAGAGTTCACGTATGGTCTCGACGAATTATTTTAGTTTGGACTTATACAGTTTTCATTTTCGTTTTTTACGGCTTTCTAGATGTAGGGCTTCTACCATGTACAGTACACGTGGACGGTATAACTGAGTTCAGAATCTAGCCGTTAGTGAGGAATTGCTTATAAATAGTAAAGGGTATTTTTTTAGAAGCCCTAATCGCCAATCGTGAATCGAATTTCAAATTGCTCATCACCGACGCCGACAGAACTTCCGGATTCGCGATTCCTCCTATAAGAAATGACTCGAGAGATCCGTCGATTCTCAAGATTAGAATGTTCTTCATAAGTTTTAGATCCTTCTCCTCAAGATTTCAGACAAAGCTTTTTGGCAAAGAAGAAGGGTTGTTTTCAGATCTGAAAGAGAAGATTGTTATAAATCCATTTTTTTTATTGCTTTGTAGGAAGTTGTTTCTTCCGAGTTTTTGTAGATCCGTGTTGAAGGATCGAGTGAAGGGGAAGTTGCACTCCAAGATTGTACGAGTTGGATACTCAGAGTGTAAGATTTTTATAATCTGAGTTTTGGTGAAGTAGCCGAGTTGAGCCCGAAGTGCTAGATAGATGAGTCGGGAAAGGGGGCGTACCCATCTTCGGGGAACCACTATAAATCCTTGTGTCTGTGTTATGTTGTGATCTCTTGTTTTGTGTGTTTTATTTTGTTAAATCTTTAATTCCACTAAAAGCCGTAAGATTTACCTATTCACCCGCTCTAGCTGATTTAGGTCGACAACTAGATACATTTAGATATTATGGAAACCAGACCGGAACCGAACTTATTTGGAACCGACCTGAACCATTCGGTTCAGTTTGATTCCAATCGAGTTCTCAGTTCTTAGGTTATTTTTGCACACCCTTAATATATAGAATTAACAAATGGTAAAGTGTAGTTTCAAGCACTTTAGTACCAAAAGAATATGAAAATGCAATTCGACAAAGTTCTTTTCATTTAAGGATGATGGTGGATATTTATTTTGGATTTGTGCACCTATTTCCATAGCAATTGTTAGTGCACATTGAATAGTCATTTAGAACATAATACAAAATATTTTCTATTTTTTTACGGGGGATGGGTTACGATGCCCACTTGTGCATCTACAATAACACATGTAAACAAGAATACGAAATGCAGGCAAAATGAAATGCATTCGAAAATTCCACCGAGACAACCACACGGTTTTATACCAAATAAAATGCAAAAGTAATACAAAAGGTGAAAATGACATAATCTGATAAATGACACCATGGGTAGAATCGAACACCTCTACCCGCTAAGAAATTGTAATACTTACTGCAATCCATAGAACTATAGACGCACAAGATTCCCACGTGAACTTTCGTCGTCGCACGATGACCAACCGTCGCCACTACTGGAGAGAAATCGTTGTTGAGGCCAACTGCAACTTTGCACGCATATAACACCAAGCCTGTACCGCTCCCTCCTTCAATGTCGACGACAACACCCTCCTCTGACATTAGCGGATATCTCCTTCAAGACCGGCGGTCCTCCTTTCCTTTTTGAAATAGGGATACACCAGAGGATAGAATGGCCCGCTTGCAACTATTCTCTCACGATAAGGAGGCGGGTTGGCACTTTTTCTCGAGGACAGGAGGCAGAAAAAAAAACAAGGCAAGAGGCTTGCAACTCTGGTTTTCTCACAAACAGGAAGGCGCGCTCTTCTATCGAGAATATGATGGCCCACAAATGTTAGATCTCATCGAGACCTAAAGAAAGGGAAAACTTGATCCAGATCTAAACCAAATTTCTAAAAAATCATTACCTTGGTTAGTGATTTGGAGCCACCACCTGCACGAAGCACTAACCGCATTGAGCACTAATTGCATGTGGTATCAACTGCACGAAGTACCTCCTCAAAGACCTGAGGCATTAGTCGACTCTAACCAACTCATCCCTGTTCGGGCTCAACCATAAATTTCATTGCAATTGGATCGTATAATCTAATTTACCACACCAGAGTTCTAGGAGGGCGATCCTCTAAACCACCACAACCATCCAAACTATTATCTACAAAAGCATGGGCGTGCATCCTCACCATCAGTCGGCATTGAATATCTCATTGTACAACCCACATAAGCATGATGCGCTCTCACGCCACCATCAAAACTTTACGTCTCGTTGCAAAGCTGCATCTTCTAGAGTACATTCTGCTCAGCTATATCAAATTGTTATGCAGCTTATGTAACGGCCTCCCCAGCCCACGGCACGAATGGAGGTCTGCAGACCAGGCACCCCAAGTCCTCTCCATCCACAGGCGGGTTGTTGAGGCCGGGGATCGAACCCGAGACCTCCTTGATAAGGAGTTTTCAAACCATTCTCCATCCACAGGGTGGATGGAGAATGGTTTGAAAACTCCTTATCAAGGAGGTCTCGGGTTCGATCCCCGGCCTCAACAACCCGCCTGTGGATGGAGAGGACTTGGGGTGCCTGGTCTACAGAACTGGTTAGGCTTAACCCTTTCGAGCGTGGTGCTGGGGGTGCCGGCGGCCGTCCTTTCGTGCCGTGGGCTGGGGAGGTCGTTAAAAAAAGTCCACTTTTTATAACGGTCCACGCCCATCAACATGGGACCCAACTAGAACCACCGGCCTACCAGAGTCCAGACCCGGGCCCACTGCTGGTAGTCAGCCTATCACATTCAAGTCTGCAGGCAATGCACCCAAACCCCTCTCCACGCCTGTTTATCAGCAGCGGTGGGTTGTTGCCACTGAGGATCGAACCCTGGACCTTGATAAGAGAGCTTTATGCCACTCCCTCATCACCACTCTCGATGATAATCTCATTTCACTTATCAGATCAATACACTAATATCCCAACTCTCTAGGTTCATTTTTGCACCATATCATGATTTCTGCAGTTTTTACTAAACGCAGACCATCCTAAGCTATATGATGTATACAATGGGAGGTACTCCAAATTATCATCCAAAATCCCTATAATATTTATTGGAGGTCTATCATGACATGATTAGCCTAAATCTAGAAGTTTATAATTTTCTTAATTTACTTGATAATTTATTTAATTTCCTAAGAGATCCAAATGCCTTAGTTTAACATGAAGTACTATTTTCAGGCATGCGAAATGTTCCACAAAATTATGATAAATAAAAGACAACTACTTATCAGTAAATTCAAGGTCTCAATTTTTCAGCAAGATTTAAACTCCTAAACATAATTTTTGAACATAACTTACATTAACCAATTTAAAGAGACAAGTACTGCCAATATACTTCCAATAATTCTGAGAAAATTCAAGGATGAATATAAAGACATCTAAACACTCCAGGTCAAGTTTCATAATTTATCATTGAATAATGAACTCTAAACTTGATTTTTCATAATAATCCAAGTTAATAGATTAATGAACTAAGTACAACAATTATTTATTTAAAAATTGTAATAAAATTCACATATGAGCATATTGACCTAGAAACACTACTGATCAAGTTTCATAATTTTCCAATAAAAAGTAAGCTCTAAATCTATTATTGATCATATTCCTGTATTTATATACTTGTGAAGTCAGTACTGGAAACTTACATCTAAAAATTACAATAAAATCCATGTATGATCATAAAGGTCTAAAACTCACTCTACCCCAATTTCATAATCATCTAATGGATATTAAGGTCATAATAAAAACATAATTAATTAGGGCTGATACTGGTATTGCAAAGGTGATACTAAAATTATTGATCTGAAATTCCCAATAAAATTATCCAAGGATTATAATGACCTTGCTGACCACTCCAGCCTATTGGCAGCCCACTAACTCAAATTTTTCATGGAAATAAGGTTAGCCCAAGTGGAGGAAATGAGTTTGAGCTTGGGTAAGCACATTTGGACTAATTTGACCTAAACCTAGACTAGGGTTGAACTTGGTCAATTTGACCTTTTGAGTCACCATCAATGTGTCCTTGGTGACCCATTGGCCTCCCCTAAAGTTTAGAAAGGCTTTGGTAGGGTTGGTTGAGCATCTTGGAGGTCACTTGACCCTTAGTTAGGGCACTTTGACCAAGTTAGGGCTAGAGTTGACTTTGGTCAACATTACCATTTGGGTTGACCCCAATGGGTCCTTGGTGACCCATTGACCTAACTTTAGGGTTAGGAAGGCATGTGTGGGGTTCACTTAGCTAAGGGAAGGTAAATTCACCTTAAGTAGGCCAGTTTGACCCATTTAGGGTTAGGGTGGACTTCAGCCAACTTGGCCACTTTGCCTGTCCCCATTGGGTCCTTAGTGACCCTATGGACCACCGAAGGGGGTTTAGGGTGTTGTGGTTGGGTCAAGAGTCAAGTTGGAGCCCTAAAGTCAAACACTAAGTCTGGTGGTGAGGCTGTGTTATAGGTAGAGCAAGGTTATTTTCACCTTGGCCCTTGTTCACTTGGTCTTTTGAGCTTCCTATGCTTTTGTCATGACCTAGTCATGACCAAAACCACTCTTAGGGGTCTAGTTCGAAATGGGATGTTACAGCTTAGGTACTAGATACACCCTCTCAAGTCTACACACTGCTCCACCATGCGTCTGGATGTCCACTGTCTCTATCCTACTGACCTCACATATTAAGCCGTCACCCAGAAAGATTGATCAGTCGGCACCTCCAGTAAACTGAACATCGCCGCATCTGAGCATATGTGTTATGAAGCACCAGAATCTTGTATTCAGCTATCAGTCACTCCAACTCTTAGTGATGGTAAAAACATCATTATATTTTGGCGCGCTGCATATATTTCCCTATCACACGGCAATAGGTTTTACTACATGGTGATAATTGTTGTCTAAGATGGTAGCTTTTCATCCAATTTACGCTAGTCGAAGAGTGAAAATTCAATTATTGACTTACCACAAGCAATAGAAGACAATGTTCTATTTAAAGACATTTCACTCCGTCTCTAAAGTAGAGAGAAACCAATTGTTTGAAAGGAGTCTTCGTGCCTGAAGTCCAGAGGAATTCCAATATGTCATTCGAACAACCAGATGAGATTTTGATGGCGATCAAGAGCGAAGCTTATTCAACACGAAGAACGAACGCATCTACGATGATGATCTTACACGTTCTCTCGTCCACACCTTCAATGCCTCTCTAAGGAGTTTTATATTTTAAAATACTTTCATTCATTTTACTTGTATTTTCTCTTTGATTTTTGAAAATGTTTTTTGTTGAATATAAAAGAAATTTGTCATTGTGTTTGCGTCTAGGTCTTTGTAGAGCTTTGGAGGAATTTACCGTGTGAGTTAGGCGACTAGACTAAGGTTTAAGTCTAGAAGAGGCTTGAGACATAATGTAATAGATAGGGTAAAGGCAATCGGTTCGAAGAGCGAGTCGGCATAGAAAAAAAGAACTTTTTTATTCATCGCATTTGATCTTCAGTGATATGAATATCGAAAGTAAACGTTTTAAATATAAATAAATCATGTCTTTCACTTTGCATTTATTTCATCTATGAATTTCAATATGTTAGAGTCGAGGTTTAATTGTTTCAAAATAATCATTCCCCCCCCCCCCCCCCCCTCCCTCCCATCTAAAGCAAAAATTGTGGAACTGCACTTCGGATCCAAATTTTTTCCCGACTAGGAAATTGTTTTGATCACCCAACGAGCCCATTTCGTCTCTTAATTTGCTCTCTTCCCCACTTTTGGGCGTGATCTCCTATGAGAACGAAATGATCTCCTAGGAGATCGAAATGTTCTCCTAGAAGATCGAAATGATGATATCCTATGAGATCAAAATAATCTCCCACACTGATGGAAATTTGGAAATGGTGCCCGGTCCAAAAAATTCCGCTCGTGAGGATGTTTCATGATTCAACAAATGATTTTGTGTATGAGAGAGAAAGATATGTAACAACAATGCTTCCTATTTTATATATATCTCATTTCATCCTTTATTTCATATTTTAGGGCATTGCTATATTCATATTGTGTTTGGCAAAAAGATTACTATACGCAAACTAAGGCTTCGTTTGGCACAGTGGTGGCGGTCGTAAACTCATGGATTATTAAACTGTCATTCGTTAATGATCATCTAACAAACATTAACCATTTGAACATAAAAGTGAATGAAATTTCTTAGGTGGACGTTAACGAATGACAATTTAACCGATGATCATGACCACCACCACCGTGACAAACGGAGACTGAGCAAAATATGCTACCCAACGCAAATATTAAAAAAAATACTAAAAGTCCCTCACACTGTCGCCTCTCCCTTCCTTGGTCTCCGCTCATGTCCTGCCAACTCTAACCTTCTTGATGACGATCTCTATCTTTCCTTGCACTTTTATTTTTTTTCTTGGATCACTCCCCGCATTCCGACCATCATTGCCACAGTGGTTGTGATTAGGAGAACAACGGCGAGCTTCAAGCTGTGCAATTTTCGGCTTTCATAAGTGATGAAAACATTTGTGTTCTTAATGGAGAAGACCTCTCTTTCACCACCTCCGCGAACCCCGGTTCTCCCGAGGCACGAACGAACAAACGTTCTTCGCCGGCTCCATCTGTATGAACCCCGGTTCTCCCGAGGCATGAAAGAACAAAGGTTTTTCGCCACCTCCACCTGGACGAATCATGATTCTCCTGAGACGCGAACGAACAAAGGTTTTTCGCCACCTCCACCTGGACGAACCCTGGTTCTCCTGAGGCATGAACGAATAAAGGTACTTCGCCACCTCCACCTAGACAAACTCTGGTTCTCCTAAGGCGCGAACAAATAGAGGTTTTGAGACACTTCCACCGGGACGAACCCCGGTCCTTCTAAGACATGAGCAAACAAGGGCTCCTCGCCTCAAACTCCCGAGTGGCCTCCGACCCTGCCAAAAATACAAGTGAACAAATATCTCTCATTATCAAGCTGTTCGAAGTACCCACACTCGAGCTAGGTGCAACCCACCAAGAAGCGCACGTGCACAAATAACGCAACCAAGCAAAGGAAACAAACAGGGGGAAAAAAGGTCTGTAGGATCATCCCTTGACGTCGACGTCAGCATCGTCATCCGAGGCATCCTCCAAGCACAGATCATCGCGCTCTAGAAACCTTTGAGCAACTCGAAACCCCTTGTCGAAGCCCAAGCAGTATGCAACATCGCACTCGTCTTACACGAGTGAGTCGATCTCGGTCGCCATCAGCTCAGAGCTGGCCTCCTATGCAATGCGGGATATCTCCATCTCAAAGTCATGAGACCCCTTGTACTTGGTCACCGAAGTCGCTCGTACAACATCGACCTTATCCAGCTCTGCAATCAGCTAAGTCTTCTCTTTCTTCAGCTGCTTAACCGCTGCCTCCTGCTGAAACATCGCAGCATCGGTCGCCCCGGTACAACGAACCGACTCCGCAAGGGTCGCCTCAGTGGAAATTAACCAACCATCCGCAAAGAACCTCGATCTCTGTGTCGGTGACACTCAGCTTCACCCGAAGAGTCTTGACCTCAGCCTGGGAAGAGGATAACTGAGTCTCCGCATTAACCAACAAGGAAAGAACTTCTTCCGAGTGGCCGAAAAAACGTCCTTGGACGCAGCCAGCTTCGTCCACAAAGAGAAAATCATCTTTCGTGGTCACATAATTACTGTTTCAGGAAAGCACGATGTCACGCATCTCATCCAGCTGCCAACACAAGGAACAAATCATTCCAATACACAACACAAGGTAAAGGTTGAAAAACAATGGGGGCAACAAACGTACATTCGGGAGAAGATCTAGGCAAGCGGAGCATTCCTGCCCCTTCCACTTCGCTGTCACGAGTGCAACTCAGGAACCTCTCGAGTAGCCGGCTCAATCGCAAGAAGCTTCGGGGTATCTTTAGTCTCTACAGGCGGTGGATCAACAACCAGATCGCATGGGCAGTCGTCGGCGACCTCAATAACAACCTCGGGGTAGCAGTGGACGACCCAGCTTCTCCCCATCGCTGTGAAAAATCCAGCTTCCTATTCTTTATGCGCTCCAACGACATGACACAACTCCGCTCCGCATCCGTCGAAAGGCCTGCAAGAACTAGCCATTTTTCAACAACAAATGTGTTGATCTTATGAAGAGCGACACCTAACTCGCGCGGATCCTTGAAACCGAACTACAAAGAAAAGTCATACTCCCGCCTCGCAAGGCGGCAGCAGTGGTCCGAAGGATCCAGCCAAGTCTTAGGCAGCCCCCATGGGTTTTTGACAAATTCAAACAATGTTTCCCCGTGACGGTAGTCATTTTATCTTCGAACGACAGTCACCTCTCATTGCTCCACACCTCAACCCGGTCACTAGAGCCAAGACAGACTTCACACCACTCGAGAAAAAGTCGAACCGACATCGCAGAGTCGTGCTCCTGAAAGAAGCAAAATAGACTCATAATTCTCGTCAGCCCCACCAGGGAGAATTGTGTGACTGAAACGCCGCAAATCTGAAAAACTATAATGGTTTCATCAGTACCAAATGTTAAATTTTCTCAGCGTGGTCAGCAAGGTAGCCCAAACGCCAAATTAATATCTTCAGCACTACCCAGTTCGCACGTTGAACCAGCGGAAAACCAAGGAACAAGGCTTATCCCAACAAACAATGGAAGCACAAACAGATCTTTTATACATTCACTTCTTTACAATGTGTGGTATACGTAGCGAGACATGATTTCGCTAGTATAAATAGCTGTAAACAGAAAGCACCAAACACCAAGCCGGGCGGACAGCACCGGAGTCCGCCGAGACCGCCGAGGTCGCCGAGGTCGCCGAGTCCGGTGAGAGGGCCCGAACTTAAGCTGCAATCCGCCGAATAGCCACGGAGTCCGCCGAAGCCGCGAGGCCGCGCGGACACACCCTTATTCATCTCCTGCTGAAGCTGAACTGAGGAACACACCCCCTACCCGCCTGAAGCCGGCGGACAGGTTATTGAAGCTGGCAAAGATGAAACAGAGCTGACAAGCCGCAAAGCGACCTCCTGTTGAATCCGCAGAGATCGCACAACTTCCAAGTACTTGGTCGAAGTCAAAGCCAAACTTCTGGCTCCTTGAAGCTACCCGCGCGACCTGCACACAGCAAACCGTCAGCATTGAATCAATCCGCGCGGACAGACAAACTGAGACCGCAACACCTCGCCGAACCCAACTTACTGTTCACTTAGTTACTGTAGACCGGCCAGGGGGGTCCTATTTATAGGCGAGGTGAGGAGTGTGGTCACCGCCCTAGAGATAGAGACACCGCCCTAGCTCGCGCGATAGCAGAACACCGTCCGTCGAGTCCGCAAGGACTTAGCCGGATACCAAGGAAAACCGCCAGGAGCAAGGCAACATTGGCGAACCCTGATCAGTCCGCCCAGACTATGCGGACAAGGCATCAGCCCGCAAAGCCTCCAACCACTACAGGACAGCAACCCCCTTTAATGGCTGTCCACACACACCAGAGGCAGTCCGCAAGACTCAAGCCTCTATCTGCCACAAGTCCACGACCCAAGGAAAAACAAGCACAGTCCGTCCGATCATCAGCAGACTTGGCGGACACTGCGGACACCCTGGTCTTGGCACAGTGACCAAGTCCAGAACAATCAAGGGCCACGCGAGCATGGCGGACATAAAAACTCGTCCGCCAAACATCAAGCAGTCCGCCACACTCCTCCTGAGTAAAGGCTAAGTCCGCAAGAACCTCGCAACCTGTCCAACGCAGCAGCCATATCCCGGACTCCACAAACCAGTCCGCCAACGACCTCCACAACAACACCTGCTGTACAACCAGAGCTCGACAAGGCCTCAGCCAAGCTCTAAGCCCAGTCCGCAACAGCCCATACTGCGGACACGTCAGTCCGCAAGCCTCCCGCGGATAAGAGCCAAGCCGCCAATCAGCACAAGCTTGCAACGCGGCCACTGAGCAAAGCACCAGTCCGCAAGCCTCTATCCACTCAGGCCACTCCTTGGCTTAAACCAATCAGCCAACGCCTTATCCGCAGATACCAGACCGCATAGTCCGCGGACTTCACCCATGCAACCCACTCAGAAGAACAGTCGGCTTCCACTAGACTTTTCACCAGGCCGTACACAATAGTCCACCCAGTCTGCCCAGTCCGCCAACGTTGTCCGCCCAGGCCGCCCGGCCTGTCCTGTCAACCACTTCAACTTCACAAATTTCAACACTCCCCCTTGAAGTGGGAAGTGGTGACCAAGCCCAGCAAGCTGCGCAAGCGCTCAAAGGTCCCCTTCGATAGTGGCTTTGTGAAGATGTCAGCAAGATTATCTTCACTCTGAACATGCCCGACCAGCAGAGATCCTTCCAACACCTTCTCCCTGATGAAATGGTGATCAATCTCTATATGCTTGGTCCTGGCGTGACACACTGGATTGTTAACCAGTTTGAGAGCACTCTCATTGTCACCACGGAGTAAAGTAGGCCCTTTCACTTCTTCATGAACATCCTCTATAAGCCTCCTCAACCAAACGACTTCCCGAGCAGCCAAGGCCAAAGCCTTATACTCCGCCTCCGTGGTTGAAACCGACACCGAGTCCTGCTTCTTGCTACACCACGAGATGCTAGCTGAACCGCAAGTGAACACATAACCCGAAGTAGACCTCCGATCATCCGAATCACCGCCATAGTCAGCATCCGTGAATCCAAGCAACGCAAACTCCGCGTCCCTTCCATAGAGGAGTCCCATGTCAGAAGTCACCTTGACATACTTCAGAATACCCTTCGCTGCCACTAGATGAGATTGTCTTGGTTCAGCCATATACCGACTTACTCGGCCAACAGTATAAGCAATGTCTGGCCTTGTAATCGTCAGGTAAATCAAGCTCCCAACAAGAGCCCTGAACACCAAGGGATCATGAAGAACCCTTCCCTCATCTCGTCGAAGCTTTAGCCCAAGTTTCAGTGGAGTAGAGCACTTCTTCCCTTCGCCCATGTCGAACCGCTTCACAATGCGATCTGCATACCCTTTCTGGCAAATGAGAACCCCACACTCCTTCCTCTCCACTTCAAGACCGATAAAGTGATGAAGCTCTCCCAAGTCTTTCATCTCGAAGCGTATAGCAAGTTCAACCCTGAGCCTTGCTACTTCCCCCTCCGAATTCCCTGTGATGATCATGTCATCCACATACAGCAGGACCAAGACCTGTAGCTCCCCCTTCTTCTTGACGAACAAGCTTGAATCCAAGTTGTAAGCAAGGTATCCACAGAATTGCAAGTACTCTGCAATCTTCTCATACCAAGCTCTAGGAGCTTGCTTCAACCCGTAGAGAGCCTTCCTGAGTTTGCAGGCATAGTCCGGATGCTTTTTAGAGACAAAACCAAGCGGCTGATCCATGAAGATGTCCTTGTCAATCTCTCCGTAAAGAAAGACATTCTTCACATCGAGTTGCCACAACCTCCATCTCTTGCTAGCAGCCAAGGCGATCACCACTTTAACTGAAGTCATCTTCGCAACTGGACTGAATGTCTCCTCATAGTCTTCTCCATACTGTTGTGAGAATCCTCTAGCGACCAGGCGAGCTTTGAACCTATCAATGCTCCCATCAACCTTCTTCTTCAACTTATACACCCACTTGCAAGTAACCGGAGTAATGCCATCAACCTTGGGCACAAGGTCTCAGGTTTCATTCTTCTTCAGAGCATCAATCTCTTCCTTCATGGCATCTTCCCACTCCTTCACTCCAGTGGCCTCGTTGAAGGTTGCAGGCTCTCGCTCCTCCAGAGGACCTGCAAAGAAGCAGGAGACAAAGCTCACTGCATTCCCATCATAGTACCGAGCCGGTGGCTTAATCACCCTCTTCGATCTCCGAAGGGTCGGCTCCTTGCTCACTGCTTCCGTTGCTTCTTCGGGCTCAACTCCTACCTGGGGCAAGCATTGAGCAGTGCTCTCCCTGCTTCCTGAGCCAGAAGGCTCAGCCTCGGAGTTAGAGGCAACAGGAGCTGCTGGTGAAACAGCAAGCTCCTCTTCCAAGCTTTCAGCAGCCACCACCGGTGCTTCATCAATCTTGCTACTTCCGGTTAGCTCCACCGAGCCACCTCCATATGACGTCAGCTCGCCAAAGACAACGTCTCTTGACACCACGAACTTCTTCGTCATAGGATCCATGCATTTCCATCCCTTTTTCCTCTCATTGTAGCCAATAAAGACAAGCTTCCTTGCCTTCGCATCCAGCTTTGTCCGTGAAGCATCCGGGACATGCACGTAGCAAGTTGAACCGAACACCCTAAGGTGTCCAACACTTGGTTTCTCCTTCAGCAACAGCTCAACAGGAGTCTTCATGTTGATAGGGCTGAGCGGCATCCGGTTGATGACATAAGCAGCACAAGACATCCCCTCCGCCCAAAAGGACCTTGGGATATCTTTCACATGAAGCCAGCATTTGCAGGTCTCCGTCAGATGACGGATCTTCCGCTCCGCTACCCCATTTTGTTGTGGAGTGTGAGCACAAGTAAGCTCTCGTTGGATCCCGTGCTTCCTGCAGAAGTTAGAAAACTCGGAGGAAACAAACTCACCCCCGTTATCCGTTCTAAGCTTCTTGATCCGCAAGCCAAGCCGGCCTTCTACCAACTTCTTAAACTCCAAAAATAAACGGAAGGCTTCCGACTTCTCTTTTAAGAAGTACACCCAAGTATACCTTGAGTAGTCATCAACCAAGACAAGCATGTATCTGCACTCCAATGGTTTCTTGCTCCTTGTTTGTGATTTATCAAACGGAAGGCGATGTGTCTTACCGTATTGACAACCCGCGCAAACATGCCCGTCACCAAAGGAGGACAACTTAGGTAACCCCCTCACCAAACTTCTACTAGCCATCGCCTTCAGCTTGTCCATGCCAACATGCCCCAGCCTCTCATGCCAAATAGCAGCACTATCATTGGCCCTCATTCTATCAACATAGGAATTGGTGGCAAGAACAAACAAGTTCTTCACCCTTTCTTCCAACATGAGCAACATCAGCCTTAACCGATGATACGTTGCGAAGGAACCTCATGTCGTTGGCCCAAATAGAACGTGATAACCAGCGTCCACCGCATTGGTCACCGAGAAGAGTTTTTTCTTCATGCCCGGCACGTGATACACACTCCTTAACGTGAGTGGCCCCTGATCACTATCCAAAGACACGACCCCCTCTTTCTCTACTACATAAACAGTATTATCAGCTGTGATAATAGCTTCATTACCTGAGTAGGCTTGCATGGAGGTGAACTTCGACTTTTCTTCGGCGAGGTGATGACCACACCTGGAGTCCACGATCCACTCGCCGTTGAAGTCCTCAGCAGACAAGGCCCGGACACAAGTGCCCGTCATAAAAGCTCCACCCCATTCTGCTTCTTCACTTCTCGAGCAAGTTTCCTCCTTTCCCGCAGCATGCCCAGGCTGCAGTTTGACATTGCAGTCCTGCTTGAAGTGCCCTCGCTGATGACACCGGTAGCACTTCAGGTTCTTCTTCCAGTCTTTCGGAGCATTGCACCTCTCCGGCTGATATGAAGTTGAAGTCTCCTTCTCACCAGCGACCTGCGCCTTCTTCTTCTTCCTCCCTTCCCATCCTTTATTCTTGCCTGAGAAGAGAGCTTCGCTTCCTTCCTGATTAAGATTCACTTCAGCCATCTGCCTTGCCAAGCTCTCCTGCGATGCAAGCAGATTCTCCAGCTCCAGCAAAGACGGCTGAGTAGCCCACCCTTGAACAGATGTCATAAAGGCCACATACTCCTTCCGCAAGCCGCAGATAATGTGCCTTTTCATCTTAGCCTCAGACATAGGCTCATCAGGATCCAGTGCCGACAGCTCAGCACACAAGCTCTTCATCTTTAAGAAGTACTTCGAGATGGAAAGTTCTCCCTGAGTTGCCCTGGCCAACTCATTCTCCAGGAACTGAAGCCGCGCCACATTCTTCCTATTGAACAACTCATCAATGGTTGTCCAAATATCAGCAGCCAACTCACATCCAACGATGTGATCAAACAGTTCCGGAGACACGGCCCTCTTCAGAATGAACTCCACCTTAGCATTTGTTCTTCTCCAGAGCCTAACCTGCTCAGCAGTACCGAAAGCAGCAGTCACTTCCTGTCTGTCTTCACCACCGACGACTTCCCACGGCTCCTCGCCAAGAAGATAACTCTTCATGCACGACTTCCACTTCTTGAAGTTAGTCGGCGTTAAGAGTTCAATGTCAAGACCCCTTGCAAAACTCCCTTCCATTGCAACACCTATTGGCAACCCTTCAGAAGCTCCGAGCAACAACACAGGTTGAGCACCACTCAAGCCCTGAGTAACAACACTGGTTGACTACCGCTCACGCAACTGAACATGGCTCTGATACCATGTTAAATTTTCTCAACGTGGTCAGAAAGGTAGCCCAAACGCCAAATTAATATCTTCGGCACTACCCAGTTCGCACGTTGAACCAGCGGAAAACCAAGGAACAAGGCTTATCCCAACAAACAATGGAAGCACAAGCAGATCTTTTATACATTCACTTCTTTACAATGCGAGATATACGTAGCGAGACATGATTTCGCTAGTATAAACAGCTGTAAACAGAAAGCACCAAACACCAAGTCGGGCGGATAGCACCGGAGTCCGCCGAGACCGCCGAGGTCGGCGAGTCCGCTGAGAGCGCCCGAACTTAAGCTGCAATCCGCCGAATAGCCACGGAGTCCGCCGAAGCCGCGAGGCCGCGCGTACACACCGTTATTCGTCTCCTGTTGAAGCTGAACTGAGGAACACACCCCCTACCCTCCTGAAGCCGGCAGACAGGTTATTGAAGCTGTCAAAGATGAAACAGAGCTGACAAGCCGCAGAGCGACCTCCTGCTGAATCCGCAGAGATCGCATAACTTCCAAGTACTTGACCGAAGTCAAAGCCAAACTCCTGGCTCCTTGAAGCTACCCGCGCGACCTGCATACAGCAAACCGTTAGCACTGAATCAATCCGCGCGGACAGACAAACTGAGACCGCAACACCTCGCCGAACCCAACTTACTGTTCACTCAGTTACTGTATACCTGCCAGGGGGTCCTATTTATAGGCGAGGTGAGGAGTGTGGTCACCGCCTTAAAGAAAGAGATACCGCCCCAGCTCGCACGATAGCAAAACACTGTCCTCCGAGTCCGCAAGGACTTAGCCGGATACCAAGGAAAACCGCCAGGAGTAAGGCAACATTGGCGAACCCTGATCAGTCCGCCCAGGCTATGCGGACAAGGCATCAGCCCGCAAAGCCTCCAACCACTGTAGGACAGCAACCCCCTTTAATGGCTGTCCGTACACACTAGAGGCAGTCCGCATGACTCAAGCCTCTATCCGCCACAAGTCCACGACCCAAGGCAAAACAAGCACAGTCCGCCCGGTCATCAGCGGACTTGGCGGACACCCTGGTCTTGGCACAGTGACCAAGTCCAGAACCATCAAGGGCCACGCGAGCATGTCGGACATAAAAACCCGTCCGCCAAACATCAAGCAGTCCGCCACACTCCTCCTGAGTAAAGGCTAAGTCCGCAAGAACCTCGCAACCTGTCCAACGCAGCAGCCATATCCCGGACTCCACAAACCAGTACGCCAACGACCTCCACAGCAACACTTGATGTACAAACAGAGCTCGACAAGGCCTCAGCCAAGCTCTAAGCCCAGTCCGCAACATCCCATACCGCGGACATGTCAGTCCGCAAGCCTCCCGCGGACAAGAGCCAAACCGCCAATCAGCACAAGCTTGCAACGCGGCCACTGAGCAAAGCACCAGTCCGCAAGCCTCTATCCGCTCAGGCCACTACTTGGCTTAAACCAATCAGCCAACGCCTTATCCGCAGATACCAGGCCGCATAGTCCGCGGACTTTACCCGTGCAACCCACTCAGATGAACAGTCGGCTTCCACTAGACTTTCCACCAGGCCGCACACAACAGTCCACCCAGTCCGCCCAGTCCGCCAACGTTGTCCGCCCAGGCCGCCCGGTCTGTCCCGTCAACCACTTCACAAATTTCAACACCAAAGCCCGCCTCCAGACATCTCTCTGTGATTGTGAAGTGGCCCGGAGGAGGATTTTGAATGTGCTCCAGTGAGGAGGGTATTATTGAATCTTACGGCACCCTTAGAGGCGGCCGGGGGGGGGGGGGGGGGGGTGAATATGGACTTTATGAAAATTTAAATCTTACTTAAAAATATCAGAATTACTTTAAGAAGTTTTGCAATATATTATACCAAAAGGATATATTTTATGCCTCATAAAATATTATATTGGAGATTGTTTCGAATATGTGAGAATACAATTGATCTTCACCACTGTCAGTGGTAAGTATTACAGTCGAGCACTACTACCAGAAGATGAAATCCTAGAGCGTATTCACTAAAAGTAATTTCCAATATACTTAGAGTTGAGGCTTTGATATAAAGATAATATATTAAGTGTTTTATGACATATGAAATGAAATTATAATAAAACAAAAGGATAGACATGATTTATATTTCAATAAAAAGGATTACAAAACTTTGATCTTATGACGCTAAGATCATGGAAATAAATAAATAAAAATCCCTTTTTGTTTTCTATACCGACCCTTCTCTAGGACTGGTTGGCTCTCTCTCATCTTTCCAAGAAGATTGACGAGTCGGCTCCTTAGCTTCCTTCTTGAAAGGGTCTTAGAACCTACTAGATCTCCCAGATCTAGACGTACCCCCATGAAGATTTCCACAGATTCCCAAAAATCTGACGGCCACCTAGGCCGATTTCTCACGAACTCCTCCCAGGAATTCGACGTACACACCTGACCATTTCTCCACACAGAATACAAAAGGTTAAAGAAAATACAAGAATAAGAGAAAACTTCTCTCTAACTAGAACTCTTGATGTTGTTGTTGATTCGCTTGCAAAGGTTCGATCTGTATGGCATGAGAGTCTTCCTCTTCGATGTCCTTCAGATCCATGAAGGTGTGCGCTTGATGAGAGTATCGTAGGGAGGATTCTCCACGTGAATATTAGGAAGAAGGCTTATTAATCATCATGTTGATAGCCTTCAATCTGTATGCCTGAATTCCTTTTGATCTCCTTTGAAGAACTCTCCTCATAAATGAGTTAGGAAAACCCCATCCTTTCCTCTAGACGGCTAGGGAAAACTCCTCTTTCAAATTTCGTGAAAAATTGTCTTGTGAAACTCAATTTCGGGTTATTTTAAATAATGAAAGCAGCGCTGGTAGCGACTGCGCAACGGTAGTATGTCTCTTTGTACTCGAGTAACTGCTCTTCATTTCCAGATTTTGTCCAAGTATTTGCTCGAGTAGTTATCTTTTGTTCACTCGAGTAGTTACATATAGTACTCGAGTATGTCAGCTTCACATTTTTTTCTGAAATTTTGTTAAGTCAAGATTGACAGATTTCTTAATGAACCTTGATGTGATTGGTCACGTGTACCTCATTAAGATCTAATTATGACTGTTATCGCAGATCCCATATAAGGTCTTGTCAAACCGACAAACCATAAGAATCAGAAGTTTTTGCAGCCGGTTATTTTCTAAGTTCTCTGAATCTCTTTCTCTCTCCAAGAAGCGAAAGCCGCCGCCGCCGATCATCATCGTTCTCATCCGGCTAGGGTTTTCGATCTCAGAGGATTCAGATCAAGAAGGTTTACAGATCGAGATCGTCGCTCAATTCCTCATCTTCTATCCAATCATGTGAAGCCAAGAAATTCAAGATCTGCTTTGCCGAGATTTTCTTCAGCACTCTGATAAAGCCGCAAAGCCTACAAGAGGAAGATCAAGGCCGATTGTTTGCAGATCTGAAAAAGATTCACTGTTTGTAATTTTTACATTCGTTCTATTTCATTCTTGTAGGAGAATTTTCTCCGAGTGTAGGAGCTTTTGTCTCTGAGATTGTCGGAAGTTTTATCTTCCAAATGTAGATCCGTTTTGTGGATCGAGATTGTAGAAACTTTGTTCTGAGGCGTAAGATTGGGTTTCAATCCGAGATAGTGGAGTAGCCAAGTCTAGTTTATGATAGATCGGTGAGGGAAAGTGGATGTACCCAAGGTTGGGGAACCACTATAAATCTTGTTTCGTCTGTGATTGATTGGTAGATAGTTATGTGCATAGTTCTTAAATTTTTATTCCGCAAAAGACGCTCAAATCACCTATTCACCCCCCTCTAGGTGACTTAGGTAAACAACTAAACACTTTCAGTTTTCAATTTAAAAGAACAGACGGTTGGGGGCGGGCGAAGCCCGCCGTCGCCGGCCAGATACTGTGACGCGTGATTATCGGGCCAGAGGCCCGTACCTGCCACTCGTGTATATATATATATATATATATATATATATATTCATGTTGACAGTATTGTCGGTATATATATATATATATATATATATATATATATATATATATATATATATACCATCAATACTGTAAACATGAATATTTCTTTATTATATAAAATAATATATATATCTCAAAGCACATCATGTAATGAACAGGAACCGTCTGATCAAGCATTTGCAAATATGAGCCGTTGGATACAAAAGAAGAAAATTGTCTATATCATTTCCTCCAAAATGGCTACTGTTCATCTCCCCCAAAATCCCGATAGCAGCCCGCGCAAGAGCGATGCCCGCGCCAATTCCCGACGCCGCCGCCCGCGGAGCCGGCTGCGGCCTGACCGGTGACCACCGGCGAGTTCTCCGGGGCTCGGCGAACTCGCCGGAGCCCGGCGAACTCGCCGGTAGATGTCCGGCGGCGAGCGGGCAGGGCCACCGTCGACGGTGGCCGTGCCCGTGAGACCGAGATCTGGGTCTCAAGGGCAGGGCCACCGCCGGTGGTGGCCCTGCCGGCTCGCCGCCGGTCAACCACCGGAGGGTTTTCCGGAAGCCGGCAAACCCGTCGGTGGGCGCCAGGCAGGCCGCCGACGGCTCCGCCGGCGGCGACAGCGAAGGACGGTGCGTGAGCAGGCGGAAGAGGGGGATATCGGGAAATTTTTGATTTTTTTTATTTCACTTTTTTTTAAAAAAAAATTATAAGTAATTATATAATTTATTAAATTATATAATTCGGTTTTTTTATTTTATAAATTTTCTCTATTCTTTAAATAATTAATAAATTTATTAAAATTTCTTTTTAAAAAATTCAAATACTTGCTTTAAATACTTTTAAATTTTGCCAGGGGCGGGCGAGGCCCGCCGGGGGGTGGGGGTGTGCGGCGAAACCCGTCAGGTGGCGGGCGAAGCCCGCCGGAGAGGCGGGCGAAGCCCGCTTGGTTGCGGGCGAAGCCCGCAGCGACGCATCGAGAACGGGCGGAGCACGTTCGAAGATGCTTATATATATATATATATATATATATATATATATATATATATATATATATATATATATATATATATATATATATATATATATATAAGAATCTTCTAACGGGCTCCGCCCGTTCTCGATGCATAGCTGCGGGCTTCGCCCGCAATCAAGCGGGCTTCCCCCACTTGACCCCCCGACTGGCTTCGCCTGCTTGACCCCCGGGCGGGTTTCGCCCGCCCCCGGCGAAAAACCAAAAAGGAAAAAAACAAAATTAATTATTAAATAAAAACATATAAATTATAAATTAATTATTAAATAAAAAAAGGAAAAAAACAATCCGGCACTCCCGCCCCCTCACGGACTCACCCCCGCCGCCGCCGCCGGACTGCCCGGAGCCCACCGGGGGGTTCGCCGGCCTCCGGCGAACCCGTCGGGGTTGTCCGGCGGCGAGCGGGCAGGGCCACCGTCGGGGCATGCCGCAGGCGGCGGCGGGGGTGAGTCCGTGAGGGGGCGGGAGTGCGGGATTGCGTATCGGGATTTTGGAAGGGGTGAACAGTGCAGTCTTTTGGAAATCTGGATATTAGCAGGCGCGGGTTTTAGATTCAATGGTCAGAAGTGATTTTTTGGAGATCGGACGGTCCAGATTAGTTTCATGGTGTGCTCCAAATATGCTTATTGTTTTATATAATAAAGATATATATATATATATATTCCTGTTCACAGTATTTACAATAGGAGTCGTCTGTGGAAAAAGGATGAATAATCGCCCTTGCTAGCGTTGGAGTCCACCCTGCTTGTAGGGTGGCGTCGGTGGTTGCCGTAGGTGCAACACCATGCGGCGGTGTCAAAGCCGTTGGAACCAAGCGTAGTTTTCTCTTCTCATCTCTCATGTGAGACTCTCGATGTATCCACTAACTTTGGAGGAAATAGCCGTCGGTCTTGGAAGAGAGGATCCTTACCAGTCTTGGAGGAGATGATGCGGTGCGGGCGTGGAGGCGAAGGCATGCGCGAGTGCAGTAACCTTGATGTTGTTCTCTTCGGTGGTGCGGCTTGTTGTCGATGGCGTGCACGAATGCAATTGGCCACCTCGATGGTGCTTCTCCGGTGGTGGCAGGTGGTTTGGTCGTCACCCGACGACGAAGGTTCCCAACGAACCTTGTGTATTTGTTGTACTAGCGGATTGTAGTCTACATTATTCTCTCTCCCACAGATCGAGTGAGTCTGACTCCTCTGCTGTGAATTATATAACAGTGGTCAGTACAGTTCTTCATGTTTTATTATTACAGTTATGTTATTTATATATGCAGTTGTTTATTCAAATATCAGTATATATGATCTTGTGTACATTTGTATTGATTTGATTGTGCTAGGTGGTTCAAACATGGAAGCACAAAACTCCATTCGCGAGGATCGGGCGAGAGTGGGCGGCGAAAAATTTTTTCCCGCAAAAGCAGTGATTGTGAGCGGGAACCAGCATAAGGTTTCTTCCTCTCCTCACCGGACGCTGGGTTACCTTCCTCTCCTCGGATGGAAGTTTCCTTCCACACCTCGCCGGGATTTCCTTCCTCTGCTCCCCGGGTTTCGCAAAATCTCTCTCGATCCACTGCAGATTCGACTTCAGAGCAACCTCCATCTTCAAACTGTCTCTGTTATTTCAGGTTTGTACGGCCCCTTTTTCTCTCCCTTTCGCTTTACATGGCGATGGCGTCCTCTGCAGCGTTTGAGCTTTCCATGCAGTTTCCCACTTTCCCTTGCCTTGTAAGCTGCAGTTTCTCACTTTCCCGGTTTCCCCTACCAGTTATCGTTTTGATTTGCCCTTTATTCCATTTTGAGAAGCAGATTAGGTAGCAGTTATGCCCTTCCCTTTCACAACAGCATTAATTATTTTGTTTTGAGTTGGGCAGTCGGCAAATTTCAGAGGGCAGAAGCAGTCAATCCTTCCCTTTCTTTGGTTGTTGGTTCCTTGATTTCAAATAATTTCTAAGATTTCGATTCCCACTTAGATATCAACATTATTTATTTCATTTTTTTATTGATTCATTGTTTATTATGATATTAATATATTAGTCATATTTTTTGTGAAAAAATAATTTCTTCAAATTTTTAAAGTGAACTGCATCTCTGCCACTGATTAATATTACACATTTGGTGATATTTTGAGTTCTTTTAGGTGTGTTACTAGTCATAATGTGTGTGCTTATAGCATTACTTTATATGTATATACAATTGAACTTACTATATACATAAGTGCCCTATTTTTATCTCATTTATTTCCGTTCCAGCGAGAGCTAGTGGGATTAATGCTTAAATAAGATGAGCAGATCAAATAAGGGAGGCGTACCGAGGTGACCTTCTTGTAAATTTGGGCGGGGTTTGTGCACTCGTTGTAGGGGAACTCCGTGGTTAGCATCTCAAGCATGCACATTCCAAAAGAGTAGATGTCCACCAGCTCGTTGTACTCCTCCTCGTACAACTCCGGCGCCATAAACTCCGGCGTCCCTATCACACTGTGTGCCGACTGAGACCCGCGGAGGACGGCCGCGAGGCCCAAGTCTCCTATCTTAACCTCGCCGAGATGGCCATTGACGAATATGTTATCGCACTTGATGTCGCGGTGGATCACCGGGGGGTCATGCTTATGAAGGTATACTAGCCCCTCAAGGATTTGGCGCGCCCATCCCTTCACAGCCCGGATGCTCACTCGCGGGTACTTTCGTCGGTACCTGAGTGCATTTAACCGGTTAATCGGGCATTTTAAGAACAAAAACAGGCACACAATTGTTGCATTGTGTATATAGAAAAAAAGAAGCGATTCTTAATTAATTACTCTCGAAGAGTTCCAGAGGTGAACATCTCAGTTATGAAGTTGAAGGTGCGGGAATTGACGTCTATCCAAGAAGATTGGAAGCGGATGATGGAACGGTGTCTCAGGGTGCTGAGGAGTTGCACCTCTGAATACATGCGCTGAAGAACTTCAGGCGATTGCATCACCACGCACAATCTGGCTTGGTTCCATGCCACCTCTATTCCATGCACCTCATCAAATGCCCTGTAACTATATTCACCCCTAAGTTATGGACACCATTAAATATTTTCATATATATATATATATATATATATATATATATATATATATATATATATATATATATATATATATATATATATATATATATATATATATATATATATAGATAGATAGATAGATAGATAGATAGATAGATAGATAGATAGATAGATAGCATACGGGGCCCTCATGTGTCCCGCGCGGTAGCGGCTGTGCCTTGGCGTGACTATGTTCTGTTCGCTCTCTACGATACAATGTTATAGATATATATTGTATTGTTTTAAAAGTTGTATTTGTCAACCATTTAAGGTGGTGGTGGAGTATTTAAAATAAATTTTAAGCACTCATCATTGATGGGTTCCAGAGCGGGTTGGGTTGAACCAAAGATTCTTTAAGCGCGACCTCGACTAGCAAACACGTCCGGGGGGCCCAAACCGCCGCATTCAGTCCTCCGACCAACGCAATCGCCAAGGACACGGACAAGCGGGCGTGCATCCCTGGCCATGTCGTGCGCGAGGACCCCCCCGGCCACGCACCCGCGCACGCGGCCTTGCCTTACCACACGCACAAGCCTGCTCGCAGGCCCACCTGACTGCATACATTTGGGTGCGGTATTGCTTGGCGGCGCACATGCCTACCCTCGAATAGATCACACACGCCTGCGCGCGATACAATATTATAGATCGGGTGGCCTTCTCGTTGTCTTGCCCTCTGTCGATATGTGGAGGGCCGGCCTCCTGGCCGCCCAGATCGGGCGGCCTTCTTGCCAACCAGCCCTCAACTAGCGTGCGGAGGGCAGGCCTCCTGGACACCCATTTCGGGCGGCCCCTTGGACGCTCGGCCTTCTGCCGGTACCGGCCAAGGCCTCTCTTTGTCGGGTGGGCGGCCACCCTGCCGCCCGGCCCCCATTCGCCCAGACTCCGTCGGGCGGGCCCTCCCTCGGTCGGAACACACCGACCGAATTCCACCACCATCCGATCGTCATGCCCAATCTACGCCCATCGATTTACGTACCACCACCTGAGTAACCACCCGTAGAGGGGGTACACATAGCCAAAAATGATGACCGGTGTACTCGTAGTAAAAAATTAATAGAAAATGTGTGCCCGATCTATATTTATTTAGCCTGCAAACAATAATTAATGTGGTTATGGTCTGCGAATATCCTTGTAACCACCCAAGCCACCCCTTTGGGTTATAAATAGGACCTCAGACCCTCCTTCATTTCCACCTACCTCTCCCTGAATTTTCCTCTTACAAACTTCTCCCTCCTCCACTCCTACTCCCACATGTTGTTTCCTTGCGCGCTCCTGTGCGTGTCGCTTCCTTGCGCGCACCCGTGTGTATCGCTTCCTTGTGTGCTCTCGCGCGTGCCGCTTTCTTACGTGCTTCGGCGCGTGCCGCTTCCTTACGTGCTTCGGCGCGTGCACGCCCCGCTTCCTGTGCACAGAAGCGCGTGCCGCTTCCTTGCGCGCTCAAATCCCGCGCGCACCGCTTCGTTGCACGCTCCGGCGCGCACCGCTTCCTTGCACGCTCAAGTCCCGCGCGCATCGCTTCCTTGCTCGCTTCGACGCGCGCCGCTTCCTTGCGTGCTGAAATCCCGCATGCACCGCTTCCTTGCCTGAGCGCGCCTCTTCCTTGCGAGCTCACACTACAAGAAAAACCTATGTTAGCAAGGAGCAAAATTCCTTTCTAATTAGCAAAATTCCTTGCTAATTTTAATTAGCTCGGAATTTAGGAACAAAAAAAATCCATAGCTAATATGCTCAAATCCCACGCGCACCGCTTCCTTGCACGCTCCGGCGCGCACCGCTTCCTTGCGCACTCAAGTCCCGCGCGCACCGCTTCCTTGCTCGCTCCGGTGTGCGCCGCTTCCTTGCGCGCTCAACTCCCGCATGCACCGCTTCCTTGCCTGAGCGCGCCTCTTCCTTGCGAGCTCACACACGTGCCGCTTCCCGACGTTCTCCAACACGTGTTGCTTCCCGAAGCGCTCCTGCACGCTACGCTCTAGGTCCACCCCCACACGCTCTTCTCTAGGCGCGCCCCCGCGCGCTCCACTCCAATTTGCCTCTGTGTGCTCCGCTCCCAGGCATGCATCCAGAACAACACTGACCATCCAAAGATTTTCTACAAGCAGCCTAAAACATCACTTAAGCGTACACTAGCGCACTCCGTGCATGTTGCACCCTTCTGTCAACAACAAGCTTCTAGTCTACAACAAGTCGACCGCTCTAGACCCCTTCGAGCACAGCAGGAGACAAGTCACAGAAACTAAGGCGTGCATGACGCGCCACTTAGGCTTTCAAGAAGCAGTTGGAGTCTCAGGGATGCTCAATGCGCAATACTACCCACAGTTGTAGCCAAAAGACTTAGCTCCGTGAGTAGTGGCATGTCACCTTCTGAACGTTTATATTGCTCTCTCTCCACAAATGTAACGAGAGGCAGCCTGTCGCTCTCAAATTCTTTATTAACCCTGTAATAACTCACAAGACTAGTGGAAGTTTGGTCGGCACACATCCGGGCATGTGATTTTTCACCCCTTTTCAGAGTTTTGCACATAAAAAAATTTCCTTGCCAATTTTCCTTTTTTTGAGACTGTTTGCATGCTCGACCGCTCTTCTGGGTAAGACGGTTCAGTTAGTACAGTTTACCTAGAGCCACGGGCGATCTGCGCACAGGCCTACCTGGTCGTGTGCATTTGTGCACGATCTCGCATGGCCGCGCGCAAACCTGTGTGGGCCTGCATGCGATCCAGCCTGGGTGTGCACAAACCTGCGCATGGTCACAACCGTGTTTCTATACAGCGGATGCCTCAGCTTCCTGGCTGCTCAGATCGGGCGGCCTTCCCGCCTCCACGCCCTCCACTGGAGTGAAGAGGTCCAGTCTTTTGGCCTCCCAGATCGAGTTGCATTCTTGCCACCCTCCCCCCGCCGGCATGCGGAGGGCCATCCTCATGTTCGCCTAGATCGGGCGGCCTCCTGACTGCCCAAATCGGCCTGGCGGTCTCCTGGCCGACCAGATTGGGCAGCCTCCTGGCAGCCTAGATCAAGCGGCCTCCTGGCCGCCCAACCCTCCGCCGGTGCATGGAGGGTCGACCTCCTAGCCGCCTTGATCATTCAGCCTCCTAACGCCTAAATCAGGTGGCCTTCTTGCAGCCCAGCCCTCCGCTGGCGTGCAAAGAGTCGACCTCCTGGCCGCCCAGATTGGGCGGCCTCCTGGCCCCCGAGATCGGGCGGCCTTCACGCCATCGAACATTTCGTCGGCGTACGGAGGGCTGGCCTCCTGGTTGCTCAGTTAAGGCGCACCCTTGTCTGCCTAGCCTTTTCGATGGTGTGATCCAAGGCCGCCCTTCACTGGTCGAGCGGTCTCCCCTCCGCCCGGCCTTTATTCTCCCAGCGTCCATTGAACGGGCCCTCCCTCGCCAGAACTCACTAACCGGATTACTCCATCATCAGATCGTCCCACACAATATGCGCCTTTTGATCTATGTACAACCACTTGTGTAACCATCCATAGTGGGGGTGTGCATAGCCAAAAATGATGGTCAGTGTATGTGTAGTGAAAATTATTAGAAAATACGTGTCCTGATCTATATTTAGCCTGAAAATAATAATTAGGGTGGTTATGATCTGTGGATAACCATGTAACCACCATAGCCACCCATCGGGCCTATAAATATGACCACGGACCCTCCTTCATTTTCATCTTCACCAACACAAATTTTCCTCCTGCGAACTATTCTCTCTGCCACTTCTTCTCGCGGGCGCAGTTTCCTAGCGTGCTCCCTCGCTCGTTGCTTCCTAGCGCACGCCTCTTCCTTATGCGTTTGCACACGGGCCGCTTCCTTATGCGCTCCCACACACGCCACTTTCTGCTTCCTTGTGCGCCCTTATGCGTGCCGCTTCCTTGCGCGCTCTCGTGTGCACCACTTCTCGCTTCCTTGCGCGCTCCTGCATGAGCCGCTTCCTTGTGCGCTCTCGTGTGCGCCGCATCATTGCGTGCGTAACTTCATTGTGTGCTCCCGCATGTGCCACTTCCTTGTGCGCTCTCGGGTGCGCTCCCACTGGTGTCGCTTGCTTGCACGGTCCCACACGTGCCTCTTCCAAGAATGCTCTTGCGCACTCCACTCAAAGTCCGCTCATGCGTGCTCCACTCTAGGCGCTTCCCCGCGCGCTCCTCTCCAAGTGTAACTTTGTGTGCACTGCTCCCAGGCGTACATCCAGAACGACGTCGATAGTTCAAAGAATTTCTATAAGTGCTCTGCTTGGGAGAGCTTTGACGGATGGAGAAGTTGCTGATGTTGTAGAGCTCTTCGAAAGAGCTCTCGGGAAAGCTCTATAGATAGTGCTGCAAGCTGTTTAGAAGAAAATCAGGCTCAGAAAGCTAGGGTTTGGAATCCGAAAAGATCTAGAAGAGGAGGGCTCAGACTCACTGGAGGAAAGCTCCAAATGGTCGGAGCTTGACGGGAACTTGGCTGGTTGGATGGAGGCGAGGTCGTCGGGGGCTCCAAATCACCGGAGGAAGGCCCCAAATGGCCGGATCTGGAAGAAGAGGCTCGTTGTCGTTGTGGCGTCCCGTCGTTCTCGCTGTCGTGGTGGCATCGTGGAAAAGGAATGAAAGTCCACCTAGTGTCGGCAATGTGCACCTATGGGGGGGGATAGGTGACGTGTGGTTCTTTTGCGGAATTTACGGATGTACCTGCACAATAAAAACAACAAACCCAGCACACAGAATACACAGCAAATTTATAGTGGTTCCCCGACTTGGGTACATCCACTTTCCCCCTTCGACCTATCTCCCCAACAAGGGACGACTCGGTCACTTCACCAACGGGATTGAAATCCAATCCCTTCACTAACGGAAGGAGCCCTTCCACACGTGAGAGTCAACACTCCCACAAAGCGGGTTGCACCCAACCCTTACAACTCGGAACAAAATTTCCTTTGCAACAAAAGTAAATATTGAATGTATATGAAATACAAACTTCTTTCGGAGACTACGATGTTCCTCTTCGTTCGACGTGTTCTTGAAGTCGATGAAGAGTCTACAACCTCGGTCTCTCTTGGAGAAGATCTCCCCGGAACCGGCGGCGGCACACGAGCGGCGGCTAGCTTCGGGATCGGCGGCTACGATGAAGAGTGGCTGCAGAACTTGGAGATCTAAACTTCGTTGCTAAGCAAGCTAGGTCTACCAACGGTCACTCTAGGATCAGTCGTCTCGATCGATTCGGACGGGGGAGTTTTTCCCGGTCAACGAATCGAGAGACAAGAGATCTCCGGATAGACGCGTGAGACACAAGCCTTGCTAAGCTTCTGTCACCGGAGATCGGGAAGAAGAGCGATCAGCAGCGGCGACCACTTGATGCGAGCGGCGGCGGCGGAGCGGAGCGAGTTCGCGACTTTAGGGTTACGTCGCCGCTTGTTTTTCTTTTTCTCTTATCCGTGTATTTTACTGTTCAAAAGTACCTCAGTATAAATACTGTAGGATTCTCAAATATGACCGTTTGTGGGACCCACAACGAAATCCCCAAAATCCGGTTCAAACAAATCTAGAAGCAGAATCCGGTTCAGCAGTATTCTGAGAAAATGACAAGTAAAAATCGGCGAGAATCGCAAACGATTCTCGACGAATCGGCGAGAATCACCAAGTGATTCTCGACGATTCGTCGAGAATCGTTTGTGATTCTCGTCGAATCACTTGTCGATTCTCAACGAATTGGACTTGGTATTCATGGGCTGCTTGACCACTGGTTCGGCGGGAATTATAAGTGATTCTCGCCGAATCTCACTTGGCACCATTTTGAGATGGCCAGAAGGAGTCGGCGAGAATCACTGACGATTCTCGACGATTCGGCGAGAATCACTTAGTGATTCTCGCCGATTCGGCGAGAATCACTTGGTGATTCTCGTCGAATTTGCCTTGGACGATTTTTCGTCTTCCACCTAGGAGCTGCTCCTTGATCCTCCATGCTCCTTGTCTTCTCTTGCATATGAGCGGCCCTGTACTTGAAAGTAAGTGCACTCCAATAGAGAGAGTACACATAGGCCAACACACTGATCTGCTCAACGAGGGATTACGTCGTGCAGACCCGTGTATATTGACCTACTGCACCCTGACATTGGTGTGCACTTAGCGTGGAGAGATTGCAAGTACAACTTGAAAGAGTTCATCAAATACATTGTGAATTCATCTTAGCTTGACAGGGGGCTTCCTCAAATCTAGGTAATCGTGGATACAATACCCAACAATCTCCCCCTATTTGACGAAGCCAAAACCCTACTAGCTAAGATGAATAACACCTATCAAATAATAATTATAGCATTTAAAAATTAATTATGCAACACAAGGTAATAAATGCAATCAGAACAGGACTTGAGTCATTCACACATTCAAGAATATATATATATATACCAAGAGAAATATATTCACCTATAAGTCAGAATTGTTCACACGACAGTAATAATTGTTAAATGTTCTTAATACACCGTGACCAGCTATAAAATAATGACTATTTGTCCTTAGCTCCGTCACCCTTAAGAGTTTGCGCCAAGTACTTTTTGCTCTGCCTTTCCATGTATTCCTTGGGCTTCGGGTAGTACCTAGGAGGAGCAACTTTGTCTGGATCCTTGTTGTTTCTGAAGAAAATGTTGCGTTTCGCTTCAAATGCTTTGTGCGTCTCCCATTCATACTGACTATATGCTTCATTTCGATTTATCTCTCCTCTTTCTTGCAGCCGGAAGGTGTCTAGGATGATGTTTCTTGAAACTGGGCTCCACCTTTCGTTTCTTACATCCTCCTCACTTAGTCTGATCCTCTTTTGAGTTGGTGTCTCCTTTGATGTCCCTTCCTGAACTTTCCTCTTTCCCCTTGCTTTAGCTAAGGCCTCCTGGTCAAACATGCTTCTCAGCTTAGATTTGGAGATGGCCCTAGCGTCAGCTTCATCAGTGAAAATATCAGCAGCACTTGTACTTACATTCTCAGCAATATGTACTTCCTCGGCAGCCTTAGAAGTCTCAGGAGCCTGAACACCGGCAGGTTGGTCAGGTAGGACGACTCCTAACGTGCCCAGTGCCTGTTGTAGCATCCACCAGCAACTCTCATAGACGTAGTTGCTTGATTTCACAAAGTTTGCATCCATGCTTTTCTGGAGCTCGGCCATCTTAGCGATATACTCCTTCTCCCCCTTTTTGGCTTCTTCAGCTATGCAATTGGCATATGAGTGCAAGGAGTCATCAATGTGCTTAGTTGTCTTGCCGAATTCAGTGATTAGGGTCTGCTGATTTGCATTTAAGGTGACCATATTACCATCAAACTGCTGAATGTTCTTGGCTACAACGTGTGCGTTCTGATTGACAACACCCAGAGTATCAGTAGTCTTTTTCAATCCGGCCATTAATAGTGTGACAGCTTCGCCGGCCGCAGTATACTTTTCTTCGAATTTCTTTTCCATCACATCCAGCTTATGGTTGATCTCCACCATATTTTTCAACATGAGATCTTCGGAAGTTTTGATCTTTTTCAGCAGTGTTTTATGAGCTGTATTAAAAGAATCTTTAAGCTCGTTCACTATTCCTTGAATGACAGTGATGGTGTGAGTGGCCAGCTCATCTCGTAGTGGAATACCCGGAGGCACCTCTTGGCCTTGCTCTGGCTCGGCAGCAGAAGCATCAGTAGAGCTGGATACAATCACAGCCTCTATGGGAGGAACGTTGGTGGCCTCATTTACCTCCCCCTCAACTGGTGCAGACTTATCAATAGGAGGTTCATCAGTATCTGGAGATTCAACCACTTCATGGCCCTCACTGACCTCGTCCTCTCCGTCCTCATCCAAAAACTCATCCATATCAGCATCTTCTTCCACTTCTTGATCAGCAGTTTCCAGTGCCTCAGCTTCAGTTTCGTGGGTGTTTCTGTTCAGGACCTCCTCATCCTCCAACCCAGGTTCACTTTCTTCATGAACTTCTGCCACCGCATCCCTTGCCACCTGGGCGATTTCAGATATTATATCCATATGAGAGGGTAGAGTCTCCCCCTCGATTCCTGCAGTCACAGTATCAGGAATTTCACCGGGGGAGGTTGCTGGAGATACTTCCTCTTGCTCTTCCACAGCCGGCTGCCCGATGCGCCGCTCCCATCGATCAAATACAGTAGCATCCATCTTTTTCAAGTAATGTAGAGGAACTCCTTTGCTCATGTCAAATTTGTCTCCGTTGAGCTGGTTGAGATATAGACTGATAATGCGGCCGAAGCTTGGAGTGCCCAGAGTGTCTTTGATCTTTTGAAACATCAACTCGCCCCAGTTGAATCTCTTTCTACAGACCACGGCTATGAGAATTTTGAACATATCTCCGGAGATATGATCATGGGAGCCTGGCTTACAGATGAGGACTTTTCCTATGATGTCGGATAGAAGCTTCCCTTCTTCATTCATCTCTTTTCGCTTTATTGATCGAGTGCCTCTTGGTAGACCGCAGAACAGGAGGGTTCTGGCTTTGTCCTCGTCCTCCAAATAGTCTACCTGCTCCGCACTTGAGAGCTGCAGGTAGCGTGTTAGCTTACTGGCAGACATCTTTACCTTAGTCCCAGCCACCTTGCTTTTGATGATGGAGTCTCTGTCTCGAAGCCTTGCGGTAGAAAAGAACTCTAGCACTTCTTTATCTAAGACTTTGCAAGGATGCTCCAATATGAAGGTTAGCCCGGCTTCTTCCAGCATGAGAATGATGTTCCGGAACTCATCCGAGGCATGAGAAAAACCAGTGCGAACCAGCTCGCAACCAGAAATCAAGCCTGCAGTCGTCCTTGGGGCCATTAAGGATCTAAACAGAAGCCCGACTCCAAGCATTAGTGTACATTCAAAAAGAAGGCATCACATGGGGTTCGGCCTTGGAGCCAGTGAGGAGGAGGTTACCTAAGGGCTTCGGTGGAAGAGAGTTGGTGAGCTTCGGGAAGAGCTTCGGTGGAGGGAAGAGTATCCCGTGGGGTGCGACCTAGTTAGAATCTCACGGGAGCTTCGGGAGTTGGTGAGCTTCGGGAGAAGAAGATCACGCACAGAAGCGATTCGACGGCGTCGACGAGAGCGTCAGAGGGCTGCGGGTGTCGGTGAGTTTGCGGAAGTGCACTTGCGCGAGGAAGGCGAGGGTTGTCCAGAGGTCTCCTGCGCGAGTCGTGAGGAAGGTGAACAGGCGGAGATTCTTTCGGCGGGATTTATAGGAGTCGTCGGGATTCAGGGGAAGCCGAGCGGTCGCGAGTTCCTTCGACGGGATTCGGCGAGATTTGTCTAATTTGATTTCTAATACCGTTTGTCTAATTCGGCGAGATATAAAATGGGTCGGCGAGATTCGGAGTATATATTGATGTTTTTCTTGACTACTTTGGGAAGCATTGCACCATTTTAGAGATTTTCCGATGTCAAGTTAATAAAAGGAATGATAAACACAAGTATATTCTAAAGTCAATCTATTTGAATTTTATGGAGGTTTTTGCAAAGTCTTCTAAATGTCAATTGTGTGTTGTCGAAATTCGCAATGACATAAGTATACGTATACACAATGATAGAAATGTATATATATTTACTTTGAACGAGGATGCATCATGACACAAGTCCTTGAACTGATCAAAATTACCTGGGATATGGAGAGTCATCGTCTTAGTCCCACAGGTAGAACATATCAGTAGCTTAAAGTGATTATGCTCAACAGGTAGCACGTCTGTTATTGCAGACGCTTGTTCCAAGTTAGCCTTGAGCCACGTACTGTCTAGTTCCCAAGTATTCACGGGGATCTAGACTACCCTGCAAAACAGAATTACTTTACCTTAGGAACCCAAATCATATTGGGTCCTAGGTTTCTATTAGCATGAACACGCAACTGCCTTCCTTGAGAAACCTGTCTGGAAGACTGCCTCTGTCCCTATAATGTGGAGAAGCCCTTGCTGTGGGCACAGAGAGGTTGTGCCAACAGTCAATGGCAAAGTGTCCCACTTTGCCGCAGCACCAACAAGAGTGAATGTTGTATCGCCGTTTTTGACCTGATCTAGTGACTGATGTAGTCAAGGTCCTAGGTCTCAAAGGGATAGGGCATGTTCTTGTTGCACAAATTCCTCTTCCATCGAGGCATGATGAAGGGTGGAACGAATGCATGATGTGAGCGTTATGAGGCCGAGAAGGTGGTGCCATTCTTTCAGGCATCTTCCTTGCTGAGGCTCCATGACGCCTGACATCATGACTTCTATTCTCCCTATCCCGTGTCCTCGAATGGAGAGAATTCTTCTGTGAACCAGGACCTGCAGATCCACACTTTGTTGTGGCAGTGGCCGTGAATACAAAGGGCTCAGAATGAGCCTTAGGTATTTCTTCATGGGTGGCCATGACGCCTCTTGCACTATGGACATTTCCACATGGGGACAACTCACCCTTACAGTGACCACGATTATTCCTGTGGTCATACCTGAAGGCATGATGAGTTGCCTTCCCGCTTGGAGTGGGAGGTCGGAACACCGTTTCCCCATTTCTCCATCCCTGGATAATCCGGGAGATCCACCCGGTTTCTTGTTTTCTCTTTATAGCATCAACTTTGGAAAAGTTGGATACTATACGTTTCTCATTGTCTAGACTATTCTCTAGAGCTGAGATCTTAGAGTCCTTGACCTTGTTGGACTCCAATTGGAGAACCAACAGGATCTTCAGTCGAGCAATCTCTCGAGCTTGCTCCTCAGCAAGTAGATTGCTTTCCTGAAGGGCTCTCTTCAGGGAATCAGTATTTTCTGGAGGGGAGCAGTTTTTGTCTTCAGAAAGGTCAAAAGATGTGAGACAGGATGAAGATGATACCTGCTCATCTGGGTTATTGTTATTAGAATCAGTGACCAATGGTTCTTCCTCGTCGGAGCTGCTTTCCTCACTATCTTCTTCAGTCTCTGACAAAGATACTGGAGCTCTGATGCAATCTGAAGGATCCTTGCATTCATCTTCAGAAGTGAGAACCCCCACATATGCTTCATCCTCAGATTGGCAGCAAATTTCAGCTTCCTCTGACCCCCCCATCAGCTCTGAGATCATCATCCACAGAGATTTAGCAGTTTTACATTTTTCCAACCTGGAGCGAGAGGCTCCAGACCAGACATCCATAATAATTTGTCGAATCCTCTGGTCCAGTTGGAAAAATGAGAGTTCCATCTCTGTCATCTCAAGAATGCACACGGGCACTTGGGTCCCCGAGTTGGTGGTCTTCATAGGGATAAATGGACCCTCTTCCAGGATGAGGGATGCTCGAGGATCGATGGCATCCAGGTGAAATAACACTCTCATCCTCCAGATAGGATAATAATCCTTTGTGCATGCAGGGAGTTTGAGTGGCAGTACGTCATAATCCAGATCCATGCTTCTGACACTGGTGGCAGGATTCACCTCAAGGTGTTAGCCTTTTTGTTGAGGAACCTGCCTCTGATACCACTTGAAAGTCCACCTAGTGTCGGCAATGTGCACCTATGGGGGGGATAGGTGACGTGTGGTTCTTTTGCGGAATTTACGGATGTACCTGCACAATAAAAACAACAAACCCAGCACACAGAATACACAGCAAATTTATAGTGATTCCCCGACTTGGGTACATCCACTTTCCCCCTTCGACCTATCTCCCCAACAAGGGACGACTCGGTCACTTCACCAACGGGATTGAAATCCAATCCCTTCACTAACGGAAGGAGCCCTTCCACACGTGAGAGTCAACACTCCCACAAAGCGGGTTGCACCCAACCCTTACAACTCGGAACAAAATTTCCTTTGCAACAAAAGTAAATATTGAATGTATATGAAATACAAACTTCTTTCGGAGACTACGGTGTTCCTCTTCGTTCGACGACGTGTTCTTGAAGTCGATGAAGAGTCTACAACCTCGGTCTCTCTTGGAGAAGATCTCCCCGGAACCGGCGGCGGCACACGAGCGGCGGCTAGCTTCGGGATCGGCGGCTACGATGAAGAGTGGCTGCAGAACTTGGAGATCTAAACTTCGTTGCTAAGCAAGCTAGGTCTACCAACGGTCACTCTAGGATCAGTCGTCTCGATCGATTCGGACGGGGGAGTTTTTCCCGGTCAACGAATCGAGAGACAAGAGATCTCCGGATAGACGCGTGAGACACAAGCCTTGCTAAGCTTCTGTCACCGGAGATCGGGAAGAAGAGCGATCAGCAGCGGCGACCACTTGATGCGAGCGGCGGCGGCGGAGCGGAGCGAGTTCGCGACTTTAGGGTTACGTCGCCGCTTGTTTTTCTTTTTCTCTTATCCGTGTATTTTACTGTTCAAAAGTACCTCAGTATAAATACTGTAGGATTCTCAAATATGACCGTTTGTGGGACCCACAACGAAATCCCCAAAATCCGGTTCAAACAAATCTAGAAGCAGAATCCGGTTCAGCAGTATTCTGAGAAAATGACAAGTAAAAATCGGCGAGAATCGCAAACGATTCTCGACGAATCGGCGAGAATCACCAAGTGATTCTCGACGATTCGTCGAGAATCGTTTGTGATTCTCGTCGAATCACTTGTCGATTCTCAACGAATTGGACTTGGTATTCATGGGCTGCTTGACCACTGGTTCGGCGGGAATTATAAGTGATTCTCGCCGAATCTCACTTGGCACCATTTTGAGATGGCCAGAAGGAGTCGGCGAGAATCACTGACGATTCTCGACGATTCGGCGAGAATCACTTAGTGATTCTCGCCGATTCGGCGAGAATCACTTGGTGATTCTCGTCGAATTTGCCTTGGACGATTTTTCGTCTTCCACCTAGGAGCTGCTCCTTGATCCTCCATGCTCCTTGTCTTCTCTTGCATATGAGCGGCCCTGTACTTGAAAGTAAGTGCACTCCAATAGAGAGAGTACACATAGGCCAACACACTGATCTGCTCAACGAGGGATTACGTCGTGCAGACCCGTGTATATTGACCTACTGCACCCTGACATTGGTGTGCACTTAGCGTGGAGAGACTGCAAGTACAACTTGAAAGAGTTCATCAAATACATTGTGAATTCATCTTAGCTTGACAGGGGGCTTCCTCAAATCTAGGTAATCGTGGATACAATACCCAACAAGGAAGAAGATCATGTGACTCGCGATTGGTAAGAACCTGAGACGCGATTTCAGGGAGCTAGACACGGGTGTTGAACAACTCTCTAGAAAATCTGCTTATATGTGGGATTTTAGAAAAGTGGTTTACATAAGCCGCCGCCCCAAAATATAAAATATAGGGACTGCGACACAGAGAGCAACACTCTTATTCGCAGCAGCCGCCCCAAACAGAGCCAAGGAGCCTAAAACATCACTTTAGCATCCACCAGCGTACTCTGTGCACGTTGCACCCTCCAGTCGGCAGCAAACCTCCAGTCTACAATATGTCGACCGCTCCAGACCCCTCTAGGCGCAGCATGAGACAAGCCACAAAAACTAAGGCGCGCGGGACGAGCCACTAAAGCCTCCAAGCAGCAGTCGAAGTCTCCGGGAAGCTCAAAGCACAGTACTTCCCAAAGTAGTAGTCAAAAGATTTAGCTTCGTGAGTGGTGACCTATCACCCACCGAGCGTTTTTTTTCTCTCTCTCTCTCTCTCTCTCTCAATAAGTGTAATGAGAGGCGGTCTGCCTCCCTCAAATTCTCTAAAAGATTTAAACAACTCCCAAAACTAGTGCAAGTTTGGTCGGCACAGATCTGACCACGTGGTTTTTCACAACTTTTTAGTGTTTCCACGTAAAAAAAATCCTCTTGCCAATTTTCTTTCTTTCTGAGACTGTTTGCATGCTCGAACACTTTTCATGATAAGACGGTTCAGTTAGTCCGATTTACCTAGAGCATCGGGCGATCCAAAACAATCATAACTTAGTAATTGGTGGAGTAACTATGTCTTTAGATAACGTGTGATTTGTTGTGGGTTTGATCCCAGGAGAGCGCTACTTTGTAATTAATATTTATTTAATATAGATAAGGGTAAAATTGTCATTTTAAGAGAGGGTAGTTACCTTAAAATATAGGTCTATCATAGTAGGTTTATGAGCTTTAATTAAATAAAAAAAATGACTTAATTTGATTTTAGCGAGATCGAACGGTTAAGATTTCCACGATTGCACCGTGGTTCGTCCAAAGTATTTCTTTGTTCATAAAACTAGAGGAAGTTTCCTAGGTGAACTGCGGTTCATAACCACCATATTCACGATTGCCCCGTCGCTCCAAACGGAGCCCCTATATATCTCCACCAATTTTGAAATTGAGATTTATATATTCATGATAGAGATTTAGAAACAAGAATCTAAATGAAAAAAAATGAATAAAGATAATGACACCTGGAAATTTATATAAGAAAATGTTTATTGGGTCTATGTTCATATATGACCAGATTGATTGTTGTACATTGAAAATTACAAGTAGTTTACAATATTATGAATCATTTTTCATCTTTTGAAGTTTAAGGCTCCGTTTGGCACATTGATGGTGGTTATGAACACACAGTTGAATTGTCATTCGTTAATGCACACCTAAAGAATTTCATCCACTTTTATGTTCAGACAGAGATGTTTGTTAGGTGATCCTTAATAAATAGCGTTTTAACCCATGCATTTACAATCACAACCACCACACCAAACGGAGCCTAAAGCTTGTAACTATTTATAATAACCTCTCAAAAAATAAGGTACATTAAAGTTAATTATTTTCTAAATCGACTTTAGTTTCGTTAAAACATTAAAAAAATCATCTTTAAAAGTGTATTATAATCTTTTGAGAAGGATACACTGTCTTCATGGCTCCTTTTCCCAGTACGTCATTAAACTGCAGAGATGTTCAGTATTTATTAATGTAATGTAATGAAATAAAATTTGACATATATATGCATAAAATTCACTGAAATAGTGAAATATAAAATACTATTCATAAATCCAAAACTTTCTGTGTAATGTTTTATTAAAATAGCTTAGATTACTCATTTTGTTTGATTCTTTTAAATAGTAACTTGAATAATATGAGTAGTTTTATCAATTAGAAATTATACCGGCAGTCTATCTATTTGAAATTTACATGCCGGTATTATAAAGTGGAAATCAGTGAGCTCAACTCTCATTATTAATTTATATGGGAGCAGTCTGGCTTGGGGGTTTCCCATGCGTCCCTTTTCATCCCCCCAATTTGTATTCAGTGAAATATAATTGGACAATGTTATTAGCAATCCAACGATAGCTATTCATGGTGCTAAAAAAACTTAAAATTGTTATTCGCAGGACTAAAACTGTTAATGTATATTCGGACATATAACGGACTCGGAGGCTTAAAAAGTCGTTTCGGATATCGGGATATTTGATACATGTATTAAACCTAGAATTTATCTATATAGACCTAGCTGGGGGCAACGAGTAGTCGATTCTACTTTGTTCTACACTCGGGATGTTTCCAACAATATAACAATCTCGAAATTTTTGCCCTACTTGCTCGCTCCAGTCTCTCCCCCTCCGCTCCCGATTTCGGGAGATCGAAAGAAAATTTTTCCTTCCGCCGACGTTGTTGCCGATCACGAGAAGAAGGAAAATCTTTTCTGTTGCCTCTGTTCTCTGGCATCTCCTACGTGTCGCTCAGATCGAGAGGAGATCAGGCAGAGGGTTGAGTCCCGCCGCCTGCAGTAATTCTTCCGTGAAGATCACGCCGAAGGAAAAGAGAAGGAAATTGGTTTTCCTGGCCGCCGCTGCTTGGATTGGGACGAGGAGAAAAATCATGTGTGTCGCTCGCGATTTCCGGCAACTTCCCCTGCCCGCTGTTCGCGATCTCTGTGTGTCACTCTCAGCTTCTTGTTCTTTTTTTCTCATAGAGTAATCCAGGGGGTGATCCTCTGGTTGAAAGTTGTTATAGATTCTGGATCCGAACACCATTCTCCATGGGGAGTGAAGAATCACAGAATTAATAGCCTGCGCCGATTGATGGAAAGCTTGTCGCCCTCTCGCTTTTTTTTTGGTTTTGGTCTGCTGCCGCCAGGTAATCGCGAGCCCCTCCTGCTCTCGATTCTTGGATTGCAACAGGTCAATGGAAATTAAGCACGCTCCTAATCCTAAAAAGATCAAATCCTCCCAAAGTAGATCCCAGGTTACATGCCCAAATAAAAGGATAAAAAAGTTTAAGGACAAATATTTCAATTACAATAAATGAGGACACAGTGTAACTGATTGCAAACTTCTTAAGAAGGAAAGGAGTAGGACACCACAAGACCAGACCAATATGATTAGTCTTGCTGAGACATCCAACTTTGTCGCTATGGTTGGAAATGTGAAGGCCAGCACCGAGTGGTACCTAGATTCGGGAAGCAACGTGCCACGTTTGCAATAATGCTAATCTGATGACATGACTCACTACTGCAAAAGAGTCTGTGGAGGTTGCGAATGACAAGACATCTGATGTTTTGAAGGCGGGGAATGCAACCTTGCTGCTCTCCTCAGGTAAAACTTTTAACTTTAAACAATGTTAAGTTTATTCCTTTTCTAGCTGCTAACTTAGTGTCTATTAGTTTATTATGTGATGCTAGTTTGTCTTTCAATTTTAGTAGCGGTAGAGTAACACTATCAGTTAACTCTCACTATTTTGAATGTGCATACGTCCAAAATAAAATGTACCGACTAAGCCTAGCAAACAAAATAGTACAACAAGTACAATCAAACGTAGTTAGCTCTAAAACTCTACATGAGAGACTAGGACACGTAAACTATAGGAAGATGTTCCAAATAGCTAGAACTAATCAGAACACATTTGACAATAAAAACCAACTTGAGAAATGTGAGATGTGCTCAGACTAAGATCACTAGAAAACCTTTTTAGTGTGGTTAATAGGAGCACAACACCCCTAGAGATAGAGCTAATACATTTTGATATCTTTGACTTTAAAATTTTTATCACTATAGAAGGAAGGAAGTTTATGATCACCTTTATAGATGTCTGCACTAGGTTCTGTTACATTTACTTTCTTAAAACTAAAGATAAAGCGTTAAAAAAGTTCTGTCTTTTCAAAACAAGGATAGAAAACTAACTTGATATGAAAATAAAGAGTTTTAGAAGTGATAGAAAAGGAGAATACATGTTCAGTGAGTTCAAGTGCTTTCTTATCTCTCAAGTACTCATAGCAGAAACCACTGCTCCTTACTCACCTCAATCAAATGGTATAGCTGAGCTAAAGAATAAAATGTTAATAGAAATATTAAACTCCATGCTCTGGACTTCTGGCATGTCTAATTCTTCTCGGGAAGAAGTAATTTTAACTGCAAATCATATTATGAATAAAATTCATCATGCTAATTTAGAGATTACACCCTACGAGATTTGGTTTAAGAGACACATGACCATAACTAGACTTGAGACCTAGAGTTGTATAACTTATGTTAGGGTTTCTGACCCTAAAAGGTCTAAGCTTGAACCTATGACCAACACATGTGTCTAACTGGGCTATGCTAAGAATATTGCTGCAGATAGATTATTACTAAGGAAGATCCTAAATCAATATCGAACACCTCCTATTCAATTCCAGTAGTCAATAGTGGCATAGAGTCTAGAAGGAATTCTGTGAGAAAGAGAACTCCCAGAACCTTCAGTAGTGATTTTGTCACTTAACCACGTCGAGGATGATTCATCCACCTATAAGGAAGCAATAAGATCAAGAGATTCACTAATCTAGAAAGAAGTCATTGATGAAGAGATTAACTCTCTACTTCAAAACAACATCTGGACGTTGGTTGATAAGCCAAATGAGGCTAAAACTATGGAGTGTAAGTAGGTTCTGAAAAATAAATTAAATCATGATGTTAGCATAGCCAAGTATAAAACATGTCTGGTGACTAAAGGTTTCACTAGTAATCCTGGCCAAAACCATTGGAATGCCCTCGATAGGCTAATGAGATGCTTAAAGCACAACAAAAAGTATGTTTTATGTTACAATGACCATCACATAGTCCTGGAATGATATTATGATGCATCTTGGTGCTCAGAAATAAACGACAGTAAGTCCACTAATGAATTTATATTCATACTAGGAGGAGCAACTGTAGCCTGCAAGTCCAAGAGGCAATCATGTATTGCACTCTCATCTATGGAATCCGAACTCTACGTTATAGCTTTAGCAGGAGAAGAAACATGGTGGATAAGAGATTTAGTGATGGATATTCCACTAACGAGCCTGAAACTGAGTTCTGTTGCAGTTTACTACGACAATCAGACTACTAAAATGATTATCATGAACACATTATTTAATGGCAAAAGAAGACAAATACGGATGAAACAAGCCTGGTTGACCTCCCTCACAAGTCATGCGATTATGAGCCTAATTGATGTGAGGTCAAAGGATAATATTGCAGATGCTTTGACAAAGGCTTAAATAAAGCTCTCAAAATCAAAACATTGGGGGAGATGAGATTAAAATTCACAGAAATATGAAACTTTTCTCATATGTTTATGTTTTGATAGTAAAAACATATAGTCGCAACATTCAAGTATCTAATAACAGACTGAAAATCCTAAATAATTTTTTGATGAAAACACAAGATGGTTGGATGTTAGTCATTCCGCATTTGATGAATTAACATCTTTCTCATTATAAGTTGATTCGAGTATTATTCAACTGCGAATAGAATGTTATTGTAAAGGTTAATATAAACATTAATGATCATAACACATTATTCCACACTTGATAATGTTGCAAATGCTGGTATGCCAAATCATTTGATGATGAGGTATATAGTGATTATTAATAAGTAAGATAATAATGTTTGATTTATTAAAATCATAACTTGACTGGTCCTAGTTAAACTGGATAGAGATGCTGACAATGTTACTTCATCACTGCTACAAGTACTAAGCTCATTTAGATATAGCTAGTTTACATTAAACGTTACTGCATATGTTTATAAATTCATAAAGACTAACTCATGATATTCTTTGTAGGCACTGTCTGGACCCCAAAAATGACCTGTCCGTACGCCCGCACGCAATCATGCTCGCACTTGATATCTCCCGTATAATTATATAAGAAAATATATTGTATAAGATAATATTATTATATGAGAATATATAATATAATGAAATATATATATTATACAAAAATATATATTATATAAGAATATATAAATATTCTACGGATATATATATATATATATATATATATATATATATATATATATATATATTACTATATTAAAAAGAAATATCGTTTTAGGCTTCATGACTGCAATTAAAAAGTTTTCCCAAAAAACACTCTATACTCCGGCGAACCCGCCGGTGGGTGTCGGTCAGGCCGCCGGCGGCATTGGAGGGGTGTGGGTGAGGTCGGGAATGGCGGGGGGGGGGGGGGGGGGGGGGGGGGTGGGGTTGCTGTAATATTTATAATATATAATTATTATTAAATATATTATATTATATATTTATAATATATAATTATTATTTATAATATATTATATATTTATAATATATAATATATTATATTATATATTTATCATATATAATATATTATATTATATATTTATCATATCAGACATGTCGCACCCGCGACATGTGTCGCACCCGCGACATGTGTCGCACCCGCGACATGTGTCGCACCCGCGACATTTGTCGCACCCGCGACATTTGGCGCACCCGCGACATTTGGCGCACCCGCGACATTTGGCGCACCCGCGACATTTGGCGCACCCCCGACATTTGGCGCACCCCCGACATTTGGCGCACCCCCGACATTTGGCGCACCCCCGACATTTGGCGCACCCCCGACATTTGGCGCACCCGCGACATTTGGCGCACCCGCGACATTTGGCGCACCCGCGACATTTGGCGCACCCGCGACATTTGGCGCACCCCCGACATTTGTCGCACCCCCGACATTTGTCGCACCCACGACATTTGCCCCCCGGGCCGAAGACCCGTGCCTGTCACTCGTGTGTATATATATATATATATATATATATATATATATATATATATATATATATATATATATATATATATATATATATATATATATATCCTCCTAATAGATTGACATGTTTGGAGAATTGGTTAGGATATTCTTAATGTATAAAACATCCTTCTAATAGTTCAAATCCTAGCAGTGCAAAAAATGTTAAAATATTTTGGTTATATAAATATTATTATTTTTATACAAAATTATTAACAAATGTTTAAATATTAGCAATAAAAAATTAAAAATAGATTCCCTACTAATTTAGGAAGGAATAATTTCCTTCCTTAAAATCCTTACAAAATAGGAAGGGATATTTTCCTTGCTAAAATTAGCTAGGAGCATATTACCTACAAAATTTTTTTGTTTTTAAATAAAATTAGCAAGGAATTTAAATAATTAGCAAGGGATTTAGCCTCTTGCTATTTAAAGTTTTTTTTGTAGTGTTATATGTCACAAATATAGGAGGAGATTGTTAGTGTATATTCAGACATATAATGAGCTCGAAGGCTTAACGGGTCATTTCAGATACCGAGATATCTGATACCGTATTAAACATAGATTTTGTCTATATAAACCTAGCTGGGGGCAATGGGTAGTGGATTCCACTTTGTTTCGAGCAACAACAAAAACACTTAAATTCATTGGACTGTGAATATAAATGAACTGTGTTTAGCAATTATAGAACTTATTACATTGCACTATAATTTCCATGATGAAACTGCGCGGGCATAGGTGCTATCATTGGTGTGGCATAGAGAATTTCAAGCTAGACTGTTTAATTGTAAAAAATAATAGCTACTAAAGCAAGGAAAAGCCTGCATTATTACAAATAATAGGAAATCCTTAGTATAGCATTGTGCATCATTCCCCTTGTGAAAACAATGTCTAGGAGTTCAAACAATTAAGTTAACACATAAGTGAAGACTATGACAGACAAAATTGAAAGGCAATTTTACATGGTTTTCATCAAATAAGATTTTAGATTGTGTTGGCCAAAATCTCTGATGACTTGATGAACAAATTTAATGTTTTTCGATAAAACAAAACAAAGCCCATAGAAATTATTGTAATATATAAGATTTAGGTTGAGTTATTGAATTTGATGTAGTTTCTATTTTCTTGGGTCAATTATCAACCTACTATTGTAATCGTCGAGCCTGGTCGTCAAGCAAAAATGGTAGTCAAGCAGCTAAGCAGAGATTTTTGTGTAGGTATAAGTCAAGTAGTTGAGATACATTAGTGGTATGTCAAGTAGTTGAGATGATAACAGGTTAAAGATTACATAGGGCTTTAACTCTTGATAGTCTGATCTTTGAGCAGTCAAGCTATTTGAGCTAACAAAAGAATATGTTTGATCTCTGATCAATGAGCTATAGTTATCGACCAAGACTTTAAGCTAAAGGAAACAAACTTATATATTTGGCAGTATGAAATTAGGGCTCCGTTTGGGGGGACTTATTTTCACGGGTCAAGCGGTTACGACCGCTTGAACCGGACCGTAATTATGGTCTGATTCATGCGGTCGTAAACGCTTGACCGGTGAAAATAAGTCCCCCCAAACGGAGCCTAGCTCTGGACATCAATTTTCGACCGGCAATGGATGATCAAATATCCACTTTTGAAATAAATGTAATCAATGCATGGTTTGCTTCACGAATAGAAAAAATTCAAAGGTATGGAACTTATTATAAAACAAAAACACTCAAGCTTTTATCTCACTATAGTGGAGTCGGCTATACGGATCCTTTGTCGCCATTGTGCCCAATATTTTGTCATAATCTCACTAATGCCTAAGTACATCATGTCTTTCCTTATAATTTTCTTACAATTTACTTTATGGAACTTATTATACCTAGAAAAATATTTAAATAACATAATTGTTTCCTTACAGAGAATTGGAATTAAGGTATATATGGCATTAATTCTTCAATGAAACATTAATAACTTTTTTGTCAATTTTTTGAGAAACCCTAAGAAACCATATTCAAGGATAAGAAAACCCCCCAAAAAACGCTCTTGTAAAAGAACACTTGCGCCATCTGAATGTTAAGAGAAGATATCAGCTTTGACCTCGAAACGATATCAGCGTCAATCGTACTCCAAAGAATTTCATGCATACAACGTTGCGGAAAAGCAAACATTATCATGCACTTTTAAGAGCTTTAGGAATCTCTCTCAAAAAGACTTCTACAGCGTTATTGTAATAAGATATTGTTTATATTTTATGTTTTCAATTGATAAAGGTAGCGTTTGGTTGGGTTGATTGCCTCCGGTGCGTTTGCGACGAAATGAAGTTTTTGTTATAAGCAGCATTTGTTTCAGCTTTCAGGCAAAACACAGGTTATTAACAACCGCAGGTTATAGAGGAAATGGAGACGTGCTATATTTCTTCGGTTCACCCCAACCGCTGCAACACTTCTCCTTCCCGAAACATCTTCCTCTCCGGCGGGCTCTGGCGATCTCCCTCGAGCGAATGCCATTAGGGCAGTGGTTCTTCTTCTCGCGAATCTCTCATCTGTCAAGTTTGCCGCCGACGTCTGGCTTATAGAGGCCTGTCGGGGAAGAGGCGTCAACCAAGTGAAAATCACTATATTCGCCCAGCAATGGCAAACCGTCGTGTTGTCCATAGGTGGCAAGCCTCTGTTTACTCCTCCATCTCCCTCCATACTTCATTTTCACTTCATCTCCCCCAAACCCTAATTTTCACTCTCAGCGATTCTACCCGATGTTGCATGCCAGGAAGACTTCCGGGATTACCTCCGACTGCTAGAACAGCGATTCACAACTCTCCTCCTTGGCAACCTCAACTCCAATTTTTCACCCCCAGGCTTTCATTCATGATCCTCCGGCACCTTCACAGGTAAACCCTAAAATTTTGGCTCCATATATTGCATTCCCTCACTCCACTGACCAAGGTGAAGCTCTACACTGCTTCCTTTCAGATTTTTTTCAAAATTTGTGGAATGTAGCTGCAATGCAATTTGTGCGATGTTATATTCTGTAGTTTCTCTTCTCTTTAAGGATCCTTTCTCATTCCAGAAATTTTAAAATTTTGAGAAATGAAGTTGCATTTTAATTTCATAGCAGTCTGTAGTCTCCTTCCAACAACTCTCGGACGCTTCTTCGTCGAAGAATTCTCTGCCTTCTACTGTCGCAATCTTCCTGTTGGTGTATCTACTATCTTGACTGACAAATCCCTTGGCTTGATTGTGGGTCCTGTTGGTTTGGAGCTAGGGGAAAGGAGAAATGGGACGGAAGAAGGCGGTTGCGATTGACGGCGAGCTTGTTCGTGCGCCTCGAGTTTGATTTCATAAATGGGTTAGCGAGCTTATCAGGACACGGGATATCATCTACCAGACTTTGCTCGTGGTGGTCGTCGAGCAGAAGGACGTTGAGAGATGTTCAATCATGCACACTCATCGTTTTTTTGTTATATTTGAAAAAATAAATTATTCAAAACTCCGTTTTGTATCCAAACAACTTTTTGAAAACTCCGTTTTGTAAACTCTGTTTCACCCAAACAGTTTTTAAACAAAACTTTGTTTTTCAGAATCAACACTTTTTCTATCATCAATAGTTCATCAGCAACTTTCCATCAGCAACAGCCCAACCAAACAGAGCCAAAAAGAAATACTAGCATGCATGGCTCAAAGCATGGATAGCCAAGATTCAATAGAATGTCTTACAAAATATTGGCACATTTCAAATTTCATTGGTCTACCTAGATGTTATCTCTAACAATTACTTTAGGGAGAGTTTCATTTGAGGAATATTTAAAAGCAATAAATGTTGATTTCTACAATTTTTTTATTACATATCCCTCAAAATATCAGCAAAACAAGAAGCTTCTTGCAAAATCTGTACATCTTCAAAGTATCTGATTTTGAAGATATGTACACATATGTGTATATCTGTACGCGCATGCGTATATCTGTATGCGCATGCGTATATCTGCACGCGCAGGCGCGTATCTGCACGCGCAGGCGCGTATCTGCACGCGCAGGCGCGTATCTGCACGCGCAGGCGCGTATCTGCACGCGCAGGCGCGTATCTGCACGCGCAGGCGCGTATCTGCACGCGCAGGCGCGTATCTGCACGCGCAGGCGCGTATCTGCACGCGCAGGCGCGTATCTGCACGCGCAGGCGCGTATCTGCACGCGCAGGCGCGTATCTGCACGCGCAGGCGCGTATCTGCACGCGCAGGCGCGTATCTGCACGTGCAAGCGCGTATATGTACGTGCATGCACACGTATATATGTATGTGTACGCACATACATATATATGTATCTGCACACAAATACGTATATATGTATCAGTACACAAATACGTGCATTTGTATCTGTACAAATATATGTATATCTGTATCTGTACACTTATATGTATATCTGTACTCTTATATGTATATCTGTACACATACGTATATTTGTAGACATATATGTATACTTGTACACTTACGTATATATATGTATGTTGAAATTTTTCCGTTTGGTGAACATATTCTCTCGAGACGTCTCGGTGATGTTAAAATAGCTGAAGTGAGAGTGAAGTGGAGTGTGGGTGGTCTGATTAGGCAAGTCGAACAAACCATAGAGTCCGTCGTGACCTGACGGATAGCATTTGGCGGGTTGCCGAACTCTTGCGGGCTGGCTCAGCAAGCACCCTTGGTTGGAACCATGCATACTTCTCTATCCACGGCTGTGGCAGACTGGTTGGTGAGATCGCACAGTCTGCTGGAGCTTCAGGTTCTCTGGCTTGCAAGAAGACTGGCGGTTAGAGCAGACTGAGGTGGCTAACTGCGCAGTTCGTTGTAGCCTTCTCGAGCAGGTTGTTGGGTACATTGGTCAAATGTACCTGATTTGAAGAAGCCTCACCCAACTCAATGATATACATCATAATGTATTTGATGTATGTTTGAGTTACTTGTGCAGGTTAAGAAAGTACTGGACTGAAGCAAAAAGTTTCTAAGTCCATGTGTCGACACCCAGAGGGAAAGTGTCGACACTTAAGAAAGCTTGTGTCGACACCCAGTCAAGCAGTGTCGACACTTGGAGTCATTGTGTCGACACCTGGGATGCAGAGTCGACACCAGTCAGAAAGTGTCGACACTTGGAGCTGTGTCGACACTCAGTGAAAAAAAGTGCAGACAGAAAGTGTCGACACTTGGAGCTGTGTCGACACTCAGCAAAAGTCTGCAGAGTCTAAGTACAAGTGTCGACACTTAACATAATGTGTCGACACAATGCAGAAGAGTCATCACTTAAAGTAAGTGTCGACACTCAACACAATGTGTCGACACTCAACAGAAAGAGTCATCACTTGAAGAATGTGTCGACACTCAACACAATGTGTCGACACACCATCAGAGGAGTCAACATTTGAAGTATGTGTCGACACCCAGAACAATGTGTCGACACACAGCTAAAGACTCAACACTTGAAGAAAGTGTCGACACAAGGAGCTGTGTCGACACTTAGCAAAGAACAGAAAGAACAACAATTTATTCTAAGTACAAGTGTCGACACTAAGAGAATGTGTCGACACTCAGCTGAAGTCTCAACCACAAGAAGATGTGTCGACACAAGGAGATGTGTTGACACTCAGCAAGTATTGACATTGGAGACTAAGTGTCGACACCAAGAAGCTGTGTCGACACTTGACAGATACAACACAAGAAGATGTGTCGACACAAAGGAGATGTGTCGACACATAGAAGAATTCAGCAAAAGCTAGAAGAACAAGTACTTGTGTCGACACTCAATTTCAGTGTCGACACATGCAGAAGAATCTGTGTCGAGACATACAAGGAGTTGTGTCAACACCTTGTAGACTTGTGTCGACACTTACAAAGCATGTGTCGACACTTGGTCTATAAGTGTCGACACTTAAAGATAGAAAGTCTCGACACTTATAAACAGTTAGAGATTTTCAAGAAGTGACTGGTTGACATGACAGCTGCCGATCCAGCCGGTCTACAGCAACTATCAGAGATGTCAGAAGTCAGTTATGAACCGGACCAGCCGGCTACCATGAAGAATGCCTATAAATAGGCACCCACAGTTTACAGAAAAGGAGTTCAGACAAGTTGAAGTAATTGATCAGATTGTTGTCAAGGTTGATCAAATTATTGAAGTGGTACCAAGGGTATCAACACAAGAAGATCTTGCAGTCCAACTGCAGATCTAAGAAGTTGGAGAGAGAGGGCTCCTTCCAAGAAATCAGCCTCTGGAACTAGGCTGAGAAGAAGGATTCAGAATCAATTCTGGATCTTAAGTGGCAGAGGTCAAGGAACAACTGCAGAGGATTCAGCCTTATTCAGTTCTACTCAAGAAGCTTTGAAGAAAGCTAAGTCAGGGTGAATCCAGTTGAGTTCTTCCAAGAACTCATCAAGAATCTCTCAACTCCTCTCCTTTAATTCTGAGTTGTAGAGTTATAATTTGTATTACATTTGAAACTTGTAGGATCCATTGGATCTGAGTGATTGTAAGCCTATATCTATAAAGGCTGAGGGTAGAGCTTGTTAGCCTGAGTGTAGGAGATTGTAATCTCTGAGTGTAGGCCTTGTTGGCTGAGTGTAGGCCTTGGATTGGCTGAGTGTAGGCCTTGATTGGCTGAGTGTAGGCTTTGGGATAAAGCTGAGTTGTAAGGCTTTGGGCCTGAGGTAGGAACCAATTTGGGTTCTGAGACAGTGCAGGAGTTTGGCCGAATCTAGTACACTGCTAGATAGGCGAAGGGGGAAAGTGGATGTACCCATATCTTGGGGAACCACTATAAATCACTGTGTGCTGTGCTGTGAATGTGCTGTGTATGTTTGATTATTGCTGATTGCTGTAATAGACTAGTTAGAAATCTGTGATATAACTGTTTGGCTGCCAACAAAGTTAGAAAAGGATTAGGTCACCTATTCACCCCCCCCTCTAGGTGTTTAGGTACCATATCTTACAAGTGGTATCAGAGCCAGGTTCCTCCAAACAATGACTAACAGTCTGAGGAGATCCTGTTTGGCAGATTCAGTGAAAGGCAATTCACAGATTCAAGAAATTCAAGAACATCAAGAAACATGGGTTCTTATGAGAATCACAAGGAATTGGGTTCCATGAAGTTACCCATATGCAGGAAGGAGATCTTTGGGATCTGGAAAGAGAGGGTAAGGCTATTTATGGAAGCCTCTGACCCTAGAATATACATCACAGTAAAGGAAGGGCCTTATGTGCCAATGAAGATTTCAGTATTGGATGCAAATCAGAGGACTCCAAAGGATTTCTCTGAGATGACTAAGGATGAGATTGTCCTAGCTACCATGGACAAGAGGGCACAGAACATAATTGTAAGTGCCATTGATGATGCCACTTTTCAGAACTTAATTGACTGTAAGACAGCAAAAGAGATGTGGAATACTCTTATTGTCTATATGGAAGGTTCTGAAGAAGTTAGACAAGATAGGAACTCCTTGCTTAATCAGGAGTATGAAAGCTTTAGGCAAGGAAAGGGTGATAGCATCACTGAGCGCTATAAGAAATTTTACAGAATAGTTAATGAACTTATGTCATATGGAAGAGAGTTCACTAACTATGAACTAAATGACAAGTTCTTAAGGTCCCTAACCAAAGATTGGGACACCAAGATCTGTGCCATAAGAGAAATGGCTAAGTTGGGGGAAATTCCTCCTCCCACACTGTTTGGCAAGCTATTATCTTATGAAATGCAGTTAACAGTGAGAAAAGAGGAGGAGAAATCAACAAGGACTGAGCACAAAGAAAGAACTGTTGCTTTCAAGACAGAAGTTCCCAAAAAGTGCAGAAATAGGTCTTCAACTCCACCTCCAGAGGTAGTTGAATCAGAATCTGATGAGTCTGTCAGCTCAAAGTCTAAGAGCAGTGAAAGTGATGAAGACTTTGCTGCTTTCACCAGACACTTTCAGAAGTTCTTGAAAAAGAAACAGTGGAGGTCAAGGCCTTCTACATCACAAGGAAAGGAAGACTCTTATCAGAAAAAGAGATCTTCAAAGAATGACAAGAAAAGGACAAAATCAAGCAAGGCAACTGGTTCAAAGATTGTTTGCTATTGCTACAATAGACAGGGCCATGTTATTGCAGATTGTCCAGAGAAGAGAAAGGAATCTGGTAACAAGAAAAAGACTCACTTCAAAGGGAAGAAAGAAAAGTCTTTTGTTGCTAAGAAGGAGAAGACTCTATCAGACATCTCTTCTTCAGAAACTGAGTCTGAAACTGAAGCCTACATAGGGCTGTTTGCTGAAGAAGAAGAGGATGAATTCATGGAGATCTTGGATTCAATTTATGAACAAGAGGACAGTCATTGCCAAGGGCTAATGGCTTTGACAGACAGTGCCAAAATCCTGGAGCAGCCAGGACCCAGTCAGGTACAAAGTTCAAGTTTAAACTCAGATTCTTGTTGTAGTTCAGAATCAGATTCTTCTTCATCAAGTGATGAGAATATATCTGAGTCTGAGGAAGATATTCATCAGCTTATAGATGAATATAAGGTGCTGTTGCAAGCCTACAAGAAATGCAAGACCCTAGCCAAAAGTCAGGCAAAGGAGATTGCTGATCTCAAGGCTGTTGCAACAGATTTTGAGAAGCAATTTGATCAAAAACTGAATGAGGTAGCCAGGCTGAAACACATTACAGTGATTCAGATGGGAACTATCACCTATAAGAATGATCAAATTAAGAGTCTGGAGATCAATCTTCAGAAAGAGAGAGAGCTAGTTGCTAGGTTTTCAAAACCTAAATCAGTACTACCTTTAATTGATGAATTTGTTCATCATAAAGGCAAGACTGGACTAGGTTTTGTTAGACCTGCAGGGACTGAGCAGTCCAAGTTTAAGTCCAAGGGCAAAGCCCCAACATTCAACAAGTCTGTTGTAGTCAAGACAGCCAAGGCAGTACCTAAGCAAAGGTACAATAAATTTGAATGTTGGTGCTGTAGCAAAGTTGGCCATTTTGCTGTGTACTGTTGGCATAATGTGAATGCCAAAGTGAGTTCCAAACTACCTATTGGAATGCCAGTAGGTAGGTTTTTCAAATTGCAAACTAACAATCACCAAGGACCCAAGAATGCTTTGGGTTCTAAGGTTCATTAATTTGTTTTGCAGGTGAATCCAAGTGGCCACACCCCTACATGGTACTTGGATAGTGGATGTTCCAGACATATGACTGGAACAAGGGGACTACTGAAGGACTACATTCCAATAAAAAATGGTCCTAAAGTGACCTTTGGTGGTTCTGAAAAAGGAATCATCAAAGGGTTTGATAACATTTCTTCAAACCTTGTTACCATTACTCAAGTGGCTTATGTTAAAGGGTTGAAACACAACCTAATAAGTATAAGTCAGTTAAGTGATGTATGGTATGACATCTCATTTGTTAAAAATGGTTGTCATATCAAGAGGTCAAGTGATCAAGAGATCATTTTGACAGGATATAGAAAGAGGAATGTCTACTGTCTAGACATTATGATTGAGAACAATGGTTCTCCTGTTTGTCTTGTAGCTGATAAGACAGTCTCTCATTGTGTCAAATGGCACAAGAGGCTAGCTCATCTTAACTACAAGGCTATTAGCAAACTCTTTAGCAAAGAGTTAGTGAGGAATGGTCCTCAAGTTAAGTGTGTCAAAGATGGTATTTGCTCAGCTTGTCAAAAGGGCAAGCAGACTAAATCCACCTTTAGAAGCATAGATAACAAAGATGTTGTGAGGTGTTTATACCTCTTGCATATGGATCTATTTGGTCCAATGCCAGTTCACAGCTTAGCTAGGAAGGTCTATACCTTTGTAGTTGTTGATGACTACTCAAGGTTTTTCTGGGTGTTCTTCTTAAGACAGAAATCTGAAACACCTAGTATCTTCTACAACTTTGTCAAGCAAATTCAGAATGAACTAAATAGTACTGTGGTCAAAATTAGAAGTGACCATGGTACTGAATTTCAGTCTGAAAGCATGACAAAACTATGTGAAGACTTTGAGATATTTCAAGAATTCTCTTCACCTAGAACACCTCAGCAAAATGACATTGCTGAAAGGAAGAATAGGACCTTGATAGAGGCTGGTAGAACCCTATTAAGTGATACATCACTACCAGAATATTTCTGGGCTGAAGCAGTTAACACTGCATGCCATGTTATAAATAGGACTACCATCACTAAAAGGCTAAACAAGACCCCATATGAAGTTGTGAAAGGCAGGAAACCAAACCTATCCTATTTTAGGATCTTTGGTTGTAAATGCTTCATACTTAACAATGGGAAGTCTTACTTAACAAAGTTTGCTGCCAAGTCCCAAGAGGGAATCTTTGTTGGGTACAGCAATAATAGTAAGACTTATAGAGTCTACAACTTGACTACACAAGTTGTAGAAGAATCAGTGCATGTAGTTTTTGATGAGACAAAACGTATTAACAATGAGTTGTCTAGCAATGTATGCAGCCCCACAGGTTTGACAAAGAAATTGGACAAGCTTACTATAGAAGAGGTGCCTGCTGCAAGACAACAAGGAGATGAGAGTAGCTGCTGTCCAGGGGGAGAACTACATGTGCCAATTGCTGAAGAAATCCAAGGATTACAGCATGATGCAGATGCTGAAGTGGTTCAACCTGAAGTGAGGATGCCTCCAGCCCACAGGCATCTTAGAGATCATCCAGTAGAGCTGATTATTGGAGATCCAAGACAAGGAGTTCAAACTAGGAGCAGAAATCAGGATGCTGCAATCTATTCCAGCTTTTTGTCTCAAGTTGAACCTAAAAGATTTGAAGAAGCAATAATGGATCCACAATGGACTGAAGCTATGCAAGAAGAGCTTAATCAGTTCAAGAGGTGCAAGGTTTGGGAACTGGTTCCAAAACCTAAACACCACAATGTGATAGGAACTAAGTGGATTTACAGAAATAAGATGGATGAACAAGGGGTCATCATAAAGAATAAAGCAAGACTGGTTGCAAAAGGATATAGGCAAGAAGAAGGTATTGATTTTGATCAAACCTTTGCTCCAGTAGCCAGACTGGAAGCCATAAGGATGTTCTTGGCCTATGCAACCTATCAAGGGTTCAAGGTTTACCAGATGGATGTTAAGTCAGCATTTCTAAATGATAATTTGAAAGAAGAAGTCTATGTGGAGCAGCCTTCAGGTTTTGTTGATCCAACTCCACCTCATTATGTCTATAGACTTAGGAAAGCTTTATATGGGTTAAAACAGGCTCCTAGAGCTTGGTATGAAACCCTATCTAGTTTCCTCATTGAGAACAAGTTTTCAAGGGGGAAAATAGATAAGACTCTATTCCTTAGGGAATCTAGAGGCAAAGTCATACTTGTCCAAATATATGTAGATGACATTATATTTGGGTCTACTGAAAGTAGCCTTTGCAGAAAGTTTGCAAAGCTTATGCAAAGTCAGTTTGAGATGAGTAGTATGGGAGAGCTGAAGTTTTTCTTGGGTCTCCAAGTTAAACAGACTGAAAATGGTTTATCCATATGTCAGTTCAAGTTCACCCTAGAACTCATAAGAAAGTATGGTATGGATTCATCCAGTACCATGAAGACTCCTATGGGGTCAAGTATGTCTCTTAGCAAGGATGATGCAGGGAAACCTGTAGATGAAACCTTGTATAGAGGGATAGTTGGCTCCCTACTATACTTGACTGCTAGTAGACCTGACATCATGTATGCTACATGTGTTTGTGCCAGGTATCAAGCCTGCCCTAAAGAGTCTCACTTGACTGCAGTCAAGAGAATTTTGAGATATCTAAAGGGCACTCCCTATCTAGGCCTCTGGTACCCTAGGAATGGAGATTTTGATCTAACAGGTTATTCAGATGCAGACTTTGCAGGATGCAAAGAAGATAGAAAAAGTACTACTGGAACCTGTCAATTCCTAGGAGGAAGACTAATTTCATGGAGCAGCAAGAAGCAAACCAGTGTGGCTATCTCCACAGCTGAGTCAGAGTATGTGGCTGCAGGAAGTTGCTGTGCTCAACTTCTGTGGATTCAACATCAGCTAGAGGACTATGGATTTCAGGTAAGTAGAACTCCACTTTTCTGTGATTCTACTAGTGCTATTTCAATAGCTAATAACCCTGTATCTCATAGTAGGACAAAACATATTGAAATTAAATATCACTTTCTTAGAGAGCATGTAGAAAGGAATGATATTGTACTTGAATATGTTAAAACAGATGAACAACTAGCTGATATGTATACTAAGCCACTAGAAGAAGCTAAGTTCAATAAATTCAAAATTGAACTAGGAATGATAAACTTACACTAAGTTTACAGAATAGAAAATTGACTAAGTAAAAAGGTGTCGACACATAGACAAGTCTATGTCGACACAGAATACTAGTGTCGACACTTCAGGAGAAAGGTGTCGACACATATAGGAATGTGGTGTCGACACTTCGGAATGATAGTGTCGACACATGACAAGTAGATGTCGACACATCCAATATGGTGTCGACACTTAAGTTTTACTCAGAATTTTTTTTTTAAGTAAAGTCTCGACAATGTGTCGAGTTATGTTGTGTCGACACATAACCAAGTGTCGACACAAAAAATCTGTTGACTAAACTTGTGTCGACACATATGTGTCGAGACATTATAAGAAAGTGTCGACACTTATTGCCAGTGTCGACACATGCTAAGCTAGCTGTCCCGCCTGTTCATCTTCAAAATTAGACAGGTATAAATAGGATTCTGTCTTTGTTTGTCGACACGCTTTCAAAGTTTCGAGACCAAAACTCCTGTGTCGACATTTCTCTCTTCTTAAGACAAATTCTCCAAACCCTAATGGCTCCAAAGCTTGAAGAGAACGTGAACGAAGGCTATGAACTTGTGCGCGGCGCGTTCGATGATGGAGATCAAGAAATCCAATCGGTGGTAACCCTAGTCAGCGATTCTGGACTAGAATATTTGGTTTCAGAACCAACCAAGATTTGGAAGAAGGAAGTTCTTGAATTCCTTACTGGAGCTGCAGTTGATGACTCTGGATATAGAATCAAATCCAGAGTGCATGGATCCAAAGTCAAGGTCTCACCAAAAAGTCTGAGGAAGGTACTCCAGCTACCTAAGACTCAAGATGAGAAGAAGTTTCTACATCCAAGACCAGGGAAGCTCTTACCTGGTGTGGACTTGATCCAAAGCTGAAGATAGGTTCTGTCTTTAACAGGAAAGGCATGAACAGTCAAGGAAAATTCCTGTCTGAAATTGTGGGCAAGGTCATTCTCAGTAAGCCTGGAGGGCATGACAGGGTGTCAGCCTCAATGTTCAATGTCATGACAAGAATTATCTTCACCCTAAGAACAGATTGGTCAATGGTAATCTATGAGAAGATCAAGGAAAGTCTGAAGAAGCCCAATCTGGGCAGAATTATAAGTCTCTACCTGGCTAGTACAATACCAGAGGTAATGAGCACTGCTGCTGGAAGCAAGATCAATCATATGAGAAAGATGGATATGAGGATCTTTTCTAGGTGGGAAAGGGTGCTGTTAAAGGAACTGTCCACTCCAGAGAAGCCAGTTACTAAGAAAGATTCTCCTCCCAGGAAGAAAAGGAAAACTGCTGTTGTGGCACAAGAGTCCTCAAGCAGTTCTGAGAGTGAAGAACAAGTGGTGTTCACACCTGATGAGCAAGAGGAAGAGACAGTAGTAAAGACCCCTACTGCTCAAGATGTAGCTGAGATCCAGGGGGAGCTGCCTCAAGCTAGCCCCATCCATAGGGATCACAGCCAGGGGGAGCTTCCAGTAGTAGAAGAACCATCTACTATGGACAGTGAGCAAGCCACCATCATTATTCAAGAGGTACTCACTGACTTAAAAATTTTAGACTATTTTATAGAAGATGCTAATTTGTCTGATGTCCATCAGCAAACTCAGCTAGACAAACAAGTTCCAGATGTTGTTTTAGAAGACAAATCTGCTGAACAAGTAGTGGTACCTGAGTCAGTGGTTGAAGAGCAAAGACTATCTCCAGCTCCATCCCCTCATGAATATACAATGGAAGATTTGTTTCTAAATCTAGATCAAGATGATTTTGACATGGACAAGGATGCTGCTGCTGAAGATAAGAGTGCTGCTGCTGTGGGGGAGCACATGGAAGTTATGGAAGAGCCTATTAGGCTGGAAACTGAGCAAGCACCTGCTGTGCAAACTGAGAAGCCTCAAAGCCCTAAGGACAGGGTTGATATTGCCAGCACTTCTGCCTCTGAGGATGAGGAGAGTGCTAGGGCCAAGAAGAAGAAACTCTGTCTTCAAGAGGAGAAGCAAGAGTTATAAGAAAGTCTTGCAATCCATTGCCCCACAACCTATAGTCCAACAAGCTCCAACTGTTGACTATAGTGCTTTACTGATTGCACTGCAAATAAAAATGGATGAACAAAGGAAGGCTATAGAGACTTATGTTGATGAAGGGCAGAAGACTTTGCAGTTTGACTTGGCCCAAGATATAAAGTCAATAAGGTTTGAGATGAACCTTAATAAAAAGGAGATGAATGAATGTTTTTCAAAGGGTGGAAATGCTGTGGTATATCTGGCTACACACCAAGAGAAAATAAAGGCACAAGTAGATGATATAGCACTGAAGCAAGGATATGTGCTGGAAAACCAAATCAGACTGAATGACAATCTGACTGAGTCTCATAATGTTATCATTATTGAGTTAAAGAACAAGGCTGAAGCCCCTTCTACATCTGCTGCTGCAGTTAAGGCTGACTTTGACAAAGTATTCCAAGCTGAGCTTACTGCTGTCAAGACTGCAATTCAAGATTCCCAGAAGGCCATCTCTGAACAGCTCACTAAGCTCAAGCCATTCTTCAAAGAGGGGATCAGATATTTGGACAGCCAGATAAGGTTTCAAAAGGATGATGTAAGAGACCATATGGCCAGAGAAGTCATAAAGGGGGAGAGAGTATTAGTCAAAGCTAGCTCTGACCATGCCAAATGGATATCTAACTCCATCAGAGCTACACTGGGCTATCCTCTACTTTGTGATGATGATAATGTGGCTGAATCAGGAATTCAAAATGCCTATCCTGGAGGTGAGCAAGCAGAAGTAGCTCAAGTAATATATCCACCTCCAGATTTTGATATGGTTCAAGCAGATGTCAGCACTATGTATAGCCCAACTGAGGGCAAGGCCAAAGTTCATATTGAGAAGGTTATTCAACCTATTTTTGAAGCTCTGCAGGAGGCTATAAACAAAGAGGAAGAGACAAGGTTGTCAAAGAAGAGGTTTAGGGAACAAGCTGAACAAAAGCCAGATTTTGAACAATGGAGCCCTACCTCTAGAAATATAATTCTTACTGCCTGGAAAGCTGCAAAGGACAATGCTCATGAAAGGAACAAATGGTTCTCTGAGGCAGAATGGAGAAAGCATGAGATTAGGCAGGAGGCTATAGTACAATTCAGAAGGAAGGCTAAGATGGGAAAGCTACCTCCTACTGCTGTGGAGCCTAGCAAGTACTTCCTCAAGCCATACCACTACTTTGAAAGGCAGAAAATCAAAGCAGAAGAGCTGAAAAAGAAGGACTTAAAAGGAAAGAAGCCTGCTGTTGCTGAACCTGCTGAAGCCCCTGTCAAAGCTCAAGTTTAAGCTGGAAAGGGAATAGTTATCAAAGAACCTGATCAGAAATAGATTAGGAATTAAAACTTGAAGCTTGTTGTAATCTGTTAAATGAAAAACATTTTTGTACACCATTGAAAATGTATAAGGAACATTGTTAGAACAATATTTGATAAATATAGTATGATTGTTCTGAAATGTGTCTATTTCTTATTTGTTCTGGAATGATGAATAAGTATACATGTGTGAAATATTACATGTTTATGTTTACCCTGTTTATATAATCTGCTGTACATCATTTTGTAATTCTTAATTATGAATGGTGTATATCATTGACTAAGGGTTATGACTTCTCCAAATAGGGGGAGATTGTTGGGTACATTGGTCAAATGTACCTGATTTGAAGAAGCCTCACCCAACTCAATGATATATATCATAATGTATTTGATGTATGTTTGAGTTACTTGTGCAGGTTAAGAAAGTACTGGACTGAAGCAAAAAGTTTCTAAGTCCATGTGTCGACACACAGAGGGAAAGTGTCGACACTTAAGAAAGCTTGTGTCGACACCCAGTCAAGCAGTGTCGACACTTGGAGTCATTGTGTCGACAGCTGGGATGCAGAGTCGACACCAGTCAGAAAGTGTCGACACTTGGAGCTGTGTCGACACTCAGTGAAAAAAAGTGCAGACAGAAAGTGTCGACACTTGGAGCTGTGTCGACACTCAGCAAAAGTCTGCAGAGTCTAAGTACAAGTGTCGACACTCAACATAATGTGTCGACACAATACAGAAGAGTCAGCACTTAAAGTAAGTGTCGACACTCAACACAATGTGTCGACACTCAACAGAAAGAGTCATCACTTGAAGAATGTGTCGACACTCAACACAATATGCCGACACACCATCAGAGGAGTCAACATTTGAAGTATGTGTCGACACCCAGAACAATGTGTCGACACACAGCTAAAGACTCAACACTTGAAGAAAGTGTCGACACAAGGAGCTGTGTCGACACTTAGCAAAGAACAGAAAGAACAACAATTTATTCTAAGTACAAGTGTCGACACTAAGGGAATGTGTCGACACTCAGCTGAAGTCTCAACCACAAGAAGATGTGTCGACACAAGGAGATGTGTCGACACTCAGCAAGTATTGACATTGGAGACTAAGTGTCGACACCAAGAAGCTGTGTCGACACTTGACAGATACAACACAAGAAGATGTGTCGACACAAAGGAGATGTGTCGACACATAGAAGAATTCAGCAAAAGCTAGAAGAACAAGTACTTGTGTCGACACTCAATTTCAGTGTCGACACATGCAGAAGAATCTGTGTCGAGACATACAAGGAGTTGTGTCAACACCTTGTAGACTTGTGTCGACACTTACAAAGCATGTGTCGACACTTGGTCTATAAGTGTCGACACATAAAGACAGAAAGTCTCGACACTTATAAACAGTTAGAGATTTTCAAGAAGTGACTGGTTGACATGACAGCTGCCGATCCAGCCGGTCTACAGCAACTATCAGAGATGTCAGAAGTCAGTTATGAACCGGACCAGCCGGTTACCATGAAGAATGCCTATAAATAGGCACCCACAGTTTACAGAAAAGGAGTTCAGACAAGTTGAAGTAATTGATCAGATTGTTGTCAAGGTTGATCAAATTATTGAAGTGGTACCAAGGGTATCAACACAAGAAGATCTTGCAGTCCAACTGCAGATCTAAGAAGTTGGAGAGAGAGGGCTCCTTCCAAGAAATCAGCCTCTGGAACTAGGCTGAGAAGAAGGATTCAGAATCAATTCTGGATCTTAAGTGGCAGAGGTCAAGAAACAACTGCAGAGGATTCAGCCTTATTCAGTTCTACTCAAGAAGCTTTGAAGAAAGCTAAGTCAGGGTGAATCCAGCTGAGTTCTTCCAAGAACTCATCAAGAATCTCTCAACTCCCCTCCTTTAATTCTGAGTTGTAGAGTTATAATTTGTATTACATTTGAAACTTGTAGGATCCATTGGATCTGAGTGATTGTAAGCCTATATCTATAAAGGCTGAGGGTAGGGCTTGTTAGCCTGAGTGTAGGAGATTGTAATCTCTGAGTGTAGGCCTTGTTGGCTGAGTGTAGGCCTTGGATTGGCTGAGTGTAGGCCTTGATTGGCTGAGTGTAGGCTTTGGGATAAAGCTGAGTTGTAAGGCTTTGGGCCTGAGGTAGGAACCAATTTGGGTTCTGAGACAGTGCAGGAGTTTTGCCGAATCTAGTACACTGCTAGATAGGCGAAGGGGGAAAGTGGATGTACCCATATCTTGGGGAACCACTATAAATCACTGTGTGCTGTGCTGTGAATGTGATGTGTATGTTTGATTATTGCTGATTGCTGTAATAGACTAGTTAGAAATCTGTGATATAACTGTTTGGCTGCCAAAAAAGTTAGAAAAGGATTAGGTCACCTATTCACCCCCCCCCCCCTCTAGGTGTTTAGGTATCATATCTTACACAGGTTAATAGCCAGAGTCCGCTGGTGTTGTGGACTTAGTCCCATGTGACTACAAGCTCGTCAAGATCTCTTATTGGGCGGACTGCTTATAGAGCTCGCCGAGTTCAGCAAGTTGGTTCTGTGTGACTAAGTCCAGGATTGCTGCTTAGCTCGTCGAGTTCGCCTATTTGTGCGGACTTCTTCTCGAGCTCGTCGAGCTCGGCAAGTTGATGGCTTGGTCATTGTTCTAAGTCACGGGCCGGAGTTTTACACAAACTGGGAGCTGTGTCCGCAAGATAGTGCGGTCTGATGTCGATGTCTGGCATCCTGCTAGTGTTGTGTTTGTCGTCCTTGCTAGATTGGTGTTGGTCGTCTCAGCCTGACGGACTGGTCCCTTCTGCCTTTGTGTATATATGTATATTTGTGGATAGCTTCCTTTAAGTGGCAGACTGATACTTGTATTCGCACTTGTGCGAATACGTGATGCTAGCTGCAGGATTGATGGGTGGTTATCCTATCGTTATGGCGGTGACAGCTTTACTCCTCACGCCTATAAATATGAGTCTTTGGCTCATCATAAATAATTGAGAACAATGAGAACTAGCTCGTCCTTAAAATTTGCGGTTACAATTTTCTAACCGCTACCACTATGTGAAATTGACTATGTGTCGGCTCTTCGGCTAGCAATAGGCGGCTAGGCAACTAGCGGAAGCTTAGTGTGGATCTGTTTGCCGATAACAGTCAACAGATAGCAGGTCGCAGTCTGCGGATAGCAGGTCGCAATCCGCGGATAGCAGGTCGCAGTCTCTGCGGCTTGAAGTCTCTTCCTCCGAGTTGTGGTTAAGCAGAGCAGTTCGCCCGCTCTATTAGCGGGTATTGTTCAAGTTCCTTCAGCATTTCAATAACAAGCAGTTCGCGCGGGTAGACGACTTTAGCGGTCTTGGAGGACTCAGCTTGCGCACTTGAGACTTATGTGGTTAAAATTTGTTGTCTGTGTGGTTAACTTCTTGTTGCAAATTTCTATTTCCTTTGGTTACATTGTGAATCATGTCTTGCAATGTATACATCGCTTTATAAATATGTTATTAATTTCAATTGGAGACTTTTGTGATGCTGTTGCTACTGATCTGTACTTGTCTTTATTTATAGTTGAGTGTTCCTGCGACCTCTTGCGGCTTCCCCATAAATTTTTACACTCGATCCACGGGAGAGAGAATTGAATAATCTGAACTGCAATCCAATAGCACTGGGTATACACAAGGTTTGCCCGGAACCTTCGTCGTCTGATGATGACCAAAACATCTGCTACCACCGTACAAGCACTGTCGAGGCCATCTGTACTCGTGCATGCCATCGACACCAAGCCGCACCACCGAAGAGAAACACCATCAAGCCCACTGCACTCCCGCATGACTTCGTCGTCATGCCCACATCGACATCGCCGAAGAGAAACTCTGTCAAGACCACTGCACCACCGCAAGCCTTCGCCGCCATGCCCACACCACATCTCCTCAAAGACAGGCAAACACCATCTTCTCCAAGACTATCATCTCCGAAGCCGGGGATGCGTCGAAGGTTCCATATGGGAGGGAGAAATAAGGTTAGAATGGCAAGATTGGCACCAACGATGCTGATGCCGCCGTACGGGGTCGCACCACCGCCAACCCCCAGCGGCGGCAGAAGTCTTCCTTCAACGCGATCCCGGGATGACGCGAACTCCTTCACGCGGCGGATCCTCCCTCACGTGCACAAGACGCGGTAGTCTTACCTCTTCCAGCGGTTGTTTTACTCCCTATCCCGTACACAAGGGGGATAGGGAGATCTCTCTCTACAAGGAAATCAATAAAGGGCTGACTATATTCCTTTTATTTTCCTGATTCCTTTTTTTCATAATCTCATTCATGGTGTTTCCCAAAAGAGAAGATCTGAACCAAAAATAACAGAGGATAGTCCCAAGCTTATGTGGATGTGGCGATGGTCTTTGTCGACATGACAATGGACTAGCTATGACGGGATGTGTATTACAAATAAGTGCCACTGCGAGGGTTTAATGGGGAGCGTGTTGGAACTAGATAGAGAAGGTCTCGTGGGATGGGAGTAGTGGTGCAAATTTAGCCCGGGACCGGTTGACCGACCCGGGTCTGCCCGGGTCCGAGCCCGAGTAGGCCCAAGTCTGGTTAGGCCCGGGCCAAGCCCAGGCCTATTCTAAGGGGGCTCACTAGGCCCCCTTATTTGGCCAGTGCCCGACCTAGTGCCTGGCTCGAGCCAGGCCTAGGCCTGGGCCCGGCCTGAAGACTGCTGGGAGCCCGGTCTTGTGGGCCATTTCATGTTTCTTTATTGATGTAGTATGCACAATGTTATTCATTACTACGGGCTAGGACTGTTGAAATTTGTGAAGTGAAAGTGGGTGACGGGACAAGCCGGGCGGCCTGGGCGGACAGCGTTGGCGGACCGGGCGGACTGGGCGAACTGCTGTTTGCGGACTAGTGAAAAGTCTAGTGAAAGCCGGCTGTTCTTCTGAGCGGATTGTATGCAAGTTGTCCGCGGATTGTGCGGTCTGGTATCTGCGGATAAGGCGTTGGCTGATTGGTTTAGCCAAGGAGCGGCCTGAGCGGATAGAGGCTTGCGGACTGGTGCATTGCTCAGTGGCCATGGTGCAAGCTTGTGCTGACTGGCGGTTTGGCTCATATCCGCGGGAAGCTTGCGGACTGGTGAGTTCTCGGTATTGGTTGTTGCAGACTGAGCTTAGAGCTTGGCTGAGGCCTTGTCGAGCTCTGGTATTACAGTAGGTGCCTTGCTGTGGAGGTTGATTGGCGGACTGGTGTATTGAAGTCCGGGAGGACAGCTGCGTTGGGCAGGTGTGCGAGGAGCCCGCGGACTGCTGGCGGTCTGTGCTTGGTGTTTGGCGGACGGGAGTTTATGTCCGCCATGCTCGCATTGGCCTTTGATGGTTTTGGCCTTGGTCACACTCTGTGCCAAGACCATGGTGTCCGCAGTATCCGCCAAGTCCGCTGTTGACCGGGCGGACTGATGTTGTCTGCCTTTGGTCGTGGACTTATGGCAGATTGAGGTTGGAGTCTTGCGGACTACCTCAGGGTTGTGCGGACAGCCATTGAAGGGGGTTGTTGTCCTGCAGTGGTAGGCTTTGCGGGCCGATGTCTTGTCCGCATAGCTTAGGCGGACTGTCGTGGGTTCGCCAATGTTGCTTTGCTCCTGGCGGTTTTCCTTGGTATCCGGCTAAGTCTTTGCGGACTCGGCGGACGGTGGTTTTGCTATCGCGCGGGCTAGGGCGGTGTCGCTATCTCTAGGGCGGTGACCACACTCCTCACCTCGCCTATAAATAGGACCCCCCTGGCAGGTCTACAGTGACTTGAGTGAACAGTAAGTTGGGCTGGGTCAGGGCTGCGGTCTCAGTTTGTTTGTCCGCGCGGATTGATTCAGGGCTGACGGTTTGCTGTGTGCAGGTCGCGCGGGTAGCTTCAAGGAGCCAGGAGTTTGGCTTTGACTTCGGTCGTGCTTGGAAGTGTGCGGTCTCTGCGGATTCAGCAGGAGGTCGCTCTGCGGCTTGTCAGCTTTGTTTCATCTTTGCCAGCTTCAATAACCTGTCCGCCGGTCTAAGGCGGGTAGGCGGTCTGTTCCTCAGTTCCTCAGCAGGAGGCGAATAACGGTGTGTCCGTGCGGCCTCGCGGCTTCGACGGACTCCATGGCTATTCGGCGCATTGCAGCTTAAGTTCGGGGGTTCTCAGCGGACTCGGCGGTCTCGGCGGACTCGGCGGTCTCGGCGACCTCGGCGGTCTCGGCAGACTCCGGTGCTATCCGCCCGGCTTGTTGTTTGGTGCTTTCTGTTTACAGCTATTTATACTAGCGAAATCATGTCTCGCTACATATGCCTCGTGTTGTAAAGAAGTGAATGTATAAAAGATCGGCTTGTGCTTCCATTGTTTGTTGGGATTAGCCTTTGTTCCTCGGTTTTCCGCTGGTTCAGAGTGTGAACTGGGTAGTGCCGAAGATATTAATTTGGTGTTTAGGCTACCTTGCTGATCACTTTGAGAAAATTCAACATGGTATCAGAGGGAGGTTCAGTTGCGTGAGCAGAAGTCAACCAGTGGTGTTACTCAGTGATTGAGTGGTGTTCAACCTGTGTTGTTGCTCGGAGCTGCTGAAAGGTTGCCAACAGGTGTTGCAATGGAAGGGAGCTTTGCAAGGGGTCTTGACATTGAACTCTTAACACCGACTAACTTTAAGAAGTGGAAGTCGTGCATGAAGAGTTACCTTCTTGGCGAGGAGATGTGCGAAGTCGTCGGTGGTGACGACAGGCAGGAAGTCACGGCTGCGTTTGGTACTGCTAAGCAGGTTAGGCTCTGGAGAAGAACAAATGCTAAGGCGGAGTTCATTCTGAAGAGAGCCGTGTCGCCAGAACTGTTTGATCACATCATTGGATGTGAGTCGACTGCTGATATTTGGAAAACCATTGATGAGTTGTTCAATAGGAAGAATGTGGTGCGACTGCAGTTTCTGGAGAATGAGTTGGCTAGAACAACTCAGGGAGACCTTTCCATCTCGAAGTACTTCTTAAAGATGAAGAGCTTGTGTGCTGAGCTGTCGGCACTTGATACTGATGAGCCGATCTCTGAGGCGAAGATGAAAAAGCACATTATCCGCGGCTTGCGGAAGGAGTATGTGGCCTTTGTTACATCTGTTCAAGGTTGGGCTACTCAGCCCTCTCTGCTAGAGCTTGAGAACCTGTTGGCATCTCAGGAGAGCTTGGCAAGGCAGATGGCTGGAGTGAACATCAATCAGAAAGGCAGCGAAGCTCTCTTCTCAGGCAAGAAGAAAGGATGGGAAGGGAAGAAGAAGAAGAAGAAGAAGGTGCAGGTCGTTGGTGAGAAGGAGACTTCATCTTCATCTCAGCCGGAGAGGAGCAATGCTCCTAAGGACTGGAAGAAGAACTTGAAGTGCTACCAGTGTCATCAGCGAGGGCACTTCAAGCGGGACTGCAAGGTCAAACTGCAGCCTGGGCATGCTGCGGGGAAGGAGGAAGCTTGCTCGAGAAGTGAAGAAGCATAGTGGGGTGGAGCTTTCTTGACGGGCACTTGTGTCCGGGCCTTGTCTGCAATGGACTTCAACAACGAGTGGATTGTGGAATCTGGGTGTGGTCATCACCTGACCGGAGACAAGTCCAAGTTCACCTCCATGTAGGCTTACTCAGGTAACGAAGCTATTATCACTGCTGATAATACTGTTTATGTAGTAAAAAAAGAGGGGGTCGTGTCTTTGGGTAGTGATCATGGGCCACTCACGTTAAGGAGTGTGTATCACGTGACGGGCATGAAGAAAAACCTCTTCTCGGTGACCAACGCGGTGGACGCTGGGTATCACGTTCTGTTTGGGCCAACAGACGTGAGGTTCCTTCGCAACGTATCAACGGTTAAGGCTGATGTTGCTCATGTTGGAAGGAGGGTGAAAAACTTGTTTGTTATTTCCACCAATGCTTATGTTGATAGAATGAGGGCTAATGATAACGCTGCTATCTGGCATGAGCGGCTGGGGCATGTTGGCATGGATAAGCTAAAGGCGATGTCTAGTAGAAGTTTGGTGAGGGGGTTGCCTAAGTTGTCCTCCTTTGGTGACGGGCATGTTTGCGTGGGGTGTCAATACGGTAAGGCACATCGCCTTCCGTTTGATAAATCACAAACAAGGAGCAAGAAACCATTGGAGTGTATTCATGGCGATCTGATGGGACCAACGGTCACGACCAGCCTTGGTGGAAGCAAATACATGCTGGTGTTAATTGATGACTACTCGAGATATACTTGGGTGTACTTCTTGAAGGAGAAGGCAGAAGCTTTCCGGTTGTTCGTGCAGTTCAAGGAGTTGGTGGAAGGCCGGCTTGGCTTGCGGATTAAGAAGCTTAGAACTGATAACGGGGGTGAGTTTGTTTCCTCCGAGTTTTCTAACTTCTGCAGGAAGCACGAGATCCAATGAGAGCTTACTTGTGCTCACACTCCACAACAAAATGGAGAAGCGGAGCGGAAGATCCGTCATTTGACGGAGACCTGCAAATGTTGGCTTCATGCGAAAGAGATCCCAAGGTCCTTTTGGGCGGAGGGGATGTCGTGTGCTGCCTATGTCATCAATCGGATGCCGCTTAGCCCTATCAACATGAAGACTCATGTTGAGCTGTTGCTGAAGGAGAAGCCGAGTGTGGGACACCTTAGGGTGTTCGGTTCAACTTGCTACGTGCATGTCCCGGATGCTTCACGGACAAAGCTGGATGCGTAGGCAAGGAAACTTGTCTTTGTTGGCTACGATAAGCGGAAGAAGGGATGGAAATGCATGAACCCTGTGACGAAGAAGTTCGTGGTGTCAAGAGACGTTGTCTTTGACGAGCTGATGTCATATGGAGGTGGCTCGATTGAGCTTACCGGAAGTATCAAGGTTGATGAAGCACCGGTGGTGGCTGCTGAAGGCTTGGAAGAGGAGCTTGCTGTTTCACCAGCAGCTCCTGTTGCTTCTAACTCCGAGGCTGAGCCTTCTGGCTCAGGAAGCAGGGGGAGCACTGCTCAATGCTTGCCCCAGGTAGGAGTTGAGCCCGAAGAGGCAACGGAAGCAGTGAACAAGGAGCCGACCCTTCGGAGATCGAAGAGGGCTGTGAAGCCACTGGCTCGGTACTATGATGGGAATGCAGTGAGCTTCGTCTCCTGCTTCTTTGCGGGTCCTCTGGATGAGCGAGAGCCTGCAAACTTTAACGAGGCCACTGGAGTGAAGGAGTGGGAAGATGCCATGAAGGAAGAGATTGATGCTCTGAAGAAGAATGAAACCTGGGACCTTGTGCACAAGGTTGATGGCATTACTCCGGTTACTTGTAAGTGGGTGTATAAGTTGAAGAAGAAGGCTGATGGGAGCATTGATAGATTCAAGGCTCGCCTGGTCGCTAGAGGATTCTCACAGCAGTATGGAGAAGACTATGAGGAGACGTTTAGTCTGGTGGCGAAGATGACTTCAGTTAGAGTGGTGATCGTCTTGGCTGCAAGCAAAGGATGGAGGTTGTGGCAACTCGATGTGAAGATTGCCTTTCTTTACGGAGAGATTGACAAGGACATCTTCATGGATCAGCCGCTTGGGTTTATTTCTGAAGATCATCCGGACTACGTCTGCAAACTCAGGAAAGCTCTCTATGGGTTGAAGCAAGCTCCTAGAGTTTGGTATGGGAAGATTGCAGAGTACTTGCAATTATGTGGATACCTTGCTTCCAACTCGGATTCAAGCTTGTTCGTCAAGAAGAAGGGGGAGCTACAAGTCTTGGTCCTGCTGTATGTGGATAACATGATCATCATAGGGAATTCGGAGGGGGAAGTAGCAAGGCTCAGGGCAGAGCTTGGTATACGCTTCGAGATGAAAGACTTGAGAGAGTTGCATCACTTTCTTGGTCTTGAGGTGGAGAGGAAGGAGTGCGGGATTCTCATTTGCCAGAAAGGGTATGCAGATCGCATTGTGAAGTGGTTCGGCATGGGCGAAGGGAAAAAGTGCTCTACTCCACTGGAACCTGGGCTAAAGCTTCGACGAGATGAGGGAAGGGTTCTTCTTGATCCCTTGGTGTTCAGGGCTCTTGTTGGGAGCTTGATTTACTCGACGATTACAAGGCCAGACATTGCTTATGCTGTTGGCCGAGTAAGTCGGTTCATGGCTGAACCAAGGAAGACTCATCTGGTGGCGGCAAGGAGTATTTTGAAGTATGTCAAGTCAACTTCTGAGATGGGACTCCTCTATGGAAGGGACTCAGATTTTGCATTGCTTGGGTACACGGATGCTGACTATGGCGGTGATTTGGATGATCGAAGGTCTACTTCAGGTTATGTGTTCACTTGCGGTTCAGCTAGCATCTCGTGGTGTAGCAAGAAGCAGGACTCAGTGTCAGTCTCAACAACGGAGGCAGAGTATAAGGCTTCGGCCTTGGCAGCTCGGGAAGCCATCTGGTTGAGGAGGCTTATAGAGGATGTTCATGAAGAAGTGCAAGGGCCAACTTTACTCCGGGTGATAATGAGAGTGCTCTCAAGCTGGTAAACAATCCAGTGTGTCACGCCAGGACCAAGCACATTGAGATCGATCACCACTTCATCAGGGAGAAGGTGTTGGAAGGGTCTCTGTTGGTCGGGCATGTTCGGAGTGAAGATAATCTTGCTGACATCTTCACGAAGCCAATGTCGAAGGGGCCCTTTGAGCGCTTGCGCAGCTTGTTGGGCTTGGTCACCACTTCTCACTTCAAGGGGGAGTGTTGAAATTTGTGAAGTGAAAATAGGTGACGGGACAGGCCGGGCGGCCTGGGCGGACAGCGTTGGCGCACCGGGCGGACTGGGAGGACTGCTGTTTGCGGCCTGGTTAAAAGTCTAGTGAAAGCCGGCTGTTCTTCTGAGCGGATTGTATGCAAGTTGTCCGCGGATTGTGCGGCCTGGTATCTGCGGATAAGGAGTTGGCTGATTGGTTTAGCTAAGGAGCTGCCTGAGCGGATAGAGGCTTGCGGACTAGTGCATTACTCAGTGGCCGTGGTGCAAGCTTGTGCTGACTGGCGGTTTGGCTCATATCCGCGGGAAGCTTGCGGACTGGTGAGTTCTCGGTATTGGCTGTTGCGGACTGAGCTTAGAGCTTGGCTGAGGCCTTGTCGAGCTCTGGTATTACAGCAGGTGCCTTGATGTGGAGGTTGATTGGCGGACTGGTGTGTTGAAGTCCGGGAGGACAGCTGCGTTGGGCAGGTGTGTGAGGAGCCCGCGGACTGCTGGCGGTCTGTGCTTAGTGTTTGGCGGACGGGAGTTTAGGTCCGTCATGCTCGCATTGGCCTTTGATGGTTTTGGCCTTGGTCACACTCTGTGCCAAGACCATGGTGTCCGCAGTATCCGCCAAGTCCGCTGTTGATCGGGCGGACTGATGTTGTCTGCCTTTGGTCGTGGACTTATGGCGGATTGAGGCTGGAGTCTTGTGGACTACCTCGGGGTTGTGCGGACAGCCATTGAAGGGGGTTGCTGTCCTGCAGTGGTAGGCTTTGCGGGTTGATGTCTTGTCCGCATAGCTTAGGCGGACTGTCGTGGGTTCGCCAATGTTGTCTTGCTCCTGGCGGTTTTCCTTGGTATCCGGCTAAGTCCTTGCGGACTCGGCGGACGGTGGTTTTGCTATCGCGCGGGCTAGGGCGGTGTCGCTATCTCTAGGGCGGTGGCCACACTCCTCACCTCACCTATAAATAGGACCCCCCTGGCAGGTCTACAGTGACTTGAGTGAACAGTAAGTTGGGCTGGGTCAGGGCTGCGGTCTCAGTTTGTCTGTCCACGCGGATTGATTAAGGGCTGACGGTTTGCTGTGTGCAGGTCGCGCGGGTAGCTTCAAGGAGCCAAGAGTTTGGCTTTGACTTCGGTCGTGCTTGGAATTGTGCGGTCTCTGCGGATTCAGCAGGAGGTTGCTCTGCGGCTTGTCAACTTTATTTCATCTTTGCCATCTTCAATAACCTGTCCGCCGGTCTAAGGCGGGTAGGCGGTCTGTTCCTCAGTTCTTCAGCATGAGGCGAATAACGGTGTGTCCGTGCGGCCTCGCGGCTTTGGTGGACTCCGTGGCTATTCGGCGGATTGCAGCTTAAGTTCGGGCGTTCTCAGCGGACTCGGCGGTCTCGGCGACCTCGGCGGTCTCGGCGGACTCCGGTGCTGTCCGCCTGGCTTGTTGTTTGGTGTTTTCTGTTTACAGCTGTTTATACTAGCGAAATCATGTCTCACTACGTATGCCTCGTGTTGTAAAGAAGTGAATGTATAAAAGATCTGCTTATGCTTCCATTGTTTGTTGGGATTAGCCTTTGTTCCTCGGTTTTCCGCTGGTTCAGAGTGTGAACTGGGTAGTGCCGAAGATATTAATTTGGTGTTTGGGCTACCTTGCTGATCACTTTGAGAAAATTCAACAGGGACCACATTATTGATTGACGGTCAGCAGCTGAAATCTGGATGGCCTTGGATGACCTGTTGAACAAGAAGAATGTAGCTCAGCTATAGTTTTTGGAGAATGAGTTGGCGAAAGCTACTCAATGTGATTTGTCTGTGTCATCCTTCTTTTTAAAGATGAAGAACAGTTGTACTGAGATTTCGGCATTGGACCCAGAAGAGCCAATCTCAAAGTTGAATATGAAGAGTCACATCATTCGCGGTTTGTAGAAGGAGTATGTTACCTTCGCGATGTCTGTGCAAGGCTAGGCCAATCAGCCATCTTTGCTGGAGCTGAAGAACCTATTAGCTTCGCAGGAGATCGAGTTTGGCAAAACAGATGGCTGGAGTGTCGGTCTCAGGGGGAGATAACAACGTTCTCTTCTCGAGCAAGAAGAAGAGATGGGACATGAAGAAGAATACACCTATTAGCGATGGTCTATCTTCTTAATCACAGCAGGATAGGAGCAAGACTCCTAAGGCTGATGACGGGAAGAAGCGGGGTGGGCCTCAGTGCTATAGATGCAATAAACTTGGTCACATCTGTAGGGATTGCAGGGTCAATCTTCAGTCGGGGCATGCTGCAAAGAAGGAGGCTGAGTCCAAGCTTGAGGATGGATGGTGGGGAAGTGCTTTCATGATGGGCACTTGTATCCAGGCACTTTCCTCCATCGATTATCGGGAGGACTGGATTGTGGACTCCGGGTGCGGTCATCACCTCACCGGGGATTTGTCCAAATTCTAGTCTCTGCAGGAGTACAAAGGTAATGCCGACATTATTACTGCTGATGATACTATACATGTGGTAGAGAAGAAGGGATCGGTTTCTTTAAGCAGTGATCGGGGGAAACTCACTTTGCGGAGTGTGTATCACGTACACGGAATTAATACTCGGTGACCAATGTGGTAGACGTTGGGTATCACGTTCTGTTCAGTCCGACAGAAATAAAGTTTCTCAGGAATGTGTCAGCTGTGAAAGCTGACATCACTCATGTTGGTAAAAGGGTGAAGGACTTGTTCGTTTTGGCGACAAGTTTCTATGTTGACAAGATGAGGCTAATCAAAGCGCTACTATCTGGTATGAGAGACTTGGGCATGTTGTGATGGACAAGCTGAAGGCCATGGTGGTGAAAGGCCTGGTGCATGACCTGCCTAGTCTTTCATCCTATGGTGATGGTCATGACTGTGTGGTTTGTCAGTTTGGAAAGGCACATCGCCTTCCATTCAACATATCATAGACTAGGTGTAGTGTACCGCTTCACGGTGACCTAACGGGACATACCGTCACTCCCAATCTCAGCGGTAGTAGATATATGTTTGTCGTTGTTGGTGACTTTTCTAAGTATACTTGGGTATACTTTTTGAAAGAGAAGTCAGAAGCATTCAGGATATTTGTGGAGTTCAAGGAGCTTATGGATGGTCGGCTCGGTCTGCAGATAAAGAAATTGAGAATGGACAATGGCGGGGAGTTTACTTCGCATGATTTTTCTAACTTCTACAAAAAGTTCGGCATCCAATGGGAGCTTACTTGTGCTCACACTCCACAGCAGAACGAGATTGTAGTGGAAAATTTGTTATCTGACGGAGACCTGTAAAAGCTGGCTTCACGCTAAAGACATTCATAGGGCCTTCTGAGCGGAGGGAATGGCATGTGCGGCTTATATCATCAATAGGATGCCCCTCAGTCCAAACAACATGAGATCTCATATGTTGGTGTTCAAGGAGAAGCCCATTGTGGAACATCTTCGGTTGTTCGAGTCGACTTGCTACGTGCACGTTCCAGACACGTTCAGGACAAAGCTAGATGCATAAGCACAGGAGCTAGTCTTTATTGAATATGATGAGCAGAAGAAGAGATAGAAGTGCATGGATCCAGAGATGCGAAAATCTGTTGTCTCCCGGGATGTGGTATTTGACGAGTTAACATCATATCAAGGTAGCTCAACTGTGGAGCTACATGAGAGCAAGTCTGCTAGAGGGCAAGGAGAAGCTACTCGGGATCTTTTGGTCGAGTTCTCTGTGTCACCAGGTACTTCAGTGACATTTAGCTCTAGCAAGGGGGGCTTCTAGATCAGGAAGCAAGGGTAGCGTTGCTCCTGGTGTGCCAGAGATCAACGCTAGTTCAGAAGATGCAGTGGAAGTGGTGGATCAAGGTCAAGCCCTGCGGAGGTTCAAAAGAACAATTGTTCCACCAGCTCGATATGGGGACGGTAACATGGTGAATTTCGTCTCATGTTTCTTTGTAGGTCCCTTAGATGAACGTGAGCCTTCTTACTTTGAGAACGCCACTTGTGTCAAGTAGTGGGAGGATGCCATGAATGAGGAGATGACCGCCCTCAGGAAGAATGAGACTTGGGATATTGTTCCCAAAGTCGATGGTATAACTCTTATGACGTGCAAGTGAGTGTATAAACTGAAGAAGAAGGCTGACATGAGTATTGAGTGGTACACGGCTCGTCTTGTGGCTCGGGGGTTCTCTCAACAGTTCAGGGAGGATTATGAGGATACATTCAGCTCAGTGTCCAAGATGACTTCAGTTCGGGAGGTGGTTGTCTTGGAAGCTTGCCAAGAGTGAAAGATTTGGCAATTCGATGTGAAAAATGATTTTCTTTACGGTGAGATTTACAAGGACATCTTAATGATGCATCCACCAGGTTATGTATCTGAAGAACATCCTGAGCAAGTTTGCAAGTTGAAGAAGACCCTCTACGGTCTGAAGAAAACGCCTCGGGCGTGTTATGGGAAGATCGCAGAATATCTCCAGTTCTGCGATTAATTTGTTCAAACTCAGATTCCAGTCTATTTGTTAAGAAGCGGAGGGAGTTTCAGGTCCTCGTTCTGTTATATGTTGATGATATGATCGTCATGGAAAACTCGGAGGAGGAAGTAGTTAGGCTCTGGTCTGAGCTAGCTATCTGGTTCGGGATGAAGGATTTAGGTGATCTTCACCATTTCTTTGGGCTCAAGGTGTAGAGGCATAAGAACAGAGCGATCGTTTCCCAGAAGGTATATGCGGAGAGGATCGTCAAGCGATTCGACATGGGGGAAGGGAAGAGCAGTTCTACCACTCTGTAGGTTGGCTTAAAACTTCCGCGGGATGAGGGAAGGGTTCTTCCAGACCCTTTAGTGTTCCAGGCTCTCGTGGGGAGTCTTATATATCTGACAATTACTAGACCGGTTATTGCTTATGCACTAGGCCGAGTGAGTCGGTATATGGCATAGCCTCGAAAACCTCATCTGTTGGCAGCTAAATGTATCTTGAAGTAAATCAAATCCAACTTGGAGTTGGGTCTCTTGTATAAGAGGGATACCGACTTTTGTCTGCATAGATACATGTATGGTGTTTCTGGGGGAGATACAGATGATTGGAAGTCGATATCTGGTTATCTCTTCTTCACTGGATCGACGGCTGTTTCGTGGTGTAGTTAGAAGCGAGATTCAGTGTTCGTCTCCACTAGAGAAGTAAAATACAAGGCTTTGGCCTTGGCTGCTCAGGAAGTCATCTGGCTTAGGTGGTTAGTGGATGACATCCATGAGAAGGTGCGACATCCTACTCTGATTCGTGGCGATAATGAGAGTTCTCTCATACTAGTGAGTAATCCAGTTTATCACCTGCGGACGAAGCACATCGAGATCGAGCATCACTTCATACTGGAGAAGGTGTTGGAGAGATCTTTTATGGTTGACTACATGTAGAGTCAGGACAACGTGGAGGTTATCTTTACAAATCCTTTGTCGAAGGGGCCGTTTATTCGGTTGCGGGGGTTGCTGGGGTCGGTTTCCACTTTTCACTTCAAGGGTGTTTCCAAGATGACTTCAGTTCGGGTGGTGGTTGTCTTGGAAGCTTGCCAAGAGTGGAAGATTTGGCAACTCGACGTGAAAAATGATTTCCTTTACGGCGAGATTTACAAGGACATCTTAATGATGCAGCCACCGGGTTACGTATCTGAAGAACATCCTGAGCACGTTTGCAAGTTGAAGAAGACCCTCTGCGGTCTGAAGCAGACGCCTCAGGCGTGGTATGGGAAGATCGCAGAATATCTCCAGTTATGCGATTAATTTGTTCAGACTCAGATTCCAGTCTTTTTGTTAAGAAGCGGAGGGAGTTTCAGGTCCTCGTTCTGTTATATGTTGACGATATGATTATCATGAGGAACTCGGAGGAGGAAGTAGTTAGGCTCCGGTCTGAGCTAGCAATCTGGTTCGAGATGAAGGATCTAGGTGATCTTCACCATTTCCTTGGGCTTAAGGTGTAGATATAGAAGAACAGACTGCTCGTTTCCCAGAAGGTCTATGCGGAGAGGATCGTCAAGCTATTTGACATGGGAGAAGGGAAGAGTAGTTCTACCACTCTGTATGTTGGCTTAAAACTTCAGACGGATGAGGGAAGGGTTCTTCCAGACCCTTTGGTGTTTCGGGTTCTCGTGAAGAGTCTTATATATCTGACTATTACTAGATCAGTTATTGTTTATGCAGTAGGCCGAGTGAGTCGGTATATGGCGTAGCCTCGGAAAGCTCATCTGTTGGCAGCTAAAGGTATCTTGAAGTACATCAAGTCCAGCTTGGAGTTGGGTCTCTTGTATAAGAGGGATATCGACTTTTGTCTGCATGGATACATGGATGGTGATTCTGGGGGAGATACAGATGATTGGAAATCGGCATCTGGTTACCTCTTCTTCATGGGATCGACGACTGTTTCGCGGTGTAGTAAGAAGCAGGATTCAGTGTTCGTCTCCACTACAGAAGTACAATACAAGGCTTTGACCTTGGCTGCTCAGGAAGCCATCTGGCTTAGGTGGTTAGTGGATGATATCCATGAGAAGGTGCGACATCCTACTCTAATTTGCGGCGACAATGAGAGTGCTCTCATACTGGTGAGTAATCTAGTTTGTCAGGTGCGGACGAAGCACATCGAGATGGAGCATCACTTCATACTGGAGAAGGTGCTGGAGGGATCTTTGATGGTTGACTACGTGCAGAGTCAGGACAACGTGGAGGTTATCTTTACAAAGCCTTTGCCGAAGGGGCCGTTTATTCGGTTGCGGGGGTTGCTCGGGCTGGTTTCCACTTTTCACTTCAAGGGGGTGTTGAAATTGTTGAAGTGGGAAGTGGTCGAAGTTGGGTGGACTGAATGGGTAGTCCGCATAGACCGCAGAGACCGTGTGGACTAGGAAGATAGCCTAGTCGGACAACTGGTTTCGGCTGTGGTTCTTATCTAGTGGTCTAGACCAGCATGCACTCTGGTGGTGTAACCGGGAGGATATGGATGTCTATCCGCGGGTAGTGGTGGACTCGTTTGGAGCTCGCTGGTGTTCAGCATGGTTTTGTGCTTGCGGTCTAGATGTTAGATCGTGGAGTAGGCACATGTGTGTGGACTGGTGGCCTGAAGGTCGCGCGTACTGATGGAGCAGTCTGCATGGTGACGAACTGGAGTTGTTCAGTAGGGCGCGATCTCGGTATCTGATGGCACAGTTACTATGGAGACCTTAGAGCTTGTTGAGGACTTGGTCTGGTGGGACTAAGTCCACCTATTTACTTAGCTCGCCAAGTTTGCCTGTTGCGGACTGCTTCTGGTATTCGCGACTTCGGCAGTTCGATTGGGCACAAAGTTTGCCTAGGTTGCGGCTTGTAGGTTTGCTCGGATTGGAAGTAGTGTCTGGGGGTCGTGCGGACTAGTGTCGGTGTTCGGCAGTCCGCCTTACTGTGTTCGCCATGTGGTTTGTTGCAAGACATGACAGACTGGTATCGTTATCCGGCTATTAATTGTTGCGACCTGGCGAAAAAGGTGTTGGTGTTCGCACTGTGCGGATACATGGTGTTAGCCGACATGGTTGACAGACGGTTATCCTGTCGGTATGGGTGGTCACGACACTCTTCCTCACACCTATAAATAGGACCCCTCGGGTCGTCATTAATAAGCGGTGAACAGTAAGAATGAGCTCGTGCTTGATTTTGTGGATACGGTTTTCTAACCGCTGCGACTAAGGAAGTTGGTTCTATGCAGGCTATGCGGCTAACACCAGGCGACTAGGCGACTAGTGGAAGCTTAGTGTGAAACAATTCGCGGATACAGTCAACGGTTAACAGCTAGTCGCGGTCTCAGCGGCTATATCACTTCCTCGGAGTTGCGGATAAGCAGAACAGTTCGCCCGGTCTATCAGCGAGTTCTGTTCGGCCTTCAACATTGCAATAATTGCAGTCTGCACGGTTAGCCCCGGATATGCGGTCTCGACGGACTCGGCTGGCGGTTAGGCGACTTTGTGCGGTTACAGGACTCTGTCTGCATGGTTACTTCTTGTTGCAGTTTTTTGTTCCCTGGATTACATTGTAAAATCATGTCTTGCAATATATGTCTCGTCCTGTAAAAGAAGTTAATTTAAATTGAAAACTCTCTTGCTATTGTTGCTGCTATGTTTTACTTGACTTTGGTTTTTGGTTGAGTGTTCCTGCGACCTCGGTTCAGCTCCCGCATAGGAAATTTTTACAACGATCGTAAACACATGAGTTAAAATGTCATTCGTTAAGGATCACCTAACACATCTCTTTGAACATAAAAGTGAGTGAAGTTCCATATATGAGCATTAACAAACGGGGCCTAAGAATACTAATCCTTGAAGGCCTTAAGCACTCCCTTGTGATTAACCTAGCTCCCTTGTGATTAACCTAGCTCCCTTGTGATTTTTTGCATGCAACGTTTACTTTATAATTATTGCACGCATGCATAATCATATGATCATACTTGCAACTGTTGTTTTATATTATAAGAACATACATTATTAAATACTAAACTTATAAGGAAACCAATACATGCAACTGTTATTTTATATTATAAGAATATATATTTGTATGTATGTATGTTAGGTATGTACATACATATGTAAGTACAAGCAGTCGTGCACGGGGGACCCCCTGCGGGCAACATTCATCGTGGGTGCGACATTTATCAAGGGTGCGACATTTATCAAGGGTGCGACATTTGTCGAGGGGGCGGCATTTGACTGAGGCGACAACATTGGTCGTGTGTGCGACATTTGTCGAGTGGACGACATTTGTCGTGAGAGCGACATTTATCTTGGGGGCGACATTTGTCGTAGGAGTGACATTCGTTCTCAAAATCTACTGTTTGTCAAAAAGGGTGGCTAAATCAGGCTGAATCATTTTTTTCGTCTGCGAGTTGGGTGATCTTCGCCCGCATCTGTAAGAAGAGTTCTCAAAGTATAAGACTAAAAAGACCACCCAAAATCCGGCCCAAACAAATAAAAATGAGGGGAGAGCTCTTGGTGGTCTTCGGACGCATCTAGGCGCGCTTCGCCCGCCTCCGCACGGGCTTCGCCCGTGCTATATGTGTCGCAGTTGGCTACGCCCGCAACATATACATATGAGTACTCAAAATGACCGTAAAAAAATCTAAATCACGATTATATTTTTTATTTTGTAAAAAACATACGTTTTTACATACAAAACATAATTTCTATCTCTCCTCTCTGAATATAAGAAAAATGACTAAAAAGACCCAAACAAATGAAAAGGAGAGTTGATTATATGAGGAATATTTAGGGAATAAATGTTACACCATTGTGGAGGGTATTTTGGGCATCCAAATGTTACACCATGTCTCTTTTATTCCTTGATTATAATATAAAGATATACAAGTTGAGAAGAATTTGGTCCACAAAATGAGAATCAATTTATTTGCAGCCTCATATCAAATAAAGAATCAATGACATGCCCACTAAAATAATTATGTGCAGGAGAATAATTTGAAGTGCAAAACAATTTGATTTGCAAACAGTGGCATCCATGCTTTATGAGTGCACGAGTCAAATGACCATCATTACGGGCCCAGCCACCAATATATTAAATACCCATCATTCATTTTGTTCAGTGATGTAGACAAGTGATGATCATATAAAGCTTCGCATTTGGCTTTTGGTTCTCTAAAATCTCTTTCCAAGCTATAATTATCAATATTGTCTTTCTTTACAATTCCTCACAAGAAAAATATGAATTCCCTTCCTTTTTATTTCCACAATAATAGCTTGTTCATTTGAAAATGATCTTTTAACATACACATTTACACACGCAATATATATATATATATATATATATATATATATATATATATATATATATATATATATTATTATATAAATCAATATACATATCTCAAAGTCACACCAAACTTCTAATTTTAACCATTAGATCTCAAAAATATCAATTTCCAACCGTTTGATCTCAACCTCTCCAATATATCGATGCTTTCCGTAATCTCAACCCCGATAGAAGCGTAACTCATTCCCGCAGACCCCGCATCTCACTCATTCCCCGCTCCGGAATCGCGGCCCAACCCTATTTCCCCCGATACTTTCCGTCTCCATTCAGGAAGATCCCGACCTATCCGCAAGGTACTTCATCGTCGCATATCACGACCGAGGCCGTCTTCTTTGTACGTGGTCATCGCTGCTCTCGCCTTAACCTAGGGCGCGACCGAATCACATTTTCGACATCCGAAGCCTCCTCCACCGTCCTTCCAGAAAACCACGCGACATCTTCCTCACCATTCAAGACAGGTTTCATACGTAAACCCTGATGTGTTTTTGCTCCGCCTACAGGTTTCAGAGGTAAACCCTAATGCGTTTTTGCTTCTCCATCAGGTTTAAGATGTAAATCCTAATGCGTTTCTGCTCCGCCTACAAGTTTCAGAGGTAAACCCTAATGCGTTTTTGCTTCGCCATCAGGTTTCAGATGTAAATCCTAATGCATTTCTGCTCCACCTACAGCCACACACCTATGGGTTTCAGGGGTAAACCCTACCGTTGCAGGATAACTTTTATGTTCATATTTAGTTGTTTTCAAATCACTTTTCTTGCTATTTTCTGACTCAAGTCATTTACACGCACTCACAGGCATCAGTTTTTTTTCAAAAGGCATAACTAATTACATACTAATGCAATCTTGATTTTTTGGTGTATGACACTTCAACTTGGTGGACATCTGCAAAAGGTAATCAGGTTTATTTATTAGTGCGTATTTCTCAATTGTGAAGTGCCTAAAAGGGTGACCAATGGTCGGGACTCATAACATGGTGATCATTCTCAATCGGATCAATCTGTCATGTTTATTCTTACTTCATAGCATCTCATGGCTCATTCAGTTATTGCACCTCATGATCATGCACTCATGTCATATATATTCATGCATCTCCTTCATGGTTATACCATTAATATTACAACATATCTTATTAAAGCGATGTTTATATCTATCACAATGCCTCTTTTGATTTCTCATTCAATTGTCGCCACTGCTAAGTGCATGTAGGCTACTCTAGAATGTCTATAGTGTTGTGTCACCCTTTTAGGCACTACACTATTACAGCATGAAACAGTTCTTATTTATGGTGCTTGGAGAAGACATAAGCTAATAAAGAAGCCCTTTCCAAAAATTTCACAACAACAGAGCCAAGGAATTTGATCATTCCATCTCAATATCCTTCATCCATGTATTTCTCTCTGAGTTTTGGAAAAATATCTAATTTTTACATAATCATCATTCAATGATACTCTGCACAAAGTACTCATCATGTAGTACCCCACTTAGGAGGGGTTTAATTCATCAATTTTGAATGCTATATTTGTAAAGATTATGTTCATTTTGGTACTATTTTTATGGAGTTGAGAAAGAAGTTGGTGTCGGCACAGATCAAAATCTCAGTCACGGAAGATTGCAAGGTATTCTTTTTCATGCCTCAATGTTAAAAACATTGTTCTCTACTATGTTTGATTATTGTTTGATATGCATTAACTAATTCACCCAAAGAAAACCATCAATTTTTCAAATTTAAATGATTTTCTTGATTGAGATCTATTGCATGAGCTCACAATCTATTATTTGATTTTCACTTTAATATGTTCTCAAATATTTTAAGAAATCCATTTGTTTGGCTTATTTGATTACTAAAAAAAAGTTTTTTGAATTTGACGATAGGGATAAAATCAGTGATCAGGATTTCTTATTTATGGTGCTTGGAGAAGACAAGCTAATAAAGAAGCCCTTTCCAAAAATTTCACAACAGAGCCAAGGAATTTGATCCTTCCATCTCAATATCCTCCATCCATGTATTTCTCTCTGAGTTTTGGTAAAATATCTAACTTTTACATAATCTTCATTCAATGATACTCTGCACAAAGTACTCATCATGCAGTACTCCACTTAGGAGGGGGTTTAATTCATCAATTTTTGATAGTGCAGCCAACAGGGAAGGGAGTCTGGCTACATTAATATACCTTTCATTCATCATAATCTTATGTACACATAACCTTTTATTTTCGTTTGTTGTTTTATTCTTCCTAGCAATTTCTTACTTCCCTACATTCATGCCAGAGGAAACATTACCCCTCCAAACATTCATCCGGTAACACTGGCTTTTATTTATAAGATGGGGCTGAAGCGATCGGGTATATTCAGCGCAAGAAAATGGAGGAATGGACTTCACCCTCTATTTCGACAACGACAAGGTCAGATTTTTTCCACCACTACTTTTATGCTATTTCATTTTCATAAATTTACAGTGTAAAAAATTATGTTTTTCTTTGTGCAATCAACTTTTGCTACTTGGGGGGGAGGGGGGATGAGTGGTGGATGCAACGTTGAGATGGTGAATTGTCTGGATGCGCTGCATCCGTAACACCGCATCGAGATTAGGCACTCCCGATGAACTGCATCGAGAACAGACACTCCCGACGAATGTCACCACCCCCGAACAATGCCGTCGTCTCAAACAATGTCGCCGCTCATGACCAATGTTGCCGCCCACGACCAATGTTGCCGCCCACGACCAATATCGCCGCCCATGACCAATGTTGCCGCCCACGACCAATATCGCCGCCCACGACCAATGTCGTTGCCAAGCGGGCGAAGCCCGCTTGGTTGAGGCGAATCCCGCTTGGTTGCGGGCGAAGCCCGCAGCGACGCATCGAGAACGGGCGGAGCCCGTTCGAAGATGCTTATATATATATATATATATATATATATATATATATATATATATATATATATATATATATATATATATATATATATATATATATATATATATATATATATATATATAGGAGTTTGGAGAGCATACAGTCTAGTTAAAACAAAAAAATAGCACGAGTTCAGTTTTTTTTATTTTGAGTCCCAAAAAAGTGATTAACACGAGTTATTGTAGACCTCGAAAAGATTTACAATTTTCATGTTAATCACTTTTTCAAAGGAGATACATTTGGGGCTCAAAATACCAAAATACGTGATTCGTGTTATAATATTTCATTTTAGCTCAAACTAATTTCCTAGACCCAAAACCACCCCGTGTGTCGCACGTAGGAACACGCCTGCTACTCACACATCCTGTGCACGCGCGTACAGTAGAGATGAGCATAAAAATCGGGCCTGCCGGGCCAGCCTAGGCCCGGCCTGGAAAAAACATGAAAGACCCAGACCCGGGCAGGCCCGCGTCAGGCCCAAGCCGGGCTTTGAAGGCCTAACAATGCCCAAATTTCAACGTATAGCCCGGCCTGATGCCCAGCCCGGGCTTTAGCCTGGCCTGGGACCAGGTCGGGCAAAGCCTGAGCCATGCTTTTTCAAGTCTGGCCCAACCGTTGCCTTAACGGCTCTTTAAAAAGAGTCTTAACTAAAGAGCCGTTAAGGCTCTTTTTAATGAGCCGTTAAGGCTCTTTTTAATGAGCCGTTATGGCTCTTTTTAATGAGCCGTTATGGCTCTTTAAACGGCTCTTTAAGAGCCTTATCGAGTCTAAAGAGCCATAACGACTCTTTTAAAAGAGCCTTCTTGGCAGCTTAGCTGCCAGAAAATGTCATGAAGTCATTTCCTGGCAGCGGCAGCCTAGACTGCTTAAAGCATCTTAAAGCAGCCTAGGCTGCTTTTTATAAAAATTTTTTAAATTTTTTTTTTTATTTTTTCAAATTCTATATAACCAGTTATGATCCCATCCGATCACTCTCTCTCAATTGTCTTACTTATTTTCTCAACTTTTCGCTCTCTCATACTCTCTCTCTTACTTTTCAAATTTTTAACACAATTTTTCTTCCTCTTCGATGACGTCTTCATCTTCGATGCATGTGTCCTCGACATCCGTCGCGCATGAAATTTTGGAGCACAAGCACACGACTCCAGTCTGGGAGTACTTTGAAAAAGTGTGTGCGAGCGCAGAATTTAAGGCGAAGTGCAAACAGTCCTCAAAACTTCTGACCGTTAGCGGGAATTCGACGTTCGCGCAACATATCAAATCGTGTCTGACTAAACAAGCCCCGAAGACAAGTCAAGCACAAATTGCGGCAGACGGGCAAATTTGAACGTACGATCAAATGCATCAACGAGAGCTGCAAATGAAGAACGTCATCAAACGAGAATTACCGTTCAGACACTACGACAATAAGGACGAGACATATATATTACATACATGTAGGACTTCAACCAAAATATCAGCATATAAGTAGATCTACAGTTAAGCGGGATGCATATAAATCTTATTTACGATCAAAACAATATTTAATTAATTATTTTGAAACTTTTGATTGTCGAGTTTGTCTAACGAGTGATGTCAAGAGTAACAATATAAAAGCAGGATTATCGTATATGTGTATTACGTGTCATTGGATCGATTCCGATTTGTGGGAGCTAAATAAACGGATTATATGTTTTGAATATCCACATACAGGTCAACCTATTTATCACGTAATTAATAAATGTATTCATGAATTTAAAATTAAAGATAAAATTATTAATATTTCTTTCGATAAAATTATTAGTACTTTAAATGAATTAGAATTATATACGAAAACACAATTTCAAGATTTTATGAGTTCAAATGAAATAGAAATTTTTTAAAAAAATATGAAATAGAAAATTTTGATATTTTACAATTGTGGAAAAAATAAAGTTAATACATATCCTGTTATGCCCTTCATGACTTGAGATTTACTAACAGTCCAAGTCAGTACAGTAGATTCAGAGTTTGTGTTTTTTTAAGTTACAGGATTCTGAACGAGCGAAGTAGCCGCCTGAGCGATGAGCCTTTGAAAAATTTGCATATGCTATAAGGACCAACCGGATGCTATGAAGAGGAGACAACACGTCGCATCGATCAAAGATATCTCGTCCAAGGTTGAAGACGAGCTAAGAGGCCTAAATTTGGCCAAAATTTGGCCGGTGAAGATCAAACTTGAACGACACCTTCAGGTTTCGAGTGATTGAGACATCGAGTATTGTGTTTTTATTAAGTGCAATTTTTTTTTGTATTTTTAAAATTTTATTATAAAATTTTTGAAGATTATTGTAAATTTGTAATTATTTTTTTTATAATTAATATAACTTTTTCATATTTTATAAGTGTAACTATTTTGTATTTTTAAAATTTTTGAAGCTCGTGAAATACAATACACTGAATAAAGTTAATTGTATTTGAAAATAAATATATTTTTAAGTTTTTTAAAATAATTATATAATTTATTTTGTCGGGCCAGACCCAGGTCCGGCCTACAAGGCCTAGACAGGCCTCCTCCTGAGGACGAGGCCTAAGCCTGGCCCGGGCCAGGCAAAAATCAGGCTCGGGCCCAGGTTTTTTTGAAAAGGCCCGGGCCTGGCAGGCCCCGGCCCCACCTGGGTCTGCCAGGCTTTATGCCCACCACTAACGTACAGCGCCCAAGTGCGTATAGTGCCCGGGCGCGTGCTCAGAGCACAGCGCCCCAGTCGGAGTCGTCGCCAATTCTGGACACCGTCAGTGCCTCCAGTTGCCATCGGTGTCTGACAGCTTGCCCGGGCTGCCCGGACCACCCGGGGTGGGGGGGGGCACGTTCGTCATTTTGAGAAAAATGGTAATCCATGTGACCGGAACGAATCAGTGACTTTCATTAACTCATGATTCGGTCAGGTGCAATTACCAACGCGACCCTTCAGAAAGCTATAAATAGACTCACATGTCTTTATTTGAATACAAACAACTCCAAAACTAGAGAGGACTTTGAGGTTTTCCTGCAAGAACATGAGACATACATTGTTCCTCTGCTAAGGATTCATTATGCTCCCTCCCCAGTCCACTCAACACTCACACTCACTTGGACACTTTAATTAGTGCGCCCGGGAGAAGGCACCAAGGAACTCTCTCATGGACGCTCTTGTGGATGCTCTTGTGGCAACTCATGAAAGCTCTGTGAACTTAGCTATTTTCATCCTTTTTTGTATTTAAAGCTTGTAACTCAGAGGCGACCTGTCACCCTATGAGGAAAAAATATTCTTGTATAGAAAGAAAGAATAATGGATTTTGGCCCGACACAGATCTGCCAGCGAGCTTTTTCACCATTTCGGGTTTTCGATGTAAAAAAAAACCTCTTGTCAAAACTGTTGGTTCGACTTGGAGCTAAGACGGCACGATTCTCTGGACCAGAGGAAAATTGGGCGGCCTGTAATAGTTATACATCATTTTTAAATTTGTATTACAAAATTTTCACCTTAATGCATGTTAAATAATCAACTTAAATAAATTTGATGAGTTTAATTATATTTTTTCGAAAATACTGCCCATATATCTAATGACAGTCTTTCCCGAAAAAATTGCTAACATATCTAAAGATAGCCTACTATAGTAGGCCTAGAAATTCTAAAACTTTTTTATTTTATATATTTTCATCATTATTTTTAATGTGGGGATATCATGTAATTTAATAAATAAATATTGTATTTTTCTGAAATGTATTCTAATATACTTTAAATCATTAAAGTAAAAAATCTACGTGACACTTTTAAATGTTACATCAAAGCTAGCTTTTCCCATATAATATAGTAAAGATTCACACATAGGAAGTTTAGAGTTTCCTGAGACTAAGACCAACTCCAATGAGAGATCTTTATATTTAGAGATCTTCCTTATACTATGTTCTTCAAATATGAAGAACATGGAGAATCAACTCCAACCATGTTCTCCATATTTGAAGGACATGAAATTTTTAATATTATATAAACAATTTTAAAATATAAACAACTTTAACAAAAAAAAATAAAAACGATGTCATCCCCCTCCCCATTCGACGTTCGTTGTTCGTCGAGCTCTGCTCGAAGATTTCGTCGAGCTGTCCTCGACAATTTCGTCGAGCTGTCCTCGACAATTTCGTCGAGCTCTGCTCAACGATTTTAATCTAGCCATGTCGACTCTTTGCCTGTTACTTTTTAGGGTATTACAATAGGTATCCAATGTGCATTTTGAACTTCGAGATGCACTGGTTGAATATTTGTGGAAACGACATGAGAATTAAGATATGTAATTTTGAATGTATTTTTATTTTTGCAGGACCGTTGGAGAATTTATAGATTATACCAAGAATTCATAAAACAAAGAATTAAATAATTAAAAAATAAAAAATAATGAAAAATTAAATGTGAGGCACGACATTTGATCTCCCCCTGCTCTATATTTAGAGGAACCGGTTGGAGAACAATTTTAAATTTAGAGAATTCTGTATTTATGAAGGACGTTTGGTGTTGCTCTTAAAGAACATGAAATTAAGACCTATTTTTGGTGTTAAAATATTTTAATAAATTTTATTTATAGTGAAAACAGAAATAAAAAATATTTATTATAATAATTAATAAGTATTATAATTATTATTTTTTCCTAAGCTCATGATTAACTGGTACAACTATACATAATTAGCAGTCTTGAGAAACATGGAGATTACTATATTTATTATAATAATTAATAAGTATTATAATTATTATTTTTTCCTAAGCTCATGATTAACTGGTCAAGTGCTCGGTATGTCCTAGGGGAGGCCCGATGAGCGTGGCGAGGGGTCGGCCTAGGAAGGGCCGTCTTGGGGTAGGACGGCTAGCGGGAGGCCGGCCTAGCCCCGGGCGCCTTAGGAGTGCTCAACCTAGGGCCGGCCGGCCGAGCACGGCAGGAGTAACGCCTAGCGCCGGCGGCCGGCCGAGAGCGGAGCGAGACGGTTAGTGCGGTGGAAGGATCGTGTGCGTAGTGGTTGGTGCGCGGATCACACATGGATCGCGCGAGTCGGTTTTTTTCACAACTCCCCACTCAATTAGTGGGGGACATGATAATTCTGTCTACTTGCAACCCGAAATTTCTATAAATTGAGAGACCCCATCAAAATATTTTAATTATTTTTTTGAAGCATATCTTAATTAATTTAAATTCATTCAATTAAATAAATTTTAAAAATTAAAATTAATAAAGCATTCCTAATCAGAATCATATAAATTGTAATGAATTTTTCATGGGAATCATCTCCAATTATATTAATGAGCATTCAATTAGAATAATGTGCTTCAAATATTTTCATTTTTGGAACCATACATATTAATAAGCAAATTGTCCAATTATTCATCTTCCTCCTGCGGCCATTCTCCGCACTCTCCAATCATTTCCTCGAAGCCGTTTGGGCCCCAAGGTTGTCAGGATCGCGATTCAAATCATACGATCCAGTTTTTGTAAACCGATCCTCGATCCGACCCTACTATCAGATCCGATTTTACCTCGAAACGATCTCATTTAGGATCTCGATTCTGACAACCTTGCGTCTGGCCGAAGCTCAGAGCATTCTCCTCTGTTTGGCGATTCCGGGTTCGCCGCCTCTCGAGGGCAGGATCTCATCTTCCTCCTGTATCTATGCTCCACCATGTGGGAGCTCTCCCAATTACATGTGGAAGCTAGCAGGAAAGAAGAGTCTCTTTCTCTACTTTCTTTCTTTGTTGCCTGGAGGAGACAGTGGGAATTGAACATGGGAATGGAACGGAGGGGCGTTGGCGTTCAAAGAGCCAGCGGCAAAACCGCCGGTTTCGTCCTAGCACCCTCTCACACGGACCGTTCTTTTCTTATAAAAGGAAGCTAGCCTTGGTTTCTCAAACACACTGCCTCCGGCTCGGCCCCACATCGCCCTAGTTTCTCAAAGAAGCCTATATTGATTAATGTTGATTAGGATGTTATAGCGGCTCACTGATTAGTTTATATGGTCGTTACTATTAAACGTCATTTTCATTCACAAAAACAAATTCAATAATTCCGAAACTGTCATTTATGTTTAAATAGGTCAAAACACAATATTAATATATTAATTAATGCAAGCATGATCTATTTAGCACCGCCCCCTGTATATTTTAAGCAAAATCGTGTGGCATAGGATATTATTGTTGAGGTATATTTATTTAAGTGTTAATGGGTTCCTTAACGGGTCGGTTAGGATCCGATAGACATCCAAACACGTAATCGGGGATTTAGCGTTTCACCTATAAATACCCCTGCTAGGGGCAACGGGGAGGCCATTCCAAACTAGATGGTGACGCGGATGCTTCGAGCGCTCTAACAATTATTAGTCTAATAATTATTGGATAATACTATATTCATCTAAAACATATCAAAAACCTACAAAAAAAAAAAATGGGTCCCATTCAGCATAATAACACAGAGTCAATTAGGTTTAAAGTTAGGGAAATAAGGAGATAGGGTGTTTCTGTGCTGAGTGCGGCCCACTTTTTTGTGGCATTTTGATATGTTTTAGATGAGTATAATGTTATCCAATAATTAATACAACAAATATTTGTTCAAAAGCGCCTAATTGATTTTAGGGTGAATATATATTCTTAGTACATATCCGCCTAATTGATTTTAGGCTGGATACAAGAACCAAAGGCTTCCTCCGAGGGGAAATTAAATGATAACCCTTGCGTGTTTTTTAAACAAAATATACAATATTTAATGTCGCTTATTGTTAACATAATCACTTATCCAGAAATTAATTTATTCAATGTTTATTCAATGTTTAATGGATAGGTTCTAAATGATGCTATCACTTTAATTATGTGCGACTGAATCATCCAATTTAAGACTTTGTATGGTTTTTACAACTGGGAGAATTAGTGACAAAAAAACTTTAATGACAGAATGAGCTGTTTTACGAGAATGACAAACAATAAATGAATTGTCACTCTTCAGCATCTGATAGTGTATATCTATCTGTATAAATTAATATATCCATAAATAAAGGCGACTGATGTATTCTCAACCATCATTGCTTCAAAAAAAAATCATAAGTTACTGGAACAAATTAATAATCCCCATGTATGACAACTCAAAGTTATTCAAAACTAAGGCTTTGTTTGCTTCGAAAAAAAACCAAGGCTTTGTTTGGCCACCTAAGAAACTTTATCTACTTTATGTTCAAACGGATGTCGTTTGTTAGATAATTCTTAACGAATGACAGTTTAATCCATATGTTTAAGACCATCACCACCATGCCAAACGGAGTCCAAGTATACACAATAATAACTGTGATAAAAAAGAACGATAAGCACAAAAGCTAGCAAGGTGAGATGAACTTACCCGTCCATACCGGCGGCTCGGATCGGTCTCAACATATCCATTTCCATTGTCATGGGCGAGCGGCCGTTCGCGCCGTTCGCCCCGCCCGATGTCTAACATGCCGACCGCCTCGGTATGTATGTATGTATATATCTATATATATACGGAACAAGAGAATTCAAAAGAAGAGGGCTTCGAAAGGGAAGGAGAAGTTAAGAAGGGTATATAATATGAGAAGGTAGAGCTGATCGGTAGCTAGATCCTTGGCTTTCCTTCGTGATTCTCGTAGGAGAAGACGCGAAAAAGGAGCCAGAAGAGTCTTGAGTAGTCGATGCTGAGCATTATGCCGGCCATCTCCACCACGACGCCCCTCTTATGTGAGAACTCGAAGCTGCTGGCCACCATCGATATATGCAATAATAATACCCAACGTGTACGTACTCAATTTTATGTCTATGTTTAGCAGGAGAGGATGGAGGTAGAAGAGGAAAAGTGAAAGAGAGAGGGCGAGATTAGTTTGAGGATGCGTGTTGCTCTCTCTCTCGCTCTCTAGAGAAAAGAAATGAGGTGGGTGTGCGGTGATCTGAACTTGAAGAATCTGTGGGTGTGGTATGTTTGAGACATTTGTGGAAAGGTTATTTGGCGGCTTTGGAAGGAAGGAGGGACGGCGGGCGATGAGAGAGAGTGAGAGAGCAGGGATGAATTGAAGGGAAATATGGAGGGAGCAAGTGCGGGTTAATAACAGGGGAGGATGAGGGAGAGGGGGAGAAAAGGAAAGAGCAACGAGTCAGCTGAAGAAGAGGCGGTGGTTAACAGCACTTGTAGGAGTGGACCCACGTGGAACCTACCCAAGGTTGTTTGTATGTTGGAATATCTAGTGAGTAGATGTAGAGGTTATGACGGCAACTCTGACGGCGTTGTAGGAACGGAGAAGGTGCACTGTACAGAAATTGCAAGGCCTGATGCAATACATTTTTGGGTAAGAAATTCGGCCTACTATAGCAGATGGATTGGTGTTTCGGCTGTGTGTGAAGACGAGACGAGACGAGACGAGACGAGCGCAAATTGACGAATTGTTGCGGCAAGTTTTTATATGAAGGAAGTCGATGACGGGTTCTTTTGGGGGATGAGAGATCGAAGACGTGTTTATGCAATGATTATTTTATTTGTATTTGATTATGTGTTGTATTTTATTTGTATTTGATTATGTGTTGTATTTGATTATGTGTTGTATGATTATTTGTATTTGATTATGTGTTGTATTTTATAGAACGGAGCTCGCAGGTGCACTCTCAACCAACCAAGTTAAGCAATGTTAAAATTTGATATAGCGAAAGACGGGAAATCAGGCGCAGGAACACTCAACCAATCCGAGCCCAAATAAATCAGATGCAAACCAGAAGAGCAACAATCTTGTACTAAACAATCTTTATAAGGCGAGACATACATGACGAGACATGATTCGCCAATGTACGCAAAGGAAAGAAGAAACAATACAAGGCAAAATCCTAGCCGCGCGGACTGAAGAGGTAACCGCCGGCTCTACTGCTAACCGCTACGGAGTCCACTGAAACGGCCTAGTCGCCAGACCGCAACCAAGCCGCTCGGATTGCCGGTTATTCGGATGCTGAACTCTAATCGCCGATCTGCAAGCCGCCTAACCGCGAGTTCGGCTAGCCGCCAGACGGCGCGAGCTGCTGCCGAACTGAATCAAGCCTCCAGAGGCAGACAACTTATTAAACCGGGAAACTAGTTGCAGAAGAGTTACCGCCTAGCCGCAACCCGCAACTTGTTGTTAACCGCTAGTTGCTATCCACAGAGTCCGCACTGTCCATGACCGCAGTCAGAACCAAGTCCCTGGCTTTCAGCACTATCCGCACAACCTGCACAACACAAACCGGTCAACCTCCTCAACCCGCACGGATATAAAATCATGTCCGCAACAACTATCCGCGAGCTCACTTACTGTTCAGTTCGTTGTGATTGATGTGACAGGTGGTCCTATTTATAGGCACGATGAGGAGTGTGGTCATCTCCCTAGCCGATAGTATAATTGCCTCATCTCGCAGCGAGCACCAAGTGTATCCGCAAGTCACGGATACACATCCAGTCCGCCGCGACCTGTGCAGGATAGCCAGACCACCAATAGCATCACTAAGGCCGGATAGCAACCCTATCTGCCTTGTCTCCAAAGGCCAACCAAGACAAGACGCCACCAGCAGACCCTGCGGTAACACCACCTGTCTGCATGCCAGCGGACACTGCTCTAGTCCGCACGCCATGCAGACACTGCTCCAGTCTGCACGCCATGCGGACACTGCTCCAGTCCGCACTCCCCAAGCTCGCAACCAAGGAACAAGGCTAACTGTTGTAGAGCTTGGCGGACTGAGAAGCAGTCCGTGCTTAACCGCGTGATCTCCCAGGACTGAGCTAACCAGGACTTGGTTTAGAACCAACCAAGTGCATGTAACGTCCCGATTCGCGCTAGACCCCATGTGAGTTTTGAGTCAGGAGGGCAGGCTTGAGTTCAGAAAAGTGGAGGGAAAAGGGCGGCACTTGTGAACTGGAGAAGTTAGTCCAGAGCAGGTTACACGCCCTGGGTCACGGGCGTGACCCAGGGGTGTGACTGCAGGTACTCGAGTAGCTGTCGTGGTTACTCGAATAGTTTCAAAATACTCGAGTAAAATGGGTTATGCGCCCTGTGTCACGGGCGTGACCCAGAGGCGTGACTGAAGGTACTCGAGTAGCTGTCGAGGTTACTCGAGTAGTTTCAAAATACTCGAGTAAAATGGTTTACACGCCCTGGGTCACGGGCGTGACCCCGTGACCCAGGGGCGTGACTAAAGGTACTCGAGTAGCTGTCGAGGTTACTCGAGTAGTTTTCAAAGTACTCAAGTAAAGTGGGTTACACGCCCTGGGTCACGGGCGTGACCCAGGGGCGTGACTTAAGGTACTCGAGTAGGTGGTTGGTTCTCGAGTGAGAGGGCTACACGCCCTATGTCACGGGCATGACCATGGGCGTGACCTTCGTTCGACGATTTTAAGTGAGTTCGACGAATTCTCGATAGTTGAGTTCGACGATTTAGGTGTCACGCCACATGTCACGGGCATGACTTGACTGACACGGGCGTGTACGTACTATTCTCCATTATAGATTGAACCGACAACGTAACCGCCTGTAACGCTTCGCCCGAGCGGGACACGGGTAAGGACACAGGCGTGTCCCTACACGTGTCACATTATATATATAAGGAACAGTGGAAAAACCCTAGCCATTTCACTCTTCCTCCCAGCCGTATTTTTCTGAGAGAAGTCCTGTGGAGAAGGAGAGTTTACTGGAGGAAGATCTAGGGAAGGAGATCCGCCGTCGCCGTAGAGGAGAGGATGCCGCTGCGAAGAATCACAAGTCTATGTCCGGAAATGGAACCGCTGGAAGTGAGGTGAATTTCCTACCCTCTCCCTTGGTGCTAGATCTATAGCTATTTTCTTAGGCGAGACATCGACTCAAGAGAGTTTTGATGGAGAGGAGGAGTTTTCTAGGAAAGGCCATGCTAGGACTTGTGTCCTAGGTTTTAGATCTCTTCAACCACTTCCTTATTCTATGTGATGATAGGGGTTGGTTTCGTGAAGGGTATTACCCTCTTGAGGTTGAATAAGGGAGGAGGTTTTCTGGAATGACTTGGGAAGATCGCCTTGAGGAGGAAGATGAACCGTTGCCGTTCATTCCGCCTTAAGATGCGTGCAGAATTTGTATTCTGCACCCAACGAAATTCGTGGCCATTTTTAGGTGTGATATGGCCAGATCTGGTCTTTCGGCTAAACACGAAAGTTGAAGCCCTTGAAAATACCTTTCCAACGAATAGTTGCACGACTTCAGGATAAGTCTGTAGCCACGGCAAAGCCTGGACGAAAATGACATCCGATAAATCATGCATGCAGAATTGTGTTCTGTGAGCAGCAAACTTTGAAGCCAAATTCAAATAGGATACATTCAAATCTTGGTTGTGGGCTGAATATGAAAGTCGTAACCCATGAAATGACCTTTCCATCGAGGGGTTACACGTCTTCGCCGGATTCTTGTAGCCTCGAGAATCTCCGGTTGAATTTACTGTCCAGATTCAATCTGCACATAAAATTCTGGGTTTTTATATAATATGGATTTGGTTTCGGTGAAATCGATGTTGCAAATTATCTTGAGGTTTTGATGAAATATTTCATAATTAACCACCGTAATGCTATGAATGATGAATCTTGTTAATTAGATTTCATACAACTAATTGTGAAGCAAGCTTTATTGAATGAATTGACTTGATAGAATTTGTTAAGTAGTTATAGATGCATATCTTGTTATATCACGTTGGAAACAGATTTCTTACAATCGAATTGTGATGCAAGATTACTTGAACGGAATGATTTGATAGAAATTGGTAGATTATTACATGCGCATCATATATGTATTATGTTGGGATCATTTGGAATGTCATATGGGATGATAAGTTATGGCCAGGTGTATGTTCGATTGATGAATGAAATTTAGTAGTCCAATACTTAGAGCGTTGGCTCCCTATGGGTAGTATTAGGAAGGGATGTAAGTGCGGTGTTGATCGTCGCAAGCTTGGATAACTTGAGATGAGACAAACAGACGGTTGGGCTTGGTCCTCGGTGTTCATGTCCCGGGGCTCCTTCCGTGCCAGGTGGATGGTTGGGCTTGGTCCGTGCGCCTTCCTCCGAGGCTCCTTCCATGCCACGATGATGTGGAATTTGCATGTGGCGTGAGTCGACACGCGATGTCGTAATCCTGGGTTAAGGATAGTGTGGCATGTCTACGGGCTCGCCAGTCATCACACCGACGGGAGTCGACAGTTAGACTTTGGGCGGTTGGGCTTGGTCCTCGATGTTCACATCCCGGGGCTCCTTCCGGGTCACACAAGGTTAGTTCGGGGCTTGGTCCTCGGTGCACATCTACCCGAGGCTCCCGCTGGGCCATAGTACGCATGGGCTCCGCTGTTGTGTTCTTAGCGTTGAGGGGTACGGAGGCCTAGGTGAAGTAATGTGGATACCCGCCTAGTAGTAGAGACACCCACTCTACTGTCACCGCCTGGCCACGACGGCTGATGCCTGAGAGGTTAGCTACCTGCTCGAAAAGTGGGAACTAATTGTCTATGTCGACATAGCGGTTGCATGGGTGTGCATGGGTGAGTCATTGCATAACATACATACCATTTCATATCATTGCACAACAAGATCCTCATCGTATAAGTTTGTATGGGCACTCTTATACGATGAGTTACTTTATGCAAATCGACCCTTAACTTATAAGCTTGTATGAGCATCCTTATAAGTTAAGTTACTTACCTGCTGTAGTTTTCTTACACTTGATGTTATACTAGCTCTTGTAGAATTGTTAGTTTATACATTGATAGCTCTTGTAGAACTGCTAGTTTATACATTGATACTCATGTACCTTGCCACCTGTTTGTACCTTTTATACTTATTATATATTGTACTATTGTTCCTTTTTCCCCGCCCGGTGCCTAGGAGTCGCCGGGGGAGCGGATGTGAAACCACTTAGTCGTTTCGACTAACAGTTGCTACGTCTTCCTTCCTAGGAGGCCACCCCGCAGGTAGAGCAGCAGCAGGAATTGCAGCAGGACAGCCAGGCCAGGACGACAGGGCCTGAGGGGACGGTACCGTCGCTACCGTCGGTTACTGATGTTAGTATTTTGATACTCTGATGTAGCCCGTTTGGGCAATGTTTAGCTATACTCTGATATATTGTATAAGCATGTTTTAACTTCTCCCTTATTGATGTATTTGGACTATATGCTTAGTGTGGATTTGGCTTCTCTGCTTATTATATTTTGGTTGGGTTGACATGGTATATTGATATTGTTGTAGCCGGCGGAATAGGCGTCTTGTGGTACAGGTTAGCCAGTGTGCTAATGCTACCGCAATACGACTATTCCGGGCATATGACTCCCCCTTCGTGCCGTGTTTTGGGATCCGGGTGGGGGGGGATGGGGGGATGGGGGGGTCTTACAAATAGTATTAGTTTGCCACGATCCTCAACTAAGAAGTCATTCAACAATGGTGCCACCCCCGTTCGATTAGTCAGCTTGGGGACAAACTGACTTAGCGGAAGCAGTAGTGTGCCCATATGTAATACACATTAAGTTTGTCCAACTTTGACCTTAAGTTTAGCCAACCTGACCACAAATTTGTCATGTATGTGTAGGTTCCAGTGCATGTTGGGCCGATGGGGAGTACTCCTACCCCTCCCATACCCACTCAGTTCCAACAGTCTGAGTTGGGGCAGACACTCATGTTGGGGTTTCTCTATAAGGATGGCACAACGCTTGTGCACGCAGCAGAAGAATAAAACATCAAGAAAACCCAAAAGAGATGGGATCAGGTCATGATAATTGAATCAAGAAATTAACAAACAACTATGCAAAAATTACCTCGGTGGCGTTGAGTCACAACTCAACGGAGATGCTCCAAGTTTTGTATTCCTGCTGGTGGCGAGTTCTTCGTGGAATAATGTCCACGTCTCTGCAGGAATCCACACGAGCGGGAGAACGCCGATCTTTCCGTCGCACGGAAAATCGGGAAGGAGAAAGACTGCACCTTGCTTCTCCACGGACTGCTAGGTCCGCACCAGGAAGAGCAACACCAGCGACGATCGCCGGAGAAGAGGTGGTCGACGGAGCGAGCACGGCGGCGAAACCCTTCCGTCGGCGGGATTCGGGATAGGCGGAGCGAACGAACGGCGGAACACTTCCGTCGCGGGATTCGATTCGATCGGCTGCCAAAAAGCTTAAGCATAATACCCGAAAACCCTAAGTGTCCCTTTTATACCGAAGGCATAAATAGACTTAGGTTTATCGCTATCCGCAGACCACCCAGAAAAATAGGGTCCCAGAATCGGCGAGTATCAGTCGGCGAGAATCAGCGACGATCGGCGAGAACCGGCGACAATCGGCGAGAATCATCAAGCAGATTCGGCGAGAATCAGTCGGCGAGGAACACCTAGGATCGGCGAGAATCAGAGTACAATACTCGACGATTCTCGCCGAACGCGGGGTGGACTATACTCGTCGACCGTCGACCTGCGGTCGACGATTCTCGTCGATCGTCGAGAATTAGAGTAACGATTCTCGTCGATCGGCGAGAATCAGAGAACCATTCCCGACGATTCTCGTCGATCGGCGAAAATCAGAGAACCATTCTCGACGATTCTCGTCGACCCTCGGTCGACTATTCTTACCAGTCCTCCAAGGCAACATTTGCCCAACCCGACGATCCTTTAAGGCAACACTTTGCCCATAACCCCATTCAGGTCGGTGATTGGTAACCTTTACCAACTCAGTCAATCATCCAACTTCTCCACATCTCTTATGTGCGACCCTGCAGGCTCATATCGCGTTGGGAGTAAGATTACATGTTTGACCACTTCCAGATCACCATGGTAACTCCAACAGACTCCCACTTGATCTTGAAAGTATCAAACCAAAAACCTCACAAACAATGAGCGGCATCTAACAATGCATCATTGCTCCACAAGCAATAAGAGTTTATAACTCATAAGCCTTTATGACCAATGTATCAGCGTTGTCTTTGTCCCTTTGTCCCTTACATCCGGAAAGAACTAGAGGCATGGACCGTGTCACCCTCGTAATAGCTCAATCCAAGTTTCTTGATCCAGGACGGACTTCCAGAGAATGGTGAGTCCAATATCACATATTGACTCAACCAAGCATGACCATGCATTTCTCAGTCCAGTTCCATCAAGGGGCCCATGGATGCAACTCCTGTCATACAGGAGGCCAAATCCCATATCTGCTCACACACAAACACCCAAATGATTCGTAACATGCCCAAAAACCACCTTTATCATCAACCTTTCTCAAGGAAGACTTTAGATGACATCAAAGCACGCTCTTCCTCACTTGATGAATGTTGTGACTTCAGGTCAAAGGACCACAACACCATTGTCAATTGAGACCTACTCGTGACACGATTGGATGACAATCCACAGAGTAGTCTCAGGTTGGGTCTGTCCAGTACAACTTTTTCACTAACAAGTACCCACGTGATGACTTGATATCACAATATCATGACCTGCGAGAACCGGTCATCAGTCAACGCACGTGATAGTCTTCATGTACCATCATCACCCTTAGCTTCTATGATGATACTCGACCAGGGACCTTTTAAGAATGAAGCTTCAAATAAATCATAGGCTCTCACATTCAAGTCACGTACTTGATGTCCCATGGAAGCAAACATTCTAAGGGTATCTATTATGTTAACATTTAACTATCATATAGAAAAATTCATAATAAAAGAACTTGCCATTAATTGTAAGAGAAAAAATCGGTACACTGTTCATCATATGAACAAATAGCCAACAAGATACAAGTTTACATGCAATCCATAAGATTCTCACTAGAGTTGATCATTTAGGTATCGTATACCCATCGATCTAGTATGACCATCATGCTTTCTCTGCGCGAGAGGCTTTGTCAGTGGATCCGCAATATTCTCCTCAGTCGGCACTCTGCAAATGTTCACATCTCCTCGTTCGACAATCTCACGAATAAGATGAAACCGCCGAAGTATATGCTTGGAGCGTTGATGGGATCTAGGTTCCTTAGATTGTGCAATTGCACCATTGTTATCACAGTAGAGAACTACGGGACCAACAATGCTAGGAACTACATCAAGCTCGCCGATGAATTTCCTAATCCATACAGCCTCTTTCGCCGCATTAGCTGCGGCGATATACTCAGCCTCTGTTGTAGAATCAGCAACTGTCTCTTTCTTGGAACTCTTCCAGCTCACAGCTCCTCCATTCAGGCAAAACACAAAACCTGACTGAGACTTGGAGTCGTCTCTATCGGTTTGGAAGCTAGCATCCGTGTAACCACTTACAACGAGCTCTTCCTCTCCACCATACACCAAGAATGCATCCTTAGTCCTTCTCAAGTACTTCAGGACATTCTTGACTGCAATCCAGTGACACTCACCGGGGTCTGACTGATACCTGCTAGCCATGCTCAAAGCAAAGGAGACGTCGGGTCGAGTGCATAACATCGCGTACATTATTGATCCAATTGCCGAAGCATATGGAATCAACTTCATGCGGTACTTATCTTCACAAGACTTTGGACACTGGTCCTTAGAGAGATTCACACCATGAGACATGGACAAAAATCCTTTCTTGGACTCAAGCATGTTGAACCGCTTCAACACCTTTTCGATGTACGTACTCTGGGTCAAACCCAGCAACTTCTTCGATCTATCTCTATAGATCTTAATACCGAGTATGTAAGTTGCTTCACCCAAATCCTTCATTGAAAAGCAGTTCCCTAGGTTGTTCTTAACAACTCTCAGGGTAGGAATGTCATTCCCAATCAACAGTATGTCATCTACATACAATATCAGGAAGACAACAATGCTCCCACTGATTCGCTTGTAAACACAAGGCTCATCTTCATTCTTGATGAAACCAAACTCTTTGATTTTCTCATAAAAACGAAGATTCCAACTTCGAGAGGCCTGTTTCAGTCCATAGATGGACTTATTCAGCTTGCATATTTTAGTGGCTTCATCTGGGGATACAAAACCCTCGGGTTGTGTCATATACACTTCCTTAAGGAGGTTTCCATTAAGGAAAGCCGTTTTGACATCCATCTGCCAGATCTCGTAGTCATAATACGCAGCAATAACAAGCAATATCCTTATGGACTTTACCATGGTAACCGGGGAAAAGGTCTCATCATAGTCAATACCATGAATTTGCTTGAAACCCTTAGCCACCAGTCGCCCTTTGAATGTCTGTACATTCCCATCCATGTCGGTCTTCTTCTTGAAGACCCACTTGCACCCTATGGGTCGTACCTCTTCAGGTGGTTCCACCAAGTTCCAAACTTGGTTTGCATACATGGAGTCCATTTCGGATTTCATAGCCTCAAGCCATTTGTCGGAGTCCGGTCCATTCATAGCCTCTTGGTAGGTTGCTGGTTCATCATCATGATCCATAAGAAACACTTTACCTATTTGAGACACGAGAAATCCATATCTCTCCGGCTCAAATCTCGGTCTACCAGATCTACGTAGGACTTGTGTTCCCTAAGCAGGTTCTCTAGCTACAACATCTTGTAGTCCTGTCTCAGAATCTAATTCTGGTTCATTCATTATATGTGGTTCTTGAACTTCTTCAAGCTCTACCTTTTCAGTATTTCTTGATAAGAACTCTTTATCCAAGAAGACACCAGTCCTTGCGACAAACACTTTGCCCTCAGACGGTAGGTAAAAGTAATACCCTTTCGTTTCCTTAGGATATCCCACCAGATAACATTTATCCGATTTGGGTTCCAGCTTGTCAGGCATTTGACGTCTCACGTATGCCTCACAGCCCCAAATTTTAATGAACGACATACTAGGACGCTTTCCAGTCCATATCTCATATGGTGTCTTCAGAACCGTTTTCGTTGGAGCGCGATTCAATGTCATTGCCGCAGTCTCTAAAGCAAAACACTAAAAGGAAACAGGCAAGTCTGCATGACTCATCATCGAACGTGCCATGTCTAACAGAGTACGATTTCTCCTCTCAGACACACCATTATGTTGTGGTGTTCTAGGTGGAGTGAGCTGTGATACAATACCACACTCTTTCAGATGATCACGGAACTCATGACTCAGGTATTCGCCACCTCGATCAGATCAGAGTGCTTTAACCTTTTTACCCAACTGGTTTTCTACTTCATTCTTGAACTCTTTGAACTTTTCAAAGGTCTCGGATTTGCACTTCATAAGATACACATATCCGTATCTACTGAAATCATCAGTAAATATAACAAAGTAGAAATACCCACCTCTAGCCATGGAACTCATGGGTCCGCATACATCACTATGTACAACACCCAAGAGATCCTCAGCCCTCTCAATATAACCAGTGAAAGGAGCTTTAGTCATTTTGCCTAACAAACAAGATTCGCATCGCTCAAATGATTCATAATCAAATGAGTCCAAAAGTCCATCTCTATGGAGCTTGGATATGCGCTTCTCGTTGATATGGCCCAAATGACAATGCCAGAGAAACGTAGGGTTCAAGTCATTTGTTCTTAGTCTTTTATTATTTTCTACATTACAGATCAGATGGTCCAAGTTCAAAACATAAAGACCATTAAACAATTGGGCTACAACATAACAAACATCATTCTTAAATATAGAACAACAGTTGTTCTTAATTATAAAAGAAAATCCAATCATGTCCAAACATGAAATAGATATAATGTTTCTAGTTATGGCCGGAACAAAATAACAATTATCTAGTTCTATTACAAGCCGACTGGGCAAAGAAAGACGGTAAACCCCTACGGCTACAACAGCAACTCTTGCTCCATTGCCGACGCGGAGGTCCACCTCCCCTTTACTCAGCAATCTTCTCCTTTCCAGTTCCTGCACATTTGTACAAATGTGATAACCACATCCGATATCCAATACCCAAGATGAAGGAGCAGAAAGGTTTATCTCTATAACGTGAATATTTGAAGCGGAAGTCATACCTCCCTTCTTTTTTTGCAGACCTTCAATGTACGAAGGACAGTTCCTCCTCCAATGACCAGCTTTGCCACAGTGGTGGCATTTCCCTTCCTTCACCGTGCTTTTCTTTTTCATCAGTGCAGAAGACTTGGGCTCAAGATATGACTTAGGTCCCACCTTCGTCTTCTTAGATCCCTTGCCCTTGCCCTTATGCACCATCAGTATGGGGCTGGCAGGCTTGACCTTCTTCATATTGATTTCGGCAGTTCTCAACATGCCTAGGAGTTCGGGCAGTGTCTTGTCTATTTCATTTATGTTGTAGTTCAAGACGAACTGCTCATAACTGTCCGGCAACGATTGCAGGATCAGATCTGTGGCCAATTCTTGACCAAGAGGAAAATCCTGCCTTTCAAGGTTCTTTATATACCCAATCATCTTGAGTACGTGAGTCCCTACTGAGTCTCGAACTCCCATCTTGCACTGAAACAACGCTTTTGTGACGTCGAACCTCTCTTGACGAGCCTGCCCTTGAAACATTTTCTTGAGATGCTCGTCAATCTCCTTGCACCCCATGTTCTCATGTTGCTTATGAAGCTCAGAGTTCATAGTGGCAAGCATAAGGCATTCGACATCTAAAGCATCATCAGTATACTTCTTATAAGTATCCTTCTCAGCACGGGAAGAGTTCCCGGTCGGCACCTCGGGGGCTTCATCTTCCAAGACATAGAGCTTTCGCTCTTGCCTGAGAACAATTCTCTGGTTCCTATACCAGTCCATGTAATTAGTCCCACTGAGCTTATCCTTCTCAAGGATGGTTCTCAGAGACAAAGTGGAGTGTGAAACACTTGCCATGGAATTCTACAAGAATTTATGCAGAATAAAATCAGTACAAAAATTTCAAATACAATTTATTTTAATTTGGACTTCAATTAAAACACTCCCACTATTTTATTCGAAATGATAGCCCTCACTAACAATTCGGAGAGTTCATGCGAGCTACTCTCTTAGTGGACAAGATCCGTATTTCACCAACACAATGAGTCAGCTTTGGCTTTCCTCTCACGATGCGGTTATTTAGGTAGGCAACGCTTGCCAATTGCATCCTCATGCAATTCTTGTATGGTTGGTGAATAACTCCTTATTCGCATCCATCATATGGTGCATGCCAACCCTATGCCTCTAGGCACTCAACCTTTGAGGTCACCTAGTTAAGCTGGACCCGATGTCGACAGTGGGATATCACAATTATCCGCTCGCACCCTTACCAAGATAGATTAATGCACCTTGATTTGGCAAGCCCACACTTCATCGATCGAGGCAGGAAGAGTGTCATCCATCGGAAGGCATCCGAACACTTAATATTTGATGAAGGGATTTTAATTATAGGTTAACAGTTAACCATGATCAGCATTTGATCAATGTGCACATCCAAAGAAAAACAATATTTCTAAAACCACATGCATCCCTTATGTGCACTACCTGACACCATCAACATTTGATAGAAGGAAGGGATAAATCTGAACATCCAGAAACTTCCAAATCCTCAGATTTACATGCATTGGACAAAGGCAAAGACAACTCAACTTAAAGCAGTAGACAAGCTCATCTCTCTATGTTGGATTCAAAATCCAAAACAAAATCGAGGGATGGTTACTGCTAAGGAGACTACAATTTCTAACAATTAGAAATTCCCACGAAATTCCAGAAGTTCTTGGCGGGGTACCAAGACTAAATCTAGACATTTAGAACACTTCTAAATCCCTAGGTTTACACGTACTAGAATAACAAAACTTCCAATTCAACAATCATGGCCGCAACCTCCCTCTGATACCACTGTTGGGGTTTCTCTATGAGGATGGAACAACGCTTGTGCACGCAGCGGAAGAATAAAACATCAATAAAACCCAAAAGAGATGGGATCGGGCCATGATAATTGAATCAAGAAATTAACAAACAACTATACAAAAATTACCTCGGTGGCGTTGAGTCACAACTCAACGGAGATGCTCCAAGTTTTGTATTCCTGCTGGTGGCGAGTTCTTCGTGGAATAATGTCCACGTCTCTGCAGGAATCCACACGAGCGGGAGAACGTCGATCTTTCCGTCGCACGGAAAATCGGGAAGGAGAAAGACCGCACCTTGCTTCTCCACGGACTGCTAGGTCCGCACCAGGAAGAGCAACACCAGCGACGATCGCCGGAGAAGAGGTGGTCGACGGAGCGAGCACGGCGGCGGAACCCTTCCGTCGGCGGGATTCGGGATCGGCGGAGCGAACGAACGGCGGAACACTTCCGTCGCGGGATTCGATTCGATCGGCTGCCAAAAAGCTTAAGCATAATACCCGAAAACCCTAAGTGTCCCTTTTATACCGAAGGCATAAATAGACTTAGGTTTATCGCTATCCGCAGACCACCCAGAAAAATAGGGTCCCAGAATCGGCGAGTATCAGTCGGCGAGAATCGGCGACGATCGGCGAGAACCGGCGACAATCGGCGAGAATCATCAAGCAGATTCGGCGAGAATCAGTCGGCGAGTAACACCTAGGATCGGCGATAATCAGAGTACAATACTCGACGATTCTCGCCGAACGTGGGGTGGACTATACTCGTCGACCGTCGACCTGCGGTCGACGATTCTCGTCGATCGACGAGAATCAGAGTAACGATTCTCGTCGATCGGCGAGAATCAGAGCACCATTCGCGACGATTCTCGTCGATCGGCGAAAATCAGAGAACCATTCTCGACGATTCTCGTCGACCCTCGGTCGACTATTCTTACCAGTCCTCCAAGGCAACATTTGCCCAACCCGACGATCCTTTAAGGCAACACTTTGCCCATAACCCCATTCAGGTCGGTGATTGGTAACCTTTACCAACTCAGTCAATCATCCAACTTCTCCACATCTCTTATGTGCGACCCTACAGGCTCATATCGCGTTGGCAGTGAGATTACATGTTTGACCACTTCCAGATCACCATGGTAACTCCAACAGCTCACCGCCATTCTTGATGCTTTTAAGGCGCAACAGCCTCCGGTGCAACAACAGGCCCCGGGCTCTAACTGGCTGAGCACCTTCCGGGCTCTCTCCCCTCCTGTCTACCTTGGGATGGAGTCAGCCGCATGTACGGAGGAATGGCTCGACACAGTAGAAGAGCTATTTGCTGGTATCCGTTGTCCAGCCAACATGGACGTGTCATTGGCGGTGTCCGCCTTGGAGTAACATGCTAAGAGGTGGTGGAAGTCCCTTATGGGCTCTACCTTCCATGGCCGAGTCTATACAGAGATAAGTTGGAGCAAATTTTCGGGTGTTTTCTTGGATCACTTAATTCTACTTCGGCCCGAGATGAGCTTGAGCAGAGGTTTCTACTACTGAAGCAGGGATCAAAATCAGTTACGGAATACCAGCGGGAATTCCAGCATCTCGCAAGGTTTGCGAACTCTTACGAGTTGGACGATAGAGGTTATGCCAAACATTTCTACAAAGGGCTGCGAGATCCCCTAAGACAGTCTCTTTTGTTTATAGCGGATGGGAGTTTGGCGGAGATTATTGACATGGCGAAGAGGCTGGAGGCGGATCACTTGAGTAGTGGCAAGAGGCCTGTAGAAGGCGTTATGGAGGCCGGTCCGAGCAATAGGAGGAGACATGATCGTAGAGGAGGAGGGGGATATCAGAGGGGTGGAGGGTGTTTCCACCGAAACTATAGGGTGGAGCACCCAGTCCAGCAGCCGGCCGCGCTGCCTCCATCACCACAGCCTCAGCAATTCCGACAACCTGAGGGGCGTCGTGGGTTGGTGTGTTTCGAGTGCAATTAACCGGGCCACATTAGACGCTACTGCCCACAACTGTATGGGAACTTCCCTCCTGCTCTCCCTCCTGCTCTCCCTCTAGCAGCCCCACGAGGACGGGGATATATGCGTGGTCGAGGACGAGGACCGCCAAGAGGAAACCCCAGACCGGTCCGGGATCAGGTGAATGCGCTGGACATGGCGCAAGAGCGGAATCCCCGGGATGTTATAGCTGGTATGTGCAGTTAACCTTCTCAATTTTCGTCGTTTAATTTAAACTGTTTAAGACATACTAGATACCTAGTGGTTGAGTTTGGTTATTGGTACTTAGGCACCGTGGTAATCGGTGGGAAAACGGCCTATGCGCTGTTCGATACCGGTGCCTCACACTCTTTCATGTCCGAAGATTTCATTAAAGGTATGGAGGGCATACAATAATTTTCTGGAATTGCCCTACGAGTGCGCCTCCCGGACGGCTCGGAGATGATCGCTACCGCCAAGTGCGAGTTTGAGATATTTATTAAAGGAAAGGCTTTCGATACGCCTGCCACGGTCCTGAAGATGCCGGAGTTCGACAACATTTTGGGCATGGCGTGGTTGAATTGGCACTTCGCGAGGATCGACTACGTGAAGAAGAAGATCTATTTGAGACATGGGGACACCGACGTTATCTTCCAAGGTATTAATTTCGCACCCCGTATGCTCTTATCTTCAGTTCAGGCTGTAAAGGCCCATATGAAAGGGGATGAGGTCTTCATGATCTGGTTTGAGTTGAAGAAGGTAGAATTGGAGGTAAAAGATGTTCGGGTAGTGCGGGACTTCCCCGAGGTGTTTCCAGAGAAACTACCAGTGTTACCCCCTCATAGAGAAGTCGATTTTCGGATTAATCTAGTACCGGGTGCCAAGCCTATATCCAAGGCCCCTTACCGAATGGCCCCGAAGGAACTCGCGGATTTTAGAGTTCAATTGCAAGAATTGGTGGAGTCAGGGTTCGTTCGCCCCAGTTCGTCACCCTGGGGAGCCCCTGTATTGTTTGTGAAGAAGAAGGATGGAACCCTGCGCTTGTGCATAGACTATCGGGAACTCAACCGGCTGGCGGTGCGGAACACTTATCCGCTACCTCGGATCGACGAGTTGTTCGATCAACTAGTGGGAGCGCATTAGTTTTCTAAGCTAGACTTGCGCTCGGGATACTATCAGTTGAGGATACAGGAGGAGGACATCCAAAAGACGGCCTTCAGTTCAAGATATGGGTTGTATGAGTTCACGGTAATGCCGTTTGGGATAAAAAATGCCTCTTTGGCTTTCATGAGCCTGATGAACAAGGTATTCGAACCCTATTTGGACGTCTTCGTCATCGTCTTCATCGACGATATACTGGTCTACTCAAAGACGGAGGAGGAGCATGCCGAGCACCTGGCCTTGGTTCTGAAGAAATTAAAAGAGCACGCTTTGTTCGCCAAGTTCAGCAAATGCGAATTTTGGCTCAAAGAGGTTGCCTTCTTAGGCCATGTAATCAGTGGAGCTGGACTGGCGGTGGATCCGGCCAAGGTGCGTGCCGTGAAGGAATGGTCGCCCATGAAATCGGCGTCCGATGTACGGAGTTTTCTTGGACTTGCCGGGTACTACCATAAGTTCGTAAAAGGGTTCTCCAAGATTGCCCTTCCTCTTACCTCCTTGACGAAGAAGGGTGTACCATTTGAGTGGACACCTCAATGTGAAGCGACATTTCAAGAGTTGAATGATAGACTTACCTCCGCCCCCATCCTTGCACTTCCATCTGGGAAGGAAGTATTTCAAGTTTACACGGACGCGTCATATCAAGGGATGGGAGCGGTATTGATGCAGCATAGGCATGTGATTGCTTATGCTTCAAGGCAACTGAAGAAGCATGAAATCAATTACCCGGTTCACGATTTGGAGTTGGGAGCAGTGGTGTTCGCCTTGAAGGTTTGGAGGCACTATCTATACAACGTCCACTGCGAGATCTTTTCGGATCATAAAAACTTGAAGTATGTTCATACACATAAGGACTTGAACTTGAGGCAACGACGGTGATTAGAATTTCTATGCGACTATGAGTTTACCATGAACTACCACCACGGAAAGGCGAACTCGGTGGCTGATGCGTTGAGTAGGAAAGTGCCAGGCTCTAGCCCAGAGTCTCGGTTGATGAGCATGGAGTTGGCTCGGATGATCGAAGAGATGGATATTACTTTGATATTCAAGGATCCTTCGGCAGAGTATACAGAATTTTTGGCAAGCATGAGCATAATTTGTGATATTCGGGACCAGATTCGGGCGGGGCAAGGAATGGATGCGGCTTTGGCCCCGACAATTAAATCAATTGAAGAAGGAACTACCGACGAGTATACACTCAAAAACGGCCTCGTTTACTTTCGCAGCCGGCTCTACATTCCCAAAGGCGGTAAAATCCGGGAGGATATCTTGAGAGAGGCACATAGCTCTCAATATTCAGTGCACCCGGGTATTGCTAAGATGTACGCCGGTTTGCGGAAGAACATGTGTTGGCCAGGAATGAAGAAGGATGTTCGGTATTATGTTACTCATTGTGAAGCCTGTCAAAGAGTGAAGGCTGAATGCAGGAGTCCCGGTAGTTTGTTGCAGTCGTTGGCCATCCCCGAATGTAAGTTCGAGGATATCTCCATGGACTTTGTCCATGGGCTACCTCGCTCACGCTCCGGGAATGATTCGGTGTGGGTTATTGTTGATCGGTTGACAAAAGTAGCCTGGTTCATTCCCATGAAGAAAGAGGCTCACGTTGTAAGACCCCCCCTTTTTTTTCTTTTTCAACATCGGGGTCTTAGGCCCAGAACCGCCATTTTGCGGTGACTCCTTCACGCCCTGAAGGGTCATCACCACAAAGCGCCGATTCTGCCGGCCAATTCGATCACAGAAAAGTAGCAAAATAAAGTAAATGCAAACTAGCAGTCCACAGAAAATCACATATCATATAGATAATCTCCACGAAGGGAGTGTCCATAGAATAATATATCAGAGTACTAAAATACGGGCTTATGCCCGGTACATCATGTCCTCACTACAAATCACTCATGCAGAAGCAAAAGCATAAAAATCTACTCAAGGTCGAGACTCACGGTCCCGACTGTATGAACTCCGGAGCTAGACTGCCCCATCTCCAAGCGCACCGGTCTCTGGGGCTGCTCCTCCATGCTGTGCTCCACGATCCCCTAAATGATGAAGTTCAAAAACCGTTAGTATAAAAGACTAAGCCCTATCATCCCCCACCCCTTCCCCCATGGCTCCTAGGCACCGAGCGGAGAGGAAGAAAGGGGAGGACTTGAAGGCGGAGAATAATCAAAAACAGATGGCAGCGGACCTATACTAGCAATTCTATAATAGATATTGACAATAAGATGAAATATGAAAAGTAACCTTCACTTATGTGAGAACACATAAGACAAGGGGTCTTCTGCAATGCTCCCATCGTATAAAGAGTCTCATACCAATCTATACGTTAGGGTATCGGTTATCAAACAGCATATATATATATATATATATATATATATATATATATATATATATATATATATATATATATATATATATATATATATATATATATATATATATATATATCAAAATTAACCTTAATTTATAAACTTGTCCACACAAGCTTATAGACCAAGGGGTCGTTTTGTAGGTCCTAAGGTATAAGCTTCCCATTCCACTAATACTTTAGGTGTCAGGGTTAAATGAATCGATTATGCTATGACATGCAAGTGGGTATGATGGAACATGCAAGTGCAACACACACACCCGACTCTGTGCACACAGACCTTTAATTCCCCCTTTCTGGAGCCGTAACCTCCCAGGATACCTCCGTAGTGGCAGACAGAAGCGGTGGGTTGGGTCTCGCCCACCTCTAAACCAGTAAAGCACTACCGGTCAGACCTATCGTACGCCTCAACGCTTGGTGCATGAAGCGGACTCCTGCGTACTCTTGTCGGCTGACGCACCGGACTTCAGTTGGCGAAGTGCTATCCACACTTGCCGAGTCAGCGTATTGGCGTCGGTGTATCGACCCTCCAATACCGAAGACCCACCACCTTAATTTTATTTCCTTTCATGCACATGCAAATTTATCGTATTCAAAACCGAGCCGAAGCTCCCCGAACCAAAATGACTGTCTCAAACAATCGAGCCGAAGCTCCCCAGACCAAAACGTCCGTCTCTTAACCATCCAAGCCGAAGCTCCCAACTATCTCCCTGTGCTATCTGTGTTCGTGAAATGTGCAACCCTAATTACAAAGTTACTCTTTTTAGCTTGTTAATACAGTTTACGTTAACCCAGTGAAAGAGCAGCTAGATCTGATATACTCTAGAGGGGGGTGAATAGAGTATATGGTGCTTTGAAACTTTTTGCAACAATTGTTGTAATAAGAGTGAGCAGGGAAGCAGTTGAAAATCTAATCACAGAACTAAGGTAAACAAAAGCTAATCACAGAAAAATTAAGGCCAGAAACAAACATAAACACAAGCAAAACCAGAAGACACAAGGAAATATAGTGGTTCCCCTAAACTTGGGTACATCCACTCTTCTACCACCCTAGGTAGGAATCCACTGCAGGATGAGTTGATCAGGTGTCATGGGCACCAATGAGCTTTTGATAAGGTGCTCAAAAATCAAAGCAGATTTTTTGATCAGGTGTCTTGCCACCAATGAGCTTTTGACAAGGTGCTCAAAAACCAAGCTCAAACTTTTGAAGGGAGTTTGAGAAACCCTTTACAGAGAGGGGGTGAGAGAGTGATGAAAGTCTTCTCTTTCTCAAACAACTGAGAAGACTATGTGGATTGTTGATGTCAAAGCTCCCCCTGAATCCTTGAGATCTTCAGGAAGAAAAGCTTTGCTTAGGGTGATAGGCCTTCAAAGATTGAACTCCAGCAATAGATGATTTCAGCAATAGCTGAAATGTTGAATGTCTGGAGTCTTGAAGTATGTTGGCCTTGAACACTTGAAAACTGGGGAGATCTGAAGATTTGAGAAAGCTTGATCTCCTTGGATATGTGTTCTTGAGAATTCTTTGAGACAGAATATTTTTGAATGTATCTCTGTAATCTATGTGTCTCCTTCTATATTCTATTAGAGACTCAAAAAATTTTTGTCTTTTATTCTCTGGTACTGAACAAAACATTCTCTGAGAAGAATAGCCGTTGGTAAGCATTAATTGCATCCTTAATTGCAAAATCTCTTCTGGAGGAAAGTCCACAGAAATATTCCTTGAAAAATCCCTTGAAACTTGGTCCAGAAATGAATGAAAACGGCTAGGAAATCTCTGAATTAATTGCAGAATAACTCCTTAACTGATTTGAATTTGAATCTAGAAACATCCTTGAAGTTATCTGAAAACGTCGAACTGAGCTCTGCTATCGTCGATCTGAGCTCAGCGATCTAGAAATATACAACAGCAAAATATCATCGATCTGAGCTCAAAGATCGTCGAACTGAGCTCAGAGATAAAGATCCAAATCAGAGTCAAAATCGTCGACCTGAGCTCACCGATCGTCGAACGGAGTTCGACGATATAATGAAGTTGAACTCAGCGATCGTCGAATGGAGTTCGACGATCTGTCGAAGTTGAGCTAGACGATCGTCGATCGGAGTTCGACGAATCGTCGTGCTGAGCTCGACGATATGACTTAGTCTCCAAATAGAAAAACTTGGTCTTCAGGGCAGCTTCCAAACCTAAACTTCTAACCCTTAGACTCAATTCTAATTGACCTATTAAGCTATACAGGAGGTCAAGCATTTGTTTCCTAGAGACATAGTGATCCTGACCCAAATTAGTAATAGGGTGTTCCAACAATCTCCCCCTATATGGGTTAGGATTACTATTTACAAACTTTGAAAAAATTTAAATAACAATCATACAAGCAGCAAAACAGAAAAATAACAAGCTAGACATTGCAGAACCACAGAGATATATAGCATCCAGATAGAAATCAGAAATCACAGAGAATGTCACCTTACATTATCATTTCTTTTCTTTGCCCTTAACAAGTTTGATCTCTCTGTTAGGATTGAGGGCTTCTTTGTTTGATCTGGTATCATCTGCTGCACCTAAATATGTTTGCTTTTTAGGCCTGGGAACTACAACTTCAGGATGTAATTCCATATACCTGTCAGAGTCAAAGAATTTACTTGATGCATATCTCTCTAGCTCTTTCTGTCTCTGTTCAGACATAGTTGAGATGTTGGATGAATCTTTTCCTTGCTCTCTAGCCTTTTTGATCTGATCCAGTGCAGCTAGTTCTTTTAATCTGGCAGTCCAAGCAGCTGGACTATTCTCAGGATCCTCAAAAGGTACAGGTGGCTCATATCTATTAGAGGGATTGTCTTGAGAAGGCCTGGAAGACACAGTTTCTTTCAGCTTATAAGGGAAAGGACCAGATGTTGTATCAGTTGAAATTTGTCCTCCCCTAGAATATGGGTGTTGCCTAGAGTAACCTTTGGAGTAGACTTGGAGATCTCTTTGATTTCCTCTGTATCCTCCTCTCCTAGATTGAGATCCCCTGGATTGGCTTCCCCTATTATAAGATCTAGCATGAGGCTGATAGGGAGCCTGACTTTTGGCTGGGGGTTGAGCTGCAGAGCTTCCACCTGCACCTGCATCAGGAGGAGGTGGTGGAGGAGGATGAGAGTGTTGAAATTGGGAGGAACCCTTTTCATATTTTCTCTTCTTTTTCATTGCCTTCAGCTGATTCTTGGAGTACTGCATCCAGTGCTCAGTAATAGGGCAGTCGTGTAGAATGTAGTATGGAATATCATTGTTTTCTTTGACTTTAGCAGGAGGTACTCTCTTCATAGCTTTGCTCCTTGCCTTTCTTTTCCTAGCAATGGTAGCAGAAGAGTCATCAGAGTCTGTTCTAAATTCATCACTTTCAGAACTCTGGTCATCATAAAGAGCATCTATTTTCTTCATCAAGTCCTTCTTGAGCTGTGTAGAAGCAGATGAGGCAACAGATGGTGTAGCAGCAGATGTTGAAGCAGAAGCAGAAATGACAGCAGCAGATACAGTAGAAGCAGCTATAGGCTCTAGAGAAGTGACAGCAGCAACAACTTCACTAACAACAGCATCAACAGGAGGAATATCATCAGAAACTGCAGAAGGCTCAAACTCAGGTGCCTCTGACATAAGAATTTCCTTGGAAATTGGTTCAACAGTAATGACAGAAACTTCAGCAGCAGTATCAGAAGGTTCAGTAGCAGTAGAGGCAATAATATCAGAAGCAACAACAATGCTTTCTGTAGAAGAAGCAGCAGCATAAACTGAATTGACAAAAGAGGTGATAATGCTTGGGTCACAGCAAGAAAATGGCACAAGTGCCTTGGATAGATCCTCTGGAGGCTGGACAACATTGACCTCTGGCAGACAGCTGAAATATGCAGAATCAAAATTTGATAGCAAAGACCTGAGGTCTATTGCAAGAACTGCAGCAGGAGAACTTTGTGCTTGAGGCACAACAACAGCAGCAAGAGGAGGAGCTGAAGAAGCAATAACAGCAGCAGCAGCAGACAGGCTCAATGAAACAGCAGCAGCATGAAGACTCACTTCATAGGGCATCTCCCCCTGCCTACATTCAGACAAGTCTGGATCAAGGCACACTGCTGTAGGGGCTTCCTGAGGGAAGAGGGATGAGAGCCTGGCAGAGAGGGCTGACACTGACAGGTGTAGTGGAGCTAAGGAGGTCTCCAACAGAAGAGAGAGCCTGGGGGCAAGCAACTCATACAACCTATCAGCAAGGGCTGGAAGGTCTACTTGCTCAAGGGCTGGAGCAAAGGTAGAAGATGGAGGAGCAGCTGATGGTGAGGGTAGTGGAGAGCTGGAGTAGTGGGGCAGGGATGACTGAGGTGTGGGTAAGGTGGAGATGGAGGACAGTGGGATGGAGATGGATGGGGTGAATGTGGGTTTGTCAATGATTTGGTGTAGAAGGTCTTGAAAGGAAGTGGATGATGAGGGTAGCTCAGGAGGAGAGGATGGTGAATCATCCATAAAGGAATCATCAATGAGGGCGAAGGATGGAATGGAGGGTGATGAAGTGACATCTGGTGGAGGGTAGGAGAATAATGGTTGGAAGTGGTCTTCTGGTGTTGGTAGAATAGGTACTGGAGATGGTGTGGATGTTGGAGAGGGGCTGGATATGATGATGGTGGATGGAGCTGGAATGGTAGAAGGTATGGGAAGAGATGGAATTGGAGGAGGAGGAGAGGCAACAACAGTAGGCAGGTCATCTGCAGGGGCAGAGACCTGTGGAGAAGTGACTCTTAGAGTCCTTGTGCCTGAAGGAGTGCTGGAGGAGGGCCTGCTGGGCTTGCTGATTTGTCTGTCCCACTTTCCAAAGAGGGCACAAGACAGTATCTTGGAAGCATTTATATGGATTCCAGAGGAGACCAGCAAAGCAGGGCACCTGTGCTGTAGAAACACCTCAATGATCCTTCCAAAGTTCACAAAACTTTTGTTGATTTTCTTCTTGATAAGGTCAAAGAAGACTTCTCCCCAATTCAGATTTTTTCTGTCCACAAGAGCTCCCATGGACAGAGTTGATACCTTGAAATTGTATCATGGGCAGAGTGCTTAGCCAGTAGCACTTTCCTAACAACATCTGCCATAAATCTGTATTCCACAGATAGGTTCCTTTTGAAGAGCTTGCTAGGGTTGCCCTCTGAATGACCCATTCTGGCAAGCAGTTCAGAATACTCTTCTCCAGATAAGTCAGCAGTATCTTCACCATTCCTCAACTCAAAAACTTCTGTTAAAATTGCTGGGGTTAAGGGTACCTGAGTTCCAGATATAGACCCAACAATGGTGTTGTTATCTTGATTGTGGGCAGTATAGACCCATTCCTTTATCTCATCAGATGCCAGCTTGATCCTTGTGGTCATAAGGGCAGTCAGGTTCTGATCTTTGAATAATCCCAAAATATCCTGAAAGGCCTGGTCAGTTGTGCTGAAGGATTCCATGTCAATATCGAAACCGGCATCAAACTTCATGGCAGCAAGAACGACAACAGACACGGCCATGAGTACCTGCAAAAATTCAACAAACAAAACGACCAAGTGCAGAACTGTTTGGAGGGAAAGAAAATTCTTGCAGAGAAATCGAAAGCGCAAAGGAGAACGACGACGAAAAATGAATTTTATATTAGGGTTCGACGCAGAATTGGAAAGATCGTTGAACTCAGTTCGACGATCGAGGCTACTAAAGGAATCTGAAGAGTCTTCAACATCGTCGATCTCCGTTCGACGATATTGGAGAGCGTCGAGCTCCGTTCGACGATCGTTCAGAGAACAAAATCGTCGAGCGCCGTTCGACGATCGTTGACCGGAAGAGATAGTTCATACTATCTGAGAGACGCTGAACTCAGTTCGACGATTTCGGAAATCGTCGATCTCCGTTCGACGATCTTGGGGCAAATCGTCGAGCGCAGTTCAGAGATCAGAAAAACTCTAGACACTAAGAAAAATCAGAATGTTTGCCTAGTCTTGGTCAATTTTTAAGCTTTCAAAATCTTGGATATTATTTAAGACTTCTTCCATCTAACATTCCTAACTGATTTAGGAAGAAGGTGTGTTTCTTTTCATCCAATGGCTTGGTGAAAATATCTCCCCTTTGTAAATCAGTTGGGATATAGTGTAGTTCAATTTTATTCTTTTCAACATTATCCCTTGAGAAATGATGCCTAATCTCTATGTGTTTTGTCCTACTATGGAGGACTGTATTTTGAGCTATAGAAATAGCACTGGTGTTATAATAAAAGATTTTAGACTTCTCTAAGTTGTAGCCATAGTCTAGGAGTTGGTTTTGAATCCACAAGATTTGTGAACAACAACTGCCTGCAACCATATATTCAGCTTCAGCAGTTGAAGTTGACACAGATGTTTGTTTCTTACAAAACCAAGAGACAAGTCTGTCACCAAGGAACTGACAAGTTCCACTGGTGCTTTTCCTGACAACTCTGCATCCAGTATAGTCAGCATCAGAGAATCCAGTTAAATCAAATGCTGAATCTTTTGGATACCAGAGACCTAGATTTGGACAACTTTTAACATACCCGAGAATCCTCTTTACTAGTGTTAGGTGTGACTCTCTAGGGCTTACTTGGAACCTAGCACATATACATGTAGCAAACATTATATCTGGTCTACTAGCTGTAAGATACAATAAAGAGCCAATCATTGCTCTATATGTTGTCTGATCAACAGGTTTCCCATGTTCATCAGCATCCAATACAGCATTAGTAGGCATGAGTGTTTTCATACAAGATGCTTCAGACATACCAAATTTCTTAACCAATTCATTTGCATACTTGGTTTGAGAAATGAAGATGCTTTCAGCATGCTGTTTGACCTGCAATCCTAGGAAGAAGGATAGCTCACCCATGCTACTCATCTCAAATTTAGAATGCATCAGGTTAGAAAACCTTCTGCACAATTTGAAGTCAGTAGAACCAAAAATAATATCGTTTACATAAATTTGTACTAGTAGGGTATGTGAAATATGGGTTCTAATGAAAAGAGTTTGGTCTACTCTACCCCTTATAAAACTATTTTACAAAAGAAAGCATGCTAGGGTCTCATACCATGCTCTAGGAGCTTGCTTGAGACCATATAATGCTTTGTTCAGTCTAAAAACATAATCAGGAAAAGTTGGAGAGATAAAACCTGGAGGTTGTCTGACATAAACTTCCTCTTTGATGTCTCCATTCAAGAATGCACTTTTGACATCCATCTGATATACCTTGAAGCCTTTATGTGCTGCATAAGCTAAAAATATTCTGATGGCTTCCAATCTTGCAACAGGTGCAAAAGTCTGATCGTAGTCTATTCCTTCTTCTTGAGAGTATCCCTGAGCAACTAGCCTTGCCTTGTTCCTTATAATTACTCCTTGATCATCCAATTTGTTTCTGAATACCCATTTTGTTCCAACAATTGAATGATCCTTAGGCTTTGGCACTAGTTCCCATACTTTGTTTCTCTCAAATTGATGCAACTACTCTTGGATTGCAATGATCCAGTGTGGATCTTGCTCTGCATCTTGAATGGACTGAGGTTCAATTTGAGATAGGAAGCAGGTGTGCAACAGGTTTTGGTTGACCTGATTTCTGGTTTGCACACCAGCTGAGATGTCTCCAATTATTTGGGAAATTGGATGGTCTCTTGATGTTACTAAATCAACAGGGGGTGTTGATTGTTCACCAACCTGTGTTGTTGTTTCCTCTTGTGGTACAACAACTGGCTCTTCAAGTTGTTCTTCAAGTTGTTCTTCAATATGTTCTTCAATATGTTGAGCATTTTCTTCATCTCCACTGCTTTCATCCTCTTGAGTAACCTGTAACTTGTTCAAGTCTTCAACTAGAGAATGTTCCTGCAAAGGTTCTATGGTAGAAGAGATCTTCTCCTTGAAAGACATGTTAGATTCATCAAATGAAATGTGAACAGATTCCTCAATTTTTAAAGATGATTTATTATAGACCCTATAAGCCTTGCTGATCATGGAGTATCCTAGAAACACTCCTTCATTAGCTTTGGCTTGAAATTTTGCTAAATATTTCTTGTCATTGTTGTGAATGTAGCAAATACAACCAAAGACTCTAAAATAGTCAACTTTAGGTTTCTTCCCTTTGAGTAATTCATAGGGAGTCTTTCCCTTTAGTTTATGTATCAAACTTCTATTCATCACATAGTTGGAGGTGTTCACTGCCTCTGCCCAGAAGGATAGAGGAAGGTGAGCATCTGACAACAATGTAGTGGCAGATTCAATAAGGGTTCTATTTTTCCTTTCAGCTACCCCATTTTGTTGAGGAGTTCTAGGAGCTGAGAAAGTATGCCTGATCCCTTCACTCTGACAGAACTCTTGCATAAGAAGAGAATCAAACTCTGTCCCATGATCACTTCTGATCAGGGCAATGTGAGTATTGAACTCAATCTGTATACATTTGAGAAACTCTGTCAGACACTTAAAGTTATCAGACTTCTTCCTTAGAAAGAACACCCAAGTGAATCTAGAGAAGTCGTCTACAACTACTAAAGTGTAGGATTTCTCTCCTAGGCTTTGTACTGTGATGGGTCCAAAAAGATCCATGTGTAACAGATATAATATCCTAGGTGAATCACTCTTATTAAGTGACTTAAAGCTGTTTTTAGTTTGCTTGCCTAATTGACAAGCCCTGCAGAGTCCTTCCTTATTGTAGGGGCCAGAAGGTAGTCCTCTAACAAGGTTGTCCTTGGATAGCCTAGCAATAGTTCTAAGGTTTAGGTGTCCTAGTCTCTTATGCCATAAAATATTTGGTCTACAGACAGAATTGAACAAGCAGATATCTACATCAGTTGAAAGAAAATCTACTACATAGATCTTACCTTTTCTTTTACCTGTCAACACAGTTGTGTCGTCCTCTGACTTGATTTTGCATAAGGCTTTGCTGAAGGTCACCTGGTAGCCTTCATCACATAGCTGACTGATGCTAATTAGGTTGTGCTTCAGTCCTTCCACATAAGCTACCTTCTTGAAAGTTACTGATCCAATCTGGACTGCACCATATCCTTTAGTCTGTCCAAAGTTTGAATCACCAAAGATAACTTTGGGTCCAAGCTTGGTTCTAAAGGAAGTGAGGTTGTCCTTGTTCCCTGTCATGTGCTTAGAGCACCCACTATCCAAATACCATTGCTGGTTGGATGTTGGATAGGTCTTCACCTGCACATAAGACAATTCATTTGTTTTTGACCCAGTTTACCTTGGGCCTAGGTTGATAACCTTTAAATTCTGAAATGAAAGACATCCCAGGTTGACTCTTATATCCTTCAGGATGATATCTCCTTGGAGGTATAATCCATTCAGTATAAGGGTTAAAGATTTGGGATGAAGGACCCTTAGGATTCAATTTTGATTTGTCTTTGAAAAAATTTCCAGAGCTCTGACCTCTGTTCGACGATCTTGGAGCTGCGTTCGACGATCTTGGGTCAGATCGTCGAGCTCCGTTCGACGGTCGACTATGGCTGAGGTCAGGTATTTGAGATCGTCGACCTGCGTTCGACGACTTTGGCTGAGATCGTCGATCTGCGTTCGACGATTTTGCCTGAGATCGTCGATCTGCGTTCGGCGATCGTCGATCTCCGTTCGACGATTTCTGCTGGGACTTAGTTTTTTGGGGCAGATCAGAATTTTTCCTAGCAACCTCTACAACTCCCTTTCCTTTGTAAGAAATGAATTTGATTGGAGTTGTTAGAACTATGGATTGGCTGGATGAAGCACCCAAGCCCAGTGTACTGTTGAATCTGGAGTTCACTGTGCTTGTGATGTCCATCAGCTTGATGCTTCTCCCGTTAAGGGATTCTTCAAGCTTCTTGGCCTCAGATAGCTCACTTTTCAGTGAAGCTATCTGTTCCCTACAGCACTCCAACTCCTGAGAGAGTTTGAGGTTTTCTGACTTTAAAGTATTGTGTTCAGATAATTGATTTCTGAGAGAGATAATTTCTTTCTCAGACTTTAGCAGGTCTAAACACAGTGCTTTAAATTCAGATTTAAAATCCTCTGAACTAAAATCAAAAGAACTGATTACCTGATCTTCTTCAGGTTGAGTCTCTGAGTCTGACTCTGACTCCTCTTCTTCTGAATTATGCTGTGAGGCATTGATTGCCATCATGCAGAACTCTTTCTCTTCTGCATCATCTTCATCATCACTGGAGCTGGATGATGCTTCTGACTCTTCTTCAGTCTCACTCCAGGATTCAGCAACAAACCCCTTTCTTGTATGTTTGTTTTTGCTTGATGAGGGTTTGCCATTGCCATTCCTCTTGGAGTCTTTCTCCTTTCTTCTTTCTTTCCTGTCCCTTCTGTCCTTGTTTTTGTTTTCTGGACAGTCAGGAACTATATGCCCTGGTTTCCTGCAACCAAAGCAAATAATGTCTTTATTATAATTATTAGTGGACTTGACATACCTTGGCTTATCATGTTCCTTGTATGATTTCCTTCTGAAGTCCTTTCTGGCCATCTTGTAAAACCTTTTGGCCAACAGACTGAGTAGTTCATCATTGCCTGTGGCTTTGTCTTCAGGCAGATCTTCAGTTGCCTTGAAGGCTATGGTCTTCTCTTTTCTTGTGGCTGGTGAGGCAGCCTTCTGTTCTTCTTCTCTATTTTTGATGAGTAGCTCATAAGATTTGAGCTTACCCAATAGAGCTTCAGTAGTGATCTCATTCAGACTTCTGGCATCCTTAATTGACCAGATTCTTGAATCCCAAGTGCTGGGGAAGCACATTAGGATCTTGTCATTGAGTTCAGTTAGAGAGATCTCTTTGTCCAATGTCCTGAGTTCACTGACAATTAGACTGAGCCTGTTGTACATATCTCCCACTGACTCAGTTTCTCTCTTTTTGAAATTCTCATATTGAGAGATGAGATGGGATCTCCTATCCTTTCTCTCATCAGCTGAGCCTGAGACTATTTCTGAGAGTTTGTCCCAAATTTCCTTAGCTGAATTGCATTCAGCCACCTTTTGAAATATGTCATCAGACATTGTCTGGGCCAAGATGTTCATAGCCTTGGCATCAGCTACCTTCCATCTCTTGATATCAGCATATGTTCCTGATGGAGGTGGAACAACATTTGTACTTATGTTCTCTGGGGGTCTTGGACACACTGTCAAAACAGAGTTAAAGATATCTTCGTCAATAGAATTCATGTACAGTCTGATCCTTGCTTTCCAAAGTGCAAACTTGGAAAGATTGGACACTGTAGGTCTGGTGCTAGCATAATCTTTGTTTTGAGCCATGATTTGTGAGAACAAAATCTAATAATAAAATACAAAAGAAAGCAGATCTAACTTGGGATCTTTGGGTTCAGGTGTTAGCCTGTACAACCAATCAGTTATGGTATGTTTAACCAACCTAGCTCCGATACCAATTGAAAGAGCAGCTAGATCTGATATACTCTAGAGGAGGGTGAATAGAGTATATGGTGCTTTGAAACTTTTTACAACAATTGTTGTAATAAGAGTGAGCAGGGAAGCAGTTGAAAATCTAATCATAGAACTAAGTTAAACAAAAGCTAATCACAGAAAAATCAAGGACATAAACAAACATAAACACAAGCAAAACCAGAAGACACAAGGAAATATAGTGGTTCCCCTAAACTTGGGTACATCCACTCTTCTACCACCCCAGGTAGGAATCCACTGCAGGATGAGTTGATCAGGTGTCATGGGCACCAATGAGCTTTTGATAAGGTGCTCAAAAACCAAAGCAGCTTTTTTGATCAGGTGTCTTGCCACCAATGAGCTTTTGACAAGGTGCTCAAAAACCAAGCTCAAACTTTTGAAGGGAGTTTGAGAAACCCTTTACAGAGAGGGGGTGAGAGAGTGATGGAAGTCTTCTCTTTCTCAAACAACTGAGAAGACTATGTGGATTGTTGATGTCAAAGCTCCCCCTGAATCCTTGAGATCTTCAGGAAGAAAAGCTTTGCTGAGAGTGATAGGCCTTCAAAGATTGAACTCCAGCAATAAATGATTTCAGCAATAGATGAAATGCTGAATGTCTGGAGTCTTGAAGTATGTTGGCCTTGAACACTTGAAAACTGGGGAGATCTGAAGATTTGAGAAAGCTTGATCTCCTTGGATGTGTGTTCTTGAGAATTCTTTGAGACAGAATATTTTTGAATGTATCTCTGTAATCTGTGTGTCTCCTTCTGTATTCTATTAGAGACTCAAAAAATTTTTGTCTTTTATTCTCTGGTACTGAACAAAACATTCTCTGAGAAGAATAGCAGTTGGTAAGCATTAATTGCATCCTTAATTGCAAAATCTCTTCCGGAGGAAAGTACATCGAAATATTCCTTGAAAAATCCCTTGAAACTTGGTCCAGAAATGAATGAAAACGGCTAGGAAATCTCTGAATTAATTGCAGAATAACTCCTTAACTGATTTGAATTTGAATCTAGAAACATCCTTGAAGTTATCTGAAAACGTCGAACTGAGCTCTGCTATCGTCGAGCTGAGCTCAGCGATCTAGAAATATACAACGGCAAAATATCGTCGATCTGAGCTCAAAGATCATCGAACTGAGCTCAGAGATAAAGATCTAAAGCAGAGTCAAAATCGTCGACCTGAGCTCACCGATCGTCGAACGGAGTTCGACGATATAATGAAGTTGAGCTCAGCGATCGTCGAATGGAGTTCGACGATCTGTCGAAGTTGAGCTAGACGATCGTCGATCGGAGTTCGACGAATCGTCGTGCTGAGCTCGACGATATGACTTAGTCTCCAAATAGAAAAACTTGGTCTTCAGGGCAGCTTCCAAACCTAGACTTCTAACCCTTAGACTCAATTCTAATTGACCTATTAAGCTATACAGGAGGTCAAGCATTTGTTTCCTAGAGACATAGTGATCCTGACCCAAATTAGTAATAGGGTGTTCCAACACCCAGGACTGCCCCCGGTATTCCCTGTGAAGGGCTCTCAAGGGGCACTAGGAACTATGTTGGGATTACGCCCAGTATTCCTTTTTGCAAGGTACTTATTTTTATTATTGGTTGATTCTCTTACCCATTACCTTCTCATATTATAATAGGCTAATCCTAGGGTGATTTGACTCAACCTCACCTCAGGAAAGACGATCTTTCGTCGAACCCGAGCGCCTCTAAACTATAGCCAAACCAACTTCTCACCACTCTTCCTATCCTTCTTTGGTGAACTCATCCACATCTATCCAAAATGACTAACTCCTACACCATGTCTCATCGTATCTTATTGCAATTTACCCATCTTGTCAAATGCAGACCATCATAGGCTATATGTCGGGCCGGACAGGAGATAGTCCAAATACTCATCCAAATGGCCTACCTTATTTACTGGAGACTTATAATGACACAAATAGACTAAATCCAGGAAATTATAATTTTTCTAATTTATCTAGCATTTAATTAATTTCCTTAAATCTTCCAAAGGCTACCAGTTTGAACATGAACTATCCTAAGTACTCATACAAGATGCCTAACAAAATTATGATAAATATTAGGTTATCTCAATATAGTAAATCCAAAGTGTCACAACCATTCTATTAGCAAAAGGGCACTAAAACTATTTTAGCAATATTTACTATCTTCCGTTGTTTATGAATCAAGTACAGAAAATATTCATCCAAAAATTATAAATTAATTATACCATGCAGATACAACCTTAGAATTAACATTGACCAAGTTTCATAATTTTTCAGCAAGTATTATTCTCTGAATAAATTAATTATCAAAAATATCCATATTATGAACTTGTAAAGGAAGTACTGTAAACATCCCTCTAAAAAGTATGAATAAATTCTTACAAGCATATGTTGGCCTGAAATCATCAATACCTAAGTCTCATGATTTTTCAACAGTTATATCATCTATAAATAATTTTATACCACCTAAGCCCTTTTTTGACACTAGTGAAGGAAGTACTAAATATAATCAATTAAAAATTGTAACAAAATTCAGGAATATTCACTTAAACCTAGATTATCTTCTGACCAAGTTTCATCAGTTTCAAATGAACAGAATAATAAAATTAATTAAAACACCATTTTAGGCCTTTTGATAGTTAACAAATAAAGTACCAGAGATATAATCCATAAAATTCTAATAAACTTTCTGGGGGATCTAGATGGTCTAAAACTTACTGTACCCAAGTTTCACAACCTTTAGATAAGGTTTAGTGGCTGAATTTATAAAATTGTGCTTCTACCCTAAAAATAGGGTTAGGGTTTTGAGGTGTCTACTTTACAACCCCATATTCGCTGAGTCAGACCAGGAGGCGCAATGGTCACACTTGGACTAGCCAAAGGAGTTCCCTCCCTAAAGAAGATCTCGCCCAAGTTGGCGGGAGCGATCGCTCCAGATCGTCGATCCAAGATCGGCGAGCGCGACCAAGCCGTCGAGCGGAGAACAGCGGGCCAAGATCGTCGAGCGCGGCCAGTGCGGGAACGCTTGCGCTTGCGCCAGACTCCAATCTCAGAGGGCTCTCGCCTGTAAACAGGCGAGAGCGTTCGCGCCAGGCTCTCGCCAGGAGGTCCTCGGCTCAGCTCTCGCCGAGAGGGACCCAGGGCCTTGGGTAAAATGTCCTAATTGCCCTCATGCGAAATTACCTCAGTACCCTCAGGAAAATAGCGGGATTCAGCTATTGGCAGACCAACTAGGGGCTTTTCAGTAATTTCAGGTCAGCACGATGCTATAAATAGACCCATAAGGACTCCTTAGAAGGTAAGCTATCATTATCCCTCAAATTCCAGTGCTTTCTGAGGAGCTCCTAGCCCAGCTTTGGATTTGGAGGGGAAGCTCTCAGAGATCTTCCGGGTGTGAGGTGGGACCTCCATGCTGAGGCTTTGGGTCAGTCTTAGGTCCTTTGAATCCAGTCGAGGGTTGAGACTTGAGAGAATTAGATTTTGGCTGCACCCTTTTTTCTTTGAACTCCCGTTGAGGTCATATTTGGCTTCAACAGTTCTGGTGCGGTGAGCGTGGAAGGCAACCGATTCAAGAAAGCCTTAAGTTTTGTCCCATGGCTGGAGGTGAAGGTGAAGGGTCAGGTTCTGGAGGCTCCCCCACCCGGGGAGAGGAAGCGACGAAGAGGATGCTGGATCAATTCAGACGAGAGGTCCTACAGATGATCAGTTTGGCATTCTCGGCCAGAGGCAAGTGGGCCACCCCTCAGGTCCCGATAGAAGAGGACCCGCTCTTGGGTGAGAACGCCCCAGGGCAGCGCCCGGGAAAGGAGGTCCCGGGGGAGATATGGCGGCGCGGGAACTCTTCCCAGGCCAGAGCCAGCGCCCGGGCAAGGAGGCGCTGACGGATCTGGGCGAGAAGGAAGCGGCAGTGCGGGAGCTCTTCTCGGGGCACGGTCTCGCGGATCGGGCAAGTCAGCCGAGGCCGCGAGACGTACCCTCTCGCCAGGAAGGAGGCGAGAGCCCATTTAGCGAACTCATCATCTTAGCTCCGGTACTAGATGGGTTCCGGGAGCCTGACATATCCTACTACTCGGGGAAGGATGACCCTGTACAGCACGTACAGTGGTTTGAGGACGTTGTATCGATAAGGCAGATGACAAATGCCTTCAAGTGTCTGCTATTTGCCATCACGTTGAAGGAGAAGGCTCGGGACTGGTTCCACCAGTTGCCAGCAAGATCAATCTACTGTTTTGAGGATCTGCGGAGAAGTTTCCTGTTGAGGTTCTCAACCTCGAAGAAGCGGAAGAAGGAAGTAGAGTGTCTGTTTGCGGTGAGGCAGAAGCCGGATGAGACGCTGGGTCACTATGTCGACCGGTTTCAGGAAGAGATCCTCCTGGTCCAGGAGGTCCCAGGGTACGCACTGATGCTGGCCTTCACCCTGGGGCTGAGACCGGGATTCTTTAGCATGGAATTGAAGAGAGTGCCTCCCCTCTCCTTTGAGGAGCTCATGGAGAGGGCAGCAAAGGAGATTGACTTCGAGAGAGCAAACCCAGCATTCGCCAGGAAGTTGGCCAGGCTGGCGGAGGACGACGCGAAGGAACCAGCAACAGGAAGACAGAAGGAGCCGAGGGAACAGAGGGAACAAAGAGAAGAAAGGAGAAGGGAAGAGCCCCGAAGGTTTGGGCAGCAGCAGGGATGGGGGGCCCGGGAGCCGAACAACCGGTTAGGTTGGAGGCCCCAGGAGGGTCGCCCCCAGGGCCCAGAAGAAGGCTACCAGGAGAGAGATAACCTGCGGGAACCCCGGAGGTTCGACCGACCGGCATGGAGGCAGGAGCCGAGGGGTCGTCCCCCACCACCGCAGGAGGCCATGGAAGTGGGAAGAGGAAGAGGAGCTGGGAGAGGAGCTCGAGGAGGAGTTAGAAGAGGGAGAGGAGAGGGAAGAAGGGGCGGGGAGGCGTTTCTTTTTTGTGACTTCCACCATGAGGAAGGTCACGCAACAGCCACCTGCCCGAAGTTCTTAGAGTTAAGAGAAGCAAGAGGAGTAGGGAGGCAAGATCCACCGGTGAGGATAGTAGAGGTGTAGTAGGGCAAAGTGGAAGATAGGTGCGAAGATCGGGTAGATGTGGGGACCCGGGGAGGAATCGGGGTGATTCACGGAGGAGTGGGGATTGAGGCAACCCGCAAGGGGAGCCTGCAAACCATGTACCGAAGGGGGGTGGCCTCTACCTCCCAGGTTCCCCCACCAGAAGAAAAGATCACTTTCTCATCAGCAGACCTGCCAGACTATGAGGATCCATTCTGTGACGCCCTGGTGATCCAGACGGCAGTAGAAAATTATACGGTCTCGAAGATACTAGTGGATAATGGGAGCTCGGTGAATGTCGTCTTCAAGAAAGCCTTCGATGAGATGAGGGTTGAAGGGAAGAGGATCCTGGCCTCGGATGGGCCGTTGTTTGGATTCTCCGGAGAGAGGAAAGAAGTAGAAGGGGGAGTGGGGCTGCACGTGAAGTTGGGGGGCGTGTCACGGAACTGCAGGTTCGTGATCGTGGACGCCCCAAGCAGCTATAATGCCATCTTTGGACGCCCCCTCATCAGCGCCTTTCGCTGCGTCCCCTCCTCGTTCCATCAATGCCTTAAGTTCAACAATGGGGGGTGCAGATCAGGGTAAGAGGGGACCCGAAGGTGGCAAAACAATGCTACATTACAGCAGTCAACACCGTGTCGTGGATGGCAGAGGCAGAGGAGTTGGAGATTGAGATGACAACACTTGAGGAGGTCGTTGAGGAAGAGGGAATGGGCCTAGAGAAGGCAAGAGAGATAGTTGAAGAGGAAGTGGGAGAAGAGGAGACCGAGAAGCAGCAAGGAGATGAGCAGGTGGTCCGGGGGGACGAGGAGCAGGAGAGCCCAGAAGGGGCAATGAAAGTAGGAAAATAAGCGGCAGCAGGAGTTGAGGGAGAGGCCCCGAGGGGCGTGGGGGTCGAGCAGCAGCAGGAGGGGCTGGTAGAAGTGATGGAGGTTGAGGAAGAGGTAGAAAGGGGAGAGCTGGAGCTGGAGGAAGAGGCAAAGGCCGGCTGGGAGCCGTCGTGGCTGGAGCCAGCCGAAGAAGTGGTGGAGATGGAGGTCTTCACCAGCGCAGGGAAAGTGCAAAGGCTGCGGGTCAGTGAGGGCTTGAGTCCCGAGGCCCGGGAGCAAGTGCAGGCTTGTATTCAAGCCAACGTCGACATCTTCGCCTGGAGCGCGGCAGACATGTCGGGCATCGACGCAGACGTGGCCTGCCATCGCCTGAACTTGGACCCCCACGCTCGCCCCATATGCTAGAAGATGAGGGCCATCGCCACCAAGCTGGAGGAGCCCATTCGCGAGGAGGTCAGGAAGCTCCTGGAGGCTGGATTCATCTCGGAGATCCAGTATCCGGGCTGGATTTCAAATATGGTAATGGTTAAAAAAGTAGGTGGTAAATGGAGAATGTGTATTGACTTTTCTTTGTTAAATAAATCATGCCCTAAGGATTGCTACCTCGTGCCTCGGATCGACGCGCTGGTTGATTCAGCCGTCAGTTTTTCTGTCATGAGCTTTTTAGATGCTTTTTCAGGTTATCACCAGATCCGGATGCACCCTCCTGATACCAAGGATATTTCCTTCATCACGAGGGAGGGATGCTTCAGTTACAAAATGATGCCCTTTGGGTTAAAGAACGCAGAGGCTACCTATCAGCACATGATGGATCGAGTCTTCCGGGATCAAAGGGGGAGGAACTTGGAGGTCTACGTCGACGACCTAATGATCAAAAGCAAGTGCATGGTTTCGCATCTACAAGATCTGGAGGAAACATTCGCCACCTTAAGGAGGTTCAAGATGAGGCTGAACCCCTTGAAGTGTGTCTTCGGGGCCAGCCGCGGGAAGTTCCTCGGGCATCTTCTGACTCCGGCGGGGGTGGAGCCCAACCCGGACAAGGTAAAGGCCATCCTGGATTTGGAGTCACCTCGCGACGCCAAGGAGGTCCAGCGCTTGACAGGCAAGCTGGCTGGGCTAAGCAGGTTCCTCTCTAGGGCAGGAGACAAGTGTTCTTCATTCTTTAAGGTGCTGCGGGGGAATCAAAGGTTCGAATGGACAACCGAGTGCGAAGAGGCCTCCCAAGGGCTGAAAAGACAACTCTCTCAGGTTCCTCTACTTCAGAGCCCAAAGGAAGGAGTGGACCTGACCTTGTACCTCGGAGTAGGAGCGGAGGCGGTGAGCTCCGTCCTAGTGAGGGAAGAAGGAAAGAAGCAGCTGCCCATCTACTACATCAGCCGGATATTGAGGAAAGCAGAGCTCCGCTACCCCATCCTTGAAAAGCTCGCTTACGCCTTGGTCATCTCGGCAAGGAAACTCTGGCCGTACTTTCAAGCACATTCGATTAGGGTGGTAACCGACCACCCTCTTCGCAAGATCTTCGAAGGAGTGGAGCACTCGGGGAGACTGGCTAAGTGGTCCATTGAGTTAAGTGAGTTCGACATCTCTTTTATCCCAAGACTCTCCATCAAGGCACAGGCAGTGGCGGACTTCCTAGCAGACTACATTGTTGAAGTCGAGGGGGGAGAGCAGCAACCTCGAGAAGCATGGAAATTGATGGTGGATGGGGCCTCGGGAAGGCACTCCCTCGGGGCAGGGGTGGTATTGACAAGCTCTCAAGGGTAACCATAGAGCAAGCGGTCATTTTACATTTCCCCGTAACCAACAATCAAGCGGAGTATGAGGCCGTGATCGCCGGCCATCGCTTGGAAAAGGAGCTGGAGATCCAGGATGTGGAAGCCCTCACAGATTCAAAGGTAGTGGCGTCGCAGATCCAGGGAGAGTTTGAAGCTCGGGAACCTACCCTCATCAAATACCTCTCCAAGGTAAGGGCGATCATCAGAGGGTTCCGGTCATTCTCAATTCAACATGTTCCAAGGGAAGAAAGTGTAGCCGCCGATCGATTAGCCAAATTCGGACCTCGGGGAGGAGGGACCTTGACAGAGCTATTTCGACCAGCTATCGAGGAAGGAGAGTTGATGGTGGTAGATCGGCAACCCTCGTCGGTGGATCCATTTGTGACCTTCCTAACCACCGGTGAACTTCCTGAGGGGACCAAGGTCGGGAGAAGCTTCAAGCGCAAAGCAGCCCACTACTTAATGATGGAGGAGGCCTGCATCGTAAGATGTTGTCAGGGCTCCTAGCTAGATGTGTGACCGAAGAAGAGATCCTGAAGGTATTGAGGGAGGTGCACTCAGGCGAGTGCGACAGTCACTCTGGAGGAAGGACGCTGGAGGCAAGGGTGGTCAGGCAGGGGTACTTCTGGCCCACCCTAAGGAAGGATGCCATGGAGTTTGCGAGGAGGTGTCAAAAATGTCAGCTCTACGCCCCCCTTCAGCTCTTGGCAGCTCAGAGGCTCCGAAGTATCACGACACCGTGGCCATTCTCCATCTGGGGAATGGACTTAGTTGGGCCCTTTCCTCCGGCTAGTGGGCAGAGGAGGTTCCTCTTGGTCATGGTCGATTATTTCTCGAAGTGGCTAGAGGTTAAAGCCTTAGCCAAGGTCACCTCACAGGTCATAAGGAACTTCGTCTGGGGGGAGATCATTTGCAGATATGGGTTGCCCCAAGCAATAGTGACAGATAACGGCCCCCAGTTTGCCAGCGAGGAGTTCATCAGCTTCTGCGCCCAACTAGGGATAGATCTCCGGTTTGCCTCCGTCCACCACCCCCGGAGTAACGACCAGGTGGAAGCGGCAAACAAAATCATTGTGAACCTACTAAAGAAAAAGGTGGAGAACTTAAAGGGGAATTAGGTGGAACAGCTCCCCTCGGTCCTGTGGGCCCTGCGAACGACCCCGAACACGACCACCGGTGAGACCCCCTTCAAGCTCTCTCATGGGTGTGAGGTCGTACTACCAGTGGAGTTCGAGGTCCGGTCCCCGCGAGTCACAGCCGCGGGCGAAGGAGACGAGACTTGGAGGTTGGATAATGAGAAGGGACAACGCCTCTCGTTGGATATGGTGGAAGAGTTGCGAGACGTGGCGGCCATCAGGCAAGAAGAGATCAAGCGGCGAATGGCCAAGCATTTTGATAAGCATGTCAGGGTCAAGCAGTTTACTGAAGGGGATCTGGTGCTGAGAAAGGTTGACGCAGCGGGAAGGTCGGCTCCCGTGGGCAAGCTACACCCAAACTGGGAAGGACCATACATAGTGAAGGAAGTCCTCGGAACAGGGGGATACTACCTCCAGGACGTGGAGGGGAGGGCCCTAAGCCACACTTGGAGCGGCGATGACCTAAAACGCTTCTACCCCTGAAGGGGGAAGGATGTAACCATGTATTTAAAAAATAAACTTATTATACTACATCGATTGACTCTCTTAACTATTGTCAAATTCTTCATAGTATAACGTAATTATGTGTTTGGTTGGTTTGAAATCTTCATCGGCACCCCGAGCTCGGCTCGGCCCTAGGTAGACCCGCTGCGCAGGCTCTCATCTAGCTGGCAGGTCCGTAGGCTCGCCTGTGGGGGATAGGTTTGGTTGGTTTGAGATCTTCATCGGCACCCCGAGCTCGGCTCGGCCCCAGGTAGACCCGCTGCGCAGGCTCTCATCTAGCTGGCAGGTCCGTAGGCTCGCCTGTGGGGGATAGGTTTGGTTGGTTTGAGATCTTCATCGGCACCCCGAGATCGGCTCGGCCCCAGGTAGACCCGCTGCGCAGGCTCTCATCTAGCTGGCAGGTCCGTAGGCTCGCATGTGGGGGATAGGTTTGGTTGGTTTGAAATCTTCATCGGCACCCCGAGCTTGGATCGGCCCCAGGTAGACCCGCTACGCAGGCTCTCATCTAGCTGGCAGGTCCGTAGGCTCGCGTGTGGGGGATAGGTTTGGTTGGTTTGAAATCTTCATCGGCACCCCGAGCTCGGCTCGGCCCCAGGTAGACCCACTGCGCAGGCTCTCATCAAGCTGGCAGGTCCGTAGGCTTGCCTATGGGGGATAGGTTTGGTTGGTTTGAGATCTTCATCGGCACCCCGAGCTCAGCTCGGCCCAGGTAGACCCGCTACGCAGGCTCTCATCTAGCTGGCAGGTCCGTAGGCTCGCCTGTGGGGGATAGGTTTGGTTGGTTTGAGATCTTCATCGGCACCCCGAGCTCGGCTCGGCCCCAGGTAGACCCGCTGCGCAGGCTCTCATCTAGCTGGCAGGTCCGTAGGCTCGCCTGTGGGGGATAGGTTTGGTTGGTTTGAAATCTTCATCGGCACCCCGAGCTCGGCTCGGACCCAGGTAGACCCGCTGCGCAGGCTCTCATCTAGCTGGCAGGTCCGTAGGCTCGCCTGTGGCGGATAGGTTTGGTTGGTTTGAAATCTTCATCGGCACCCCGAGCTCGGCTTCGCCCCAGGTAGACCCACTGCGCAGGCTCTCATCTAGCTGGCAGGTCCGTAGGCTCGCCTGTGGGGGATATGTTTGGTTGGTTTGAAATCTTCATCGTCACCCCGAGCTCGGCTCGGCCCCAGGTAGACCCGCTGCGCAGGCTCTCATCTAGCTGGCAGGTCCGTAGGCTCGCCTGTAGGGGATAGGTTTGGTTGGTTTGAGATCTTCATCGGCAACCCGAGCTCGGCTCGGCCCCAGGTAGACCCGCTGCGCAGGCTCTCATCTAGCTGGCAGGTCCGTAGGCTCGCATGTGGGGGATAAGTTTGGTTGGTTTGAGATCTTCATCGGCACCCCGAGCTCGGCTCGGCCCCAGGTAGACCCGCTGCGCAGGCTCTCATCTAGCTGGCAGGTCCGTAGGCTCGCCTGTGGGGGATAGGTTTGGTTGGTTTGAGATCTTCATCGGCACCCCGAGCTCGGCTCGGCCCCAGGTAGACCCGCTGCGCAGGCTCTCATCTATCTGGCAGGTCCGTAGGCTCGCCTGTGGGGGATAGGTTTGGTTGGTTTGAAATCTTCATCGGCACCCCGAGCTCGGCTCGGCCCCAGGTAGACCCGCTGCGCAGGCTCTCATCTAGCTGGCAGGTCCGTAGGCTCGCCTGTGGGGGATAGGTTTGGTTGGTTTGAAATCTTCATCGACACCCCGAGCTCGGCGCGGCCCCAGGTAGACCCGCTGCGCAGGCTCTCATCTAGCTGGCAGGTCCGTAGGCTCGCCTGTGGGGGATAGGTTTGGTTGGTTTGAAATCTTCATCGGCACCCCGAGCTCGGCTCGGCCCCAGGTAGACCCGTTGCGCAGGCTCTCATCTAGCTGGCAGGTCCGTAGGCTCGCCTGTGGGGGATAGGTTTGGTTGGTTTGAGATCTTCATCGGCACCCCGAGCTCGGCTCGGCCCCAGGTAGACCCGCTGCGCAGGCTCTCATCTAGCTAGCAGGTCTGTAGGCTCGCCTGTGGGGGATAGGTTTGGTTGGTTTGAAATCTTCATCGGCACCCCGAGCTCGGCTCGGCCCCAGGTAGACCCGCTGCGCAGGCTCTCATCTAGCTGGCAGGTCCGTAGGCTCGCCTGTGGGGGATAGGTTTGGTTTGCGGGAGATAGGTTAGGACGGGTTAGGACTGATTTGGTTTGGACAAGGCAGGAAGTGCACCAGGAACACGAAATGGAAAGAGGTAAAGGTAGGAAAGGTCTTGGCCGGAATAGATCTCGACAGGGAAATCCCCGTCAAAGAGGTCTCGCCGAAGGAGGGCTTTCGCCGAGGATGCTCCTTTTTATATTCTCGAGCGGACAGGCGGAACCGTTGGGCAACGAGCCTGAATGGATTCGCCCAGACTAAGGGGGGACGATCCCGTCTTAAGGGACTCGCAAGCCACGCTCCCGACTGACAGTTTGCAGCAGGTTCCCGCCGATTCGTCACTAAGACTATCCTAGGGGGGCCAAGGGTCCAGGCGAAAGCATACGAAGGAAGCATTCGGCCACAACAGTTACATTAAGCACATCCACAATAACAGGACAGGGCATTTACAATGAAAACATTCGCAAAAAAATATATTATATAAATGCAAGATTAGAGCGTCCCGCGCTTTATATTGAGGCGGAAAGAAAAGAAAAAAGGGGCCCCTTAAGGAGACAAGCTATACCCCTCAGAGCTCCCGCTTGAGCTCCCGCTGGAGCTTTCGCCGGAGCTCTCCCCGGAGGTCTCGCCACCCGCTGCAGGGGATTTCGGGACATCCGAGGGTGGGGTATCAGGGGCGCCCGTGGGCTTTGGAATGGGCTCGAAGAGCCAGGGCGCGAGCTGTTGGGCGGTGATGTCTTTGCCCCTCCCATCCCAGCAGTTGACGTCTCGCAGCGTTTCCAGCGTCAACCTGACTGTAGCCTGCGCGTTGGCCTGGAGCATCTTGTCGATATCATAGACCGAGTAGTACCGACTCTTCAGTCTCTCGTCCAGCGGGGGAGCCGCACTCGCCTCCAGGCGCACAATCTGCTCCCTCAGAATGATGTTGTCATATCGAGCTTTGGATAGCTCCTCGCGAAGCGTGGCTTGGGCGGAATCCTGAACAGCGAAAGATTAGCATAAAAGAGAAGAGTTAAGGTAGCGAGAGTAAGCGCTGTGAAAGATCTCGCTTACCCCTTCCGCCTGGCGCGAAGTTAGCAGCTGCTGGGCCTCGGCCAGCTCCTTGGCCAGAGTAGCCGCCTGAGCCACCGCATCATCCCTAGCCTTGAACATGTCTTGAAAATTGCGGTCTATTGTGATGCTCTGGCGAGCACACATGTGCGCAAGCTCCAACCCGCGCATCAGGGCGCGAGTAGAATCGTAAGCCAGCAGCCGGGTCGACATCCTGTCGTAGACGCTGGCATCCTCCCGGCTGTAGAGGCAGTATCCTAAGGCGAAAGCCTCGCTGGTCACCTCGTCTCGCTCGGCACAGCTTGGCAAGGGGGACGAGATCGAGACCTTGTTGGCGTCGGGATCCCACTGAAGCAGCGGCTTGTTCTCCGCGTCCAGGCACCTCATGCCGAGACCAAAATTGCGATGGCCCCGCGGCACCTCTCCAGACAGGGGCTGGCCGGAGGTCCCGGCGGCGGCACCCTCGCTCTCTGCGACACCAGGGGCCTGAGGGTTCTCGGCAGGGGCCTCAGGGCCGCCCCTGGTGGCCGCAATCTTGCTGACAGCCTGCAAGACCTCCTCAAAGGAGCGGTCTGCAGGGAGAGGTTGGGCGGGCGGCACCACGACGGCCTTGCCCTTCTCGGTGTCAGTTGTCTTGGGTCTCTTGATTAGTTGAGGCGCAGGGGCACCGGGCTTTCGCTTCACGACACCACTTGAAGGAGGAGGGGCCGACTCTTTCCGGCAAGCTTGCGCAGCGGCCTTCGCAAGAGCCAGCGGGTCTTTTGGAGGTTGACTCCCTCCAGCGCGAGCCTCGACAAAGGGCTGGCGTAGGGGGATCTCACGCTCTCCTGCGAAAACGATAATACTAAGTTCCAACCTTGAAGAGGGCAATAGGAACAGCAAGATTGAAGGCGAGACCTTACCTTCTCCTGGAAGCACAGGGAGGAGTGAATCGACGTCTCGCCGAAGGTAAAGGACGTCGAAGTCCTTGGTTCCAAAGAACTCAAGGAGAGCACTCTCGCGCGAGCCCAAGGAGGGGGGCTTGTAGGCGGCATCCTCGTATTGGATGGGTGCGAGAGGTATGTTCCCGAAGTTGCCGGAAACAAAGATGAACCTCTCGCCCCAGTGATGGTGCTTGTTGGCGAGACCGATCGTCTTGAGTAGTTGGCCAGAGAAGAAGACCACCCATCCTTTGGCGCGGAAAGTGAACAGCTTGCGGAAGATGGGCAGGCTGAACTCGATCCTCTCGGATCGCATGTAACATATGAAAGCCACGAGAATCGCAACTGAATTTGGGTTCAGCTGCGCGGGAACCAGCCCGTAATACCGGAGGGCCTGCCGCATCTCGGGCCACAGCGGGAGGCGCAAGCCCACCTCGAAGTGCTCGATGGGGATGGCGAGCTCCCCCTCCCCTGCGGTGTTTACCTTGTCATGATTGCCCGGGTTCCGCGCGGTGAAGCTGGCGGGAACGTATTGAGTCTTGATTAGGTTGAACTCATCCACGGTGAGAGTGCAGGAAGGAAAAAGATGCTTCTGAAAAGCTTCCTCGCAGTTGGAACGTCCCTCGCCTCCGACCGGCATCGCGATGAAGTTTGAAGGCGAGAACTTCAAGAAGAAGGCGAGAGCGAGAATGGTACGAGAACGGAAGGGGAAGGCGGAGACAAGCGAGAGATTTGGAGAGACCGCGAAAGCAACAGAATAGGAGAGAGACTGGGATCGGAGAAATGAACGTGGTAGGTGAGCTTCCCTATTTATAGAAAACTGTGATGATGATGGCTGTTTTCAGAAAGGCGGCGGGGATACAGCCGACGCGTCCTAGGTCAGCGACGTTTCGTTTTTCCCGCCCGAGTTTGATAGTGACTGAATGACTGAATGACTAGCGCAAACGTTGTGAGATGACATGCGACAGGCAAGATAGGCGGAAGCAAGGTAGATCTCGCCAGCCAAGAGCCCAGGAAAATAACATATATACGCATACAATAATAAAAAGTAATAAGTGCCGAGTTATTGCTCTCGCGGAGCGAGAACGGGATAAAAAAAAGTAAGCGATAAGTGCAGAATTATTAGTTACAGTTCTAAGTGAATAAATAAGGGTAAATCTGAGAAGGGGAAGGCCTGGGGAAGAGAAGGGGAAGTCTCGCAGTTCAATAAGGCTCCCAGCGCCATTTCCCTTGCTCCCACCGCCATTTCCCTCGCTCCCGCAGCTTGGTCCGGGGTGGCGCCTGCGGGTTGAAGTAGGACGACAGAACACTACATCCCAGGTCAACCCGGCGAGACAGATCCCGGATTCGCTCGATGCACCTCTCGGGTGAGGACCCGTCGGTAGCTCTCCCCGGCCGGTCCATCTCGCCGATAAGATAATCCCGCTCCAGAGTCTCTAGCCTCTTTTCCACTGAATGGCGAAACTCTTTTGCCGCAAGGTCGCGGACCCGTTCTCGCCGGATGAGCTTCGATAGGACGGCGACGACCTTCTTCCCCCGTCTTTTAGCGCTCCCGGCACCGGTCAAGATCTCCTCCATCTCGTTAGACGAAGGGAAGGGGGAGCTCTCGCCGTCTTCCCCCTCTCTCTTCTTCTTCTTCTTCTTCTTCTTCTTCCTCCTCCTCTACCTCAGCTCCAAGCTGCGAGCCCATGTCCCCTGGCAAAAGAGTTCCTGTTATAGCGAGAGCTAGAGGATTGTCATGATAAAATTTCCATATACCTGCAGCATGACGAGGCCCCCCGGTCGACGACAGGCGAGAAGGCCCAGCCCCCCCAGCTCCAAAGAGTAGGTGGATTGGCTTTCCTTTTCCGGGGGGGGGGGGGTAAACTTTGCGAATGGTGATCCCGGCTTGGTCGGGAGCGGGGGAGCGGGTCTCCTCTCCCGCAGGATGACTGACATCAAGCGGAGGCGCGGAAGATTCAGCAGTATTTCCTCCCGCCGGTAGGGAGGAATCAACCACGAGGGCAGGCTGATTCGCAGCCCTCACCCCGCTCTCCCGGGTGGCGAGACCCAGCGGTGCGAAAACTGGCGCTGCGAGAAGACAATTCAGCATTCAAAGATTTAAGTTAAGGGCGAGAAGGGAACAGTTACCTACGGTGCTCGGGTCAGGTGGAGGAGCCACCTCTGGAACCCGCGGTTGATCCTCGAGATGGCTAGAGGATGGATCCAGGGGTTCTTGCGGGGACGCGGCAGCATCGGGAACCGTCTCCTGTGAGAGATATCGCGTCAACTACTGAGCGGCTGGTGTTTTCAATAATTGGCAAATCAAACATACCTTCCGCGGCGAGGGATCATCCGCGCGGCTTGGGGTTGGGGTGGACGGGCTCCTGTTCTCGTGGGGCAGGTCCTGCTGAACCACCTTCGCCCTCTTCTTTTTCTTCTTGGGCAGAGAAGGCTCAGCGGCCGACGACCGTATCGCTAGCCATGGGGCAACCAGGGTGCTGTTAGCCTTGGCTCGCGCCTGTGCCGCGTTGATGCGATCTTGTAGATCCTGCGGAAGCGGTTTGTCGGCGCGCTTGGAAGGCATCGCTAAAGTAGGCGAGAGCTCAGGCGAAGAATGACGACTCGAGGAAGTGTTATGGCAGTCTATCAGCACACATATTTATAGGCACCGTACGGCCCACCAAAAGATTCCCTGATGTTGACACGTGCTCAGCGAATATTTTTGGGTTGGACGTGTCTTTTCGAGCGCAGAGCTAGCTCCAAAAGAGCGGAGATTGTGTACAACCCCATATTCGCTGAGTCAGACCAGGAGGCGCAATGGTCACACTTGGACTAGCCAAAGGAGTTCCCGCCCTAAAGAAGATCTCGCCCAAGTTGGCGGGAGCGATCGCACTAGATCGTCGATCCAAGATCGGCGAGCGCGACCGAGTCGTCGAGCGGAGAATAGCGGGCCAAGATCGTCAAGCGCGGCTAGCACGGGAATGCTTGCGCTTGCGCAAGACTCCAATCTCAAAGGGCTCTCGCCTGTAAACAAGCGAGAGCGTTCGCACCAGGCTCTGGCCAGGAGGTCCTCGGCTCAGCTCTCGCCGAGAGGGACCCAGGGCCTTGGGTAAAATGTCCTAATTGCCCTCAGGCAAAATTACCTCAGTACCCTCAGGAAAACAGTGGGATTCGGCTATTGGAAAACCAACTAGGGGCTTTTCAGTAATTTCAGGTCAGCATGATGCTATAAATAGACCCATAAGGACTCCTTAGAAGGCAAGCTATCATTATCCCTCAAATTCCAGTGCTTTTTGAGGAGCTCCTAGCCCAGCTTTGGCTTTGGAGGGGAAGCTCTCAGAGATCTTCCGGGTGTGAGGTGGGACCTCCCTGCTGAGGCTTTGGGTCAGTCTTAGGTCCTTTGAATCCAGTCGAGGGTTGAGACTTGAGAGAAGTAGGTTTTGGCTGCACCCTTTTTTTCTTTGAACTCCCGTTGAGGTCATATTTGGCTTCAACACCTACCTTCCTCCAAGTCCTCTAAGATTCCTTCTAGAGAACTTAGGTTACACTACCTTCAATTCTACTGAGTTTTTAAGGTCATACAAGGGCATTAGCCCCCATGTCCTTCACAACCATCAAAAGTCCTTCCTTAGGGTTTGAGGTTGAACCCTCGGGTAAATCAAGCCTAAATCATCCCATTTTTCTTAAGAGGGTGACATTGGGCATACTAAGTCAGTGTTCAAAACCTCAGCCTCTGTTGAGGGGAGGTGGCCACCCTAGGTCCATGGTGCACTTTTAATCAAAAACACCTCCTTAAGGCCAAACTAGGGTTTGGTGATTCCCTAACCAAAACCCATCTAAATGAGTTGAAATTTTGTACAGAGCTATATGTTGATACCTGGGACCACTGAACAAAATTTGGGAGGGTTTGAAGTTCATTAGACTACTTAATTAAAATACCCTAGCATTATTAAATAAAAGTAAAACCTTTAGGCAATGTGTCTCCAAAAAATCCCAATTTTGGATAGACCCTAGGTATAGTTAAGAATGATCCCCTGTCCAAATTTCAGACCATTTGGACAAGGGATGAAGGGTGGGCATCCATTTGAATCTCAGGACAGCCCTAGGTACAGGTCCCACCAAAATGGGTGCCCAGGTCCAACCAGAGGGCCACATTGGGCCAAATCAATTTTGGATTATAGTATACCCATAGGTCTACACCTTTCATATTGAAAGGTTTCCCACCAGGTGGCCCTAAGTATTTTTTAAAATTAATTCAAAACATCCCAGAAAACAGGACAAAAAATTCAGAAATCAAAACTAAATAAAAGAAATGATGCAGCACAAATCTTAAAGCAAATCCGACGCATCCTGGTCATCTTCCTCCTCCAGCCAAGGGCTGTGATCAGCCCGACCTGGAGCTTCTTCCAAGCCATTTTCCCGGCCACCCGGCCACCTCCCTGGCCAGCCACCACCGCCACCACCTTCGTTGAGGTGTGGGCTATCGCCGGGCGGCGGCACGGCCGCCGGAGGGGCGGTTTCCGGCGAACTCACGAGGTATAAAAAGCCATGAAAAATTGAAATTTTCCTCACCCGATCCGGCTCAATTGAGCCCGATTTCTCTCCTAATTGATCTAGGATTCTAGCCCACGAAGAGAGGAGTAGAGGAGGACCTTTAAGCGAGCTTGCGGATGAGTGTGGTGGTGGTGCGCCATGGACGGTGGTGGAGCTTTTCGGTGCTCTCCAACTACACAGCCAACTTGCTCAGTTTATTCAGGTAAGGGGTGTAAACGTCTCCTCTAACCTTGGTGAAGCTTTTAAAAGAGCCAAAAGGTGGATGGGGGGGGGGGGTCATAGCTTGAATCCCCATTTCCACCATTAATGGGGAATTTTGGGAAACTGAAATCTCAATGAATTCAACCCCTTGGTGATCTGAAGAATGCTGTAAACTCCTCCCCTACTCCCGAGGAGTTGAATCCAGCCATCAATGGGGGGATTTGTGGGGGTTTCATCTTCCATGCCATTATTGACCACTCTTTCTCTTTCCTCCTTTTTGAAAGAATTGAATTCAGCCACCTTGGGTGGCTGGCCATGGCTATTAAACTCCTCAAAACTGATGAGGGGGAATGTATTCAGCCTTTGGAATCAATTGGAGAGGTCCTTGGTCTCCCTTGGCCATGAATGTCCTCTTTTCTCACTTTCTCTCTCCTCCATTAAAGGGAAAAATGGAGCTTTCTCTCTCCTACTCACCATGGCCAAATTTTGATCTCTCCTCCAGCCTATTGGCAGCCCACTTACTCATATTAATAATAAAAATGAGGTTAGCCCAAGTGGGGGAAATGGGTTTGAGCTTGGGTTAGCCCATTTAGGCTAATTTGACCCAACACTAGAATAAAGTTGAGTTTGGTCAATACGATCATTTAAGTTGACCCCAATGGGTCCTTGGTGACCCATTAAAATCCCCTAAGGTCTAGGAAGACTTGAGTAGGGTTGGTTGGGTATCTTGGGGGTCACTTGACCCTTATTTAGGGCACTTTGACCCTTTTTGCAGTTAGCCTCTTTGGTTGACCCCAATGGGTCCTTGGTGACCCATTGACCTCCCCTAAGATCTAGGAAGGATTGGATAGGGTTGTCTTGGCACTTTGGAGGTCACCTACCCTTAGTTAGGGTACTTTGACCAGATTAGGGGTTTGAGTTGACTTGGGTCAACATAGACTCTTGGGTTGACCCCAATGGATCCTTGGTGACCCACTGACACCACTTTAGGTCTAGGAAGACCTGGGCAAGGTTGGTTGGGCACATTAGAGGCCAACTGCCCTTTGTTAGGGCACCTTGCCCAATTTAGGCCTATGGTGGTCCTAGGTCAAATTGGCCACTTTGGGTTGACTCCAATGGGACCTTAAGGCTCTAGTGGACCCTCTAATAGGTTAGTGATGTTGTGGTTGGGTCATGGAGTCATGGTGAAGCCCTAAGGTCAAACCCTAGGTTTTGTGATGTGGTTGTGCCGCAGGTAGACCAAGGTGATTCTCACCATGGCCTTCTATCACTTGGCCATTTTTAGCTTCCTTGGGTTTTTTCGTGACCTAGTCATGACCAAAACCACTCTTAGGGGTCTAGTTGGAAATGAGATGTTACAAATCCCAATAAACAAAACAAAGATTTCGTCCCCAAAATCAAGGTTAAGCCTACGGGAATTTCTATCGAAGAAAAGGAAGCTTGTAACATCCCAAAAGAAGTGAACGATTACATCTCGACGCCATGTTTGTTAAGTGGGGTTTAAAGGGAAACCTAAATCTATGACCAATTCGCCCAATTGGCAAAGCTAAGATCCTAATAAATAAAAGATTAGCATCTACTCTTCCTAGAGCAGCCCTACTAGTTTAAAATAGGAAAGTAAATTGAACATCTTGAGAGGTTGTGAGGTACACCTGACTGAACAACTCTGGATACTTTTTTCGCATCAGGTCCTGTAGTTCCCAGGTATGCTCCTCCTGGCCGTGGTTTCTCCACAGAACTTTGATTAACGAAACCTTCTTGCGACGCAAGATCCGTACTCCTCTGTCATCGATCTGAATCGGCTCCAAGTGAACTGACCGGTCTGAAGCTACCGACCCATCTATGGTCGAAATTCGCTACTCCGGGTGTAATAGAGCCATCCTAAGTGAAGAAATATGGAACACGTCGTGTAAACCTGTCAGTTCCAGTGGCAACTCTAGCCTGTAAGCTAGGGGTCCGATCCACTCCAGGATCCTGTAAGGGCCCGTATACTTAGGGCTGAGCTTCTTCTTCCGGCCACGCACCCGTGAAACACTGTGCATGGGCCGGATCTTCAGAAACACTCGGTCCCCCACCTGAAACTCTACCTGACGGTGTCGGGCGTCGCAGTACTTAGCCTGTCAGCTCTGTGTTTCCAGCATCCTGTCCCGTATCAGTCTCACCTGAGCCTCGATGTCTTCGACAAAATCCGATCCCAACTCCTTCGGATTCTCGTCCTGAATCCATGAAAGCGGAGTCCTACATCTCCTTCCGTACAAGGGTGGAGAGTTGTGTTGAATGTCGACCGAGAGCCCAGGTAAGCCTGGACTGATCTTATCTCCTTGGATGTACACTATCCATCCTAATTCAACACGATCATCTTGAGCACACCATGATAATGAACAACTACTCACAAAACTTATGAAACACCTACGGGAGTTTTCTTTCGGGTCAGGGTGACCCTTGGTATCTCGGCCAGTCTATCATTGATGTTCCAATTATAATTATGCCCAGAGTGCGGATGAGGAATCATGTGTATGAAAATCCGTAAATATACACTCGAACTTCCACTCTAACTCGGGCGGTGGCTGTAATAGTTCCCCAAAAACTCTTGTACTTAGCCTTCATTAACTGACGGACCTCACCGTGCATCACAAAATCCATGATGCCCTTCTTCACTCCAGGGAGATACACGTTCCGAGATACACCAAACTTCCGATGATTAAATTTCTCATTTCTACGGGTAGACAACGACTTTATAAAATCTCCCCTTCACAATCAGATTCTTATCCCTACGAATACACTCGAGTAGCACCGAATACGGTTTACGTCCATTTCACTATATTTACGACGCAAACTTTCCTAGATGAGATCTAAGGGAAACCCAAGTCAGTAACTAATTTGCCCAATAAACAAAAGACACGCCCCCAAAAGATGAACCCCAAAAAAACAAAAGATAAGTCTCTACCTGCCTTGGGCTGAGTATCTTTGATATTACCATTTTATATCCATCCTAGCTGGGTGCACAATCCCTAGGGCATCAATCTTTGACTTGGGGTTCTAACCTGAATCTGTTGATATACTCTATACTTTAAACCCTCCGAGTCATATTTACGATAACCTTATCCGGGTCAAAATGTTCCCAATCCCAACTGGGTCTCTTCCGAACTTGAATTCCTATCCAACCTTCGGTGTTTGTTGTGGTGGTGGTCTCCAGGTAATCTTGTTACTGGTATGAGGGTTGAGACTATGTGTCTTCTACCATTCCGCTAATGGATTATTGGTCTCAATTCTCCTTAAAGCAGTCCTTCCGGTTTGAGTAATCCTTGATAGAGACCATAGGGCTACCTGAGTTTATGTCTTAGGTAGCCATTCTCGTGTTATACTCCTTTATTCTCTTTAGGTATCTCCTTAGCTTAACCAAGTTCATACCCAAAGTCTATTTCAGACTAGGGCATACTATAAGTTATCGTGGTTAGTCATGTATCCTAGTGGGTTGAGTCTAACTCGTTGACTAGAGAATTATAAGATGGGATTTTCGCAGCCGGAGGTGCTCCCTGCTGGGGGCAGGGTTTGCCGCAGGCTACAAAAAAAGAATTCCAATTGCTAGCTGATGAACAAGTGGAATTAATAAAAAGGTGGACTTTACATGTGGTTCCCCTTATGGGCCCACCACTGCTTTCGCTGCTTAGTTTGTCCCCAAACTAAACTCGCGCGGGGGTGACCCAGGGGTTGTGGACTGTTACTTTTCGATCGTGGTTTGCTCTGATACCACTTGTAAGACCCCCCCTTTTTTTCTTTTTCAACACCGGGGTCTTAGGCCCAGAACCGCCGTTTTGCGGTGACTCCTTCACGCCCTGAAGGGTCATCAACACAAAGCGTCGATTCTGCCGGCCAATTCGATCACAGAAAAGTAGCAAAATAAAGTAAATGCAAACTAGCAGTCCACAAAAAATCACATATCATATAGATAATCTCCACGAAGGGAGTGTCCACAGAATAATATATCAGAGTACTAAAATATGGGCTTATGCCCGGTACATCATGTCCTCACTACAAATCACTCATGCGGAAGCAAAAGCAGAAAAATCTACTCAAGGTCGAGACTCACGGTCCCGGCTGTATGAACTCCGGAGCTAGACTGCCCCATCTCCAAGCGCACCGGTCTCTGGGGCTGCTCCTCCATGCTGGGCTCCACGATCCCCTAAATGATGCGGTTCGAAAACCGTTAGTCTAAAAGACTAAGCCCTATCATCCCCCACCCCTTCCCCCATGGCTCCTAGGCACCGAGCAAAGAGGAAGAAAGGGGAGGACTTGAAGGTGGAGAATAATCAAAAACAGATGGCAGCGGACCTATACTAGCAATTCTATAATAGATATTGACAATAAGATGAAATATGAAAAGTAACCTTCACTTATGTGGGAACACATAAGCCAAGGGGTCTTCTGCAAGGCTCCCATCGTATAAAGAGTCTCATACCAATCTATACGTTGGGGTGTCGGTTATCAAACAACATATATATATATATATATATATATATATATATATATATATATATCAAAATTGACCTTAATTTATAAACTTGCCCACACAAGCTTATAGACCAAGGGGTCGTTTTGCAGGTCTAAGGTATAAGCGTCCCATTACACTTATACTTTAGGTGTCAGGGTTAAATGAATCGATTATGCTATGACATGCAAGTGGGTATGATGGAACATGCAAGTGTAACACACACACCCGACTCTGTGCACACAGAACTTTAGTTCCCCCTTTCTGGAGCCGAAACCTCCCAAGATACCTCCGTAGTGGTAGACGGAAGTGGTGGGTTGGGCCTCGCCCACCTCTAAACCAGTAAAGCACTACCGGTCAGACCTATCGTACGCCTCAACGCTTGGTGCACGAAGCGGACTCCTGCGTACTCTTGCCGGCTGGCACACCGGACTTCTGTTGGTGAAGTGCTATCCACACTTGTCGAGTCAGCGTATTGGCGTTGGTGCATCGACCCTCCAATACCGAAGACCCACCACCTTAATTTTCTTTCCTTTCATGCACATGCAAATTTATCGTATTCAAAACCGAGCCGAAGCTCCCCGGACCAAAATGTCAGTCTCAAACAATCGAGCCGAAGCTCCCCAGACCAAAACGTCCGTCTCTTAACCATCCAAGCCGAAGCTCCTAACTATCTCCCTGTGCTATCTGTGTTCGTGAAATGTGCAACCCTAATTACTAAGTTACTCTTTTCAGCTTGTTAATATAGTTTACGTTAACCCAGGACTGCCCCCGGTATTCCCTGTGAAGGTCTCTCAAGGGGCACTAGGAAATATGTTGGGATTACGCCCAGCGTTCCCTTTCACACGGTACTTATTTTTATTATTGGTTGATTCCATTACCCATTACCTTCTCATATTACAATAGGCTAATCCTAGGGTGATTTGACTCAACCTCACCTCGGGAAAGATGATCTTTCGTCGAACCCGAGCGCCTCTAAACTCTAGCCAAACCAACTTCTCACCACTCTTCCTATCCTTCTTTGGTGAACTCATCCACATCTATCCAAAATGACTAACTCATACACCATGTCCCATCGTATCTTATTGCAATTTACCCATCTTGTCAAATGCAGACCATCATAGACTATATGTCGCGCCGGGCATGAGATAATCCAAATACTCATCCAAATGGCCTACTTTATTTACTGGAGACTTATAATGAAGCAAATAGACTAAATCCAGGAAATTATAATTTTCCTAATTTATCTGGCATTTAATTAATTTCCTTAAATCTTCCAAAGGCTACCAGTTTGAACATGAACTACCCTAAGTACTCATACAAGATGCCTAATAAAATTATGATAAATATTAGGTTATCTCAATATGGTAAATCCAAAGTGTCACAATTTTTCTATCAACAAAAGGGCACTAAAACTATTTTAGCAATATTTACTATCTTCCGTTGTTTATGAATCAAGTACAAAAACTATCCATCCAAAAATTATAAATTAATTATACTATGCAGATACAACCTTAAAAGTAGCATTGACCAAGTTTCATAATTTTTCAGCAAGTATTATTCTCTGAATAAATTAATTATCAAAAATCTCCATATTATGGACTTGTAAAGGAAGTACTGTAAACTGCCCTCTAAAAAGTATGAATAAATTCCTACAAGCATATTTTGGCCTGAAATCATCAGTATCTAAGTCTCATGATTTTTCAACAGTTATATCATCTATAAATAATTTTATACCACCAAAGCTCTTTTTTGAAACTAGTGAAGGAAGTACTAAATATATTCAATTAAAAATTGTAACAAAATTCAGAGATATTCACTTAGACCTAGATTATCTTTTGACCAAGTTTCATCAGTTTCAAATGAACAGAATAATGAAATTAATTAAAACACCATTTTGGGCCTTTTGATAGTTAACAAATAAAGTATCAGAGATATAATCCATAAAATTCTAATAAAATTACTGGAGGATCTAGATGGTCTAAGACTTACTCTACCCAAGTTTCACAACCTTTAGATAAGGTTTAGTGGTTGAATTTACAAAAGTGTGCTTCTACCCTAAAAATAGGGTTAGGCTTTTGAGGTGTCTAACTTCCTCCAAGTCCTCTAAGATTCCTTCCAGAGAACTTAGGTTACACTACCTTAAATTCTACTAAGTTTTCAAGGTCATACAAGGGCATTAGCCCCCATGTCCTTCACAACCCCCAAAAGTCCTTCCTTAGGGTTTGAGGTTGAACCCTCGGGTAAATCAAGCCTAAATCATCCCATTTTCCTTAAGAGGGTGACATTGGGCATACTAAGTCAGTGTTCAAAACCTCAGCCTCTGTTGAGGGGAGGTGGCCACCCTAGGTCCATGGTGCACTTTTAATCAAAAACACCTCCGTAAGGCCAAACTAGGGTTTGGTGATTCCCTAACCAAAACCCATCCAAATGAGTTGCAATTTTGTACAGAGCTATATATTGATGCCAGGGACCACTCAGCAAAATTTGGGAGGGTTTGGAGTTCATTAGATCACTTAATTAAAATACCCTAGCATTATTAAGTAAAAGTAAAAACTTTAGGCAATGTGTCTCCAAAAAATCCCACTTTGGACAGACCCTAGGTATAGTTAAGACTGATCCTCTATCCAAATTTCAGCCCATTTGGACAAGGATGAAGGGTGGGCATCCATTTGAATCTCAGGAAAGCGCTAGGTATAGATCCCACCAAAATGGGTTCCCTGGTCCAACCAGAGGGCCACATTGGTCCAAATCAATTTTGGATTAAAGTAGACCCATAGGGATACAACTTTCATATTGAAAGTTTTCCCACCAGGCGGCCCTAAGTATTTTTAAAAATTAATTCAAAACAGCCCAGAAAACAGGACAGAAAATTCAGAAATCAAAACTAAATAAAAAAAATGATGCAACACGAATCTTAAAGCAAATCTGACGCATCCTGCTCATCTTCCTCCTCCAGCCAAGGGCTGTGATCAGCTCGACCTGGAGCTTCTTCCAAGCCATTTTCCCGGCCACCCGGCCACATCCCTGGCCGGCCACCACCGCCACCACCTTCGTTGAGGTGGGGGCTATCGCTGGGCGGCGGCACGGCCGCCGGTGGGGCAGTTTCCGGCAAAATCACGAGGTATAAAAAGCCATGAAAAACTGAAATTTTCCTCACCTGATCCGGCTCAATTGAGCCCGGTTTCTCTCCTAATTGATCTAGGATTCTAGCCCACGAAGAGAGGAGTAGAGGAGGACCTTTAAGCGAGCTTGCGGACGAGTGTGGTGGTGGTGCGCCATGGCTGGTGGTGGAGCTTTTCGGTGCTCTGCAACTACACAACCAACTTGCTCGGTTTCTTCAGGTAAGGGGTGGAAACGTCTCCTCTAACCTTGGTGTAGCTTTTAAAAGAGCCAAAAGGGGAATAGGGAGGGTCATAGCTTGAATCCCCATTTCCACCATTAATGAGGAATTTTGGGAAACTGAAATCTCAATGAATTCAGCCCCTTGGTGACCTGAAGATTGCTGGAAACTCCTCCCCTACTCCTGAGGAGTTGAATCCAGCCATCAATGGGGGGATTTGGGGGGGGGGGGGGGTTCATCTTCCATGCCATTATTGACCACTCTTTCTCTCTCCTCCTTATTGAAAGAATTGAATTCAGCCACCTTGGGTGGCTGGCCATGGCTATTAAACTCCTCAAAACTGATGAGGGGAATGTATTCAGCCTTTGGAATCAATTGGAGAGGTCTTTGGTCTCCCTTGGCCATGAATGACCTCTTTTCTCACTTTCTCTCTCCTCCATTAAAGGGAAAAATGGAGCTTTATCTCTCCTACTCACCATGGCCGAATTTTGATCTCTCCTCCAGCCTATTGGCAACCCACTGACTCATATTAATAATAAAAATGAGGTTAGCCCAAGTGGGGGAAATGAGTTTGAGCTTGGGTTAGCCCATTTAGGCTAATTTGACCTAACACTAGAATAGATTGACCTTGGTCAACATGACCATTTGAGTTGACCCCAATGGGTCATTGGTGACCCATTGGCCTCCCCTAAGGTCTAGGAAGACTTGAGTAGGGTTGGTTGGGCATCTTGGGGGTCACTTGACCCTTAGTTAGGGCACTTTGACCCTTTTTGAAGTTAGGGTTGACTTGGGTCAACTTAGCCTCTTTGGTTGACCCCAATGGGTCCTTGGTGACCCATTGACCTCCCCTAAGATCTAGGAAGGATTGGGTAGGGTTGTCTTGGCACTTTGGAGGCCACCTACCCTTAGTTAGGGTACTTTGACCAGATTAGGGGTTTGAGTTGACTTGGGCCAACATAGACTCTTGGGTTGACCCCAATGGATCCTTGGTGACCCACTAACACCACTGTAGGTCTAGGAAGACCTGGGCAAGCTTGGTTGGGCACATTAGAGGCCAAATGCCCTATGTTAGGGCACCTTGCCCAATTTAGGCCTATGGTGGTCCTAGGTCAAATTGGACACTTTGGGTTGACTCCAATGGGACCTTAAGGCTCTAGTGGACCCTCTAATAGGTTAGTGATGTTGTGGTGGGGTCATGGAGTCATGGTGAAGCCCTAAGGTCAAACCCTAGGTTTTGTGATGTGGTTGTGCCGCAGGTAGACCAAGGTGATTCTCACCATGACCTTCTATCACTTGGCCATTTTTAGCTTCCTTGGGTTTTGTCGTGACCTAGTCATGGCCAAAACCACTCTTAGGGGTATAATTGGAAATGAGATGTTACACACGTGGACGTCTTGGTACGCCTCTTCGTGGAGCAGTTTGTACGATATCACAGCGTGCCTAAGACAATCGTTTCTGACCGTGATGGTCGCTTTACTTCCAAGGAGTGGAAGGCGGTACATGCGTATTTGGGCTCACGCCTTACCTTCAGCATCATATTTCACTCTCAGACGGACGGGCAGTCTGAAAGGACCATCAGGACATTGGAGGATCTGCTGAGATTATGTATGTTGGATAGGGGTGAGCCGTGGGAAAGACTCATACCACTGGTGGAATTCTCCTACAACAACAGTCATCAGGCGAGCAGCGGTATGACACCTCATGAAGTGCTTTATGGTAGAAGGTGTAGAACCCCCTTGTCTTGGGTGCAAGATGAAGACCCGAAGACCTTGGGTATTGAGTATATTGATGATACCGATGCAGTGGTTAGGCTGATACGAGATCGTATGTTGGAGGCTCAAAGTCGACAGTCGAAGTATTATAATGCAAAACACCGAATGATGGAGTTTCAAGTGGGAGATAAGGTGTTTCTGAAGATCCGACCGATGCATGGAGTGTCACGGGTTCGTGGTGTGAAAAAGCTCAGCCCAAGATATGTTGGACCTTATACTATTTTGGAAAGGATTGGCCCGTTGGCCTATCGGTTGGAGTTACCACCAGAACTAGAGAATCTCCACGACGTGTTCCATGTGTCGTCGCTTCGAAAGGCGTTGTTGCGACCCGATCAATATATTCTCACTACTGATGGTGTAGTGGCTTCAGGCAGGTCTGTGCGACTAGAGCCGGTGCGGATTGTTGACAACGAGACAAGAACATTACGCCGCAAAAGTGTTCCCTTGGTGAAGGTACAATGGTCCAATCATGGGAAGGAGGAGTTTACCTGGGAGCCGGTGGACTTGATGCAAAAATGATACCCGGGATTATTTCCTCCAAGTAATTTTGTTTAAAGGCATATTTATTTTCTGTATGCTTGTCTTCCCCATAGCCCTAGCCTGATTTCGGGGACGAAATCTTTTATTTTGTTTATAGGATTTGTAATGTCCCGATTCGCGCTAGGCCCCCATGCGAGTTTTGAGTCAGCAGGGCAGGCTTGAGTTCAGAAAAGTGGAGGAAAAAGGGCGGCACTTGTGAACTGGAGAAGTTAGTCCAGAGCAGGTTACACGCCCTGGGTCACGGGCATGACCCAGGGGCGTGACTGCAGGTACTCGAGTAGCTGCCGAGGTTACTCGAATAGTTTCAAAATACTCGAGTAAAATGGGTTATACGCCCTAGGTCACGGGCGTGACCCAGGGGCGTGACTGAAGGTACTCGAGTAGCTGCCGAGGTTACTCGAGTAGTTTCAAAATACTCGAGTAAAATGGGTAACACGCCCTGGGTCACGGGCGTGACCCAGGGGCGTGACTGAAGGTACTAGTGTAGCAGCCGAGGTTACTCGAGTAGTTTTCAAAGTACTCGAGTAAAGTGGGTTACACTCCCTGGGTCACGGGCGTGACCTAGGGGCGTGACTTAAGGTACTCGAGTAGGTGCCCAAGGTACTCGAGTAGGTGGTTGGTTCTCGAGTGAGAGGGTTACATGCCCTATATCACGGGCGCGACCATGGGCGTGACCTCCGTTCAACGATTTTAAGTGAGTTCGACGAATTCTAAATAGTTGAGTTCGATGATTTAGGTGTCACGCCACATGTCACTGGCGTGACTTGACTGACACAGCCGTGTACGTCGTATCCGCCATTATAGATCGAACCGACAACGTAACCGCCTGTAACGCTTCGCCCGAGCGGGACACGAGTAAGGACACGGGCGTGTCCCTACCCTTGTCACATTATATATATAAGGAACAGTGGAAAAACCCTAGCCATTTCACTCTTCCTCCCAGCCATATTTTTCTGAGAGAAGTCCTGTGGAAAAAGGAGAGTTTACTGGAGGAAGATCTAGGGAAGGAGATCCGCCGTCGCCGTAGAGGAGAGGATGCCGCCGCGAAGAATCACAAGTCTATGTCTGGAAATGGAACCGCTGGAAGTGAGGTGAGTTTCCTACCCTCTCCCTTGGTGCTAGATCTATAGTTATTTTCCTAGGCGAGACATCGACTCAAGAGAGTTTTGATGGAGAGGAGGAGTTTTCTAGGAAAGGCCATGCTAAGACTTGTGTCCTAGGTTTTAGATCTCTTCAACCACTCCCTTCTTCTATGTGATGATAGGGGATGGTTTCGTGAAGGGTATTGCCCTCTTGAGGTTGAATAAGGGAGGAGGTTTTCTGGAATGACTTGGGAAGATCGCCTTGAGGAGGAAGATGAACTGTTGCCGTTCATTCCGCCTTAAGATGCATGCAGAATCTGTATTCTGCGCGCAGCGAACTTCGTGGCCATTTTTAGGTGTGATATGGCCAGATCTGGGCTTTCGGCTAAACACGAAAGTTGAAGCCCTTAAAAATACCTTTCCAACGAATGGTTGCACGACTTCAGGCAAAGTGTGTAGCCACAGGAAAGCCTGGACGAAAATGACATCCGATAAATCCTGCATGCAGAATTGTGTTCTGTGCGCAGCGGATTTTGAAGCCAAATTCAAATAGGATACATTAAAATCTGTGTTGTGGGCTGAATATGAAAGTTGTAACCCATGAAAAGACCTTTCCATCGAGGGGTTACACGTCTTCTCCGGATTCTTGTAGCCTCGGGAATCTCTAGTTGAAGTTACTGTCCAGATTCAATCTGCACTTAAAATTCTGGGTTTTTATATAATATGGATTTGGGTTCGGTGAAATCGATGTTTCAAATTAGCTTGAGGTTTTGATGAAATATTTCATAATTAACCACCGTAATGCTATGAATGATGAATCTTGTTAATTAGATTTCATACAACTAATTGTGAAACAAGCTTTATTGAATGAATTGACTTGATAGAATTTGGTAAGTTGTTATATTTGCATATCTTGTTATATCATGTTGGAAACAGATTTCTTACAATCAAATTGTGATGCAAGATTACTTGAACGGAATGACTTGATAGAAATTGGTAGATTATTACATGCGCATCATATATGTATTATGTTGGGATCATTTGGGATGTCATATGGGATGATAAGTTATGGCCATGTGTATGTTCGATTGATGAATGAAATTTAGTAGTCCAATACTTAGAGCGTCGGCTCCCTATGGGTAGTATTGGGAAGGGATGTAAGTGTGGTGTTGACCGTCGCAAGCTTGGATAGCTTGAGATGAGACAAACGGACGGTTGGGCTTGGTTCTCGGTGTTCACGTCCCGGGGCTCCTTCCGTGCCAGGTGGATGGTTGGGCTTGGTCCTCGCGCCTCCTTCCGAGGCTCCTTCCATGCCACGATGATGTGGAATTTGCATGTGGTGTGAGTCGACACGCGGTGTCGTAATCCTGGGTTAAGGATAGTGTGGCAGGTCTACGGGCTCGCCAGTCGTCACACCGACGGGAGTGGACAGTTAGACTTTGGGCGGTTGGGCTTGGTCCTCGGTGTTCACGTCCCGGGGCTCCTTTCGTGCCAGGTGAACGGTTGGGCTTGGTCCTCGTGCTCACTCCGAGCCTCCTTCCGGGTCACACAAGGTTAGTTCGGGGCTTGGTTCTCGGTGCACATCTACCCGAGGCTCCCGCTGGGCCATAGTACGCATGGGCTCCGCTGTTGTGTTCTTAGCGTTGAGGCGTACGGAGGCCTAGGTGAAGTAGTGTGAATACCCGCCTAGTATTAGAGATTCCCGCTCTACTGTCACCACCTGGCCACGGCGGCTGATGCCTGAGAGGTTAGCTACCTGCTCGAAAAGTGGGAACTAATGGTCTATGTCGACATAGCGGTTGCATGGGTGTGCATGGTTGAGTCATTGCATAGCATACATACATTTCATATCATTGCACAACAAGATCCTCATCGTATAAGTTTGTATGGGCACTCTTATACGATGAGTTACTTTATGCAAATCAACCCTTAACTTATAAGCTTGTATGGGCATCCTTATAAGTTAAGTTACTTACCTGCTGTAGTTTTCTTACACTTGATGTTATACTAGCTCTTGTAGAATTGTTAGTTTAAACATTGATAGCTCTTGTAGAACTGCTAGTCTATATATTGATACTCATGTACCTTGCCACCTGTTTGTACCTTTTATACTTATTATATATTGTACTATTGTTCCTTTTTCCCCACCCGGTGCCAAAGAGTCACCGGGGGAGCGGATGTGAAACCACTTAGCCGTTTCGACTAATGGTTGCTACGTCTTTCCTCTTAGGAGGCCACCCCGCAGGTAGAGCAGCAGCAGGCATTGCAGCAGGACAGCCAGGCCAGGACGACAGTGCCTGAGGGGATGGTACCGTCGCTACCGTCAGTTACTGATGTTTGTATTTTGATACTCTGATGTAGCCCGTTTGGGCAATGTTTAGCTGTACTCTGATATATTGTAGAAGCATGTTTTAGCTTCTCCCTTATTGATGTATTTGGACTATATGCTTAGTGTGGATTTGGCTTCTCTACTTATTATATTTTGGTTGGGTTGGCATGTTATATTGATATTGTTGTAGCAGGCGGAATAGGCGTCTTGTGGTACAGGTTAACCCGTGTGCTAATGCTACCGCAAGGAGGCTGTTACGGGCATAAGACTCCCCCTTCGTACCGTGTTTTGGGATCCGGGTGGGGGAGGGGAGTCTTACAGTGCACACCTCCGGCCATAATGGCCAGTACGCACTTACTGGAGACCACTAGTACTAGTCTGCCCATCCCGGCAAACTCCAGCACCAGTCCGCTCTAACCGGCGAACTCCAGCATCAGTCCGCTCTAACCGGCGAACTTCGCGGCTACCACCTGTTGCGCCACTAGAGTTAGACCAAGGCACCTGCGATGCCGATCTCTCGAGCTCCAGTCCAGTCTGCATCTTGCCAGACTCCGCAGATAGAGAAGCTATCCGCCCGGTCACCTTATGGGATCAAACTGCCTACTGAGCATAAGCCGGTCTGTCTGGCCACCACATCTGTTCACACAGACCGCGCGAACAGCCGCCCAGGCTGCCAAGGAACAAGCCGACTGAAGCAACTCTACCGACCTGGCTAACCGCCAGTCCTGTCCGCATAGACCACGTAGACAGGTCGCCCAGTCCGCCACTTTCACTTCACCATTTTAACACTCCTCTTGAAGTGAGAAGTGGTGAGCAACCCTAGCAGTTCCCGTAACCATGTATATGGTACCTCCGATAGCACCTTAGAGAAGATGCCCTGCATATCCTAGACCATGAGGGATCCCTCCAACATCTCCTGAAAGGAGCCATGCTTCCCTCCATCTTCTTCTTTGGCTTCGACCTCCACTTGCATGCCACATGAGTAATATCAACGACCTTGGGCACAAGGTCCCAAGCCTCATCACCTCTGAGGGTAGTCACCTCCTCATCTTTGGCATTAACCACCTCCTTCACTCTAGGGTGTCATCACAGCTAGAAGACAGTCGCTCGATCTGAGGGCATGCAAGGAAATATGAGACCAAGTTCACCACATTTCATTTGCTATATCGAGATGGTGGGTTGGTCACCCTCTTCGACCTCCGAAGAGCCTAATCACGGCTAACCACCTCTGCTGCTCCTTCTGAACTTGCTCCGTTCTTGGACATACCCGAAACAATGCTTCCCGTGCTTCCTGAACAAGAAGCCACCGCACTGGAACCAGAAGCACCTGGAGCAATGCTCCCCCTGCTTCCTGAACCAGAAGCCTCCGCTCTTGAACTAGAACTGCCTGGAACATCGCTCCCCTTACTTCATGAACGAGAAGTAACAGCCCTGGAACTAGATGGACCTGGAGCATCGCTCCTCCTGCTTCCTGAATCAAATGCCTTCTCCCCGAAGCTAGAACAACTGGAGCTCCTGATGACACATGCATCTCCTTTTAAACCTTTGCAGCAGCCTCCTCTAGCTCACCATCTAACCTGCTCACCTCTGGCTCCACACATGAGTTATCTCAATACGACGTCAGTTCATCAAAGACAACGTCTCTTGACACGATGAACTTCTTTGTCGCAGGATCCATACACCTCCATCTCCTCTTTTGCTCATCATACCCAATGAAGACTAACTTCATCTTGAGAGTATATGGAGCATGTGCGTAGCAGGTAGAACCAAACATCCGAAGTTGCTTTACGCTGGGCTTTACCTTGAACATTAGCTCAAACAGTGTCTGTATTTTGATCGGACTCAGAGGCATCCGATTGATGACATGAGCCGCGCAGGCCATCCCTTTTGCCCGAAAGGCCTTAGGAATGTCGTTGCACTGAAGCCAACACTTGCAGATCTCCATCAAAAGATGGAACATCTGATCTGCAACACCACTTTATTGCGGAGTATGTCCACGAGAGAGCTCCATTCGGATCTCATGCTTTCTGCAAAAGTTAGAGAACATGGTTGAGCCAAACTCACTTTCGTTGCCCGTTCTCAACTTCTTGATCCGCAGGCCAAGCTGGACCTCCACAAGCTTCTTGAACTCCACAAACAAACGGAATGCGTTCGACTTCTCCTTCATGAAGTATACCCAAGTATACCTCCAGTAGTCATCAACCAATATCAGCATGTACCTGCTATCTCCAAGACTGGTGGTGACGGTCGGCCCCACCAGATCAACATGGATACACTCCAATGGTGCCTTACACTTGGACTGCGGCTTATCAAACATAAAGAGATAGGATTCACCGTGTTGACATCACACGCAAGCTTGAACGTTGCCATAGGATGATAATGTAGGCAAGCCTTTCACAAGGCTCCTCACCGTCATTGCTTTCAGCTTGTCCATCCCCACATGCCCCAGTCTTTCATGTTAGATAGTTGCACTATCATTGGTCTTCATCCGATCAACATCAGAACTTGTTGACAACCCAACCAAGTTCTTCTCCTTACTCCCAATATGAGCAACGCCCACCGAGTGCAAGACAACCTTACACTCCTTCTTGAGGTGACCAGGCTGATGGAATCTATAACACCTTGGTCCATCCTTCCTCTTCCCATCACGCCTAAGAGAAACACTCCTCTCTTACTGATATAAAGTAGAAGAACCATCCTCAGCAGCCAACTTCACCTCTTTGTTGAACAACCCATCGAGGGAAGTCCAAATTTTCGTTGCTGACCAACATCCGCCGATGTGGTCCAAGAGTTCCGATGAGATAACCTGCTTGAGAATAAACTCCGCTCTCGCATTTGTCACCTTCCAAGCTCTTATCGTTTCAGCATTGTCAGCAGTAACCACTTGCCTTCTGTCTCTGTAAACCACCTCCCAATGGTCCTCGCTAACAAGATAGCTTTCCATACATGACTTCCACTTCTCAAGGTTAGTCCATGTAAGAAGCTCCATTCTAAGATCTCATGCTAAATCACCTTCCATTGCACTTAACCCTGGTTCACTTAGACTCACAGAAGCACTGAAACAAACTGTTGGTTTATCCACTGCAAAAGCCTCTACTCCCTCTGATACCATGATAAAATTTGGTATAGCGGAAGACGGGAAACCAGACACAGGAACATTCAACCAATCTGAGCCCAAATAAACCATATGCAAACAAGAAGAGCACGAATCGTGTACTAAACAATCTTTACAAGGCAAGACATACATGGCGAGACATGATTCGCCAATGTACAGAAAGGAAAGCAGAAACAATACAAGGCAAAATCCTAGCAGCGCAGACTGAAGAGGTAACCACCGGCTCAACTTCTAACCGCTACAGAGTCCGCTCAAACCGCCTAGTCGCCAGACCGCAACCAAACCGCGCGGACTGCCCGTTATTCTGATGTTGAACTCAAACCGCCGATCTGCAAGCCGCCTAATAATGAGGTCTCCTAGCCGCCAGACCGTGCAAGCTACTGTCGAACTGAACCAAGCCTCCAGAAGCAGACAACTTATTTAACCGGGAAACTAGTTGCAGAAGAGAGATCGCCTAGCCGCAACCCACGACCTGCTGTTAACCGCTGGTTGCTATCCACAGAGTCTGCACTGTTCCTGACCGTAGTCAGAACCAAGTCCCTAGCTTCCAACGCTATCCGCACAACCTGCACAGCAAAAGCCGGTCAACCTCCTCAAACCGAGCGGATACAAAATCCTGTCCGCAACAACTATCCGCGAGCTCACTTACTGTTCAGTTCGTTGTGATTGATGTGACATGGGTCCTATTTATAGGCACGATGAGGAGTGTGGTCACCACTCTAGCCAATAGGATAACCGCCCCATCTCGTGGCGAGCACCAAGTGTATCCGCAAGCCGCGGATACACATCCAGTCCGCCGCGACCTGTGCAAGATAGCCAGACTGCCAATAGCATCACCAAGGTCGGACAACAACCCTATCTACATTATCGCCAAAGGCCAACCAAGACAAGCCGCCACCAGCAGACCCTGCGGCAACACCACCTGTCTGCATGACAATGAACACTGCTCCAATTCGTATGCCCTGCGGACACTGCTCCAGTCCGCACTCCCCATGCTCGCAACCAAGGCACAAGACTAACTGCTGCCGAGCTTGGCAGACCGAGAAGTAGTCTGTGCTTAACCGCGTGATCTCCTTGGACTGAGCCAACCAGGACTTGGTTCAGAACCAACCAAGTCCACACTACAGGACACAAGAGCCAGTCCGCACTTACTGGCGACCACCGATACCAGTCCGCGCATCCCGGCGAACTCCAGCACCAGTCCGCACTAACCAGCGAACTCCAGCACTAGTCCGCTCTAACTGGCGAACTCTGTGGCTACCACATACCGCGCCACCAAAGCTAGACCAAGGCACCTGCCATGCCGATTTCCCAAGCTCCAGTCCAGTCCGCATCTTGCCAGACTCTGCGGATAGAGAAGTTATCCACCCGGTTACCTTCTGGGAGGAAACTACTTGCTGAGCATAAGCTGTCCTGGCTGGCTGCCATCTCTGATCGCACAGACCGCCCAGCCCGCCAAGGAACAAGCCAACTGAAGAAAATCTACCGACCTGGCTAACCGTCAGTCCTGTCCGCATAAACCGTGCGGACAGGTCGCCCAGTCTGCCACTTTCACTTCACCATTTTCAATAAGTCACTTGCAGATATAAGAGGAAAACATAACTTATATTATTCTCAGCTTTACAATGCGAGACAAAATTTCTGGTTTCTGATCACGCAGTCTGATGTTGCTAACCAACCACACAGTCTTGTTTCTGGAAGACTGCTAGTTGCGCGGTTAGAGTTTTCTATGCACCTTTTGATTGAAGGTTTTCCTATCCTCTTTGGCGGTGACCGCATCCCCCATGCCCACCCATAAATAGGGGCCTTGACTTGGTGACTAGGCTACTAGTTTTGGCGGTCTGTTAGTCAAGTCTCGGTGTAGAAAGCGAGCAGCAGTCTGCGGTTAGGAGACTTCAGCGGTCAGGCGACTTCAGCGGTCAGGCGACTTCAGCGGTCTGGCCACCAGAAGTGCGAACAGGTGGTTATCCAATAATTTCCAAAGGCAGTTCGCGCGATCTCATGGTTAGAGGTGCGGACATGCGACTAGGCTGTCTAAGTCTTTAGTCCGCCAGTTTTGTACTTATATATTTTCTTTGATCTTCATCGGGTGTATTTCAAAATCATGTCTCAGAGTGTATGTCTCGCCTTGTAAGACTGAGAATAATATAAGTGTTATTCTTGTCTTTTCTATCTACTAGTGGCTTACTTGACTTGGTTGGTTGAGACTGGTCCTGCGAACTTCGTTCTATAAAATTTTGCATGATATTAGAGGAAGACGATGTCGCGACGAGCCTACATATGGAGGAAAACAATGACGGGTCCGTTTGGAGGATGAGAGATATAAGACACGCTTATGACATGATTATTTTTTTTGTATTTGGTTGTGTTGTATGATTTACTTTTGACACTCATATTTTTTTATCCACACCTCACACCTATACGTGGTTGTGTTGTACTCTTTTTAAGCATCTTTTGTTGAAAGTGTTTTAGGATTGCTCCATAGAGTTCTCCTCTCAATCTCCCCCTCCTATTTATCTCCTCTTTTCTGTTGGCCATTTCCCATGCCGGATTCTTCCCCGAGGAACATAACATTTGGTCTGACCTTCCATACCACCCGACATTTTGCCGTCGGTGCCCGACAATTGTCTGGAACCCTACTTTCTGCAATGTCTTACGTTTTTGCTTGAATTGCAACACGCCAAGCCCCACCCCACCTGCTTCGTATCTTTCTTCAAACTAAATTGCAGCCCGCCAAGCCCGATCCGCCTGCCTCGTCTCTTGATTCTGCCTGCAACACGCCCACCAAGACAATCCCGCCAGCCCCGTCTCTTGTTTCTACTGCATCGTCCGCTTATAATGAACCACATCGATCTTCCGCCTCGATCTGTCACGTATTGATACGCACGAAATAGTTGTATATAATACGCAAGTGCGTGCATCGAATTAAGTAATAAAATAAGAGTAAAGATTGTTCCCACGAGAAAGTGACTAATCTAACAGTTGCAAGTACGAACTCAAACTTTTTCTTTAAATCCAAGCCAACTCAATTAATTAAATTTTTTGTTAAAATTATTAAAAATACTAATAAAATTGAAATAACGATTTCCTATGAAATAACTTTTATCAATATGAGAAAATAGTCTTGTACTCCGATTTCCTATATTTATTGTGATGAATATTAAAATGATGCCTTATGAAAATATTTGAATAATTTATCTTGCAACGCTTTTAAAGCGGAAACTCGGATCTCTTGATATCAGAAATCACTATATCCATTTTCCCTTGTCATTTCTAACTGAGGTGAAATGAAAAATATTAATAATAATGAAAAATCTATGTTGCTAGTATGAACGTGAAATCTCGTTCTCCCTTTGTTTGCTATATTAAATTTATGATACACTTACATTTTTCCTCTCTCGAATATTGAAACATAGTAAAATTCAGAAACTTGATTTAAAAAAACTTATGTCACTCCTCTCTTAAATCTTGCGACGTAGGAATAAAAACTTCACTAAATGCTCACGTTTCTCATCTCTCGAATCTCGAAACGCAATAAAAAGATGAAGAACCAAAATTTCATTAAAAATCATAAACCAACAAACATTCATAAGCTTTAAAAAAATCCATTATCACAACATACATAGTACTCTCATCATACATGACTATGGAAAATTAGTTCATACTTGAGGAAAAATAACACGCAATTAAAAAGATCTTACAAAACCAGATGATTAAAATCAAACGCTGCAGGAATTCTTTGCCGGATTTCTTCTTTCCCCTCTAGCCGTTCCTCCTCCAAATGATGATTAAAAATCCCCACTTGCTGGCCAAAATCCCCCCTATATATGCTCTTCATATGCTGGTCGCCCCCTAAATGTGCCCCTCAATATTGATTCAAGAGAGAGATCCCCAAATGATCTTAATCCTTTTATATAAATTTACCTCATTAATGAAAAATCATTTGAATAGAATATGATTGTTTTCCTTGTAATAATACAACATCTTTAAGATGATAATTTTCTCTTTTATTCCATAGCAAACAAACCAAGAGTCCTCTTTTTTGAAATTACAAATGATGCCAAACTAGTTTTTATTTGATTTTAAACCATTTTCTATCCCGGATCTTCTGGTCCAGAAAAAATACAACCGTTGGCGTCGTACTACCCAGCAGAGATACTTGAGTAACTATGCCTCCTACATAAGGACTCTAGTTCTCAAGAGGTCCTTGTTATTGAGTTTTAACATCTGAAGCCCAAAGCCACATGGCTTCCCCGGGGTAACTTCTGCTGCAAGTCCTTCAACTACTGTTTTGAGGACAAGACATATTTTCCACACGGTGTCGTTGTTACAACCGCACATGCTGACAAGACACGTGTACATCGACGAGACGACTTGGCTATTATACACGTGGAGGAAGATGATCAAGGGCTCTTCTAGAAGAGGACAGACCGAAGACATGTCTATTACATGATTATCTTATTTGTATTTTGTTATGTTGTATGTTTTATTATTGATACTCGTGCCTTTGTTATCCGCATCCCGCACCCATAAAAGGTTGTGTTGTACTCTTTTTGAGTATCTTTGGTTGAAAGTATTTTGGGGTTGCTCCCTAGAGTTCTCCTCTAAATATATCACTTCTCTTTCTCTCCTCTCTTTTGCATCTCGGTTTCTAATGGGAGTCATGTTAAGGACTCCTTATAGAGGAGGTTCGGGGTTCAATCTCAGACCTCAACAAACTGCCACACTGAGAACATGTACGGAGAAGGGTAAGGGTGGATTGTTCGTGACCCTGTTACGATATCCAGGCTGGAAATTGTGGGAATTGCCCAGAAGGATTGAGGCATGTCTGGGGCCCAGCCCAGTTCTGTGAGCTACAACCACAAAACTAGTCTTGTTCCTTCTCTTTCAATTGGACGCAATAACTTCTCATTTATTAGTCATTTTTGGTGATGCACTCCGTATCGTTACGACCTATGACGGGGGCAAGACAAACAACACCTATGATGCACCAGAGTTCCACGTGGTCCTTTTCGTGATTCTGTTGTGCCATGGCAGGATGTTGGGGTTTAACCGGGCATTCCGTACCTCTTTTGTTACATCTCTCACCACCAAACATATCTAAAGCTCTGTTTGCTTTGGATGCGGGAATGAGTAAGCTTACGCATGTGAATGGAATGGTGAAAAGTAAAGGAGGGGAGGTCTCAAAATAACCCATAAATTATATTTCTAAGCTATGACAAGAGCTATTAATTTATTGGCAAAAACCTTAAATCAGTCCCTGATGATATACCTCTTTTTGAAATAGGTCCCTCAAGTTGTAAAAACGTGAAATCAGTCCCCAACTTTATAAAAAAACTAAAATAAGTCCTACTTGACGGAATATTTGAACAGAAAACAACTTAATTGATGAACAATAAACTCATAAATTAACAAAACAACACATTTTTTTAAAAAAATAACACCATTTTTTATATATGGATAATTTATGTCTTTTTTGTAGCTTTAAAAATAACACTGATTCTGCATCTCAGCATTTCCATACTTCAGCACAACATCTCAGCATTTCTCGGTTCTGGTTCTTCATTGGTGCAACTTTAGAAATAACACTCATTTCTCTTTTACCTTTCCAACAATTTGTTCTTCAATGTTTGGGTTTTCTCTTATTTTGGCAGTTTTGGTTCTTCATTGGTGCAACATAGAATTGCCAATTACATCCGGGCTTACAGTTGTACCTAACTCTTCTATTATCATTCTTCATCAATTTTAAACCTACATCCATATGAATTGAGTAGATTGTTATAACATCCTTGAAATGCTTCTTTGATTTAAAAACTAGACCCGGTGCCCATTTCATTTCCTTCATATCTTTTAGCACTGTAAAAATAGGTTGTTGAGATTTTATGCTAATAGAAGGTCCACCTTCACCATCGCTACTAAGTGATTGAATTGAATCACCGAGATATTCTCCATCACTATTATCCTTGATTGCATCTTAAGTCTCATTGAAACAATGACTTTGACTATGGCCTAAAGTACCAACATTAACATCGCCATCATCAAACAATTCTTTCTCATTTTCAAACTGGATGTCAAAGACACTATCTTCACTATCAAAATTTCTGAAAACTTCATTGTTTATTTCCATAGTAACTGCAACAAATTGATTTTGAAAATTTAGCATTAACATCGCATTTTGTATTGTAAATATAACTGGAATGTGTATAAAAAAATTAAAAACTACATAAACTCACTTTCAAAATCATCATACGTAACGTACTTCATTATATTTATACAAACAAAAGTAATGTGAAGGAAAAGAATGAACAAGTAGTTCCCAATGACAATCCCGTTCGGGTAAAGGTAAGAGAAAATCAGACCTTGTTCCGCCTGGAGGATGCTCGTCGGAGAAAGGGGCAGGAACAACAACACCAACAATGGCAACATAATCCAGACCTTGTTCCGCCTGGACGATGCTGGTCAGAGAGGGAAATTGGAGATCAGGGAGGAGGAGGCTAGTCCGAGAGGGAAACCTGGAGGTTGGGGAGGAGGAGGCTCGTCGCTCTGTTCCTCCTGGAGGAGGCTGGCCTGTCCGTGAAAATGGAGCTCTGGATGTTTAGGTTTAGGTTACTTTTAAAATAATAAACAATTTACTATTTTACGCTTAAAATGGGAACGAAAATGTTAAGTGAGACTTAAATCAGTCCATTAACAAACGTTAGAGACCAAAATCAAAAGATTTTTGGTTGAGGGACCACCTCCTCCCTTTATCTTGTTTAACTTATAAAGTGGAAGTCAATGTGAATTAATAGCCCCACTCACCTCCCTTTATCTTGTTTAACTTATAAGTTTAGGGCTTGTTTGGGAGCACTTTTTAACTCCTTTTCTTTTTCTAGAAAACTTCGCAGCACTTAACATACCGTTTGGAATGTCTACCGGTGGGAAAAGCTACCACCCAAAACTAATTTTTCTCCTCTTTTTGAAAAGTCACGAGCCTCCTACTTTTCAACATTTTGAAAAAAAATTTTCTCATCCGAATACACAGTTGATGCTACGAAAACATTTTACTCTTCCGAATCCAGTTTGACAATACTGTGAAAACCTTAGACTTTCTCCAAACGATCCAGTTCTCCTGAAGATCCATTTTCGGGTTTAGAAGCATATTTTTTGCCCAGCCACGGATTTTCTGCCCGAACACGCTTTTTGCCTCGAGAACGCATTTTCGACCCGGGCCCGCATTTTTTGGCCCGGGCACAAATTTTCAACACGGTCGCACATTTTTCGCCCGGTTGCGAATTTTCAGCCCGGACATGCATTTTTCTGCCCGGGCATGCATTTTTCCACCCGGGCGTGAATTTTTCGCTCGGGCGCAGATTTTTTCGTCTGGGCACGATTATTTCGCCCGGGTGGGTTTTTTCCGCCCATTCGCACTTTTTTTGCCCAATCGCGTTTTTTTGCCCGAGAGCTTTTTTTGCGCCTGAGCGTGTTTTTTCGCGCAGACGCTTTTTTCCGCCCAAGGGCGATTTTTTCGACCGGGTGCTAATTTTTCTCCCCGGCGCGATTTTTTTCGCCCGGATGCAGTTTTTAAGATCCGGCGCGATTTTATCGTCCGGACGCGAATTTTTCACCATGACGCCAATTTTTAGCCCCGACGCAAATTTTTTGCTCGGGCGCGAATATTTCGCACGGGCGGGAATTTTTTGCTGGTCACGAATTTTTCGACCGATTTTTTGCGCAGTCGTGAATTATTCGCTGAGGCGCGATTTTTTCGCCCAGGTGTGAATTTTTAGAGCAACACGAAATTTTCGGCTGGGCGAAAAGTTCGCGCATGGGAGAAAAGTTCGCGCCCGGGCGAAAAGTTCGCGCCCGGGCGCAAAGTTCGCGCCCGGGCGCAAAGTTCGCGCCCGGGCGCAAAGTTCGCGCCCGGGCGCAAAGTTCGAGCCCGGGCGAAAAGTTCGCGCCCGGGCGAAAAGTTCGCGCCCGGGCAAAAAATTCGCGCCGGGACGAAATATTCGCACCCGGGAGCAAAAATCGTGTCCGGGAAAAATAATCATGCTCTGGCAAAATAATCGCGTCCGGGCGAAAAAAACGTGCCCAAGCAAAAAAATCGCGCCTGAGCGAAAAAATCGTGTTTGGGCGAAAAATTTGAGTCCCGGCAAAAAATTTGCTTCCGAGCGAAAATATGCGTTCAGATGGGAAAATGAGCGGAAGGGTGGAAAATGCGAGCTGGACGGAATATGCGCGCCGGGGTGAAAAGTTCGTGCCCCGACCAAAAATTTGCGCTCGGGCAGAAATTTCGCATCCGGGAAGAAAATTCCCTTCCGACCAGGAAATTGCTTGCCCGGTCAAAAAATGTGCGTGTGGACCAAAATACGTGCTCGTGCGGAAAAATGCAGACCCAAGCGAAATTGGGTCGCCTGAACGAAAAATGCGCACCTGGGGAAAAATATGCGAGTCCGACGAAAAATGCGCATCCGGGCGGTAAATGAGTGCACGGGTGAAAAATACGCGCCCGGGCGAAAAATGCGTGTTTTTTAATTAAAAAATCAATTCAACGTAGATTTAATAAACAGTTTATAAAGTGATTCTGTTTTCTGAAAATCTCTGCAAAAGGAGTTCAATCAAATAGATCTACTTTTGCAATATACATTTTCCAAAAACTCATTTTCTCACATTCCTTTTGTCACCACTACTTTTCTTTCCGAAAAACTCTCACAAACAGAGCATGATGTTTGAGAGAGAGAGGGAGGGAGCCGCCGGGTTCCTCTCTGGTATGAGGGGGAATAAGGGGGGAGGGGGAGGGAAAAGAAAGAAAAAGAGGGGGGGTGGGGGAGGGAAAAGAAGTAAAGGGGCGGGGCGAAGAGAGGGTTTGGGTGCTCTGACTGCAGTCGGCTTGTGGGCACAGGTCGACCTTTATATGGTCAGCCTTGACCTTTCTATGGTCGGTGGGCCCACTTTGAATGTGTGGTTTAACTTACCCCATTTTTGTATCATACAGCTTGTTGCGACATTTTGTTTTAAAAACGTTGGTATAGCTCTTAAAGGCTACTGCCGTGTTTTTCAAAAAACGTTGTGCTATATATTTATCAAAAGCGATGATATTATAAATGCTGCAATATTATTTTTTTAAAATTTAATAATAGAGAAGTTTTGGTCACATTTTTTTCCTATAAATGCTGCAAATGTAATTTTTTAAAAATTTTTTAAAAGGCTTATAGTAAGAGAACAAATTAAAAGCCCCAACAATTATATCCCAACAGCAATAAACCTGACCAGATAGGGTGGAGCTTGAAGTGATTCTTGCCATTAAGCGGGTGGTGACTCGGACAATTTTGGATGTGCGTGGAATTATTATTGAAAACGAGTGTCGCAATATTATGGATATGTGCATAGAGCGTATAAAGACCAACTTGGGGGGGGGGGGGGGTGCCAGTGTCCGGACCAAGGAGGCATCTTTTCTTGTGTTGGTTCGATCGCTTCTTTTCAATCTCGTTCCTCGTGTGGCTAATCGTTGTGCCGACTTTTGTGCTAAATTAGTGTTTTCTTGTTCTAAATTCATTTGGGACGACTATGATTGTATGAATCTGGAATTCCTGACATTGTAGTTCTTGCCTTTACAGCTCTTTCCCTTTTTAGTAATGCAATTGCAAATTTCATCAACAAGTATACAATAAGGATATGTTTCCTGTGACGTGCACTGGAACCAAATAAAAATTAGAAAAATGAATCAATTAGACGAGCAAATAGAATTCATTTCAAAATATCAAGTAGGAGAGGGAGCAGAAGTATGGGGACAAGAAAGAAAGCTGCTCAAGATGATTCACAGAGTTTATGTTTAACACCCCATTAGCACTACAAATGAAAGATTAGAAATCCTGGAGCCGAAAACAAAATCAATATGAAATGTGAATGAAATTACAATTACAATCAATCACATTCCTTCAAACCAAATATAGACAAAAGTTCAGATCCTCCTAGAAAAAATTCTCCAGCAGGTGACAAATTGCAGTAACAACATTCAAGCAATTTCATTTTATTCTGGAGATGTACAGATAGATGAACTTGGCCAATAAATACCACACACACATAATCTTCTTCCATTTGTTTCTGGTCCAGTGGAGACATGATTCTATGTACATGATCTCTTCAGAAAGTTCTGATTTACCTTTCAACAATGGAAAATGTGGAACTGAGGAGAGATATAGTCCCCATTTGGCCCTCTACAACTTGTGTAAATTGTTGCAACTGTGAAATTTTTAATCTAGTGAGTGAGGCAGCAACAGAGTGGTTATCAGTCCTGCAAAGTCAAGGTTGCATCACTGTAATGGAATTGTGTGAGGGCAATGCTTCGGTGAAAAACTGCAGAATCCAGCTGTCACTCAACAATGAAAAGGTGAGAACATACCAGAGAGACCCATCAAACCTTCAGGAAGCTCGCAGCAACCCAAGTTACAGAAGTTTTAGTTTCAATGTCTTTAGATAACTTCCCAAAGCTTTAAACTCGATAAAATATTACATGGTATACCTTGCAAAATTGGTATTTTGGATTGGAAATCAAGCATACCGCGAAAGTCAGATCTTCTCAAGCTTGAGCCACCTCAACAAGCCTAGTGAGATTAAAAGAAGAAAAATTCCAATAATTGAGAAGGAAAATTTTGAAGGTGGAAATGAAACCAAAAGCCAAATATTGTCTACCTGCTAGCAGCTCTTTTTCTTGTTATCATCCTTGACCTTTTGCTTGAGCTGCCCATCGGATCGGGCCCGAAACTGGTTCATCCCCAATACCCACGCGACTCGCACCCAGTACAAAAAATACTTGGCTAGACTCTTCCAAGACGTTTGATCACCAGTCGTCGATTTCACATAGGAGCGCTCTGCTAGACTGGTCATCAAGTATTTGAGCAGCTCCTTCTCCGCTTGGGAAAACGGCTCCCCTGCAGATGGGGCGGGGATGGTTGCCGGCAATATCTGATCCAAACCAGGAAACTGATGATCGACCATGAATGGCGGACGCAAAACAATCTCGCTGATAGCAAACGTGTTGGCCACAGCAGGTTCCTCCGTCATTGTGATGACTGTAGAAGAGGCTGGTTGATTTGAATTTCGGGTGGTCAGAGATGCGACTAGAACTGATAGTTCGATAGGCGACGATGGTGAAATATTTAGGGAGCCTGGATCGTCGTGCTAATGGGCCGCCTCGGAATGCGATTGTAAACAATAATGAAAACCTGGTCGTGCTGATGTGGTTGATGTCGCACGCTTTTCGAGGCGTGTAAGATACTCCCAACAGTTCTGGATCTACTTGTGGGTCATCTCGAGCAGATCATCACGACGGGAAGCAATGCGGTCGTATGCGGGGGCGACCACATTGGTCCAATGAATATTGTCGGCATGCCCTGCATCAATCTCTTGCTGAACCAGTCGATTAATGATATCGTATGATGATCCGTCAATGAGTTGTTCGAGCGCAAATTACAGATCCGATGCACGAGGTTGACATGAACTGTGATTGACGTCAGTTGCCAAGGTGACGACTCGAGTTGTAGTCGTCGTCACAGTCTTTTCCAACTGTAAAATGTTGAAACTGGCAATAGGGGCGACTACAATGGAGAAATTACTAACGCGGCCTGACTCAGGGCAGTAATGATGCTGCATTTGTGCGCTGCTCATTGAATGGGCAATCTGAATCGGGCCTGGGCAACCATATCCTCCAAGTGTTATTTTAGGACCTGTTCCGATTTCGGCCGAATGAACCGTTTGAAAGCGAAATTGGTGGTACGCAGAGCCGAGACTAGAATAGACCAGATTCAGTGCAATTGTGGCAGATGCAAAGATTCAACAGGGAAATCCTTCAGATCCCGGAGTTCATCGGGTAGAAGAAATTTGATGGCAATCGTTCGGAGCAAGCGACGCTCCAAGGGGTTGATCATTGGTGAAGTGCTCATGACAGCTTCCCATAGATTAAGCCCTTGTAATGCCGACTGACATTCATTGTCCGATGCGTTGAGGCTGCGATGTTTTTTGTGGTGACTTGATTAAGAGCTGCACTCATGCGATGTTGGTCCTAACATGTGGCTCTTGCGATTGGATTGAATGGAATGAGACCTATTGCTGAATTTGATGCCAGATTCGGAGCCAATCAACAGAGCAGCGTCGTCGGCATGATTCAGATCACCATCGTCCCGCGGTGCATCATTGTCTTCTTCAACGATACGATGATCACCGTGAGCCCGCTCGACAACAGCAGCAACAACATTAAGGGCATCATGCACAATCGTATCGAATGTGTGACTCGACCAAATTGCATTATCAGCGATTGATTCCGCAATCACTCCAAGCGATTTCAATTGCCCTGCAGGAATTTCGGGCAATTGAGGAAGGGATTGTCCAAACGCTGTCGTCAATCCAAATTCGTCATCACAATCATCAATCGAGAGAGGCAATAAGTGAAACATCATCGACAGAGATGTAGGCGAGGGAGTGAGCCATCAGTCGGAAACAGTGCGAGATATTGAGTGAGAATGATATGCATCCTAGAGATTGTCAAATACGCCCAACGAGGATCAAATTGGAGTTCGCCTCGAAAGTTGATTTGAGCGACAGCGGCATGTAGCAGCAAGTTCCCTCCTTCCAGGGATATGGTCTCCGGGCAAATAGCTCGTCCATGACGCCACAAGTTTTCATTCTTCCCCGATCCACGACGTAGACTCGAATGAAAGAAGCGATCCACGACGGTAGTCAACACAGATGTGGGCGGCGTTAAGCAATTTCTGATGTGTTTTTTCTGTGTCTCGTGGCAAGCGAGAAGTTTGCTCGTCACGATGCGCTTGCATGGGGGCACATTATTCTCGATTTCCCACTTTTTAATGCGATCCAACAGTGCATCCAATTCAACCTCATTGATGGAGCCTTCCCGCATCGGAGCTTGTCCAGTGCCAACAATGATTTTGGCCACGACAGACATGAATTGTTCATGCCGAGCACGATCCATGCTGTTCAAATTGTCCCAGTACCTTGTGATCAGGTGGTGATTGTCAAGGAGAACAATGATGTTCTCAAGCTCTTCCAGCCATTCTCGATCATCGCAACACTTGTCCAGGTACATGATGAGCAGCGAAGTATCAATACCGTAAGAGTTGTACCGTCTCAGCAAACCCCGGCCAACAGATCAACGTTCCGCATTGCCCGTCATGCTTGTGAATTGATGGGAGAGGATTTGTTGGCGCTCGTTCATGACGGAGTGCAATCCAGCAACGAGGGCGAATTTCCTGCATTGAACTCATCTGTTAATTTCATGCGTCCTGGCACGTTGTGATGATGGTCGGTCGAGAGATGAGTCCCGGTGATGGTGCCTTACATTCAGTTGAAGAACGGGAGTTGGCGCGCAATGTAGTCGTTGACCAGGCCTGTCAGCGTCGAGTCCACTGAACCGAGAGTGCCATTGTACCCGTTGCAATGCTGAAAGAATGATGGAAAATCGGGAAACGCTGTCAGATCCTAAGGCGACGACGACTGTCATAGTACGACATCCCTAATGCGCATTTCCAAATACCACGACACGTGACCACGATATAGCGCGGCTTGATGCATGTATCGAGTCGTTCGGGCACAACAAATTACCTTGGCAGCATCAGCATTGCCGGAACCGAACGTGTACAAGTCGTATGCCATTTGAACAAGACCGACGTCGTGCGCGCTCTATTCAAACAGCTGCACGGGATAGTTAAGGATGATAGGCGCCGAGATCAACTTCTCTGTTTTGTCCTCATCCATTACATGGAACGTGGCACCACAACCGCCTGAGTTCTTCGACTTCTTGCACACGTATCGAACACAGATTGCAAATCTGGTGGTGTCGATACAATCGATGATTTGTGGGGCACTAAATTGCTTGCGGAAAAGAAAACCTACTTGTTGCAAGACGGACATGCACCCGCTGTTACGTTGACACTGTACTGCCGTTCCGGATCGATCACGAACAACAGTTTCAGAAGATACGCGTTCAAGTTGGGGTGCTTGCTCCACAGTGGCACAGGCAAATCAATTCGGATAGGAGGGCGCATGCCATCCTCGATCAGTTGCAGTTGGATATTGATCCAATCCTCCTGAATCTTGCTCAACGTGCCAGAATGCTTGCCACAAATGCACGGCTCACTAGTGGGGCGGTCGAATCCTGACGAATAGAATGACGGCGTTTGTGTCGGAATTGATTCCGGCGGAATTTCAGGGCAGCGACGGACGAGGGTATCCTCCGATCGTTGCGTTTTCACAATGTCCCGCAACACAAGGCCGATACCATTCATTGGCGATGATGACTTACAGGCATACAATCTGGGATGGATCAGGCAAAGTCAGTGGCGAGAGGAAGAAGAACGAAGACAAACTGGAGCATATAAGCCATGCCAAACAAAGTCATAGTTAATCCAAACACAACATGTTTTCTCAAAATTTAATTAACAATGAAAATTAAAGTTCACAAAATAGACATGAAGTTCCTGCTTCTGCCAATGACGGGCTCTATAAGGTGTGACTCTCCTCTTATTAAAAATGCTCTAGCAAACCTTTCTCCTATCATAAAATAAATTATGATTAAACTAAAATGCTACAAAAAGTTATAATATAAATCATTATTAAATAATGAGAATCTACTGAAATGCAAGGTTTTGAGTGAAATGGAAACCACAATGATGGAAAGGCAAAGAGTCTGATTTAATGATGATGTTGTTGTTGTATCTTAACATGTCATATCTCTAGCAACAGTTTCAGAGCTTATGGAACACATGTTTAGCCAAATTACATACAACACAATATTGATGCAGAAACATATTGTGTGAAATTCTTTGTCAACGAGTACATTCACTTGAAAGTATGAAAAATCAAAATATAGTTTGAACAGAGGTCTCATGAATGCATGCTGAGAAAGATGTTCTTAAATATGCTTATCAGGAATGCATCAAATTACCAAAGATGAAAATTGCACAACACCTAACACATTCTGGAAATAACTCTAAGTGTGCAGAGGTAAGAGATCAAGAAAACAAATGCAGAAATTAGCAATGCCCGAAAAGTCATAAAATATCATAGCTCAAAAATTACAAATCAATATCCACAAAGAGAGTAATTTGATACACTATTAAACAGAAAGAAACTACAACCATGAAATATACTCATTGAGGCATTTACCGGAACCTCCCCTCTAAAAAAACCCCCCTCAGAGTACATTTCCAAGGGGGTATTTTGTGCACGGATGTTATGAAATGTAAACTTCAAGGGAGATAAATGTTATGTTTTGTAACATTGAGGGGAGGTTTTTGTAATTTCCATAATAAGAGAGGTGCAAGCTGTAATTATGCTATCTTCCAGGGGAAGTTTTGATAATTATTCCTATACTCAGGGGATAGAAGAATCGGTGGAACTTTGAGGCAGTAACAACAATTACAGATAACACATTATGGCAATTTAATTCATTAAATCACTACTAGCAATGATAGTTCAAATAACTGAACAATACTAATTCAAACAATTTAACATCAATCACAGTATAGAAATAACAATCATAGTTTGTGGGGTCTTCTGTGAACACAGTCAGGTAACTTCAATTGCTATTCAAGAATGGTCATGAACATGAAATACATATACTCATGAGAATTGGAATTGGAATGAGATCCGAATAACTATGAAAATTGATTTCAAAGAATTGCATGAAACTGGCAGAGGAGCAGCTGCTCTGCAGCGTCGCGAGAAAGGAACCGGATGGAAAATTGGCGGAGGAACACTACGAATTTAACAGTTGTAGCACATAAAGACAAAGAGTACCCTCATCCAAATTATAACTGCGAATGAAGTGTTCTGCTATGCATTGAACATTTGTACAACCAAATCTTATAGAACTTATTATTTGAGATAAGCATCAAAGATTTTTAGTTAGAAAAATCTGATAGAGATCATGAATCAAGGAAAAATTTCTGAATTAAAATCAAATTCCAAACAATCCAGCAGAACCAAGCTCAGAAAAAATCAGCAACTGCATTCATCCGCTCAAAACCAAAGGGAATAAACAGGAGTAGCGTACAAATCAAACTTGTGTATTGCTTTAAAATCACATGCTGCATAGCGGCTCAAAACCAGACAAGAGAAGGAATCCTTACCAAAAATCTGGAATTCTCCGGGAGGAAGAAGGTAGAAATCGAGGCCGCTGGATCTATTTCACTGTCATTTCAAGCTGTTGAGCGATTGAGGTGGTAGAGTCTGTCTTCCTCTTCGTCGAGTAGTCGAGATGCCCAGGGCCATGCAAATTAGGGCACTGATCTACCGTTTCTCTCCTGCTGCACTGGTCGCAGAAAGAAGGTTTGTCGTCCTGGTGGTTAAAACTCCAAAATTTATTTACGGTCACGTGACGACCCGACGGTTTTATTTAAGTAGAAAAGCGGATTTGATTTTATTTAAGAAAACGGGGCGCGCGTATTTATTTATTTGGATATAAAACGGTTTAGATCGAGTTTTAACGAAAGGAGGCAAGTGCACATATCGTGAGTAGTACAGGATATTCCGGGTGGAATATCAAGGTCGTATTGTTCTCGGGGTCGGTTCGATTATTTATACTCTTCCCTACAGGGGACTATTATTTTACCGATAATTATCTTGTCGGAATATTATATATATAATAAAAATGCAGAAAAAGAAAATGAAAGCATAAAAAGAAAGCAATAAGGTGGTGTCGATGAAGAGCTTAGCTCGATGGCACCGAGAAAACAAATGAACTAAAATAGACTTTAAATAAAAAGAGCTCCTAAGTTTCTAATTAATTAAGGCAGAGACTTGGCCGTGGAGGTTCCACTAAAATGAGCTCACCTATCTCTAGGACTATCGCTCACCTGAACGCTAAGACTATTCGACCGAGCTCTCGTCCGACGAAGGATTCCTCTTAACGCCCGCATTACGCTAAGAACCCCGCTATTGGGTGGGGAACCCAATCCGATAGAGTTGGCGCGCCTCCTCTTTCGATGGTTAGTGCGGAACTCTCTTTGCCAAGGGGTGATCGGTCCATATGCACGGCCTCTCGGCTAGCTAGCATATGGACTACGGAAATAGGGCCCACACATCGATATGTGGTCTTACGCGTCGTTAACCCCGGGCAAACCTTAACTACTTTTAATTAATTAGAAAAATACGACCTTTAATTATTTTAAGCTATTTTATCTGTCCCAATGCTCTTCGATACCGAGGGCTAAGAACGGTTAGCCACTCATCGGAATGGGGACGACTTGCGGAAAAAGCGGAAAATAAAGCAATAAAGAAAGCAGTAAATGAAAGCAGTAAATGAAAGCAGGAAAATAAAGCAGAAAATTGCAAGTCCTACCCAAACGAGTAGAACTGAAGAAAGCTGTAAATTGCGAGTCCCGGCGCAAATGCGTGGGCGGGAGAAAGAAAGCGGGTCCTACTCAAACGAGTAGGACTAAATAAATGCAACACATGCACACACTCGACATAAAGTAAAACTCACGCACACACTCTCTCGACATAAATGAAAACACACACACAAATCCTACTCAAATGAGTAGGGAAAATAAAGACTTGCCATTTAACTCGAATGAGTAGGCGGAAATAAAGAAAATTACAAACTCACGCACTCTACAGAAAGTAAAACTCACACACTCGACATAAATGAAAACACACGCACTCTACTGAATTGAAATAAAGCAAAACGCCATTTAACTCTTAACGAGTAGGCGGAAATAAATGCGCATACATAAAAAATTGCAAAAAACTAAGTTACCGAAAAATTTAAACAACTGCATTTCTACCGCTTGAATGCGGTAGAAATGCATAAAAAGTGAAAATAAAAATAAAACGAGCGAAAAAGTTTGCAAATAAACGCAAATTGTAAGAGCTCGAAAAATTAAAACGAATACATTTCTACCGCTAGAATGCGATAGAAATGCGTAAAAAAAGAACGAAAAATTTAAATAAGCAAAAGTTTTGGAAAATAAAGGAAAAATACAAGTGTTTGGAAAAACAAAATAACAACATATCCCCTCCTATAATGCTATAAAAACTCCTAAAAAGTGGAAGAAAAGATAAAAGACGAAAAATTCTACAAAACTAAAAAGTCTAAGTGAAATGAAAATGACAAAACCACTTTAAAATCGTTTTTATAGTTTCATAAGGACGGGTTTTAGAACAAAAACTAAATAGCTATTATGAAGATGAAGACATCTACTTAATAATAAAAAGAAGAAATAACATTTTACTCTCATACACACACACACACACACACGTATAAAAAAGAACGAAAAAAAACTAAGTTAAAACAAGGAATAAATAAGATTGCAAAAGGTGGGCACATAGATGAAGTCCAAAACTTAGAAATGAGAAAAAAACTACATTTTTATTATGTCTAAAAACTATTACAAAGCTAGTACAAAAATAAAAGAGAGAGAGAAAGAGAAAACTCCATTCCATAAGTTGGAAATCCATCTACGCAGCACCTCCCCTTACAAAATGGTTCAAAAAAAGGAACAGAAATCCTTTCAGCAAGGGGCTTATTTATAGGCAGAAAATTTACAAGTACACGCCCTCTGACACGGGCGTGTCAGGGGGCGTGTCGGTACTATTTGCGAAGGCGGCCGGCGATTTGACGGGAAAGTTGACTTCGGGCTGGACACATATCAGTCTCGCAGTGGTCATGTCCCAGGTCACGGGCGTGACGGTGGGCGTGTCAAGCAGGTGGATCTGGGCACGGTGCGTCAAAAAGTCGTCGCGCGGGTCTTGTCGGCCAGGCGGATTGGTCACGCCCCAGGTCACGGGCGTGACTCTGGGCATGTCGGCTGGTGTCGACACTCGACAAACGTTGAGCGGAAAATGTCGAGTTGAAAATCGTCGAGCGGGAAGAGTTGTCACGCCCTAGGTCACGGGCGTGACTCTAGGCTTGTCGAGGTGGTCGACAAATGTTGAGCTGAAAACATTGAGCGGGTGGACACGGGCTTGGGTCACGCCCTGTGTCGGGTAACATGGGCGTGACCCAGGGCGTGTCAAGCTTTGCTCTTCAAAATTTGCTGATTTCACTGGAATTTGACGTGTCACGCCCTGGTCACGGGCGTGACCAATGTATCACGGGCGTGACATGACAATTTTTGGCAGATTTTTCATTTTTTTCCTGAAAAATAAAATAAAATAAGTTAGTATAATATTTACAAAAATAGGAGCATTTTATAAATAAAAATGACAAAAATAAATGAAAATAACTAAATTAATGTACAGAAAAATAGGTATATTTACAATTCATCAAATACCCCCATACTTAAGCTTTTGCTATTCCAGAGCAAAAGTTGAAGATGAACTTATAAGGAATAAAAGAAATCCTAAGTTTAGCTACCGCTTGAATTAATTAAAAGTAAGATCAAAATAAACATCCGGGGTTAAAGAATTAAATCCTAATTTATGAAATGTTATGAATAGAGGAAGAGTTTCAAAAAGACCTCTAGATAAAATAAAATAGAAAGCAAAAATTCATTTTTGTTAGTTTAACAAAGATGGATTGGATTTATATAAAAAACTTTAGCTTAAAAGAAGTTAAAGGAAATAATGCAATTTAAAAGTTATGCTCTCAAAAAATTTTAAATTAATTCTAGAATCATTGAAATGAGATAAGTGGTTTGGTGGTTTATGAAGAAGGCTTGAATATTGAGGTGAGGCAATTTTTTCTCGAACCTCCAATTTTTCTTTTCTTTTTGGATAGTTAGGAAAATGAAATCTTATTTTCCTAACACATAATAAATTTTTTTCTTTCTTCATAAATAATAAATAACTCAATGTATATGTGTAGGAGTAATGAATTTTATCCTCTTACTCCATAACATATAATATTTTTAAATATTGTGTGCCTATGTTTATGGAATGAAATCTTATTCCCATTGACATAAGATCTTTTAAGGGATAGGGGTAAACATGTCAAGTAAGACATGAAAAAAATGGAAGTGGGTTTGTTTTTTTTCAAAAAAAAAACTAGATTTTAATAATAAAAAAAGTTTTGAGAGCAACCTTTTTAAAATGAACGTTCCAATATTTCTAAAAGCAAAGAGTAAAAATAATTGAAATCCATGGATGTTATTTTCTAACATAAAAAACGAGCTTCTATTTATAAAATTAGAAGTGGTGGTGAAAAACAAGTTCCCTATTATAAGGAAAAGACATAAAAAATTCTTTAAATCTTAACCCCAGACACTTAAATCTATCGAACTTTAATTAATAAACGAATAGTAAGCAAAGAATAACTAAAATTCGCATATAAATTAACTCGAAACTAGATTTGTGGAAAGCAAAAAGGGTTAAGAAATGATATATTCGATTTATTTTGTTACATAATTAACAAAACATTTTTTTTTTATTTTTTAGGGATTTTATTATTTTTTTTGTGTTTTAATTATTATCTTTTTAGGATTTTTAGATTTTTATCTTTTTAGGGTTTATGGATTTTCAAAATTTTTTGATTTTTTAGTTTTTTGTAGATAAGTTATTTACAAGAAAGAGGAGAGAAAAAAAAGTTATTTACAAAGAAGATAGGGGGGAAAGAGAGATTTTTACAAAAAAGGTATAAAGTAAAAACTCGATTGCAGCCCCCGCGAACAGACTCTTATTTGAATGGTTGGTTCGATGAGTCAAACGTCGCGGGCAGGCAGAATGCAAGCTTTTACAAATAAGAAGATGGGGGGGGGAAAGAGAAAATAATTTTTACAAAAAATATTTACAAAGTAAAAGAAAAATATTTTTTTTTTGAATTTGAATGTTTATTTTATGAATTTTTTTTTTGGACTTTTTGTTTTATAATTTTTTGAATTTTTTGGTTTTATGAATTTTTTTAAGGTTTTTTATTATAAAAATAATGAAATTTTTTTGAGTTTTTGATTTTTACAATTTTTTATTGTATTTTTTTGTTAAGTACAGAATATAAAAAGTGCAGAATAGGAAAACACCCACATACTTAAACCCAACATTGTCCCCAATGTTGCAATCTAAGTATTCGGAACATATAATATACAAAATATAATAAGTACAAAAAGAAAAAGGGAGGGTAGGAGCTTCCCTTAGACGAGTCCGGGAGGCCCGGGTCGAAACCTTGCATTATTGTTAGAAGAAGAAGAAAAAAGATAACAGAAAAAACAAAAAAAATAAACTCGGCCTAAAGTGTGCGGGCGGTAGGGAGAAAGTGCGTGGGGGAGTCGAAGGTAGCGAAGGCCTTAGCGACCACTACGTGATAAATATGTGATCCCCTAGCGCGCACAATAATGGAAGCGTGCCGAAGCAAAATGAAATAAAAGAAAACAAATTAAAATCAAATTATTATAATAAAAGAAGTTAAATAAAACATATATACATTTATTAATATCAAATTATTATATATATATTTTTTGGTGTTTTTAAGTAGGTTTTTTATTTTTTAGTTGGTTTTTAGTGTTTAGTTTTTTGGAGTTTTTGAAATGTTAAGTTTTTCCCTTTTTTTATTATGTTTGTTTTTTTGTTTTTTTTTCATTTTTGAAGTTTTTAGATTTTGTTAGGTTTTTCGTTTTAGAGTTTTGTTTTTTTGTTTGTGTTTGTTGGTTTTTAGATTTTTTATATTTTTGGTTTTTAGATTTTTTAGATTTTTGATTTTTTGAATTTTTAGTTTTGTGTAGAGTTTTTAGATTTTTTAAGTTTTATACTTTTTCAAGTTTTTAGAGTTTTTTTTGTTTTGTTGTTTTGTTTGTGTTAGGAGAAAACGACGTCATTTCAAAAAAAATATTTTATAAATAATAATAATATGATAAAATATATATATATATATATTTAAGTTTTTTTTTTGTTTTTAAGTAGGTTATTATTATTATTATATATAGTTTTTTTATAATAAGGTAGAATTAATAGATTTCATGGGTTCAAAATAACGAAAACGACTTTTCCCCGGCAACGGCGCCAAAAACTTGGTGGTTAAAACTCAAAAATTTATTTACGGTCACGCGGCGACCCGACAGTTTTATTTAAGTAGAAAAGCGGATTTGATTTTATTTAAGAAAACGGGGCGCGCGTATTTATTTATTTGGATATAAAACGGTTTAGATCGAGTTTTAACGAAAGGAGGCAAGTGCACCTATCATGAGTAGTACAGGATATTCCTGGTGGAATATCGTGGTCGTATTGTTCTCGGGGTCGGTTCGATTATTTCTACTCTTCCCTGGAGGGGACTATTATTTTATCGATAATTATCTTGTCGGGATATTATATATATAATAAAAATGCAGAAAAAGAAAATGAAAGCATAAAAAGAAAGCAATAAGGTGGTGCCGATGAAGAGCTTAGCTCGATGGCACCGAGAAAACAAATGAACTAAAATAGACTTTAAATAAAAAGAGCTCCTAAGTTTCTAATTAATTAAGGCGGAGACTTGGCCGTGGAGGTTCCACTAAAATGAGCTCACCTATCTCTAGGACTATCGCTCACCTGAACGCTAAGACTATCCGACCGGGCTCTCGTCTGACGAAGGATTCCTCTTAACGCCCGCATTACGCTAAGAACCCCGTTATTGGGTGGGGAACCCAATCCGGTAGAGTTGGCGCGCCTCCTCTTTCGAGGGTTAGTGCGGAGCTCTCTTTGCCAAGGGGTGATCGGTTCATATGCACGGCCTCTCGGCTAGCTAGCATATGGACTACGGAAATAGGGCCCACACATCGATATGTGGTCCTACGCGTCGTTAACCCCGGGCAAATCTTAAGTACTTTTAATTAATTAGAAAAATACGACCTTTAATTATTTTAAGCTATTTTATCTGTCCCAATGCTCTTCGATACCGAGGGCTAAGAACGGTTAGCCACTCATCGGAATGGGGACGACTTACGGAAAAAGCGGAAAATAAAGCGATAAAGAAAGCAGTAAATGAAAGCAGTAAATGAAAGCAGGAAAATAAAACAGAAAATTGCAAGTCCTACCCAAACGAGTAGGACTGAAGAAAGCTGTAAATTGCGAGAGCCGGCGCAAATGCGTGGGCGGGAGAAAGAAAGCGGGTCCTACTCAAATGAGTAGGACTAAATAAATGCAACACACGCACACACTCGACATAAAGTAAAACTCACGCACACACTCTCTCGACATAAATGAAAACACACACACAAATCCTACTCAAATGAGTAGGGAAAATAAAGACCTGTCATTTAACTCGAATGAGTAGGCGGAAATAAAGAAAATTACAAACTCACGCATTCTACAGAAAGTAAAACTCACACACTCGACATAAATGAAAACACACGCACTCTACTGAATTGAAATAAAGCAAAGCGCCATTTAACTCTTAACGAGTAGGCGGAAATAAATGTGCATACATAAAAAATTACAAAAAAACTAAGTTACCGAAAAATTAAAATAACTGCATTTCTACCGCTAGAATGCGGTAGAGATGCATAAAAAGTGAAAATAAAAATAAAACGAGCGAAAAAGTTTGCAAATAAACGCAAATTGTAAGAGCTCGAAAAATTAAAACAAATACATTTCTAGCGCTAGAATGCGGTAGAAATGCGTAAAAAGAGAACGAAAAATTTAAATAAGCAAAAGTTTTGGAAAATAAAGGAAAAATACAAGTGTTTGGAAAAACAAAATAACAACATATCCGCTCTTATAATGCTATAAAAACTCCTAAAAAGTGGAAGAAAAGATAAAAGACGAAAAATTCTACAAAACTAAAAAGTCTAAGTGAAATGAAAATGACAAAACCACTTTAAAATCGTTTTTATAGTTTCATAAGTACGGGTTTTAAAACAAAAACTAAATAGCTATTATGAAGATGAAGACATCTACTTAACAATAAAAAGAAGAAATAACATTTTACTCTCATACACACACACACACATAAAAAAGAATGAAAAAAAAACTAAGTTAAAACAAGGAATAAATAAGATTGCAAAAGGTGGGCACATAGATGAAGTCCAAAACTTAGAAATGAGAAAAAAAACTACATTTTTATTATGTCTAAAAACTATTACAAAGCTAGTACAAAAATAAAAGAGAGAGAGAAAGAGAAAACCTCATTCCATAAGTTGGAAATCCATCTACGCAGCATCTCCCCTTACAAAATGGTTCAAAAAAAAGGAACAGAAATCCTTTCAGCAAGGGGCTTATTTATATGCAGAAAATTTACAAGTACACGCCCTCTGACACGGGCGTGTCAGGGGGCGTGTCGGTACTATTTGCGAAGGCGGCTGGCAATTTGACGGGAAAGTTGACTTCGGGCTGGACACGTGTCGGTCTCGCAGTGGTCATGCCCCAGGTCACGGGCTTGACGAAGGGCGTGTCAAGCAGGTGGATCTGGGCGCGGTGCGTCAAAAAGTCATCGCGCGGGTCTTGTCGGCCAGGCGGATTGGTCACACCCCAGGTCACGAGCGTGACTCTGGGCATGTCGGCTGGTGTCGACACTCGACAAACGTCGAGCGGAAAATGTCGAGTTGAAAATCGTCGAGCGGGAAGAGGTGTCACGCCCTAGGTCACGGGCGTGACTCTAGGCGTGTCGAGGTGGTCGACGAACGTTGAGCTGAAAACATTGAGCGGGTGGACACGGGCTTGGGTCACGCCCCGTGTCGGGTAACACGGGCGTGACCCCGGGCGTGTCAAGCTTTGCTCTTCAAAATTTGCTGATTTCACTGGAATTTGACGTGTCACGCCCTGGTCACGGGCGTGACCAATGTGTCACGGGCGTGACATGATAATTTTTGGCAGATTTTTCATTTTTTCCTGAAAAATAAAATAAAATAAGTTAGTATAATATTTACAAAAATAGGAGCATTTTATAAATAAAAATGACAAAAATAAATGAAAATAACTAAATTAATGTACAGAAAAATAGGTATATTTACAATTCATCACGTCCCTAGGAGGGGACCCGCCGGCTGTGAGAGGGAGGAGGCGGGGTCAAGCGCGAGAGGCCGAGGGCAGAGTGTGGATAGGACTGGAAGAACTGCGATCATGAGAGGGAAAAGGAGAGGGGATAGTGAGAGAGCCCGGAAAAAGGAGAGGAGATTTATTATACTCACAGGCTATGTGGAAGGTAGAAGAAGCAGGCACCGGAAGTCGTCGCGCCAGAAGTCGCGTGCCTCCTCCTCTCCGTCGCAGTCCGTCGCGTGCCGCCTCCTCGTTGTCGCTGTGTTAGGGTTGCAAATGTGAAGTGCGGAAGCCCTCGCCGAGTGAGAAGAACGGGTAAAGGATCCTTGGGAGGCAAGCAGAGAGGAAATCCTCCGGTGAGCAGAGAAGAAAAGCCTCCGGTGAGAACAACGATTTCTCGTCTGTAGCCTGCGAAGGATTTGTAGGAAGGAATATCAGGGGAGTAGTGGCTCGCGAGAGGGAATGGGTTATTAGGAATTTTTATTTAATGATTTTCAGTCAGATTCAGTCGACCGGAGTGAGGCCCGACCGGGGGGAGGGTGGGGGGATAGAAGAGAAGCTGGTTGAGTTTTTATCCAACGTTCATGTTTTTTTAATATTTGAGGTCGCCTGATGTTGTAACTGCGCCCTCATCTTCTTCTCTTTTTGGTCTTGATTTTCTCGCAACCGTAAGAAAGTGATTGGATGATGCTCAACTCTTTCTCGCAGATATCGTCGCCGGTGTGGAAGAAGCTGGTTGTGAGGAATAGAATGACTCGATTGCGCAACAATCGGGGTTCGTGTTGTATTTGGTTCTGTTCATAAATGAATTTTCTATTTTGAGCATTTCTTATTATGATGATTTCCCATTTTGATAATTTTTTATTTTGGGAATTTTCTATTTTGAGCAATTTCTATTTTTAGGTTTTAGGAACCTCTATAAATAGGAGTCTTCGTAGCTTTGAAGATGAATAGCCACCATGTGAGAGAGACGTCGCCCTTGCTCGTGTTGAAGGGTGGAGCCACCGCCACCGCCGTCTCGCTCCGGGTGCCGTAAGAGGTGGGAGACCCCTGTAGTGGTTTCGCCGGTAGTTGTCGATGGTGCAACACCGTGCGGCAGAGCCGGAGCCGTTGGCGTCGTTTCCTTCTCTTTTCTTGTGTGCAACACTCGACGTATCCGCCAACCTTGGAGAAAATAGTCGGCGGTCTTGGAGGAGAGGATTTCTACCGGTCTTGGAGAAGATGTGGTGGGTTTTACGTCGGATTCATGGTTGCGATCTCCGGTTGCGGAGTTCAGAGGATCGGATCCGAACCTGACTTTGTTTGGCATAGTCGGCGTTGAAGTTGATGCGGTGCGGGCGTGGCGAAGGCATGCGAGAGTGTAGTGGCCTTGATGGTGTTTCTCTCCGGTGGGGTGACTTGGTGTCAATGGCGTGCGCAAGTGCAGTGGCCTCAACGATGCTTCTAGGTGGTGGCAGATGGTTTGGTCGTCAACCGACAAAGAAGGTTCCCGACAAACCTTGTACGTCCTTTGTGCTAGCGGATTGCAGTCCAAATTATTCTTTCTCTCGCAGATCGAGCAAGTCCATCTCCTCCGCGGTGTATTCTGTACGGAAGTCAATACATTTCTTCATGATTTTTATTATTGCAGTTGTATTATTTACATATACAGAGTTTCTGTTCAGATTCGGTTTAAGCGTTCTTGTATTCCCTAGATTTATTTGGTTATGCATAGATGATAGTTTTTGCATTATATCCAATAAGTGGTATCAGAGTGATGTTTTGTATGTGAATAATTGAACATTTGTGGAACGGTTTGATTGTGGTGGGTGATGACTAACTATGTTCCCCATCTTTTAAAATCTGACATTTGAATTTATCAGGTTAATTTCATAAATAATAATAAAAATTTTAGAAAGAAAATCATTTTTTCCAGAGGACCAAATACCAAGAGCTAAAGTATTGACACATGCTTCCGTTACCAAAAAAATCCCGAGATGAATGTGGGGATGTTGAAAATCATGAAGTGAAAGTGGTGGACTGGGCGACCTGTCCGCTCGGCCTGTGCGGACAGGACTGGCGGCTTGCCAGGTCGGCAATGGTGTTGTATGTACAACCCCGTATTCGCAGAATGGGGTCCCCCACGCGAGGCGTCGGACTTGCTGCACATTTGTAAGCTTTTAGGTGGTTTTGCACTCTTGGAGGCCAATTTATTGTTGATCTGCTTGATATACTAGTAGGAGGAGGAAAAATTTGCCTAGCTTGCTAGTGCTTGGTGTACTCCTTCAGGGGGCGAGTGCGGCGGGAGGCTGACACTCGCCCCGGCCCCTCCTTCAGGGGGCGGGTGCGGCAGGAGGCCGGCACCCTCCCCGACCTGTTTCAGGGGGCGGGTGTGGTGGGAAGCCGACACCCGCCCCGACCCCTTCTCTAGGGGGCGAGTACGGCGGGAGGCCGGTACTCGCCTCGAGCAGTTTTAGGGGGCGGGTGCGGTGGGAGGCCGGCACCCGCCCCGGCCCCTTCTTTAGGGGATGAGTGCGGCGGGAGGCCGGCACCCGCCCCGACTCCTTCTCTAGGGGGCGAGTACGACGGGAGGCCGGTACTTGCCCCGGCCAGTTTCAGGGAGGCCGGTGCGGTGGGAGGCCGGCACCCACCCCTGCCCCTTCTCTAGGGGACGAGTACGGCGGGAGATCAGTACTCGCCTCAGCGAATTCCAGGGGGCGAGTACGACAGGAGGTCGACACCCGCTCGGAGTTCTCGCCCGGCTCGGAGTTCTCGCCCGGCTTGAGCAGCTCGCCTGGCTTGAGCAGCTCGCCCGACTTGAGCAGCTCGCCCGACTTGAGGGTCTGCTATTTTGTCGGAGTATTTCAGTCATTTCAGAGCAGCGGGATTGCCCTATTGGTTGGCCATCCCCAAAAACCTATAAATAGACCCTTGGGGTGCCTTGTAGAGAGATCAGTTTTTCACCATTCCTCATCCTCTTCCTTCATCCTCCAAGCCACCTAGCTCAGCATTGGCTAGGGAGGGGAAGATCTCAAAGGTATTCCGGGTGTGAGGTGGGACCTCCACGCTAGAGCCAAAGGCCATTCCCCAAATTCAAGTCTCTCACCAAGGGACGGCCTGGGAGAAGTAGGTGTGAGCTGCACCCTAGGTCTGAACTCTAGGTGGAGCAGAATCTCGATTCCAATATTTTTGGTGCAGTGAGCATGGACCGCGGCTCATACAGAAGTTCCTGAGCAAGTTCTATGACAGGAGATCATGGAGGTGGTGATGACTCCAATGAGCTCCCCAACCCAATACACTTTGTAGGGAGGGAAGAGTTCATGGCGTCCTTTCAAGGCATCATGTAGATGTTGTGAAGTATTGCCCCTCGGGGTGACTGCTCAACACCCACCCCCCAGGATCTAGTTCCCAGGGGTCTCGGCGAGACAGCCTCTAGGGGTCTCGACGAACCAGCTTCCAGGGGTTTAGGCGAGATGACCCTAGGAGGGGTAGAAGAAAGTGCATCAGGAAGACGGCCCGGGAAGGAAAGGATGGGAGAGGGGGTCGAGCGAGACCTCACAAGTTGTGATTTATTCTCTAGCCCGGCGAGTGCTAGCCTCCCAGGCGAGCAGGTCGCACGAGTGGAGCATGCGAGACCACCAAGTAAGGGGTTACCCTTCAGCGAGTTGATTGTCTCAGCTCCCATTCCCGAGGGGTTCAGAGAACCTGACATGACTTACTATACCGGGAAGGATGACTCCGTCCATCACCTGCAGTGGTTCAAAGATGCGGTCTTTATCAGGCCGATGATGGATGTATTTAAGTGTCGCCTCTTTGCTATCACGTTGAAAGACAATGCAAGGGATTTGTTCCATCAACTCCCAGCGAGATCGATCTACGGGTTTGAAGACTTGAGCATGAGTTTTCAGCTTCGCTTCTCCACTTCAAAAAAGTGGAAGAAGAGACCCGAGTCCATCTTCCTGATAAGTCAAAGGAAGGAGGAGTCGTTGGCCCAATATATGGACAAGTTCCAAGAAGAGATACTGGACATCCAAGAAATGTCGGGGTATGCCCTCCAGATAGCATTTATAGTGGGGTTGCATGAAGGGTTATTCAAGATGAGTCTGACACGAAAGGCCCCCTTATCCTTCGAGGAGCTGATGGAAAGAGCAGTAAAGGAGATAGCAACTGAGGCGGCCAACCCAACATTTGTCAAGAAGTTGACAAGATTAACAGAGGCAGAGTCGAAGGAGCGAAGTGGCTCGAGGAATCAGTAGGGAAGAAGGAGAGAAGAGCAGAGATCTCAGGGGTTCCAGGGACCTCAGGAAGGTCCGGAGTCAAGTTGGAGGCAATAGGGAGGATTCGTTGAGGGTCCAGGAAGAAGTCTCGCCCAGGGTGGGGGGAACTTTCATAGAGGTCAAGGGAGGTTCAACTTACAGAGGCAAGCCCATAGGCAGCTCCTACCCCCACCGCAGCAAGCCATGACAATAGGAAGAGGGGGAAGAGGTAATGGGAGATATTGCTCAGCCCGTCAAAGAAGGGGAGGAAGAGTGTTGTCATACTGCGACTTCCACCAGGTAGAGGGTCACGCCACAGCTACCTGCCCCGAATTCCTGGAAGTGAGAGAGGCGAGAGGCCCAGCACAGCAGCAGCCGCCGGTGCGGATTGAAGAAGTTCCACCCGGAGTAGAGGAAGGTGACATATATGAGGACCGGGTCGATGTAGGGCCCTGAGGAGCTACATGAGTGATCCATAGTATAGTGAGGATTGAGGCCACTCGGAAGGCAAGCCTCCATATCATGTACTGTCGGAGCATCGCTTTGACATCCCAGAGCTCACCCCCAGAGGAGAGGATCACCTTCTCAATGAAGAACATGCTGGATCATGAGGATCCGTTCTGCAATGCGCTGGTCATCCCGACAGTCATCGAAAGCTAAACAGTCTCCCAGATCTTTATTGATAACGGGAGCTCCGTAAACATCATTTTCAAGAAGGAGTTTGAAGGGATGAAGGTGGAACCAAGGAAGGTGTTGGCCTTGAACGGACCCCTATTCGGATTTTCAGGGGAAGGGACGGAGGTAGAAGGTGGAGTCGGACTCCAGGTGAAGTTGGGGGACCTCAAGAAACTGCCGGTTTGTCATTGTTGACACTCCAGGTAGTTACAATGCCATCTTCGGAAGACCCCTCATCAGTGCCTTCTGTTATGTGCCATCGTCCTTCCACTAGTGCCTCCCGTTATGTGTCATCATCCTTCCACTAGTGCCTCAAGTTTAACATTGGAGGTATCCAAGTTAGGGACGGGGGAGACCCTAGGTGTTGAAGCCAAATATGACTTCGACAAGAGTTCGAAAAATAGGGGTGTAGCCAACACCTACTCATCCCAAGCTCTGACCTCCGACTGGTCGTGAAAGATTAGAAACTGACCCAAGGCCTCAGCAGGGAGGTCCCACCGCTTACCCGGAAGATCTCTGAGAGCTTCCCCTCCAAAGCCAAAAGCTGGGCTCGGAGCTCCTCAGAAAGCACAGAAAAAAGCCTCTTAAGTCCCGGGAAAGATGCGTATATGTCCGTGTGCTTCTAAAGAACCCCTCTGGGTCTATTTATAGTTTTCTGAATTGCATCTGCAAATAACCATAATGGGCTGACCTGAAAATACCAGAATACTCCTGGTTGGGTCTGCCAAAAGCCAAACTCCGCTGTTCTGAGGAGTTATTTGTAGACCACTAGGGGCAAAAGGGTAAAATTACCCGACGTAGAAGAGTAAAAACCCCCTTGGGTATAGATCTGTCAAAATGGTCTTTCTTCTGTATTCGAGTGGGGGAGAAACTATCGGCGAGACGAACCTTCCTCCCGTCTCTCCAACTTTAGACGTCGTGAGTCCTTCTCGCAGCCAAAGACCTTCTCGCGCCCCCAGGAGGGGCGTCTCGCCTACTGCAGGGACTTCTTATCTCGCCAACTGCGAGTGGACCACATGGTCCCACTCACCCATCAATTCGACTCGCCCTGCCTCATCTATCTCGCGCTTTTGAGGTCCTCTCGCGAGCCCGAGGTTGTACACAATCCACGCTCTTTTCGAGATTATTCTAAGCTCGGAAAGAACATCCAACCGAGGCTCGCTATTAATACGTATTTATTGACGTATTTATGAGAGAATCTTCTGAGTCCCCCCATCAAAACCTATAAGTATGGGATTCCTATCCCGAATAGAGGCTGCCCCTTTGCACATCTCCTCCTTCCTTACAGCACTGTTCATCATGTCTCACAGCCAGAGCTTTCGCGATTGCCTTGCCAAAGTGCGCCGACAGAACAAGACCGTCGTGGCTGCTTACACCTCAACCTTAGTTCGCCCACTACCTTCTGTACCATCCTCTCCCTCTCTCCTGAAGGGGGTAAAATCTGGTGGCCCCTCTTCCCCTATCGAGGGGCCTTCTCGCGCAGTGCCGGAGACCTGCCCCACCCCTCCTCCTGCATCTCCCAAAGAGAAAGGGGTGAGCTCTCACTTCTGTCTTTATTTCTAACTTTATTATTCCTTCAATATTTGCAGCCCTGTTAATTATTTGTCTCAGGGAGCCCCCGTGGCTTCACAACGACCAGAAAGCCCGCGAGACGACTCTGTCGCCCATCGTGAAGATTCCGACTCGCAACCACTTTCTACTCCTCCAACTACTCCTCCCAGCGAGAGGAGGAACGAACCTTCCCAGGCTATCAGGACCTCTCGTCCCCTGGTAAGGAATCTTCCCTCTCGCTTCACTGTCGCACTCGCTACTCCCACACCCTCTTGCGGGAGCCGCTCTCACCCAACTCCTTTACTTCTTCCACAGGCGCCCAGACCGACTCGCCTGCTGAGGAGCACCCTGGGCAACATGTCGTCCCGCTTGTTCCTCCTCTTGACGGGATTGAAGATTTCCATGGCGACCCTGTGAACCCGGTGGAAATGAGGCGCAAGACTGCCGATCTGTTCAGGAAGCACGCGCACATCATCCACTTGCTGGCGCTGGATAAGCAGGCGGCGGATTGACGCATCGAATGGCTGGAGAACGAATGCGCTCGTCTATCCTCCGAGGCTAATGTCGAGTTAGATGTTGATGGAACCAACCCTGATGCCATCATCAATGAGACTGACATGCAGCTCTGTCTCGCGCGCCGTGGGCTTGAGTCCGTTCGCGCCTTCCACTCGCGCAGTAGACCTCCCTGCGCGGGAGCTCGTGCTGGCCGCTGGCAATGGCACCCGTACTGAAGGCCGTCCGTCTCGCCCCTTCTCTTCTATTTTCTCTGAATGATGTAACAATAATCAAATAATGTTTTGTGCTGCCGTCTCGCCGGTATTGTCAGAACTTTGTTGAAGTTAAAATGTTGGATGGTGTTTTGATTTATTCATTACTGCTGTTTTAACTTTATTTTTCTTTTAATTTCCTTATTTAATCACCTCGTGATTGTGACGGGTCGCGCCGATCGAGGTTCAGGAGAGAGAGAGCCTACCGCCGAGTACTCTTCCCCTTCCCCTGTACTTTTTACCGCCTACCAATCATTTCACCATACTTGCTATAAATACACCCGGCCCTAGATCAAAAGGATACCCGCATTCTTCACTCATGCTGCACCCAAACTCTTGCCCCTCTGTTTCTTTCGTCTCGCCGACCCTTTTCACCATTTACCCTCTCGATCATCTCGCCCATCCTTTCTTACTCTTCCTCTTCTTATCCGTCTCGCCAAAAGCCATATCGCCAAAACCGTCTCGCAAACACCGTCTCGCCAAGGATGGGAAAGAAGAGAGTTGAGGAAGGCGAGGGGCGCAGCCGCTGCGGGAAGCGGTTCACTGACCACGACTTCCCGCTCGGTAGGTTCCCTGAAGAAGATTACTGCAAATTCGTCCGCGAGTACCTGGGGGAAGGGATCGAGTAGCGTCCCCCCAAAGTCGGCGAGTTCATCAACACCTACTACCCGGGAGAGCTCGTTTTCCCCGTCTCGCACTTTGAGGCGGGGTTGAGGTTGTCTCTATGGCCTGAGGTAAAACAAGTATTCAAATACCTTGGCGTCGTCCCGGCGCAGTTCAACCCGAATGCTATTTCGGTTTTGATCGTCTTTGCCTGCTATATGCGCCGGGAGCGCATCGATTTCAGCTTCACGGTCTTCCACAAGCTCTTTATCTACCACGCCAACGCTGATGGCATCTCGTACTTCACCGACCAAGGGCTCAAGGTGTGCGAGACGCCCAACAAAAATCACCAATGGCTCACGCGGTTCGTCTTCATCCGTAGTGACCGTGGTTACTTCAGCGCCATCCCACTCGCGCTGGTGTCTCCTCCTGAAAGTTTCGATGCCACTCCACAGGTCAGCGGCCCAGAGAAGCTGCTGTATGAATATTTCGTCGGCAAGAACTTCGAGGCCAACTACTTGCGGCGAGGCCTCGACTTGCTTTCTCCATTGCTCCCTGGTGAAGGTACTCTCTCTTTTCTGTCTCGCTGTGTCTGATTGCTTCTCCGTCTCGCCTTCTCATCGCCTTTGTTTGTCTTTCAGGGGAGCGAGTAGTGCCAGCCCATCCTCCATACAAAAGCAACATCCACCTTTCTAAGGGCCTTGGTCTCGCCAGCGCGGCAGCTGAGGCAGTGAGAGAGTCCCTGGCTCCTACCCCTCTCAAGAGGCCTGCAGGTGACACAACCCCTTCTCGCTCCAGCCCTCCAAAAAAGATGAAAAAAGCGGTGGTTGTCTCTAAGTGGAAGAAGAAGGCGACCCCGAAGGAGAAGGAGACAGCGGGGTCCTTGAGCCCCATCTCCGTGGATGGGTCTCCGTCGCCCCGCTCGCTTCGCCAACAGGCCGTCTCGCTGACTCGCGAGACGGCTGATTGGTCGCAAGACGACACTTCCCAATCAGCCTGCTGCCACCTCAAATCAACCAGCCGCTACTGTCTCTCGTGAAGGCACTTCCTTCAGCCGTCCCGCCCCCTCTTCCCACATGAATTATAACTTGGGCCCCTCGGTTTCCGATGCAGCTGGGGACCCTGTTCTACTGTGGGGGCGGGATGCCAACCGCGTCTCCATCTCCACCCTCCTTTCCCCTTGGAAGGAGCAGGAGGAGCCCACCAGTCATGCTTTCGCCATGGGATACGACCTCTACGGTGGTCTCGACGTAGTCTCCCATGAGATCGAGTCTACGCGAGACCTCGTTATGAAGTCCTCCCATGTCCAGATGCGGGCTTTGGAGTTCTCGCACCGCGCCGCGCGTCGTCTGATATATATCAACAAAAAATGGTCAGAGAGCGAGACGAGCCTGGCGATGGAGCGGGAGCGGTCAGAAGATCTCGCCAAGAGGTTGTTTGATGCCGAGAGCCTCCTCGCCAAAGCCCAAGGTGGAGTGGTAAAGTGCTATCCTTACCCTTAATTCTTTTTCTTGCTTTAGAAGCTGGCAACTAAAAACCCGACGTCTCGTAGTATGCCGATACGGCGGAGCGGCTGTGCTCACGAGCAGTGGCCCTTGAGGAGGAGGTCAAGGACTTAAAAGCCCAGAATACTCACCTCCAGGCCAACGCTGCGTCATCGTCTCGCCGCGAGCCCTTTTGGACACCTCTGCCGCACTATTCTTTTGACGAGGTGGAGGAGCAATGCCGAGATGCTGACATTAGGGCGGCAGAGCTGGTCCTGAAGATGATGATGGATCTGGGGGTCGTGAAGGATGACTCGGAGACAGTAACCGTCCACGAACTCGTGCCCCTGTTCTATGGCAAGGAGAGCGAGGATTCTTCTTCCGGCGAGGAGAAATGAAGCGCCATCTCCCAAGATCCAGAATCTCTCTCTCCTCTTCCTTCTGCTGCTGCTTGTAAAACTAAGACTTAATCTTTTTTGAGCCTTTTTGTGATACATAAAGATGATCAAATGTATATGTTATTTGTTGTTGTTCTTTATTATGCGAAATGAATTTCTGGTTTACTTTGGCCTGCGAGACGGTGCTACCCATCCGTCTCGCAACCTTGCCATTACTCTTTATTTTGCTTTACTTGGATTATTGCGAAACATTCCTCTGATGTGCTTACGCACGCGAGGTGGTGTAACGTCTTGCCTCGCGGTCTTGCCGGAGAGTTGGCCCAGATCGCGAGTCGTCACTCCCTTTACCTCCGCGTGTGAGATCTGACTGGTGTAATCTTCCCGCCTTACCCTTAGGAACTCCCCGCGCGAGTGGCTTTGGTGATGCAACCTGCCCTCTGATTATTAGAGCGAGCCTTCTATCTCGCACGAGTGCCCACTCGCCGTAAGTGAGTCCATCCTTGTAACTTCCAGCTGCGAGTGCCTCCACTCGCACTGCTTCAGGTTTAAACAGGGATGTTGTTTTAAGGAGCTTTTCCTAACCAATATGTCACTGAGTGAGTTTACTGCCTTGCTAGTTTGATGAGAACCTGGGAGACGGGTCCCCCGGGGACCGGGTCGAGCTAGAAGTGGCGCAGAGTTCCCCAGAACCTAAAACCATACCCAAGAACCAAGAATTAAAACTTCAAGAACCAGACCTTTCCCCCACAGGCGAGCCTCCGGACCTGTCAGCTAATGAGAGCCTACGCAGTGGGTCTACCTGGGGCCGAGCCGCGCTCAGGGTAGTGCAGAACCAAGGACCTAGAACCAGACCTCTCCCCCACAGGCGAGCCTTCGGACCTGCCAGCTAATGAGAGCCTGCACAGCGGGTCTACCTGGGGCCGAGCCGTGCTCGGGGTAGTGCAGAACCAAGGACCAAGAAAAAGACCTCTCCCCCACAGGCGAACTTTCAGACCTGCCAGCTAATGAGAGTCTGCTCAGTGGGTATACCTGGGGCCGAGCCGTGCTCGGGGTAGTGCAGAACCAAGGACCAAGACCTCTCCCCCACAGGCGAGCCTTCAGACCTGCCAGCTAATGAGAGCTTGCGCAGCGGGTCTACCTGGGGCCGAGCCGTGCTCGGGGTAGTGTAGAACTAGGAACCAAGACCTCTCCCCCACAGGCGAGCCTTCAGACCTGCAAGCTAACGAGAGCTTGCGCAGCGGGTCTACCTGGGGCCGAGCCGCACTCGGGGTAGTGCAGAACCAAGGACCAAGACCTCTCCCCCATAGGAGAGCCTTCGGACTTTCTAGCTAATGAGAGCCTGCGCAGCGGGTCTACCTGGGGCCGAGCCGCGCTCGGGGTAGTGCAGAACCAAGGACCAAAAACCAGACCTCTCCCCCACAGGCGAGCCTTCGGACCTGCCAGCTAATGAGAGCCTACGCAGCAGGTCTACCTGGGGCCGAGCCGCGCTCGGGGTAGTGCAAAAACAAGGTCCAAGAACAAGACCTCTCCCTCACAGGCGAGCCTTCGGACCTGCCAGCTAATAAGATCCTGCGCAGCGGGTCTACCTGGGGCCGAGCTGCGCTCGGGGTAGTGCAGAACCAAGGACCAAGAACCAGACCTCTCCCCCACAGGCGAGCCTTCGGACCTGCCAGCTAATGAGAGCCTGCGTAGTGGGTCTACCTGGGGCCGAGCCACGCTTGGGGTAGTATATAACCAAGGACCAAGAACCAGACCTCTCCCCCATATACGAGCCTTCGGACCTGCCAGCTAATGAGAGCCTGCGCAACGAGTCTACCTGGGGCCGAGTCGCACTCGGGGTAGTGCAGAACCAAGGACCAAGAACCATACCTCTCCCCCACAGGCGAGCCTTCAGACCTGCCAGCTAATGAGAGCCTACGCAGTGGGTCTACCTAGGGCCGAGCCGCGCTCGGGGTAGTGCAGAACTAAGGACCAAGACCTCTCCCCCACAGGCGAGCCTTCGAACCTGCCAGCTAATGAGAGCCTGCGCAGCGGGTCTACCTGGGGCCGAGCCGTGCTCGGGGTAGTGCAGAACCAAGGACCAAGACCTCTCCCCCACAGGCGAGCCTTCGGACCTGCCAGCTAATGCGAGCCTGCACAGCGGGTCTACCTGGGGCCGAGCCGCGCTCGGGGTAGTGTAGAACCAAGGACCAAGAACCAGACCTCTCCCTCACAGGCGAGCCTTCGGACCTGCCAACTAATGAGAGCCTGCGCAGCGGGTCTACCTGGGGCCGAGCCGCGCTCGGGGTAGTGCAGAACCAAGGACCAAGAACCAGACCTCTCCCCAACAGGCGAGCCTTCGAACCTGCCAGCTAATGAGAGCCTGCAAAGCGGGTCTACCTGGGGCCGAGCCGCGCTCGGGGTAGTGCAGAACCAAGGACCAAGAACCAGACCTCTCCCTCACAGGCGAGCCTTCGGACCTGCCATCTAATGAGAGCCTGCGCAGCAGGTCTACCTGGGTCCGAGACGCGCTAGGGGTAGTGCAGAATCAAGGACCAAGAACCAGACCTCTCCCCCACAGGCGAGCCTTCGGACCTGCTAAGTAATGAGAGCATGCGTAGTGGGTCTACCTGGTGCCGAGCCACGCTTGGGGTAGTACAGAACCAAGGACCAAGAACCAGACCTCTCCCCCATAGGCGAGCCTTCGGACCTGCCAGCTAATGAGAGCCTGCGCAACGGGTCTACCTGGGGCCGATCCGCGCTCGGGGTAGTGCAGAACCAAGGACTAAGAACCACACCTCTCCCCCACAGGCGAGCCTTCAGACCTGCCAGCTAATGAGATCCTACGCAGTGGGTCTACCTAGGGCCGAGCCGCGCTCAGGGTAGTGCAGAACCAAGGACCAAGACCTCTCCCTCACAGGCGAGCCTTCGGACCTGCCAGCTAATGAGAGCCTGCGCACCGGGTCTACCTGGGGCCGAGCCGTGCTCCGGGTAGTGCAGAACCAAGGACCAAGACCTATCCCCCACAGGAGAGCCTTCGGACCTGCTAGCTAATGAGAGCCTGTGCAGCGGGTCTACCTGGGGCCGAGCCGCGCTCGGGGTAGTGTAGAACCAAGGACCAAGAACCAGACCTCTCCCCACAGGCAAGCCTTCGGACCTGCCAGCTAATGGGAGCCTGTGTAGCGGGTCTACCTAGGGCAGAGCCGTGCTCGGGGTAGTGCAGAACCGAGGACCAAGAACCAGACCTCTCCCCCATAGGTGAGCCTTTGGACCTGCCAGCTAATAAGAGCCTGCACAGCGGGTCTACCTGGGGCCGAGCCGCGCTCGGGGTAGTGCAGAACCAAGGACCAAGAACCAGACCTCTCCCCCACATGCGAGCCTTCAGACCTGCCAGCTAATGAGAGCTTGCATAGCGGGTCTAACAGAGGCCGAGCTGCGCTTGGGGTAGTGCAGAACCAAGGACCATGAACCAGACCTCTCACCCACAGTAGATCCTTCAGACCTGCCAGCTAATGAGAGCCTGCGTAGCGGGTCTACCTGGGGCCGAGCCGCGCTCGGGGTAGTGCAGAACCAAGGACCAAGAACTATACCTCTCCCCCACAGGCGAGCCTTCGGACCTGCCAGCTAATGAGAGCCTGCGTAGCGGGTCTACCTGGGGCCGAGCCGCGCTCGGGGTAGTGCAGAACCAAGGACCAAGAACCAGACCTCTCCCCCACAGGCGAGCCTTCAGACCTACCAGCTAATGAGAGCATGCACAGCGGGTCTACCTAGGGCCGAGCCACACTCTGGGTAGTACAGAACCAAGGACCAAGAACCAAACCTCTCCCCCACAGGCGAGTCTACGGACCTGCCAGCTAATGAGAGCCTGCACAGCGGATCTACCTGGGGCCGAGCCGCGCTCGGGGTAGTGCAGAACCAAGGACCAAGAACCAGACCTCTCCCCCATAGGCGAGCCTTCAGACCTGCCAACTAATGGGAGCCTGCGCAGCGGGTCTACCTGGGGACGAGCTACGCTCGGGGTAGTGCAGAAGTGACCACCTTCCTGCCGTTAGAATTTCACAGAAGAAAAGAGACAAGAAGCAATTTGAGGAATATATTATAATGAATTTGATTTTAGTATACAACTTTTGCTCTCCCTTCTCATGGGTAGAAGCGCTTCAGGTCATCGCCACTCCAGGTATGGCTCATGGTTCTACCCTCCACATCCTGGAGGTGGTAACCTCCTGTTCTTAGGACCCTCTCAACAATATAAGGCTCCTCCCAATTTGGGTTGATCTTGCCCACGGGGCGGATCTCCCCTCAGCATCAACCTTCTTTAGTACCAGATCTCCTTCTGCAAATTGTTTGACCCTGATGTGCTTGTCGAAGTATCTTGCCATCTGTCGCTTGACCTCTTCCTTCCTGATAGCTGCTACGTCGTGCAGCTCCTCCACCATGTCCAGTGAGATGCGTAGGCCTCCTTCATTTTCTAGCAGCCAAGCCTCATTGCCATCACCTGCAGCCACAACTCGTTGGGATCGGACCTCAAATTCCACAGGCAGGACCGCCTCACACTCATGGGAAAATTTGAAGGGGGTCTCGCCGGTGGCCGTGTTCGGGGTTGTCCGCAAGGCCCACAATACCGAGGGGAGCTACTCCACCCAGCTCCCCCTCAAGTTCTCCACCTTCTTCTTTAGCAGGTTCACGATAATTTTGTTAGCCGCCTCCACCTGGTCGTTGCTCCTGGGGTGGTGGACGGAGGCGAACCTGAGGTCGATGCCTAGCTGGGTGCAGAAACTTATGAACTCCTCACTTGCAAATTGGGGTCCATTGTCCGTGACAATGACCTGAGGCAGCCCGTGCCTGCAGATGATCTCCCCCCAAACGAAGTTCCTGATGACTTGGGAGGTGACTTTGGCCAGCGTCTTAACCTCCATCCACTTTGAGAAGGAGTCGATCATAACCAGGAGGAACCTCCTTTGCCCTCTAGCTGGAGGGAAAGGCTCAACCAAATCCATCCCCCAAATAGAGAACGACCACGGTGCCGTGATTCTTCGAAGTCTTTGAGCTACCTGGAGCTGGAGGGGGGGCGTAGAGCTGACATTTTTGGCACCTCCTTGCAAACTCCGCAGCATCCTTCCTTAGGGTGGGCCAGAAGTACCCCTACCTGACCACCCTTGCTTCCAACATCCTACCTCCGGAATGGCTTCCACATTCCACGGAGTGTACCTCCTCCAGAATCTGTCGGGTCTCCCCTTCCGTTACGCATCTTGCCAGAAGACCCGAAAGCATTTTCCGATGTAAACTCCCTTCATGCATCAAATAATGGGCCGCCTTATGCCGAAAGTTCTTTGCCTCCTTGATCCACTCAGGGAGGTTTCCTGTGATGAAGAAGGTTACGAAGGGATCCACCCATGAGGGTCTCTGATCTACTTCCATGAGCTCCCCTTCCTCGATCGCTGGATAGAACAGATCCGTCAAGGTTCCTCCTCCCCGAGGTCCAAATTTAGCCAGCCGATCGGCTGCTGTACTCTCTTCACTTGGAACGTGTTGGATGGAGAAAGTCCGGAACCCCCCGATGATTGCCCTCACCTTGGACAAGTACTTCATAAGGGTGGGTTTCCGAGCTTCGAACTCTCCTCGAATTTGTGATGCCACCACCAGCGAGTCTGTGAAAGCCTCCACATCCTGGATCTCAAGCTCCCTTGCCAAACGAAGGCCGGCTATCACGGCCTCATACTCTGCTTGGTTATTAGTTGCAGGAAAGTGCAAGACCACCGCCTGCTCTATGGTGACCCCCTGAGGACATGTCAGCACCACCCCTACTCCGAGGGAGTGCTTTCCAGAGGGCCCATCCACCGTCATCTTCCATGCCTCCTACGACCGCGACTCCTCGGCCCCGACCTCCACGACGTAGTGTGCCAAGAAGTCGGCCACTACCTGCGCCTTGATGGAGAGCCTTGGTACGAACGAGATATCGAATTCACTCAACTCAATAGACCACTTGGCCAGTCTACCCGAGTGCTCCACTCCTTCAAAAATCTTACGGAGGGGATGGTCTTTCACCACCCTGATCGAGTGTGCTTGGAAATGTGGTCGGAGCTTACTGGACGAAATGATCAAGGCATACACCAGCTTTTCTAGGATAGGGTAGCGAAGCTCCATCTTCTTTAGGATCCTGCTAACGTAATAGATTGGCAGCTGCTTCCTCCCCTCTTCCCTAACTAGAACAGAGCTCACTGCCTCTGCTCCCACTCTGAGATACAAGGTCAGATCCTCCCCCTCCTTCGGGCTTTGAAGTAGAGGAGCCAGGGAGAGTTGTCACTTTAGTCCTTGGAAAGATTCTTCACATTCAGCAGTCCACTCAAACCTTTGATTACCTCGCATCACCTTGAAGAATGATGAGCACTTCTCTCCCGACCTAGAGAGGAATCTACTTAGGCCGACCAGCTTGCCTATCAAGCGCTGGACCTCCTTAGCCTTGCGTGGTGACTCTAGCTCTAGGATGACTTTCACCTTATCTGAGTTGGGTTCTACCCCCTCCGGGGTCAGAAGATGTCCCAGGAACTTCCCACGGATTGCCCCAAAAACACATTTTAAGGGGTTCAGCCTCATTTTGAACTTCCGCAAGGTGGCGAATGTCTCCTCCAGATCTCGAAGGTGTGAGTTCACACCCTTTCTTTTAACCATAAGGTCATCAACATAGACCTCCAGGTTCCTCCCCCTCTGGCTCTGGAAGACCCGATCCATCATTTGTTGGTATGTAGCCCCTGTATTTTTCAAGCCAAAGGACATCATTTTATAACTGAAGCATCCCTCCCTTGTGATGAAGGAGACGTCCTTGATGTAGGGAGGGTGCATTCGGATCTGATGGTAACCTGAAAAAGCATCCTAAAAAATCATAATTGAAAAACCAACGGCTGAATCAACCAGCGCGTTGATTCGAGTCCGGGGGTAGCAATCTTTGGGACACGATTTATTTAATAATGAAAAGTCGATACACATGCGCCATCCCCCCCCCCCTTTCACTATTACCACGTTGGAGACCCAGCCTGGATACTGGATCTCCGAGATGAAGTCGACCTCCAGAAGCTTCTTGACCTCCTCGCGGATTGGCTCTTCCAGCTTGGTTGCGATGGTCCTCATCTTCTGGCGTATGGGGCGCATCTTGGGATCCAGGTTCAAGCGGTGACAGGCCACATCCGCATCGATGCCCGACATGTTAGCTGCGCTCCAAGAGAAGATGTCGACGTTGCTCTGAATGCAAGCTTGCACTCCCTCCTGGTCCTCGGGGCTCAGAGCCCCGCTTATCCTCACCTTCTGCACCTGGCCGGCGTTGGTGAAGACTTCCATCTCCACCACTTCCTCTGCCGGCTCCAGCCGTGACTGCTCCCAGCCGGTCCTTGCCTCCTCTTCCTACCCCAACTCCTCTTCTCCTCCTGCTCCCTCAACTTCCATCGCCTCCTCAAGACTCTCACGCTGCTGCTGCTCAATCTCCACGCCTCTCTGGGTATCACTCTCAGCTCCTTCTTCCACCTCCACCTGCCAACCCTCCCGCGGCTCCAACTCTTCGTCCCTCTGGACCTCCTGCACATCTCCTCCCCGCTGCTCCTCTTCAATCTCCTCCCCTCCGACTTCCTCTTCGGCTTCCTCTCTTGCCTCCTCTAGGCTCATCACCTCCTCTCCGACAACTTCTTCATGCGCCTCCATCTCCTTCTCCAACTCCTCTGCCTCTGCCATACATGATATGGTGTTGACCACCGTAACATAGCACTGTCTTGCCACCTTCGGGTCCCCTCTGACCCTGACCTGCACCTCCCCCCCATTGTTGAACTTGAGGCACTGATGAAACGAGGAGGGGACGCAGCGAAAGGCGCTAATGAGGGGGCACCCAAAGATGGCGCTATAGCTGCTCGGGGCGTCCACGATCACGAACCTGCAGTTCCGTGACACGTCCCCCAACTTCACGTGCAGTCCTACTCCCCCTTCCACTTCCTTCCTCTCTCCCGAGAAACCGAACAATGGTCCGTCTGAAGCTAATACTCTCTTGCCATCAACCTGCATCTCATCGAAGGCCTTTTTGAAGATCACAGTTACGGATCTCCCGTTGTCAACTAGGATCTTGGAGACCATGAAGTTTTCTACCGCCGTATGGATCACCAAGGCGTCGCAGAACGGGTCTTCATAATCCGGCATATCCTCTAAAGAAAAGGTAAATTTTTCTTTCGGGGGCGGAGCCTGGGAGGTCGAGGCTACCCCCCTTCGGTACATGGTCTGGAGGCTACCCTTACGAGCAGCCTCGATCCCAACTCCTCCGTGGATCACCCCGATCCCTCCCCGGGTTCCTACATCCACCCGGTCCTCGAATCTATCCTCCGTCTCCCCCTGCTGTACTTCCATGATCCTCACCGACGGCTCCTGCCTCCTCACCCCCTGACTTCTCTCACTTCTAAGTACTTTGGGCAGGTGGCCGTTGTGTGACCCTCCTCATGATGGAAGTCACAGAAAGGCAACGCCACCCTGCCCCTTCTTCCTTCTCCCCCATCTCTCCTTCCAGCTCCTCCCCGAGCTCCTCTCCTTCCTCCTCTACCTCGATCAATCTCCATTGCCTCTTGCTGATGCTAGAAGCGATCCCTCGACCCCTGTCTCCATGTCGGCTGATCGTACCTCCTCGGCTTGCGGAAGTTATCCCTTCCCTGAAAGCCTCCTCCTAGCTCCTGGGGGCGACCCTCCTGAGGCCTCCAACCTATCCGGTTGTTTGGCTCTCGGGCCCCCCGTCCTTGATGCAGTCCCTGCTGCCCCTGACCTCGGGGTTCCACTCTCCTCCTCTCTTCTCTCTACTCCCTTCACCTTCCTGTTTCTGGCTCCTTCACATCATCCTCTTCCAACCTGGCCAGCTTCCTCGCAAACGCCGGATTGGCCCTCTTGAAATCCGTCTCCTTTGCCGCCCTCTCCATGAGCTCCTCAAAAGAGAGGGGGGCACCCTCTTCAACTCCATACTGAAGAAACCCGGCCTCAGTCCTAGAGTAAACGCGAGCATCAGCATATACCCTGGAACTTCCTGGACGAGGAAGACCTCTTACTGAAACCGGTCCACGTAATGTCCCAACGTCTCATCCTGCTTCTGCCTCACCGCAAACAGGCACTCCGCCTCCTTCTTGCTCATCTTCGATGTTGAGAACCTCAATAGAAAACTTCTTCGCAGATCTTCGAAACAGTAGATCGACCTTGCTGTCAACTGGTGGAACCAGTTCCGAGCCTTCTCCTTCAACGTGATGGAAAACAGCCGACACTTGAAGGCATCCGTCATATGTCTTATCGAAACGACATCTTCAAACCACTGCACGTGTTGTACAGGGTCATCCTTCCCCGATTAGTAGGACATGTCGGGCTCCCGGAACCCCTCCGACACCGGAGCTGAGATGATGAGCTCACTTAATGGGCTCTCGCCACCTGCCTGCCGAGAGGGCACGTCTTGCAGCCTCGGCTGACTGGCCCGATCCGCGAGACCGTGCACAGGAAAGAGCTCTCGCACAGTAGCCTCCCTCTCGCCAACTTCTGCCAAAATCTCCTTCCCGGGACTCTAGCCTGGGAAGAGCTCTCTCGCCGCCACGTCCCTCTCGCCAGCCTCCGTCGGGACCTCCTTCCCTGGGCGCTGTCCAGGGGCATTCTCGCCCAAGAGTGGGACCTCCTCTATCGGGACCTGGGGGGTGGCCCACTCGCTTCTGGTCGAGAAGGCCAAGCTGATGGTCTGCAAGACCTCTCGCCTGAAGTCATCCAGCATCTTCCTTGTCGCCTCTTCTCCCCGGGATGAGGAACCTCCTGAACCAGATCCTTCATCTTCACCTCCTGCCATCGGACTAAACTCAAGCTTTTCTTGTATCAGCTACCTTCCACGCTCACTGCACCAGAACTGTTGAAGCCAAAATCTGACTTCGACAAGAGTTCGAAAAATAGGGGTGTAGCCAACACCTACTCGTCCCAAGCTCTGACCTCCGACTGGTCGTGAAGGACTAGAAACTGACCCAAGTCCTCAGCAGGGAGGTCCCTCCGCTTACCCGGAAGATCTCTGTGATCTTACCCTCCAAAGCCAAAAGATGGGCTCGGAGCTCCTCAAAAAGCACAAAAAAAACCCTCTTAAGTCCCTGGAAAGATGTGTATATGTCCATGTGCTTCTAAAGAATCCCTTTGAGTCTATTTATAGCTTTCTGAATTGGATCTGCAAATAACCTTAATGGGCTGACCTGAAAATACCAGAATACCCCTGGTTGGGTCTACCAACAGCCAAACTTCGCTGTTCTGAGAAGTTATTTGTAGACCACCAGGGGCAAAAGGGTAAAATTACCTGGGGTAGAAGAGTAAAAACCCCCTTGTGTATAGATCTGTCAAAATAACCTTTATTCTGTATGGCGAGTGGGGGAGAAACTATCGGCGAGACGAACCTTCCTCCCGTCTCGCCAACCTTAGACGTTGTGAGTCCTTCTCGCGGCCAAAGGCCTTCTCGCACCCCCAGGAGGGGCGTCTCGCCTACTGCAGGGACTTTGTATCTCGCCAACTGCGAGTGGACCACATGGTCCCACTCTCCGATCAATTCCACTCGCCCTGCCTCGTCTATCTCGCGCTTTTGAGGTCCTCTCGCGAGCCCGAGGTTGTACACCAGGATGGCAAGCCAGTGCTACATCACAGCCGTCAACACCATCTCCTAGCTAGCCAAGGCTGAGGAGATGGAGAAGATCATGGAGAGCTTGAGCAGGATAGAGGTATCAAAGGAGAAGGAGGCGAATGACGGTCATCATTCCCAAGAAGCCTGAAGAAACCTTGCCTCGGTAAGGTCTTTTTTCCTTTATGTTTTTGTAATGAGCTCTGCTCCTGACCAGCTGAGTCAGGAGGTCATGTATCTTGAAAATTTTCCCCGTTTGAGGATGTTGAATTTAGTATGATTCGAATGATGTGTCTAAACCCAACCCCTAGAGGATCTCCTCACCCAGGCTCTCACTAGCTGATGGGTCGAATGTGCCTCAGTGGAGAGTAAGTTCCAACCTCGATGGGATCTCCTCACCCAGGCTCTCACTAGCTGGATGGGTCGAATGTGCCTCGGTGGAAAGTTGGTTCCAACCCCGAGAGGATCTCCTCACCCAGGCTCTCACTAGCTGGATGGGTTGAATGTGCCTCGATGAAGAGAAGGAACCAACCCCAAGAGGATCTCCTCACCCAGGATCTCACTAGCTGGATGGGTCGAATGTGCCTCGATGGAGAGTAAGTTCCAACCCCGAGAGGATCTCCTCACCCAGGCTCACACTAGCTGGATGGGTCGAATGTGCATCGGTGGAGAGTAGGTTCCAACCACGAGAGGATCTCCTCACCCAGGCTTTCACTAGCAAGATGGGACGAATGTGCCTCGGTGGAGAGAAGAAACCAACCCCGACAGGATCTCCTCACCCAGGCTCACACTAGCTGGATGGGTCGAATGTGCCTCGGTGGAGAGTAAGTTCCAACCCCGAGAGGATCTCCTCACTCAGGCTCTTACTAGCTAGATGAGTCGAATGTGCCTCGGTGGAGAGTAAGTCCCAACCACGAGAGGATCTCCTCACCTAGGCTCTCACTAGCTGGATGGGTCGAATGTGCCTCAGTGGAGAGTAAGAACCAACCTAGAGAGGATCTCCTCTCCCAGGCACTCACTAGTTGGATGGGTCGAATGAGCCTCGGTGGAGATTAAGTTCCTACCCTGAGAGAATCTCCTCACTCAGGCTCTCACTAACTGGATGGGTCGAATGTGTCTCGGTGGAGAGTAAGTCCCAACCCCGAGAGAATCTCCTCACCCAGGCTCTAACTAGCTCGATGGGTCGAATGTGCCACGGTGGAGAGTAAGTTCTAACCATGAGAGGATCTCCTCACCTAGGCTCTCACTAGCTGGATGGGTCGAATGTGCATCGGTGGAGAAATGGAACCAACCCCGAGAGGATCTCCTCTCCTAGGCTCTCACTAGCTGGATGGGTCGAATGTGGCTCAGTGCAGAGTAAGTTCCAACCCCAAGAGGATCTCCTCACCCCAGGATCTCACTAGCTGGATGGGTCGAATGTGCCTCGGTGGAGAGTAAGTCCCAACCCCGAGAGGATCTCCTCACCCAGGCTCTCACTAGCTGGATGGGTCGAATGTGCCTCGGTAAAGAGTAGATTCCAACCCCGAGAGGATCTCCTCACCCAGGCTCTTACTAGTTGGACGGGTCGAATGTGCCTCGGTGGAGAGTAAGATCCAACCCCGAGAGGATCTCCTCACCCAGGCTCACACTAGCTGGATGGGTCGAATGTGTGTCGGTGGAGATAAGGAACCAACCCTGAGACAATCTCCTCACCCAGGCTCTCACTAGCTGGACGGATCGAATGTGCCTCGGTGAAGAGTAGGAACCAACCCCGAGAGGATCTCCTCACCCAAACTCTCACTAGCTGGATGGATCGAATGTGTCTCGATGGAGAGTACGTTCTAACCCAGAGAGGATCTCCTCACCCAATCTCTCACTAGCTGGATGGGTCGAATGTGCCTCGGTGGAGAGTAGCTTCCAACCCCGAGAGGTTCTTCTCACTCAAGCTCTCACTAGCTAGATGAGTCGAATGTGCCTCGGTGGAGAGAAGGAACCAACCCTGAGAGGATCTCCTCATCCAGGCTCTCACTAGCTGGATGGGTCGAATGTGCCTCAGTATAGAGTAAGTTCCAACCCCGAGAGGATCTCCTCACCCAGGCTCTCACTAGTTGGATGGGCCGAATGTGCCTCAGTGGAGAGTAAGTCCCAACCCCAAGAGGATCTCCTCATCCAGGTTGTCACTAGCTGGATTGGTCAAATGTACCTCTGTGGAGAGTAGGTTCCAACCCCGAGAGGATCTCCTCACCCAGTCACTCACTAGCTGGATAGGGCGAATGTGCCTCAGTTGAGAGAAGAAACTAACCCCGATAGGATCTCCTCACCCAGGCTCTCACTAGCTGGATGGGTCGAATGTTCCTCAGTGGAGAGTAAGTTCCAACACTGAGAGGATCTCCTCACTCAGGCACTCACTGGCTAGATGAGTCGAATGTGACTCAGTGGACAGTAAGTCCCAACCACGAGAGGATCTCCTCACCCATACTCTTACTAGCTGGATGGGTCGAATATGCCTCAGTGGAGAGAAAGAACTAACCTAGAGAGGATCTCCTCTCCCAGGCTCTTACTAGCTGGATGGGTCGAATGTTCCTTGGTGGAGAGTAAGTTACAACCATGAGAGGATCTCGTAACCCAGACCCTCACTAGCTGGATGCGTCGAATGTGCCTCGGTGGAGAGTAAGTCGCAACCACGAGAGGATCTCCTCACCCAGGCTCTCACTAGGTCGATGGGTCGAATGTGCCTTGGTGGAGATAAGGAACCAACCCCGAGAGGATCTCCTCACTCAAGCTCTCACTAGTTGGATGGGTCGAATGTGCCTCGGTAGAGAGTAAGTTCCAACCTGGGAGGATCTCCTCACCCAGGCTCTCACTAACTGGATGGGTTGAATGTGCCTCGGTGGAGACTAAGTTCCAACCCCGAGAGGATCTCCTTACCCAGGCACTCACTAGCTGGATGGGTCGAATATGCCTCGGTGGAGAGAAGGAACCAACCCTGAGAGGATCTCCTCACCCAGGCTCTCACTGGCTGGATGAGTCGAATGTGCCTCAGTGGAGAGTAGGTTCCAACCCCGAGAGGATCTCCTCATCCAGGCTCTCACTAGCTAGATGGGTCGAATGTGCCTCGGTGGAGAGTAAGTTCCAACCCTGAGAGGATCACCTCACCCAGGCTCACACTTGCTGGATGGGTCGAATGTGCCTCGGTAGAGAGAAGTAACCAACCCTGAGAGGATCTCCTCACCCAAGCTCTCATTAGGTGGACGGATCGAATGTGCATCGGTGGAGAGTAGGAACCAACCCAGGGAGAATCTCCTCACCTAGGCTCTCACTAGCTGGATGGGTCGAATGTGCCTCGGTGGAGAGTATGTTCTAACTACGAGAGGATCTCCTCACTCAAGCTCTCACTAGCTGGATGGGTCGAATGTGCCTCGGTGGAGAGTCGGTTCCAACCCCGAGAGGATCTCCTCACCCAGGCTCTCACTAGCTGGATGGGTCGAATGTGACTTAGTGGAGAGAAGGAACCAACCCCGAGAGGATCTCCTCACCCAGGCTCTCACTAGCCGGATGCGTCGAATGTGCCTTAGTGGAGAGAAGGAACCAACCCCGAGAAAATCTCCTCACCCCGGCTATCACTAGCAGGATGGGTCGAATGTGCCTCAGTGTAGAGTAAGTTCAAACCCCGAGAGGATCTCCTCACTCAAGCTCTCACTAGCTGGATGGGTTGAATGTGCCTTGGTGGAGTGTAAGTCCCAATCCCGAGAGGATCTCCTCACCCAGGCTCTCAATAGCTGGATGGGTCGAATTTACCTTGGTGGAGAGTAAGTTCCAACCCCGAGAGGATCTCCTCACTCAGGCTCTCACTAGCTGGATGGGTCGAATGTGGCTCGGTGGAGAGAAGGAACCAATCCCGAGAGGATCTCCTCACCCAGGCTCTCACTAGATGGATGTGTCGAATATGCCTCGGTGGAGAGTAAGTTCCAACCCCGAGAGGATCTCCTCACCAAGGCTCTCACCAGCTGGATGGGCCGAATGTGCCTCAGTGGAGAGTAAGTTCCAACCCCGAGAGGATCTCCTCACCCAGGATCTCACCAGTTGGATGGGTCGAATGTGCCTCGGTGGAGAGTAAGTTCTATCCATGGAGGAGATATCGTCACCCAGTCTCCCGTTAGTTGGCATGACAGGTTGACCCCTCCGAGAGGCCAAGTATTTTCAGCTCCAAGAGCGCTACACTTAGCGAATACGTTGGGTTCGATGTTTCTTTCTGAGCGTGGAACTCGCTCGAAAAGAGCTTGAATTGTGTACAATCGCATATTCGCGGAATGGGGGCCACCCAAGGAAGGCATAGTACTTGCTGCACATTTGTAAGTTTTTAGGGGGTTTTGCACTCCTGGAGGCCAATTTATTGTTGATGTCTCTTGATATACTAGTAGGTGGAGGAAAAATTTGCCTAGCTCGTTAGTGCTTGGTGTACTCCTTCAGGGGGCGAATGCGTGAAAGATATTGTACCTAATCACCTAGAGGGGGGGGGGGTGAATAGGTGACTTAAATCTTTTTAACTTTTTAGGCAAAATTCAGATTATAACACAGAATTATATCTACTTTTGCACAACAATCATCCAGCAATCACAGATTTACACAAGCACACAGTAGACACACAGATTTATAGTGGTTCCCCAAGGTTTGGGTACATCCACTTTCCCCCTTCGCCTATCTAGCAGTGTACTAGATTCAGCCAAACTCCTCCACTATCTCAGATCCTCAGTTCTTACACTCAGAACCTCAACCAGGTTCCTACACCTCAGGCTCAAGGCCCTACAACTCAGCTTCTTCACAAAGCCTACACTCAGCCACCAAGGCCTACACTCAGCCACAACAGGCCTACACTCAGAGATACAAATCTCATACACTCAGGCACACAGGCCCTACACTCAGCCTTTATAATTATAGGCTTACAAAACTCAGATCCATAAGGATCCTACAAGATAATATGAATACAAAATGTACACTCTACAACTCAGAGATAAGAGAGAAGAGTTGAGAGTTTCTTGATGAGTTCTTGGAAGAACTCAGCTGAAATCAATCTGACTTGGCTTTCTTCAAAGCTTCTTAAATGTAGAACACAATAAGATTGATCTCCTCTGCAGTTGATCCTTGATCTCTGCTACTTAAGATTCAGAACAAATCTAAACCCTTCTTCTCAGCCTGGTTCCAATGGCTGACTTCTTGGATGGAGCTCTCTCTCTCCAACTTCTTAGATCTTCACTAGATTCTTCAATGAATAGCTAGACCTTCTTTTTATTACTTGAATTCTTGGACAATCACTTGATCAACTGCTTCTGTAGACAGTATAAGCCTATTTATAGGCCTTCTTCATGGTAACCGGCTGGTCCGGTTCAAAACTGATTTCTGACAACTCTGACAGGTGCAGTAGACCGGCTGGAATGGCAGCTGTCAAGTCATCCAGTTAGTTCTTGAAAAATCTGTAACTGTTTGAAAGTGTCGAGACCGTCTGTCTTTAAGTGTCGACACTTATAGACTAAGTGTCGACACAAGTTGACTAAGTGTCGACAGTAGCCTTCAAGGTGTCGACAAAACTCCTTGTGTTGTAGAATTCACTTCTCGACACAGCTTCTTCTTCATGTGTCGACACTGATATTGAGTGTTGACACAACACTTTGTTCTTCAGCACTTTGTTGAAATCTTCTAAGTGTCGACACAACTCCTTTGTGTCGACACATCTTCATGTGTTGAACTTGTTCAGTGTCGACACATATTCTTGGTGTCGACACATGCCTTCTGTGTTGATACTTGCTGAGTGTCGACACTGCTCCATATATCGACACATTCTTCTTCTTTTGATACTTTTGCTGAGTGTCGACACATTTCCTTTGTGTCGACACTTGTACTTAGAATATTCTTGAACATTGCTAAGTGTCGACACAGCTCCTTGTGTCGACACTTTCTTCAAGTGTTGAGTCTCCTGCTGAGTGTCGACACATTCTTTCTTGTGTCGACACTTTCTTCAAGTGTTGAGTCTTCAGCTGAGTGTCGACACATTCTGTCTTGTGTCGACACTTTCTTCAAGTGTTGAGTCTTCAGCTGAGTGTCGACACATTGTTCTGGGTGTCGACACTTACTTCAAGTGTTGACTCTTCTGCTGTGTGTCGACACATTGTTCTGGGTGTCGACACTTATACTTAGACTCTGCTGACTTTTGCTGAGTGTCGACACAGCCTCCAAGTGTCGACACTTTCTGATGTAGACACTGTTTCTCTGGGTGTCGACACTGCTGCTAAGTGTCGACACAGCTTCACTGGCCTTCTCTTCATTGAGTGTTGACACAGCTCCTTGTGTCGACACTTACTGTCTGGTGTCGACTCTGCATCCCTGGTGTCGACACTAGTACTCCAAGTGTCGACACTTCTTGCCTGGGTGTCGACACAAGTCTTCTTAAGTGTCGACACTTTCCCTCTGGGTGTTGACACATGAACTTAGAAACTTTTTCATCTTTCCTGCAAATACTTAACCTGCACAACTAAACTCAAAATACATCAAATACATTTTGATGTATATCATTGAGTTGGGTGAGGCTTCTTCAAATCAGGTACATTAGAACCAATGTACCCAACAATCTCCCCCTATTTGGAGAAGTCATAACCCTTAGTCAATGATATACACCATACAGAATAAAATCATAGTATGATGTAAAGCAGGATTATATATCAGGGCAAACATAAACATGTATCAAACAAAATATGTATACACAGATGACATCACAGAACAATTATGAAATAAATTTATCACACAGCAAGTTTATCACACAGCACATTGTTCTAACAGCTTTGTCATATTTATTTTTCAAAAGTTTACAAAATGTTTAACATCAAAAGATTACATAGTAAACTTAAGAAAATTCTATGCTATTTTTGATCAGCATCTTTGATCACTATCCCTTTTCCAGACTGTATCTTGGCTTGCACAGAAGCTTCAACATCTTCAGTTTCAGTAGGCTTTTTCCCTTTCAGCTCCTTCTTCTTTAGCTCTTCAGCTTTAATCTTTTGCCTCTCAAAATAATGATAAGGCTTGGGAAAGTACTTGCTAGGCTCCTGTGCAGTAGGAGGTAGCTTTCCCATCTTGGCCTTTCTTCTATATTGGACTATGGCTTCTTGCCTTGTCTCATGTTTCCTCCATTCTAGTTCAGAAAACCACTTGTTTCTATCTTGTATATTATATTTTGCAGCTTTCCACGCAGTTAAGATAATGTTTCTAGAAGTGAGGCTCCACTGCTCAAAGTCTGGTCTTTGTTCAGCTTGCTCCCTGAACCTCTTTTTAGACAGTCTGGCTTCTTCTTCTTTTTGCAGAGCTTCTTGCATAGCCTCAGATACTGGCTGAACAACCTTCTCTATGATGACATTTTGCTGTCCCCCAGGTGGGCTATACATAGACTGTATATCAGCTTGGACCATATCAAAAGCTGGAGGAGGGTAGATTACTTGGGCCACTTCAGGGTGCTCCCCTCCTAGATATGCAGGATGTATCCTAGATTCTACAACATTATCATCATCACATAAAGGAGGATATCCAAGAGTAGCTCTGATAGAATTAGATATCCACTTGGCATGATTAGAGCTGTCTTTGACTAACATCCTCTCCCCCTTTATGACTTCTCTTTCTATGTGATCTCTGACATCATCTTTCTGAAATCTCACTTGGTTATCCAAATAATTAACTCCATCTTTAAAGAAAGGTTTCAACCTTTGGAGTTTGTCAGTTATCAACTTTTGAGAGTCTTGAATTGCAGTTGTAACAGCAGTTAAGCTCACTTGCAGTGCTTTATCAAAATCTGTCTTAGCAGTAGCAGTAGAAGTTGTCAGTCCAGCAGCTATGTTTTTCATTTCTGTGACAATTGCATTATGAGAAGCAGTTAAGTTATCATTCATTCTGATCTGGTTCTCAAGAACATATCCTTGCTTCAGTGCAATGTCATCTACTTGAGCTTTTATCTTTTCTTGATGAGTTGCTAAGTACACCACTGCATTCCCTCCCTTGTGGAAGCAGTCAGTCATTTCCTTTTTATTAAGATTCATTTTAAATCTTATAGACTTTATATCTTGGGCCAGATCAAATTGTAGTGATTTATGCCCCTCATCCACATAGGTTTCTATGGCTTTTCTGTGCTCATCAAGCTTGATATGCATAGCAACCATCAGTGCACTGTAGTCTATTGATGGAGTTGGCTGTAGTACAGGTCGTGGTGCTATGGTTTGCAATGCCTTCTTATAAGTTTGGCTTCTTCTTTTGAATACTTGAAATTTTCTTTTCTTTGCCTTTGCAACTTCCTCATCTTCAGATGCTGATGTGCTAGCAATATCTACCCTCTCTCTAGGTAGCTCCTCAACAGCTTGGGGCTTCTCAGGCTCTTGCCTTGTAGGGTCTTCCAGAATTTGCATTTGCTCCCCCTCAATTGGAGCATTCTCTCCTTCAGCAGCAGTACTTTCCTTTTCAAAGTCTTCTTGATCCAGATTAAGAAATAGATCTTCCATTGTATATTCTTGTGGAGAATGGGCTGGAGAAACCCTTTGCTCATCTACCACTGGATCAGATATAATTTGAGCTGTAACAGAAGTGTCCTTCATGACAACATCTGGGGGTAGGCTATCAATCTGAGTTTGCTGAGTAACATCATTGAAGGAATCAGTCAAAACATTATCCTCTATAAGGAAATCTAAAGCATTAAGCTCAGTGATTACCTCAAGGATGATGTGGGTGGCTCTTTCACTTTCAAGAGGAGTTGGCTCTTCTACCACTAGAGGCACCCCCTGGACTGAATCCTGGTGTAAGGGGCTAGCTGGTGGTATCTCCCCCTGACTTTCTGCAGCCTCTTGTTGAGCTGGAGACTTCCCAGCATTTTCTTCTTGTTCATCATCTGAACTACTTGATGATTCTTGAGCTACTGGAGCTATCTTCTTCTCCTTCTTGAGTGGGTTTTCCTTCTCAGGAGTTATTTTCTCTGGTGTTGGCATCTTCTTAGACAACACCCTATCCCACCTAGAGAATATCCTCATGTCCATCTTTCTCATATGGTTGATCTTGGATCCAGTAGCTTGACTCATGATCTCTGGTATACTACCAGCCAAGTATAAACTTAAGATCCTACCCAAATTGGGTTTCTTCAGACTTTCTTTAATCTTCTCAAAGACAACCACATACCAATCTGTGTTCACTGTGAAGATTATCCTTGTCATAAGGTTGAACATATGGGCTGATACCCTATCATGCCCTCCAGGCTTACTTAAGATTACTTTTCTAACAATTTCAGATAGAAATTTTCCTTGGTTGTTCATGCCTTTCCTATTAAACACAGATCCAATTTTCATCTTTGAATCCAGACCACACCATGTCAATTCTTCTCTGGTCTTAGAAGCAGTTACTTCATCCTCTTCTTTTGTCCTTGGTAGATTTAGTACTTTTCTCAAACTTTTAGGTGATTCCTTCACCCTTTCTCCATGGACCCTGGACTTGATCTTGAATCCAGATTCGTCTACTTTAGCGCCATTCAGGAATTCCAGTACTTCTTTCTTCCAGATTTTAGTCGGCTCAGAAATAATAAATTCTAACCCTGAGTCTGCAACTAGGGTTACCACAGTCTTGATCTCCGGGTCTGCATCACCAAACGCATCTCGCACCAGTTCATAGCCTTCATTGACGTTCTCCTCGAGCTTTGGTGCCATTAGGGTTTGAAGAATTTGACTGGAGAGAAGAGAGCTGTCGACACATAAGTTTGGTCTCGAAACTTTAGTGAGCATGTCGATAGACAATGGAGAAATTCTATTTATACATTTCTAGGTTTGAAGATGAAAGGGCGGGTTAACGAACTCAAATTGTGTCGACACTGTCGATAAGTGTCGACACTGACTTATAATGTCTCGACACCTATGTGTCGACACAAGTTTAGTCAACATATATATGTGTCGACACTTGTTTATGTGTCTACACCATTCAGCTCGACACATAGTCGAGACTTTACTTCAATAATTTTGAGTAAAGACTAAGTGTCGACACCACCTTGGATGTGTCGACACCTACTTATCATGTATCGACACTAATTCTCTGAAGTGTCGACACCAACTTCCTAGATGTGTCGACACATTTTCCCTGAAGTGTCGACACCACTTTTCTGTGTCGACACAGATATCTCTGTGTGTCGACACCTTTTGACTTAGCCATTTCTATAAACTTATTCTAAGTTTATCATACCTAGTTTAATTTTAAACCTATTGAACTTAGTTTCTTCTAAGGGCTTAGTATACATATCAGCTAGTTGATTATCTGTTCTAACATATTCCAGTAAAATATCTTCTTTTTCTACATGCTCCCTAAGAAAATGATATTTTATTTCAATATGTTTAGTACTACTATGAGAAACAGGATTGTTTGCAATTGATATAGCACTAGTAGAATCACAAAATAGTGGAGTTCTACTTACCTGAATTCCATAGTCCTCAAGCTGATGTTGTATCCATAGAAGTTGAGCACATCAACTTCCTGCAGCCACATATTCTGATTCTGTAGTGGAGATAGCCACACTTGTTTGCTTCTTGCTACTCCATGAAATCAGTCTTCCACCTAGGAATTGACAGGTTCCAGTTGTGTTTTTTCTTTCTTCTTTGCATCCTACAAAGTCTGTATCTGAATAACCTGTTAGTTCAAAATCCCCATTCCTAGGGTACCAGAGGCCCAGATAAGGAGTGCCCTTTAGATATCTCAGTATCCTTTTGACTGCTGTCAAATGTGACTCCTTAGGGCATGCTTGATACCTTGCACAGACACATGTATCATACATGATATCTGGTCTACTTGCAGTCAAATATAATAGGGAGCCAACTATCCCTCTATACAAAGACTCATCTACAGGTTTCCCTGCATCATCCTTGCTAAGAGACATACTTGACCCCATAGGAGTCTTCATGGTACTGGATGAATCCATACCATACTTCCTTATGAGTTCTAGGGTGAACTTAGACTGGCATATGGATAATCCATTCTCAGTCTGTCTAACTTGGAGACCCAAGAAGAACTTAAGTTCCCCCATACTACTCATCTCAAATTGTCCTTACATTAGTTTTGCAAACTTTTTGCAAATACTACTTTCAGTAGACCCAAATATTATGTCATCTACATATATTTGGACTAGTATAACTTTGCCTCTAAATTCCCTAAGGAATAGAGTCTTGTCTATTTTCCCCCTTTTGAACTTATTCTCAATGAGGAAACTAGACAGGGTTTCATACCAAGCCCTAGGGGCTTGCTTTAACCCATACAATGCTTTCCTAAGTCTATAGACATGATTAGGTTGAGTTGAATCAACAAAACCTGATGGTTGTTCCACATAGACTTCCTCTTTTAGATTACCATTCAGAAAGGCTGACTTAACATCCATTTGGTAAACTTTAAATCCTTGAAAGGTTGCATAGGCCAGGAACATCCTTATGGCTTCCAGTCTGGCTACTGGAGCAAAGGTTTGATCAAAGTCAATACCTTCTTCCTGCCTATATCCTTTAGCAACCAATCTTGCTTTATTCTTAATGATGACTCCATGTTTATCCATCTTGTTCCTAAAGATCCACTTGGTCCTAATTATGTTGTGGTCTTTTGGTTTAGGAACTAACTCCCAGACTTTGCACCTCTTGAACTGATTCAGCTCTTCTTGCATTGCCTCAATCCAATGAGGGTCTAGGATGGCTTCTTCAAACTTCTTTGGTTCAACTTGGGATAGAAAACTGGAGTAGAGTGCTGCATTCAGATTTCTGCTCCTTGTTTGTACCCCTTGTCTTAGATCACCAATGATTAGATCTGCTGGATGATCTCTAAGATGCCTATTGGCTGGAGGCATCCTGACTTCAGGTTGAACTTCTTCAGTTTCTTCATCTTGCTGTACTCCTTGAACTTCATCTGCATTAGGTGCATGTTGTACTCCCCCTGGACAACAGCCACTATCTTCTACTTGTTGTCTTGCAGTAGGTTCTTCTTCTATAGTGAGCTTGTCCATCTTCTTTGTTATACCTGTGGAGCTGCATATACTACTAGACAACTCATTGTTAATAAGTCTAGTTTCATCAAATACTACATGTACAGACTCTTCTACAACTTGAGTAGACAAGTTGTAGACTCTATAAGCCTTACTATTGTTGTTGTACCCAACAAAAATTCCCTCTTGGGACTTGGCAGCAAACTTAGTCAAGTAAGACTTTCCATTGTTAAGTATAAAGCACTTACAACCAAAGATCCTGAAGTAGGATATGTTTGGTTTTCTGCCTTTCACAAGCTCATAGGGGGTCTTGTTGTGGCTTTTAGTTATGGTAGCCCTATTAATAACATGGCATGCAGTATTAACTGCTTCAGCGCAGAAATATTCTGGTAGTGATGTATCACTTAATAGGGTCCTACCAGCCTCAATCAAGGTTCTATTCTTCCTCTCAGCAATGCCATTTTGCTGAGGTGTTCTTGGTGAAGAAAAATCTTGAAATATCCCAAATTCTTCACATAGTTTTGCCATACTATCAGACTGAAATTCAGTACCATGGTCACTTCTGATCTTGACCACTGTACTGTCTAGTTCATTCTGAATTTGTTTGACAAAGCTATAGAAGATACTAGGTGTTTCAGATTTCTGTCTAAGGAAGAACACCCAGGAAAACCTTGAGTAATCATCTACTACCACAAAGGTATAGACCTTCCTACCAAAGCTGTGAACTGGCATAGGACCAAAGAGATACATATGCAAGAGGTATAAGCACCTCACAGTATCTTTGATTTCAATGCTACTAAAGGTGGATCTAGTCTGCTTGCCCTTTTGACAAGCTGAACATATTCCATCTTTAATACACTTAACTTGAGGACCATTCCTCACTAACTCTTTACTATAGAGTTTGTCAATTGTCTTGTAGTTGAGATGAGCTAGCCTCTTGTGCCATTTGACACAATGAGAAACTTTCTCATCTGCTACAAGACACACTAGAGAACCATTGTTCTCAACCATAATGTCTAGGCAATAGACATTCCTTTTTCTATAACCTGTCAAAATGATCTCTTGATCATTTGACCTCCTGATATGACAACCATCTTTCACAAATGAGATGTTATATCCTACATCACTCAATTGACTTATACTAATAAGGTTATGTTTCAAACCTTTAACATAGGCCACTTGAGTAATAGTTATATGGGAGCTAGAAATGTTACCAAAACCCTTGATGATCCCTTTTTCAGAACCACCAAAGGTGACTTTTGGACCATCCTTTATAGGTGTGTAGTCCTTTAGCAATCCCCTTGTTCCAGTCATATGTCTGGAACATCCACTGTCCAAGTACCATATTGGAGCATGGCCACTTGGACTCACCTGCAAAACAGATTAGTGAACCTTAGAACCCAAAGAATTCTTGGGTCCTTGGTACTAGTTAGTTTGCTTCCTAACAAAGCTACCTGCAGGTTTTCCAACAGCCAGTTTGCTACTCACTTTGGCACTAGCATTGTGCCAACAGTCCATTGCAAAGTGGCCTACCTTGCCACAGCACCAACACTCAAACTTATTGTACCTTTGCTTAGGTACTGTTGAAACCACCCGTCACCACACATCTTCCCAAAACCCCGAGGTGATGATAAGGGGGGACGGGGGTACATAAACACCAAGGACCATCCGCTGCAGGCAATGTGGGACTAATCCAACCACGGAATGACGGGGATATTCCGCCACACGGGGGGCCCACCGGGGTCAACACCCAGACCTGGAACGCGATGGGGAAGCCCAAATATGCGGTCCCACACACACACAATCCCGCTAGACCTTGGTCCTCAACACTCCCCCGCAGCGGGATGGCTCTGATACCATGTTGAAACCACCCGTCACCACACATCTTCCCAAAACCCCGAGCTGATGATAAGGGGGGACGGGGGTACATAAACACCAAGGACCATCCGCTACAGGCAATGTGGGACTAATCCAACCACGGAATGGCGGGGATATTCCGCCACACGGGGGGCCCACCGGGGTCAACACCCAGACCTGGAACGTGATGGGGAAGCCCAAATATGCGGTCCCACACACACACAATCCCGCTAGACCTTGGTCCTCAACAGGTACAGTCTTAGCTGTTTTATCTATGAAAGATATGGTACCTAAACACCTAGAGGGGGGGGGGGGTGAATATGTGACCTAATCCTTTTCTAACTTTACTGGCAGTAAACAGTTTATTATCACAGATTTTTAACTTTTGCACAGCAATCCCAAAGTATTCACAGCATACACAGCACAATCACAACACAACACAGTGGTTTATAGTGGTTCCCCAAGATATGGGTACATCCACTTTCCCCCTTCGCCTATCTAGCAGTGTACTAGATTCGGCCAAACTCCTCCACTGTCTCAGAACCCAAATTGGTCCCTACACCTCAGGCCCAAAGCCTTACAACTCAGCTTTATCCCAAAGCCTACACTCAGCCAATCAAGGCCTACACTCAGCCAACCAAGGCCTACACTCAGCCAACAAGGCCTACACTCAGAGATCTCTATCTCCTACACTCAGGCTAACAAGCCCTACCCTCAGCCTTTATAAATACAGGCTTACAAATCACTCAGATCCAAAGGATCCTACAAGTTAAAATGTATTACAAATAATAACTCTACAACTCAGAAATAAAAGAGGGGAGTTGAGAGTTTCTTGATGAGTTCTTGGAAGAACTCAGCTGGATTCACCCGGACTTAGCTTTCTTCAAAGCTTCTTGAGTAGAACTGAATAAGACTGAATCCTCCTGCAGTAGTTCCTTGACCTCTGCTACTTAAGATCCAGAATTGAATCTGAATCCTTCTTCTCAGCCTAGTTACAGAGGCTGATTTCTTGGAAGGAGCCCTCTCTCTCCAACTTCTTAGATCTGCACTTGGACTGCAAGATCTTCTTGTGTTGATACTCTTGGTACCACTTCAATAATTTGTTTTTCAACAAACTAAACTTTTGAACAATAATCTGATCCACTTGATCTTGAACCCACTTTCTGTAAACTGTAGGTGCCTATTTATAGGCCTTCTTCATGGTAACCGGCTGATCCGGTTCATAACTGTCTTCTGACATCTCTGACAGGTGCTGTAGACCGGCTGGAACGGCAGCTGTCAAGTCATCCAGTCATTTCTTGAAAATCTCTAACTGTCTGTAAGTGTCGAGACTTTCTGTCTTTAAGTGTCGACACTTATAGTCCAAGTGTCGACACATGTTGTGTAAGTGTCGACACAAGTCTACAAGGTGTCGACATATTTCCTTGTATGTCTCGACACAGATTCTTCTGCATGTGTCGACACTGAAATTGAGTGTCGACACAAGTACTTGTTCTTCTAGCTTTTGCTGAATTCTTCTAAGTGTCGACACATCTCTTTTGTGTCGACACAACTTCTTGTGTTGAATCTGTTAAGTGTCGACACTGCTTCTTGGTGTCGACACATAGTCTTCTATGTTGATTCTTGCTGAGTGTCGACACAGCTCCTTGTGTCGACACTTGATTCTTCTGTTGAGACTTCAGCTGAGTGTCGACACATTCCTTTAGTGTCGACACTTGTACTTAGAATATTTGGAAATAATTATGTTCTTTGCTAAGTGTCGACACAGCTACTTGTGTCGACACTTTCTTCAAGTGTTGAGTCTTCAGCTGTGTGTCGACACATTGTTCTGGGTGTCGACACATACTTCAAATGCTGACTCTTTTGTTGAGTGTCGACATATTGTGCTGGGTGTCGACACTTACTTCAAGTGCTGACTCTTTTGCTTAGTGTTGACACATTGTGTTGAGTGTCGACACTTGTACTTAGTCTCTGCAGACTTTTGCTGAGTGTCGACACAGCTCCAAGTGTCGACACTTTCCTTCACTGAGTGTCGACACAGCTCCAAGTGTCGACACTTTCTGTCTGGTGTCGACTCTGCATCTCAGGTGTCGACACAATGACTCCAAGTGTCGACACTGCTTGTCTGGGTGTCGACACAAGTCTTCTTAAGTGTCGACACTTTCCCTCTGGGTGTCGACACATGGACTTAGAAACTTTTTTGCTTCAGTCCAGTGATTTCTTAACCTGCACAAGTAAACTCAACATACATCAAATACATTATGATGTATATCATTGAGTTGGGTGAGGCTTATTCAAATCAGGTACATTTGACCAATGTACCCAACAATCTCCCCCTATTTGGAGAAGTCATAACCCTTAGTCAATGATATACACCATTCATAATTAAAGATTACAAAATGATGTAAAGCAGGTTATAATCAGCAGGGTAAACATAACATGTATTAAATCACACATGTATACACATTCATCAACACAGAACAAATAAGAAATAGATACATTCACAGAACAAACATGAAATATATGAATCATATATTGTTCTAATATTTGTCTTATACATTTTCAGAAGTTTACTAAATGTGTTACATCCAAAAGATTACAACATAAACTTCAAGAAATTTCTTAATCTATTTCTGGTCTGGTTCTTTGATAACTATGCCTTTGCCAGGTTGGACTTGAGCTTTGACAGTGGCTTCAGCAGTTTCAGCAACAGCAGACTTCTTGCCTTTTAGATCTTTCTGTTTGAGTGCTTCTGCCTTGATCTTCTGCCTCTCAAAGTAGTGATATGGCTTGGGGAAGTACTTGCTGGGATCCACTGCAGTAGGAGGTAGCTTTCCCATCTTAGCCTTCCTTCTGAATTGAACAATGGCTTCTTGTCTTATTTCATGTTTTCTCCATTCAACTTCAGAGAACCACTTGTTCCTTTCATGAGTATTGTCCTTGGCAGCTTTCCAGGCAGTTAATATGATATTCCTAGAGGTAGGGCTCCACTGTTCAAAATCTGGCTTTTGTTCTGCTTGTTCCCTAAACCTCTTCTTTGACAACCTTGTCTCTTCTTCTTTCTGTAATGCCTCTTGCATGGCTTCAGATATAGGTTGAACAACCTTTTCTAGATGGACATTGTCCTTGCCCTCAAGTGGGCTATACATTGTGCTCACATCTGCTTGAATCATTTCAAAGTCTGGAGGTGGATAAATGACCTGAGCTACTTCTGGTTGCTCACCTCCAAAATAAGCAGGGTTAATGCCTGATTCAGCAACATCTTGGTCATCACACAGAGGAGGGTATCCAAGTGTAGCCCTGATTGAATTTGATATCCATTTTGCATGCTCAGAACTTGCCTTGACTAACACTCTCTCCCCCTTTATGACTTCTCTAGCCATGTGATCTCTGACATCATCCTTTTGAAATCTGATCTGACTGTCCAAGTACCTGATCCCATCTTTAAAGTAAGGTTTTAGCTTTTGAAGTTGTTCAGATATGACCTTCTGGGAGGCTTGGATAGCAGTCTTTACAGCAGTAATTTCCTCTTGAAAGACTTTATCAAATTGATCTTTAGCAGCATCAGTAGATGTAGAGGGTTCAGCAGCCTTATTCTTTAATTCAGTGACAATAGCATTGTGGGATTCAGTCAAATTGTCATTCATTCTTAATTGATTTTCAAGAACATATCCTTGTTTCAATGCTATATCATCCACCTGTGCCTTGATTTTCTCTTGGTGTGTTGCCAAATACACCACTGCATTTCCACCCTTGTGGAAGCAGTCTGTCATCTCCTTCTTGTTGAGATTCATCTCAAACCTTATAGATTTTATATCTTGGGCAAGATCAAACTGTAATGATCTGTGCCCTGCATCAACATAAGCCTCTATGGCTTTTCTTTGTTCATCCATTTTAATCTGCAGTGCAATCAGTAAAGCACTATAGTCAACAGTTGGAGCTTGTTGAACTATAGGCTGTGGGGCTACAGTTTGCAGAGCCTTCTTGTAACTCTGACTCCTTCTCTTGAATACATAGAGTTTCTTTTTCCTTGCCCTTGCAGTCTCCTCATCTTCAGAGACAGAAGTGCTGGCAATATCAACCCTCTCCTTAGGGCTTGGAGGCTTGTCAGCTTGCACATCTTGTGCCTTCTCAGTTTCTTGCCTTATAGGCTCCTCCAAAATTTGCATTTGCTCCCCCTCAGCAGCAGCAGTCTCTCCTTCAGCAGCTTCTTTGTCCATGTCAAAATCAACTTGATCTATATTGAGAAATAGATCTTCCATGGTGAACTCTTGAGGTGATTGAGCTGGAGACATTCTTTGTTCTTCAACTACTGGAGCAGCAGATGTGTCTTTGATAACATCTGGTTCTTGACTAGGCAGCTGAGTTTGTTGAAGAACATCAGACAAATCAGCATCTTCTACAAGATATTCTAAAGTTTTTAGGTCAGTGAGTATCTCTTGGATGATGATGATGGCTTGCTCACTGTCCAGTGTAGATGATTCTTCTACAACTGGAGGCTCCCCCTGGCTTTGATCCCTGTGGATGGGGCTAGCTGGAGGCAGCTCCCCCTGGATCTCAGCAATATCTTGAGCAGCAGGGGTCTTCTCTGCAGCCACTTCCTCTTGGTCATCAGGAGTGAAAACAATATGTTCTTCACTCCCTGAACTGCTGGAGGACTCTTGTTCAACTGGAGCAGTTTTTCTCTTTTTCTTAGGAGGAATCTCCTTCTCAGTAATTGTCTTCTCAGGGGTTGGCATGTCCTTTGACAACACCCTGTCCCATCTTGAAAAGATCCTTAGATCCATCTTCCTCATGTGGTTTATTTTACTGCCTGCAGCAGTATTCATTACCTCTGGTATGGTACCAGCTAGGTAGAGACTAATGATCCTGCCCAGATTGGGCTTCTTCAAGCTCTCCTTAATTTTCTCATAAACCACTGTAGACCAATCAGTTTTCAGAGTGAAGATAATTCTTGTCATGAGGCCAAACATATGGGCAGACACTCTGTCATGCCCTCCAGTCTTGCTGAGTAAGACTTTGCCCATAATCTCAGACATGAACTTCCCTTGATTATTCATGTCTTTTCTGTTAAATACAGAACCTATCTTCATCTTTGGATCAAGACCACACCAGGTTAAAGCTTCCCTGGTCTTTGAAGCAGTAACCTCTTCTTCATCTTGAATTTTTGGTAGCTGAAGTACCTTCCTCAGACTCTTAGGTGAAACCTTAATCTTAGTTCCATGAACTCTGGATTTGATTCTGAATCCAGATTCATCTACGGCAGCTCCATTAAGAAATTCAAGTACTTCCTTCTTCCAAATCTTTGTAGGTTCAGACAAGAGATATTCTAGTCCAGAATCGGCGACTAGGGTTACCACTGCCTGAATTTCTTGATCTGCATCATCGAATGCGCCGCGCACAAGCTTATAACCCTCGTTAACGTTCTCCTCAAGCTTAGGAGCCATTAGGGTTTGTAGAATTTGTCTGTAGAAAAGAGAGGTGTCGACACAGTAGTTTTTGTCTCGAAACTTTGAAAGCGTGTCGACAAACAAAGACAGAACCCTATTTTTACCTTTCTGATTTTGAAGATGAACAGGCGGGACAGCTAACTTAAAATGTGTCGACACTAGCTATAAGTGTCGACACTGACTTATAATGTCTCGACACTCATGTGTCGACACTCATGTGTCGACACAAGTTTAGTCAACAGATTTTATGTGTCGACACTTGATTATGTGTCGACACAACATAACTTGACACATTGTCGAGACTTTACTTAGAAAATTCTGAGTAAAACATAAGTGTCGACACCACATTGGATGTGTCGACACCTACTAGACATGTGTCGACACTAACATTCTGAAGTGTCGACACCAACATCCTAGATGTGTCGACACCTTTTTCCTGAAGTGTCGACACCACTATTCTGTGTCGACATAGACTTGTCTGTGTGTCGACACCTTTTGACTTAGTCATTTTGAAATCTGTAAACTTACTCTAAGTTTATTATTCTTAGTTCAATTTTGAATCTATTGAACTTAGCTTCTTCTAGTGGCTTAGTAAACATATCAGCTACTTGTTCATCTGTTTTAACATATTCTAATAAAATATCTTCTCTTTCTACATGCTCCCTAAGAAAATGATATTTAATCTCAATATGTTTTGTCCTACTATGGGATACAGGGTTATTAGCTATTGAAATAGCACTTGTAGAATCACAGAAAAGTGGAGTTCTACTTACCTGAAATCCATAGTCCTCTAGCTGATGTTGAATCCACAGAAGTTGAGCACAGCAACTTCCTGCAGCCACATACTCTGACTCAGCTGTGGAGATAGCCACACTGGTTTGCTTCTTGCTACTCCATGAAATTAGTCTCCCACCTAGGAATTGACAGGTTCCAGTAGTGCTCTTTCTATCCTCTTTGCATCCTGCAAAGTCTGCATCTGAATAACCTGTTAGATCAAAATCTCCATTCCTAGGGTACCAGAGGCCTAGATAGGGAGTGCCCTTTAGATATCTCAATATTCTTTTGACTGCAGTCAAATGAGACTCTTTAGGGCAGGCTTGATACCTTGCACAAACACATGTAGCATACATGATGTCTGGTCTACTAGCAGTCAAGTATAATAGGGAGCCAACTATCCCTCTATACAAGGTTTCATCTACAAGTTTCTCTGCATCATCCTTGCTAAGAGACATACTTGACCCCATAGGAGTCTTCATGGTACTGGATGAATCCATACCATACTTCCTTATGAGTTCTAGGGTGAACTTTGACTGACAAATGGACAAACCACTCTCAGTCTGTTTAACTTGGAGACCCAAGAAAAACTTCAGCTTTCCCATACTACTCATCTCAAACTGACCTTGCATAAGTTTTGCAAACTTTTTGCAAAGGCTGCTTTCAGTAGACCCAAATATAATGTCATCTACATATATTTGGACTAGTATAACTTTGCCTCTAGATTCCCTAAGGAATAGAGTCTTATCTATTTTCCCCCTTGAGAATTTGTTCTCAATGAGGAAACTAGATAGGGTTTCATACCAAGCCCTAGGGGCTTGCTTTAACCCATATAAAGCTTTCCTAAGTCTATAGACATAATGAGGTAGAGTTGGATCAACAAAACTTGAAGGCTGCTCCACATAGACTTCTTCTTTCAAATTACCATTTAGGAATGCTGACTTGACATCCATTTGGTATACCTTGAATCCTTGATAGGTTGCATAGGCCAAGAACATTCTTATGGCTTCCAGTCTGGCTACTGGAGCAAAGGTTTGATCAAAATCAATACCTTCTTCTTGCCTATATCCTTTAGCAACCAGTCTAGCCTTATTCTTAATGATGACCCCTTGTTCATCCATATTATTCCTGTAGATCCACTTAGTTCCTATTACATTGTGGTCTTTAGGTTTAGGAATAAGTTCCCAAACCTTGCACCTCTTAAACTGATTAAGCTCTTCTTGCATTGCTTCAGTCCATTGTGGATCTTGTATTACTTCTTCAATTTTTTAGGTTCAACTTGTGACAGAAAGCTGGAGTAGATTGCTGCATTCATGTTTCTACTCCTGGTTTGTACTCCTTGTCTTGGATCTCCAATAATCAGCTCTACTGGATGATCTCTTAGATGCCTGTTGGCTGGAGGCAATCTTACTTCTGGTTGAACCACTTCAGCATCTGCATCATGCTATACTCCTTGTATTTCTTCAGCAATTGGCACATGTAGTTCTCCCCCTGGACAACAGCTACTGTCCTCTATTTGCTGTCTTGCAGCAGACACCTCTTCTATAGTAAGCTTGTCCATTTTCTTTGTCAAACTTGTGGGGCTGCATACATTGCTAGACAACTCATTATTAATAAGTTTAGTCTCATCAAAAACTACATGCACTGATTCTTCTACAACTTGTGTAGTCAAGTTGTAGACTCTATAAGCCTTACTATTATTGCTGTACCCAACAAAAATTCCCTCTTGGGACTTGGCAGCAAACTTAGTTAAGTAAGACTTCCATTGTTAAGTATGAAGCATTTACAACCAAAGATCCTAAAATAGGATAGGTTTGGTTTCCTGCCTTTCACTACTTCATAGGGGGTCTTGTTAAGCCTTTTAGTGATGGTAGCCCTATTTATAACATGGCATGCAGTGTTAACTGCTTCAGCCCAGAAATACTCTGGCAGTGATGTATCACTCAATAGGGTTCTACCAGCCTCTATCAAGGTTCTATTCTTGCTCTCAGCAATGCCATTTTGCTGAGGTGTTCTAGGTGAAGAGAATTCTTGAAATATCCAAAAGTCTTCACGCAGTTTTGTCATGCTTTCAGACTGAAATTCAGTACCATGGTCACTTCTAATTTTGACCACTGTACTATTTAGTTCATTCTGAATTTGCTTGACAAAGCTGTAGAAGACACTAGGTGTTTCAGATTTCTGTCTTAAGAAGAACACCCAGGAAAACCTTGAGTAGTCATCTACAACTACAAGGGTATAGACCTTCCTACCTAAGCTGTGAACTGGCATTGGACCAAAGAGATCCAAATGCAAGAGGTACAAACACCTCACAGCATCTTTGTTTTCTATGCTTTTAAAGGTGGATTTAGTCTGCTTGCCCTTTTGACAAGCTGAGCAAATACCATCTTTGACACACTTAACTTGAGGACCATTCCTCACTAAATCTTTGCTAAAGAGTTTGCTAATAGTCTTGTAGTTAAGATGGACAAGCCTCTTGTGCCATTTGACACAATGAGAGACTGTCTCATCAGCTACAAGACAAACTGGAGAACCATTGTTCTCAACCATAATATCTAGGCAGTAGACATTCCTCTTCCTATATCCTGTCAAAATGATCTCTTGATCACTTGACCTCTTGATATGACAACCATTTTTAGCAAATGAGATGTCATACCCTACATCACTTAATTGACTTATACTTATTAGGTTGTGTTTCAACCCTTTAACATAAGCCACTTGAGTAATGGTAACTAAGTTTGTAGAAATGTTACCAAATCCTTTGATGATTCCTTTTTCAGAACCACCAAAGGTTACTTTTGGACCATCTTTTACTGGAATGTAGTCCTTTAGTAATCTTCTTGTTCCAGTCATGTGTCTGGAACATCCACTGTCCAAGTACCATGTTGGGGTGTGGCCACTTGGACTTACCTGCAAAACAGATTAATTGACCTTAGAACCCAAAGAATTCTTGGGTCCTTGGTATTTGTTAGTCTGCAATTTGACAAAGCTCCCTGCAGGCTTTCCAACAGGTAGCTTGCTACTCACCTTGGCACTGGCATTGTGCCAACAGTCTACTGCAAAGTGGCCAATTTTGCCACAGCACCAACATTCAAACTTGTTGTACCTTTGCTTAGGTACAGCCTTTGCTGTATTATCTACAACAGTCTTGTTGAATGCTGGGGCTTTGCCCTTGGACTTAGACTTGGACTACTCAGTCCTTGCAGGTCTAATAAAGCCCAACCCAGTCTTGCCTTTATGATGAACAAAATCATCAATTAAAGGTAACACTGACTTAGGTTTAGAAAACCTAGCAACTAAGTCCTTCTCCTTTTGAAGATTGATCTCCAGACTCTTAATTTGATCATTCTTAAATGATATAGTACCCATCTGAATCACTGTTATGTGTTTCAGCCTAGCTATCTCATTCATCTTTTGATCAAATTGCTTCTCAAAATCTGTTGCAGCAGCTTTAAGATCAGCAATTTCCTTTGCCTGACTTTTGACTAAGGACTTGCTTTTCTTATAAGCTTGCAATAGCACCTTATATTCATCTATAAGTTGATGAATATCATCCTCAGACTCAGATACACTTTCATCACTTGATGAAGATGAATCTGATTCTGAACTAGAACAAGAAACTGGATTTAAACTTGAACTTTGTACCTGACTGGGTCCTGGCTGCTCCAGGATTTTGGCACTGTCTGTCAAAGCCATTAGTCCTTGGCATTGACTGTCTTCTTGTTCATAAATAGACTCTATGATCTGCATGAATTCTTCCTCTTCTTCTCCAGCAAACAGCCCTATGTAGGCTTCAGCCCCAGACTCAGTTTCTGAAGAAGAAATGTCTGATAGAGTCTTCTCCTTCTTGGCAACAAAAGACTTCTCTTTCTTGCCTTTGAAGTGAGCCTTTTTCCTGTCACCAGATTCCTTTCTCTTCTCTGGACAATCTGCAATAACATGGCCCTGTCTATTGCAGCAGTAGCATACTATCTTAGATCCAGTTGCCTTGCTTGACTTTGTCCTCTTCCTGTCTTTCTTTGAAGGCTTTTTCTCCTGATAAAAGACTTCCTTTCCCTTTGAAGAAGAAGGTCTTGACCTCCATTGTTTCTTCTTCAAGAATTTCTGAAAGTGTCTAGTGAAGGCAGCAAAGTCTTCATCACTTTCACTGCTCTCACTTTTGGTGCTAACTGACTCATCAGACTCTGAATCAACTACCTCTGGAGGTGGAGTTGATGACTTATTCCTGCACTTTTTGGGAACTTCTGTCTTGAAAGCAACTGATCTTTCCTTGTGTTCAATCCTTGTTGATTTCTCCTCCTCTTTCCTCACTGTCAACTGCATCTCATATGACAATAACTTGTCAAACAGTGTAGGAGGAGGAATTTCCCCCAACTTAGCCATTTCTCTTATGGCACAGATCTTTGTGTCCCAATCTTTGGTTAGGGACCTTAAGAACTTATCATTTAGTTCATAGTTACTGAACTCTCTTCCATAAGGCATGAGTTCATTAACTATTCTGTAGAACTTCTTGTAGCACTCAGTTATGTCATCACCTTTACCTTGTCTAAAGCTCTCATACTCCTGATTTAGCAAGGATTTTCTATCTTGCCTGACTTATTCAGATCCTTCCATATACACTATAAGAGTGTCCCACATCTTTTTAGCTGTCTTACAGTGTATAAGATTCTGAAATGTTGCATCATCTATGGCACTTACAATAATGTTTTGTGCCCTCTTGTCCATTGTAGCTAGGACAATCTCATCCTTAGTCATCTCAGAGAAATCCTTTGAAGTTCTCTGATTTGCATCCAAAACTGAAATCTTCATTGGCACATAAGGCCCTTCCTTTAATGTGATGTAGATTCTAGGGTCAGAGGCTTCCATAAATAGCCTTACCCTTTCTTTCCAGATCCCAAAGATCTCTTTCCTGCATATGGGTAATTTCATGGAACCCAATTCCTTGTGATTCTCAGAAGAACTCATGTTTCTTGATTTTCTTGATTTTCTTGAATTTCTTGAAACTGTGATTTGTCTTACACTAAATCTGCCAAACAGGATCTCCTCAGACTGTTAGTCCTTTTTGAGGAACCTGGCTTTGATACCACTTGAAAGATATGGTACCTAAACACCTAGAGGGGGGGGGGTGAATAGGTGACCTAATCCTTTTCTAACTTTACTGGCAGTAAACAGTTTATTATCACAGATTTTTAACTTTTGCACAGCAATCCCAAAGTATTCACAGCATACACAGCACAATCACAGCACAACACAGTGGTTTATAGTGGTTCCCCAAGATATGGGTACATCCACTTTCCCCCTTCGCCTATCTAGCAGTGTACTAGATTCGGCCAAACTCCTCCACTGTCTCAGAACCCAAATTGGTTCCTACACCTCAGGCCCAAAGCCTTACAACTCAGCTTTATCCCAAAGCCTACACTCAGCCAATCAAGGCCTACACTCAGCCAACTAAGGCCTACACTCAGCCAACAAGGCATACACTCAGAGATCTTTATCTCCTACACTCAGGCTAACAAGCCCTACCCTCAGCCTTTATAAATACAGGCTTACAAATCACTCAGATCCAAAGGATCCTACAAGTTAAAATGTATTACAAATAATAACTCTACAACTCAGAAATAAAAGAGGGGAGTTGAGAGTTTCTTGATGAGTTCTTGGAAGATCTCAGCTGGATTCACCCTGACTTAGCTTTCTTCAAAGCTTCTTGAGTAGAACTGAATAAGACTGAATCCTCCTGCAGTAGTTCCTTGACCTTTGCTACTTAAGATCCAGAATTGAATCTGAATCCTTCTTCTCAGCCTAGTTCCAGAGGCTGATTTCTTGGAAGGAGCCCTCTCTCTCCAACTTTTTAGATCTGCACTTGGACTGCAAGATCTTCTTGTGTTGATACTCTTGGTACCACTTCAATAATTTGTTTTTCAACAAACTAAACTTTTGAACAATAATCTGATCCACTTGATCTTGAACCCACTTTCTGTAAACTGTAGGTGCCTATTTATAGGCCTTCTTCATGGTAACCGGCTGATCCGATTCATAACTGTCTTCTGACATCTCTGACAGGTGCCGTAGACCGGCTGGAACGGCAGCTGTCAAGTCATCCAGTCATTTCTTGAAAATCTCTAACTGTCTGTAAGTGTCGAGACTTTCTGTCTTTAAGTGTCGACACTTATAGTCCAAGTGTCGACACATGTTGTGTAAGTGTCGACACAAGTCTACAAGGTGTCGACACATTTCCTTGTATGTCTCGACACAGATTCTTCTGCATGTGTCGACACTGAAATTGAGTGTCGACACAAGTACTTGTTCTTCTAGCTTTTGCTGAATTCTTCTAAGTGTCGACACATCTCCTTTGTGTCGACACAACTTCTTGTGTTGAATCTGTTAAGTGTCGACACTGCTTCTTGGTGTCGACACATAGTCTTCTATGTTGATTCTTGCTGAGTGTCGACACAGCTCCTTGTGTCGACACTTGATTCTTTTGTTGAGACTTCAGCTGAGTGTCGACACATTCCTTTAGTGTCGACACTTGTACTTAGAATATTTGGAAATAATTCTGTTCTTTGCTAAGTGTCGACACAGCTCCTTGTGTCGACACTTTCTTCAAGTGTTGAGTCTTCAGCTGTGTGTCGACACATTATTCTGGGTGTCGACACATACTTCAAATGCTGACTCTTTTGTTGAGTGTCGACACATTGTGCTGGGTGTCGACACTTACTTCAAGTGCTGACTCTTCTGCTTAGTGTTGACACATTGTGTTGAGTGTCGACACTTGTACTTAGTCTCTGCAGACTTTTGCTGAGTGTCGACACAGCTCCAAGTGTCGACACTTTCCTTCACTGAGTGTCGACATAGCTCCAAGTGTCGACACTTTCTGTCTGGTGTCGACTCTGCATCTCAGGTGTCGACACAATGACTCCAAGTGTCGACACTGCTTGTCTGGGTGTCGACACAAGTTTTCTTAAGTGTCGACACTTTCACTCTGGGTGTCGACACATGGACTTAGAAACTTTTTGCTTCAGTCCAGTGATTTCTTAACCTGCACAAGTAAACTCAACATACATCAAATACATTATGATGTATATCATTGAGTTGGGTGAGGCTTCTTCAAATCAAGTACATTTGACCAATGTACCCAACAATCTACAGCTGGCTTGTTGAGAGTTGGGGCTTTGCCCTTGGACTTGGACTTTGACTGAACAGTCCTAGCTGGTTTAGTAAACCCTAGTCCAGCTTTACCTTTTTGATGAACAAATTCATCAATTAAGGGTAGAACTGACTTTGGTTTTGAAAACTTAGCAACCAAATCTCTCTCCTTCTGAAGACTAATCTCCAGACTTTTGATTTGATCATTCTTAAATGATATAGTCCACATCTGAATCATAGTTATGTGCTTCAGTCTGGCTATCTCATTAAGTTTTTGATCAAACACTTTCTCATAATCAGTTGCAGCCACTTTGAGACTTGCAATCTCCTTGGCTTGACTCTTGGCCAAGGATTTGCATTTCTTAAATGCTTGCAACAGAACTTTATATTCATCTATCAATTGATGAATATCCTCTTCAGATTCAGATGCACTCTCATCACTTAATGAAGATGAATCTGTTTCTGAACTAGCACATGAAACTGAACTTAAAGAACAATGTTGTACCTTACTAGGTCCTGGCTGCTCCAGGATTTTGTCACTTTCTGTCAATGCCATCAGTCCTTGGCACTGACTGTATTCTTGTTCATATATAGAGTTCATGATCTGAATGAACTCTTCTTCTTCATCCTCAGCAAATAGTCCTATGTATGCCTCAGCATCTGACTCAGTTTCTGATGAATAAATGTCTGACAGGCTCTTATCCTTTTTGGCAACAAAAGACTTTTCCTTCTTGCCCTTGTATTGAGTCTTTTTCTTGTCATTGTACTCCTTCCTTTTCTCTGGACAGTCTGCAACAACATGTCCTTGTCTATTACAGCAATAGCATACAATTTTTGAAAGAGTTGCTTTGCTAGACTTGGTCTTTTTCCTGTCTTTCTTTGAAGACTTTTTATTCTGATAATAGTCTTCTTTACCCTGTGAAGTAGATGGCTTTGTCCTCCACTGTTTCTTCTTTAAGAACTTCTGAAAATGTCTTGTGAAGGCAGCAAAGTCCTCATCACTTTCACTGCTTTCAGACTTTCTGCTTGCTGACTCATCTGACTCAGTTTCAGCTACTTTTGGTGGTGGAGTTGGTGACTTACTTCTATACTTTCTGGGGGCTTCTGTTTTAAATGTCACTGTCCTTTCCTTATGTTCACTTCTAGTAGATTTCTCCTCTTCTTTCCTCACCATCAACTGCATTTCATAGGACAGCAGTTTTCCAAATAGTGTTGGTGGAGGAATTTCTGCTAATTTTGTCATTTCCCTAATAGCACAGATCTTGGTGTCTCAATCTTTTGTAAGAGACCTTATAAACTTATCATTGAGCTCATAATTACTGAACTCTCTGCCATAGGACATTAGCTCATTCACAATCCTATAGAACTTCTTATAGCATTCAGTAATGCTATCAGATCTACCTTGTCTAAAACTTTCATATTCTTGGTTGAGCAAAGATTTTCTGTCTTGCCTCACTTCTTCAGAACCCTCCATGTACACAATAAGAGTATCCCACATTTCCTTGGATGTCTTGCAGTGTATCAAATTCTGAAAGGTAGCATCATCTATAGCACTCACAATGATGTTCTGAGCCCTCTTGTCCATTGTGGCTAGAACTATCTCATCCTTTGTCATTTCAGAGAAATCCTTAGGTGTTCTCTGATTGGTATCTAAGACTGAAACCTTCATGGGCACATATGGCCCTTCTTTCACTGTGATATAAATCCTAGGGTCTGAGGCTTCCATAAACAGTCTCACCCTTTCCTTCCAGATGCCAAAGATCTCTTTTCTACATATGGGTAGCTTCATGGATCCCAATTCCTTATGATTCTCAGTGGAACCCATGTTTCTTGATTTTCTTGATTCTGTAATGTACTTAGACTGAATCTGCCAACAGGATCTACTCAGACAGTTAAGTCCCTTTTTGAGTAACCTCGCTTTGATACCACTTGAAAGATATTGTACCTAATCACCTAGAGGGGGGGGGGGGGTGAATAGGTGACTTAATTTTTTTTAACTTTTTAGGCAGAATTCAGATTATAACACAGAATTATATCTACTTTTGCACAGCAATCATCCAGCAATCACAGATTTACACAAGCACGCAGTAGACACACAGATTTATAGTGGTTCCCCAAGGTTTGGGTACATCCACTTTCCCCCTTCGCCTATCTAGCAGTGTACTAGATTCGGCCAAACTCCTCCACTATCTCAGATCCTCAGATCTTACACTCAGAACCTCAACCAGGTTCCTACAGCTCAGGCCCAAGTCCCTACAACTCAGCTTCTTCACAAAGCCTACACTCAGCCACCAAGGCCTACACTCAGCCATAACAGGCCTACACTCAGAGATACAAATCTCCTACACTCAGGCACACATGCCCTACACTCAGCCTTTATAATTACAGGCTTACAAAACTCAGATCCCTAAGGATCCTACAAGATAATATGAATACAAAATGTACACTCTACAACTCAGAGATAAGAGAGAAGAGTTGAGAGTTTCTTGATGAGTTCTTGGAAGAACTCAGCTGAAATCAATCTGACTTGGCTTTCTTCAAATATTCTTGAATGTAGAACACAATAAGATTGATCTCCTCTGCAGTTGATCCTTGATCTCTGCTACTTAAGATTCAGAACAAATCTGAACCCTTCTTCTCAGCCGGGTTCCAATGGCTGACTTCTTGGATGGAGCTCTCTCTCTCCAACTTCTTAGATCTTCACTAGATTCTTCAATGAATAGCTAGACCTTCTTTTTATTACTTGAATTCTTGGACAATCACTTGATCAACTGCTTCTGTAGACAGTATAAGCCTATTTATAGGCCTTCTTCATGGTAACCGGCTGGTTCGGTTCAAAACTGATTTCTGATAACTCTGACAGGTGCAGTAGACCGGCTGGAATGGCAGCTGTCAAGTCATCCAGTCAGTTCTTGAAAAATCTGTAACTGTCTGAAAGTGTCGAGACTGTCTGTCTTTAAGTGTCGACACTTATAGACTAAGTGTCGACACAAGTTGACTAAGTGTCGACACTAGTCTTCAAGGTGTCGACACAACTCCTTGTGTTGTAGAATTCACTTCTCGACACAGCTTCTTCTTCATGTGTTGACACTTATATTGAGTGTCGACACAACACTTTGTTCTTCAGCACTTTGTTGAAATCTTCTAAGTGTCAACACAACTCCTTTGTGTCGACACATCTTCATGTGTTGAACTTGTTCAGTGTCGACACATATTCTTGGTGTCGACACATGCCTTCTGTGTTGATACTTGCTGAGTGTCGACACTGCTCCATGTGTCGACACATTCTTCTTCTCTTGAGACTTTTGCTGAGTGTCGACATATTTCCTTTGTATCGACACTTGTACTTAGAATATTTTTGAACTTTGCTAAGTGTCGACACAGCTCCTTGTGTCGACACTTTCTTCAAGTGTTGAGTCTCCTGCTGAGTGTCGACACATTCTTTCTTGTGTCGACACTTTCTTCAAGTGTTGAGTCTTCAGCTGAGTGTCGACACATTCTGTCTTGTGTCGACACTTTATTCAAGTGTTGAGTCTTCAGCTGAGTGTCGACACATTGTTCTGGGTGTCGACACTTACTTCAAGTGTTGACTCTTCTGCTGTGTGTCGACACATTGTTCTGGGTGTCGACACTTATACTTAGACTCTGCTGACTTTTGCTGAGTGTCGACACAGCCTCCAAGTGTCGACACTTTTTGATGTAGACACTGTTTCTATGGGTGTCGACACTGCTGCTAAGTGTCGACACAGCTTCACTGGCCTTCTATTCATTGAGTGTCGACACAGCTCCTTGTGTCGACACTTACTGTCTGGTGTCGACTCTGCATCCCTGGTGTCGACACTAGTACTCCAAGTGTCGACACTGCTTGCCTGGGTGTCGACACAAGTCTTCTTAAGTGTCGACACTTTCCCTCTGGGTGTAGACACATGGACTTAGAAACTTTTTCATCTTTCCTGCAAATACTTAACCTGCACAACTAAACTCAAAATACATCAAATACATTTTGATGTATATCATTGAGTTGGGTGAGGCTTCTTCAAATCAGGTACATTAGAACCAATGTACCCAACAATGCGGCGGGAGGAAAACACTCGCCCCGGCCCCTCCTTCAAGGGGCGGGTACGGCGGGAGGTCGGCACCCGCCACAGCCTATTTCAGTGTGCGGGTGCGGCAGGAGGCCGACACCCACCCCGGCCCCTTCTCTAGGGGGCGAGTACAGTGGGAGGTCGGTACTCGCCCCGGCCAGTTTCAGGGGGCGGGTGCGGCGGGAGGCCGACACCCGCCCCAGCCCCTTCTCTAGGGTCGAGTGCAGCTGGAGGCCGACACCCACCCCGGCCTGTTTTAGGCGGCGGGTGCGGCGGGAGGCCGGCACCCGCCCCGACCCCTTCTCTAGGGGGCGAGTACGGTGGGAGTTGTTTGTGGTAACGACAGAGTTCGCCGGTTAGAGTGAACTGGCACTGGAGTTCGCCGGGTTTTGCGGGATGGCCCAGTCTGGGAGGTCGCACGGTCTACGCGGACTGATATCTCTGTCTGCCATGTCCCATAGTTAGCCTTTTGTGCCTTGGCTGCGAGGTTGGGATATGCGGACCAGAGTGGTGTCCGCAGGCGCGAGCAGACTGGAGCTGTGTACGCAGGTGGGCGGACTGGGGCGGATTTCGCAGAGTTTGCCTGTATTACGATCAAGTCCTGGCTGGGCCTTGGAGACAAGGCAGTTTGGCTTGGTATCAGGCCTTGGTGGTGCAACCTTGGCAGACTAGCTGTTTTGACAAGTTGCGGTGGTTTGGTTTTGTATCTGTGGCTTGGCAGATACACTTGATGCTCTCCGTAAGATAGGGCGGTTATCCTATCAGCTAGGACGGTGATCACACTTCTCTCCGCGCCTATAAATATGACTCCATGTCACATCAATTTATATCCAACTGAACAGTAAGTGAACACGCGGATAGTTGCTGCGGTTAGGATTTTGTATCTGTGCGATTTGAGGAGGTTGACCGGTTATGTACATTGCAGGTTGTGCGGGTTGCGCTGGAAAGCTAAAGACTTGGTTCTGACTGGGTCAGTGACAGTGCGGACTCTGCGGATAGCAACCAGCGATTAACAACAGGTCGCGGTTTGTGACTTGTGGTGTTTCTCTTCAGCAACTAGTTTCTCAGTTCAATAAGCTTTTCGCATTTGGCGGCTTGGTTCAATTCGGCAGTAGCTCGTACGATCTAGCGACTCGCAACTGTGCGGTTAAGTGGCTTACAGATCGGTAGTTAGAGTTCAGCAATGGAATAACGGGCAGTTCTCGCGGCTAGGTTGTAGTTTGGCGATTTGTCGGTTTGAGCGGACTCTATAGCGGTTAGCAGTAGGGTCAGCGGTTACTCTTTGAGTCAGCGCAGCTTGTTTTCTCTACCTTGTAATTTGCTTCCATCGGGTACATCGGCGAATCATTTCTTGCCATGTATACATCGCCTTGTAAAGATTGATTTGATAGTACAAGTTTCTTGTTCTTCTATTTGCATCTGGTTATTTTGACCCAGATAAGTTGAGTGTTCCTGCGCCTGGTTTCCCGTTTTCCGCTATCACAAATTTTTTACATGGTATCAGAGGGAACATTGGCCTGAGCAACAGATCATCCGACATTTTGCTTCATTGCTTCTGGGAGTCTAAGTAACCAGGGTTAGTGCAATGGATGGTGGCACGACAAGAGGTCTTGGAATTGAGCTTTATACATCGACTAACTTTAAAAAGTGGAAGTCATGTATGAAAAGCTATCTTCTAGGCGAGGACCTTTGGGAGTTCGTCTGCATAGATGAATGGCAAGAGGTGGTTGCTACTGCTGGTGCTGATGCGGTGAGAGCTTGGAGGAAGACAAACGTGAAGGCAACGTTTACTCTCAAGCGGGCCATCTCATCGGAACTCTTCGACCATATCATCGGATGTCGGTTTACTACGGAGATTTTGACTTCCCTTGATGGGTTGTTCAACAGGAAGAATGTAGCTCGGCTACAGTTCCTGGAGAATGAGTTGGTGGGCGCCACTCAAGGTGATTTTTCCGTCTCGTCATTCTTCATGAAGATGAAGAACTTATGCGATGAGATTTCAACATTGGACCCTGATGAGCCTATTTCGGAGGCGAAGCTGAACAGACACATAATTTGCTGTTTGCGGAAGGAATATGTGGTCTTTGTCACTTCCTTTCAAGGCTGGGCCAATCAGCCCTCTTTGCTGGAGATGGAGAACCTGCTGGCTTCACATGAGAGTTTAGCAAGTCAGATGGCTGGAGTCACTGTCTCTGGAGGAGATGGTGAGGCACTCTTCTCAGGGAGGAAAAAGAGATGGGACAAGAAGAATAAGTCGGCTGATGGTGATGGACTCACTGCTTTATATACCAACCTAGTCACTTTAAGAAGGACTATAAGGTTATCTTTCAGTCGGCGAATGTCACTCATATAGGGAGAAGGGATGAGAACTTGGTTGTGGCTTCAACAAGTTCTTATGTTGATCGGATGAGCGCCAATGATATTGCAGTTATCTGGCATGAAAGAATGAGACATGCCGGGAGGGACAAGTTGAAAGCAATGGCGGAAAGGAGCCTTGTGAAAGGCTTGCTTAGGTTTTCATCTTTCGACGACAGTCATGTTTGCGTAGGATGTCAATACGGCGAGGCTTATCTCTTTATGTTTGATACATCGCAGATCGGGTGTTCTCAACCATTGGAGTGCATCCATGGTGAGCTGTTGGGACCGACAGTCACCGCTAGTCTTGGAGGCAGCACGTATATGCTGGTGTTGATTGATGACTATACGAGGTACACTTGGTTGAACTTTATGAAGGAGAAGTCGGATGCATTCCATTTGTTCGTGGAGTTCAAGAAGCTTGTGGACGGCCGGCTTATCCTGCGGATCAAGAAGTTGAGAACGAGCAACAGAGGCGAATTTGATTCTACCATGTTCTATAACTTTTACAAGAAGCATGGAATCCAGAGAGATCTTTCTTGTGGGCATACTCCACAACAAAGTGGAGTAGCAGATCCGAAGATCTGTTATTTGACGGAGACCTGCAAGTGTTGACTTCATGACAAAGGCATTTCTAAGGCCTTTTGGGTTGAAGGGATGGCTTGTGTAGCGTATGTCATCAATTGGATGCCTCTGAGTCCGATCAACATAAAGTCTCCGGTTGAGCTAATGTTCAAGGTGAAGCCCAGCGTGGAATAACTTCGGGTGTTTGGATCGACCTGTTATGTACACATCTCAGATGCTCTCAAGACAGAGTTGAATGCGAAGATGAGGAAGCTTGTCTTCGTGGGTTATGATTAGCAGAAGAAGGGATGAAGATGTATGGATCCTGCGACAAAGAAGTTCATCGTGTCTAGAGACGTTGTCTTCGATGAACTAACGCCATATGGAGGTAGCTCATCTTTGCAGCTAAAGGAAAGCAGGTCAGACGGTGGGCAGAAGGAAGCTGCTGAAGATCTTCGGTTGGAGCTGCCTGTTTCACTAGGAGCTCCAGATTGTTCTAGCTCCGGGGCAGAGGCGTTGGGTTCAAGAAGCAGGCGGAGCGATGCTCCAGGTGCTTCTAGTTCCAGGGTAGTGGATTCTTATTTAGGAAGCATGGGGACGGATACTCCAGCTTTGCCCAGGATCAGAGCTAGTTCAGGAGATGCAGCGGAGGTGGTTAGCCATGATCAGGCACTTCGGATGTCAAAGAGGATCACCAACCCACCAACTTGATATTGTGAAGGAAATGCGGTGAGCTCGGTCTCTTGTTTCTTTGCATGCCCTCAGATCGAGCGAGAGCCTTCTAGCTTTGAAGGCACCACTGGAGTCAGGGGGAAATGCCAAGGAAGAGGATATGATTGCCCTCAGGGGTGACGAGGCTTGTGACCTTGTGCCCAAGGTTGGTGTTACTCCTGCGATGTACAAGTGGGTATTGAAGCTGGAGAAGAAGGCGGAGGGAAGCATGACTCCTTTCAGGAGGTGTTGGAGGTATCCCTTATGGTATGGGATATGCGAAGCGAGGATATTGTCGTGAACATCTTCTCGATGTCGCTATCAGAGAGGCATTGTTTGCGGTTACGGGGACTGCTGAGGTTGGTCACCACTTCTCACTTCAAGGGGGATTGTTGAAAATCATGAAGTGAAAGTGGTGGACTGGGCGACCTGTCTGCGCGGCCTGTGCAGACTGGACCGACGGCTTGCCAGGTCCGCAATGGTGCTGCAATCGACCTGTGCTCTGGCAGCCTGGGCGGTTTGTTCGTGTGGTTTATGAGGACAGAGGAGGTGGATTGTCTGGTCGGGTTGTGTTCAGCCGACAGTTGGTTCCCAGAAAGTAACCGGGCTGATAGGATTGCTATCCGCGGAGCTCGCCAAGACTGGCGAGGTGCGGACTCGGTTGAAGTTCATGGAGTCCGGGTTGCGGAATGGACCAGAGCTCGGGAGATCGAAATGGCGTATGCCTTGGTCTAGCTCTGGTGCCGCGGTTGGTGGTAACCGCGGAGTTCGCCGGTTAGAGCGAACTGACGCCGGAGTTTGCCAGGTTGTTTTGTATGGCTCAGTTCGGGAGGTCGCGCGGTCTGTGCGGACTGATATCTCTTTCCGATGTGTTCAGCAGTTAGCCTTGTGTGTCTTGGCGGACTGGGACGGATCTCGTAGAGTTCGCTTGTATGACGATCAAGTCTGTCAGGTCCTTGGCGACAAGGCGTTTTGGCTTGGTATCCGGCCTTGGTGGTGCAACCTTGGCGGACTGGCTGTCTTGCCTAGTTGCCGCGGTCTGGTTGTGTATCCGCGGTTTGGCGGATACACTTGGTGCTCGCCGCGAGATAGGGCAGTTATCCTATCAGCTAGGGCGGTGATCACACTTCTTTCCGCGCCTATAAATAGGACCCTCTGTCACATCAATTGACATCCAACTGAACAGTAAGTGAACTCGCGGATAGTTGCTGCAGTTAGGATTTTGTATCCGCGCGGTTTGAGGAGGTTGACCGATTATGTGCGTTGCAGGTGGTGTAGATAGCGCTGGAAAGCCAGGGACCTGGTTCTGACTACGGTCAGGGACAGTGTGGACTCTGCGGATAGCAACTAACAGTTAACATCAGGTCGCGGTTTGCGACTTGCGGTCTTTCTCTTCTGCAACTAGTTTCCCAGTTCAATAAGTTGTCCGCATCTGGCGGCTTGGTTCAGTTCGACAGCAACTCAAGCGATCTGGCGGCTAGCAACCGTGCGGTTAAGCGGCTTGCAGATCACCAGTTAGAATTTATCATTGGAATAACGAGCAGTCCGCGCAGCTAGGTTGCAGTTTGGCGATCTGTTGGTTTGAGCGGACTCCGTAGCGATTAGCAGCAGGGCCGGCGGTTACTCTTTGAGTCCGCGCGGCTTGTTTTCTCTGCCTTGTAATTTGCTTATATCGGATACATCGACGAATCATGTCACGTCATGTATACATCGCCTTGTAAAGATTGATTTGATAGTACAAGTTTCTTGTTCTTCTATTTGCATATGATTATTTGGACCCGGATAGGTTCAGTGTTTTTGTTCCTGGTTTCCGTTTCCCGCTATCACACTTTTTTTACAGGGACTGGTACATGTTAGCTAGTATATATTATGAATGTTTTGTTTCAAACAAAAATACTAAATCAGTTCCTGAATTATGAGACCTTTTTAAAATCAGTTCCTGGATTTTTGAAAGGTAAAATCAATCCCTAAATTATTAAAATCAAGTCAATTTAGTCCTTAAAACTGTTTTCAGTGTCAAATCTCTTGTATACGTTAACCAATTGGCAGTTTTTGTTCACCAAACACAGAAAAAGAGCAGCGAGCCTCTGTGCTGGAGGTGAAGTTTATTCTCTTTGGTGAGGTATCAAATCTCTTATCGGTTGTTCTTATCGGAATATTTTAATTCTTTTTGAAGTCGTTGAAGGTAGATCCCAGCACGTCTTCTGCTTCAATTGTCCGAGTGTCCTTTCTAGTTGAGGCTCACATGTCCTCTGCCACGTACCTTTGTAATTTAGCGAGGCTGTTGAACTCTCCGGCGAGAAACATCCTCTTTGAAAGTTTGTTGTAGTGGTGGCTCTCCATCCACACATCCATCCCGGACGACTTCAAAAAATTAAAACATTTTAGTAATAAGAACATAGAAGAGATCCGTCACCAAAGAGAATAAATTTCCCATCCTCCAACACAGTGAATAGTCGCCCTTCTTTTTCTACGTTTGATTAACCAAAACTGTCATTTACTTGATTAAGGTAAACAAGAGATTTGATTTAGTAACAGAAACTATTTTAAGAAGTAAAATGTCTTGATTTTAATAGTTTAAGATTTAGTAACAGAAACTTTTAATCTCTCCAAAGTTGATTATAATATTTTTGCCATTTTTTCCCTTTTATATTTAATTATGAATAAAATAGACGATTTAATAATTTGTGGCTTTCCGACAAATACTGCAGATATAATATTTTCAGCGTAAATGTGAGCTTCGTCCCTCTATTTTAATAGGTGATTGTTAACCGTAACTAGTTATTGGCTAGTCGTACTCCAAATCTCACAATTTTTCGTGTCTTTTCGAAATACGCCTTGTACATGCAATATTAGGAAAAGTGTTCAACAAAAAATTGTAGATATCGACGAGATCTACAACTTTTGTGTTGATCACTTTTCCTAAAAATGCATGCACAAGAAGTACTTTGAAAATATGCTCAGATTTTGCACCTAATCGAAATACGCCTTGTACATACAATTTCAGGAAACATGTTCAGCACGAAAGTTGTAGATCTCGTCGATATCTACAACTTTCATGTTAAACACTATTTCTTAAATTGCATGTACAAGAAGTATTTCGAAAATGCGCGAAAAATTGAGAGATTTTGGGGTGCGACTAGCCAATTACGAGTTGCGGTTAACAATCGCCTTTTAATAAACACTTGAAATCAGTCCCTACAGGCAACACCGTTAAAAACTACACGGAATAAGATAAAACTTTACTTTTTTTTGGCCAGGTAGATTAATCCAGGGTGATAAAAATTAAGCGTTGATATCAGTACCGCATTTTTGGCTAGTCGCACCGCATATTCTTCTAATTTTTATGCGTTTTTTGAAAATATGTCTCGTACATGCATTTTTAGGAAACGTGTTCAACACAAAAGTTGTAGATCTCGACGAGATCTACAATTTTCCTGTTGAACACATTTCCTAAAAATGCATGTACAAGACGTAGTTTGAAAATACGCCCAAATTTCCCCTAGGCGGTTATGTGCATATTGTTAGTGTACATTTGGATGAATAACGAGTTCGGAGGCATAACGAGTCAGTTTGGGTACACGGTTAACCCATACCCGTAGAAACTCCTGAGAGTTTGCCTATTTATACCCACCTAGGGGCAACAGGTAGGGGATTCCACTTTGATCATCACTCGGATGCTTCGAGCGACATAACACTCTCAAAACAAACACCCCTCGTCGCTCACGTTTTCTGCATCCCGTAACCGGTCACCTTATTTCGGTTTTCGCTCTCGTTTTCTCGATCCTAACAGGATTTTTCCGTAAAAAGAAGGTTCCTGCCGCTGTCTTCGGATCAGGAAGAGGAGAAAGGGCCAGCCGCCATTGTTTTCTGATTGGAGAAGAAGGCACGCCATCCGCCTCTGCCTTTGTTGTTTGTCGTCGCCCGATCCCTGTATTACCACAGCTCGATCGGGAAAAGATACAAATCGGCCGCCGCTTGGAAACGATCGGGACGGAAGAAATTAAAATTCGTCTCTGGTGGATTTCTCGGTCTCGCCTCCTGTGTATCGTAGAGGAAGAAGCCCTATTTCCTGTAGCCGCCGGTGTTCGGGAAAGAGAAAACGGGAAAAACCGCTGCTTGCTGCGTTCTCACCGCCGCCGGTTCGTGATCAAAAAAAAGAAAAGTTTTTCCGTCGTCGTTGCTGTGATCGGGAGACGGACGAAGCAGTTTTCCCCCATATCTTTGTTGTCGGATCTTTGCCAGCCGCTCCCGTGACCCGCCGTCGCTGCTTCTTTGCATTTTCTTGGTCGCTGCTCTTGTGCAAATCCCGCTGCTGTCTTCCAATCGTGAAAGGAGAACAGTTTTGCCTGACCGGGAATGATCCGGTCACCGTCGTTGACTGGAATCAGGATAGAAGCCTTGGTTCAGGTCTAATCGATAAAAATTAGAAGGAAGAGGATTTCTAGTGGAGTTCCATTCAAGTTGAAGATCAACAGTAAAATCAACATTTACTATTGATTGGAATCAGATCTTATTTCCAGTTGAAAATCAAGTGAAGATATTTTTTCTCTATCTGGAGGAATCAGATCTTATTTCCAAGTGCTTGTAAAGGATTGATATTCAATGATGAAGGGGAACAGTTTCTCATCTCCCGTCCCGATGATAAAACTAGAGAAATTCACGGCAACAGAGTTCAACGAATGGAAGTTGAATACCCGGTTTGGAATGAAGTATTTGAATGTGTTCTACACAGTTCAGTCTGATCGTGCTGACGTTATGGGGACTGACGATGAGGCATAGTGAATTGTTGATGAGGACTTCTATCGCGACTATCTGCTGAACTACTTGTCCTCCAGCCTGGCGAAGACGTACATCAAAATGAAGACCTCCAAGGAAATCTGAGAGGCACTGAAGGAGCACTTCGGGCAAGAGGAGGATCTGTCCAAGGCGCACCTGGTGGACAAATTCCACTCCTTCATGTTCAACGAGGAGAAGGTGATTCTCCCTTAGATATCGGATTTTGAAGCATTAGTAGATTCTTTATATAGTGAGAATATTTCCCTGCCAAACAGCTTTGTTGATGGCACGATCATCTATAAGCTGCCATCTACATGGTACAACTTTAAAACTGAAATGTAGCGCAAGAAGATGCAGGTCGGTCTTAATCACCTCAAGCGATTTATTCGCATTGAGGATAAAAATAGGATCCGACACGCTTTAAAGACTGTTAGAAAGCAGAAGACTGCAGCTAATATGCTCCTTAGTTCTAAACGCGTGTTAAACCCTAAGAGAACCAGAACATCCCATGGTAGCTCCCAAGTTGTAGGCCCTAATAAACACAATAAAAAATTCAAGGGCAAGTGTTTTAACTGCAACAAGTGGGGACACATCGCATTTGATTGCAGACTCCCTAAAAGGGAAAAAACCAAAGCACCACAGGATGACAACCAAACCAATATGGTTAGCCAAGCCGAGCCTTCCGACTTTGTTGCAATGGTCGGAAACGCTAAGGCCAGCACATAGTGGTACTTAGATTCGGGGGCGACGTGCCACGTTTGCAACAATTCTGCTCTTATGACAGGGTTTACTACTGTGAAAGAGTCTGTGACGGTGGCCAATGGCGAGACAGCTGACGTATTGAAGGTGGTAAACGCAACCTTGCTGCTATCCTCAGGCAAGTCTTTAATTTTAAAGAACGCCAAATTTATTCCTTCATTAGCTGCTAACTTAGTGTCTATTAGTCTATTATATGATGCCGGTATGTCATTTACTTTTTGTAGTGGTAGAGTAACAATGTCAGTTAACCCACACTATTTTGGATGTGCATACGTCCAAAATAGGATGTACCGACTAAGTCTAGCAAACGAATTAGTTCAACAAGTTCAAACAGACTTAGTTAGCCCTAAGACTCTATATGAGAGACTAGGACAGGTGAATTATAGGAAAATATTTGTTGGGTATTGTATCCACACTAACCTAGATTTGATGAAGTCATCCTTGAACTAAGATAAATTAAGTTGTATTTGATGCTTGGTTTGAGTTATGTGTTTGCATGAATCTTATGGGAAGTGTAGACCAATGTCAGTCTACAATGGGTCACAAAAACAGGACCATACAATGTAATCTCTCATTGTGTGCTCCAAGGTGTTGACTCATGTGTAGCCTCTCTACTGTGATACACTTCATATTCAAGCTCTAGGACTATGTGAAAAGACTTGATGCTGGTCATCCCTTAGAAGAAGAAAATTCTGTCAAGAAAATTTTCCTAAGTAAAGTACTCGAGTAGTTCTTTACTTACTCGAGCAAGTTACTGGATTCATACTCGAGTAATAATACTCCTACTCGAGTAGCTAAGATGTATCCCGAGTAGTCAATTATGGCTCTCGAGTAGTTAAGACAACTACTCGAGTAGTTTCTTTTTACCTCTCGGTTTTACAGAAATTCTCTTCTCAAAATTTTCTAAGTTAAATACTCGAGTAGCTCTGTATAATACTCGAGAAGTTTTATTTTCTGTCTCGAGTAGTTTTATCTTATATACTCGAGTAGCTTCATTTGTCTCGAGTAGTTCATCTACTACTCGAGTAGTCCAGTGTTTATACTCGAGTAATCCAGGATTCCATTCCAGAAAATTTCTCTAAGTGAATTACTCGAGTAGCCATCTTATATACTCGAGTAGTTCTATTTGTCTCGAGTAGTTCATCTTCTATACTCGAGTAATACAGTTTTCCTATTACAGAAATTTTCTAAGTCTTTATCTCGAGTAGTATTTCTTATACTCGAGTAGTTCATTCTTATATACTCGAGTAGTATTTCTTTTACTCGAGTAATTTACTCCACCTCTCGTGTAAGTACTTAAGCATTCGAGTATGTTATTCTTGTTACTCGAGTAGCTGATTTCCTTTTTTCTTCTTATTTACTCGAGTAGTTGACTCCATTGTACTCGAGTAATCATCTCATACTCTCTCGAGTAGTTTTTCTTATATACTCGAGTAGTCATCTTCTACCTACTCGAGTAGTGCTGCATGTACTCGAGTAATCTTGTATATCTCGAGTATTTTACTTTGACTTTTCCGAAAATTCATTAAGTCCAGAATAACGGTCTTATTCATAAACTTTGACGTGATTGGTCCATGTGTCTCTCATAATGACTCAATTATATCTAATCTTTTCTGATCCTATAAAAGGTCTTGTCTAAACCGACAAACACTAATAATTCTAAGAAGGTTATTTTTAAGAAGTTTTGCAGCCGTACTCTCTCAAGTTTTCTGTCTCCTCTTTCTCTCTCCAAGAAACGAAATCCGCCGCCGCCGTCGCTGATTCCCAACCAGCTAGGGTTTCATCTTTTGAGGATTTAAATCAAGAATACTCTCCAGATCGAGATTCACTCAACTTCTCATCCTCTGACTAGATCGATCGTGAGAAGCCTAGAAGTTTCAGATCCAATCTTGCCGAGATTTCTCTTCATCATCCTGATAAAGCCGCAAAGCCTAGACGAAGAAATTTCTGGTCTTCAGTTGCAGATCTGAAAAAGTAGATCATTTTTTGTATTTCTATACAATTTTATTTCATTCTTGTAGGAGAAATTTCTCCGAGTGTAGGAGCTTTTGTCTCTGAGTTTGTAGGAAGCTTTACCTTCCGAGTGTAGATCCATTTTGTGGATCGAGATTGTAGGAACGTTGTTCCGAGGGTAGGATTTATTTTCAATCCGAGATAGTGGAGTAGCCGAGTCTAGTGTATTGCTAGATCGGTGAGGAAAAGTGGATGTACCCAAGGTTGGTGAACCACTATAAATCTTGCCTCGTCTGTGTTTGATTGATAGATAGATTTGTGCATTGGTTTGTAATTTTTTATTCCGCAAAAAGACGCACAATTCACCTATTCACCCCCCTTTAGGTGATTTAGGTAGGCAACTATAAACTTTCAATTGGTATCAGAGGGAGGTTGATCGTTAAAAGGTTAACACCTTGATCAGATCCTTCAATAGTTGTCTATTAAGATCTACCAAAGATGGACAAGGCTAAAGATTTTGCCAAGCTTCCTTTATGCACCAAAAATAATTTTTCCATGTGGAAAGAGAGAATCAAGTTCTTTATGGAAGCTGTGGATCCAAGGATCTTCATGATAATTGAAGAAGGTCCTTACATTCCCATGACCGTCTCCACTATAGATTCAACTAAGAAAGTCCCAAAGAAACTTATGGATCTAGATAAGGATGAGATTGCACTTGTTTCATTGGACAAAAAAGCAAAAAATATTATAGCAAGTGCTGTCGATGATTCAATGCTGCAAAAGCTGATTCACTGCCAGTCTGCAAAAGAGATGTGGCAGTCACTAGTTACCTTAATGGAAGGTACCGAAGAAGTGAGGGATGATAGAAGATCCCTTCTTAATCAGAAGTATGAGGATTTCCGACAGGGAAACAAAGATAACATTGCTGACACCTTTGAGAATTTCTTCAAGATAGTGAATGAACTAAGGGTCTATGGTAGAGTCTTCACTAATGGAGAATTAAACGATAAGTTCTTGAGATCCCTAACTAAGGAATGAGATAACAAAGTCTGTGCCATAAGGGAGTTTGGAAAACTGGCCGAGACAGATCCTCAGAATCTCTTCGTGAAGCTTATGTCATATGAGCTTCAACTCAACACCAGAAAGGATGAAGAAGAGAAGAGCAGGTCTGCATTCAAAGAGAAGTTTGTTGCTTTAAAGGGAGACACCCCTAAGAAGACAAAGGTTGTTCCTCCTACTCCAGCACAAGAAGTTAATGAAGAAGAAACCTCAGAGCTAAGCACCCAAGGCTCTGAACTATCAGAAGCAGAGTTCTCACTACTCTCTCGACAGTTCAAGAAATTCTTGAACAAGAAGAAGTAATGGAAAGACAAGGATGCCTCCTATAGAAGATCACGACACGATGGTGATCGTCAACGAAAAGGCTCAAGCAGACTTGACAGGAATAATTCTAAACAGAACAAAAATATTTCTACTGACATTATTTATTATTGTTGTAATAAGCTAGGATACGTCATCACTGACTGCCCTCACAAGAGCCCCAGTTCACTGGGAAGGTAAACTCTCACACTCCTCTCTCTGATTCTAATGTTTCTGAACATGATCGTGAGGATAGCTCTACTGATGATGAGTCAGAACTCATGACCCAATATAAAGAGTTAATCATGGCTTACGACAAATATCGCCGAGTTGTGAAAACTCAGGCTAAAGAGATAAAGTCTCTCAAAGCTGAAGAGAGTGACTTGAGAGAGAAAGTCTCAAAGACTGACTCGCTCGAAGAGAACTTCAATAATGCTATTGAAGAATATAACAAAGCTCTTGAGCACCTCGGCCTTAAAGATAAAATCATCAAAGAGCTGCAAGAATAACTCGCCGCTGAAAAGAAACTTGTTGAAAGTTTCTCGAAGCCTAAGTCTGTTCTTTCATCCATTGCTGAATTCTCAGCTAAGGCCAAGGGTGCTGGACTAGGTCATGCAGAAGCCCCTAGTAAGTCTTCTAGGAGAAACAAGGCTCAACGGAAGAATAAGGCCGCCAAAAAAGCCTTAGTCAAAGAGAAGGGGAAAGCCTCTCAAGATCAGACCTCTTTCAAAAAGGTTATATTTCCTTCAAACGAGTTTGATCTTGATTCATCTTACATACACTTTGCTAGGCCTACTTATGTAGATCCAAAATCCCGTTATCAAGGATGGACTCGCCCCAGAAACTTTGGCGAAAGTGTCTTTAAGGCACCTTATGAAGAAGTGATTCTTCAGAGCTATGGCCCTTTCAATCATGGTCATAACTTCAAGAAGGTACCAAAGGTAAAGCCTGTTGTAGAAAAGCCAATGAAGGAGAAGAAAACATGTGATTGCCATCATCATGAAGCTTCTTCCTCCAAGAATGTTGCCCCTGCTAGACCACAACTCCAAAAGGTCAAGCAGGAGAACATAAGACAAAGATACAACAGATTTGACTGTTGGTGTTGTGGCAGAATTGGTCACTTTGTCATTGATTGCTAGTTTAATCCCAGAAATGCTGCAACCCCACATGTTGGAAATATGAGGAAAACCACTCCTAATGCCAATATTCGTAGGGGGAGTGTTCTAACCCCAGATCAAGGACCCAAACATATTTGGGTTCCTAAGGCAAACTGATTGTGATTGCAGGTATGTCCAAAGGCCACCAAAACGCCAATCTGGTATTTGGACAGTGGATGCTCTCGGCATATGACCGGGACAAGAAGCCTAATCCAGAACTTTACTCCGGTCATGAACGGATCGAAGGTCATCTTTGGAGGTTCAGACCATGGAATCACTAAAGGTTATGGTATGATTACGAACGGTAATGTATCATTCTTAGATGTGGCTTACGTTGAAGGTTTGGAACATAACCTTATAAGCATAAGCCAACTCTGCGATAAAGGATACATAGTTGAGTTTCACGCTGATAAGTGCTTCATTAAATCTGTCGACAATATGAAAACGATTCTATCCGACACTCGAAGCAGAAACATGTTTTGCTTGAATTTTATTTGTATAGATTCTTTGACACCAGTGTGCTTTTTAGCAAAATATAGTGCGTCTCTTGGTGACCAATGACACAAGAGACTAGCACATATTAATTTCAAAACTATTAATAAATTATTTTCAATGAACTTAGTACATGATGCCCCAAATGTCAAGTACGTCAAAGATAGACCTTGTCATGCATGTGTTAAAGGCAAGCAAACAAGGGCTACTTTTAAAAGCGTTATTGGCAAGGATTCCAAAAGATGTCTTCATCTACTACATATGGACTTATTTGGTCCACTACAAATTAGAAGTTTGGAAGGTAAGGATTATACGTTAGTAATTGTTGATGATTACTCGCGCTTTGCGTGTGTGTTCTTTCTGAAACACAAGTCAGATACCTTCGACATCTTTACTAATTTTGTCAGGCAAGTTCAGAATGAATACACCTGCTCTATAGTTAAAATTAGAAGTGACAATGGAACAGAATTTAAGTCTGGGGCCATGATAGAATTTTGTGAAAGCCTGGGTACCTTTCATGAGTTTTCCTCTACTCGCACTCCTCAACAAAATGGAGTGGTGCTTCCCTTCCGGAATATTTTTGGGTTGAAGCCGTCAACACTGCATGTCACGTGCAAAATCGAGCTCTCATAAGCAAAAACCACGATAAGACACCTTACGAACTTCTGAAAGGCAGGAAATCAACAGTCTCATATTTTAGAATTTTTAGCTGTAAATACTTCGTGCTCAACAATGACAAGTATCATACAACAAAGTTTAGCGAAAAGAGTTTTGAAGGTATTTTGTAGGTTATAGTAGCCATAGTAAGGCATACATGATCTTTAATAGAAAAACCCTAGTCGTGGAAGAATCGATATATGTTGTATTTGATGAGACGAGCTTGCTGCAAAGCAACTCCTCTAGTGTGCTCATTGAAGATGCCGGTGCAAAGCTGAAAAAATTAGCTTGGATGAACCGTCCGAAGACAAAGATGAAAAGTTCATCAAGATCACCACTCCATCCCCTATTGGAGAGGCTGATGATCAAGATGAAGAAGTCATCCAAGATGAAGAAGTCACTCCGGTGATAGAAGACAATCCAAATACAAGGACTCTAGAGCTCAGACATCTGAAGGATCACCCCATGGACCAGATCATAGGATATCCCCGGGATGGTGTCAGAACTCGAAGAGGTACAACTAATGAGAATCTATATTTAAGTTTTCTCTCACAGGTTGAACCAAAGAAGTTTGAGGAAGCAAACTCAGACACATCGTGGATAATGGCGATGGAAGAAGCACTAAACCAGTTCAAGCGTTGTAAAGTATGGAAGCTTGTTCCAACACCCAAAGGTAAGAACGTCATTGGGACAAAATAGGTCTACAGGAACAAGATGGACGAGGATGGAACGATAGTAAAGAACAAGGCCAGACCTGTCGCAAAAGGCTATCGTCAAGAAGAAGGAATCAACATTGACCAGATGTACGCTCCAGTGGCAAGGCTGGAGGCAATAAGGTTATTCCTAGTATATGCTACATTCAAAGGCTTCACTGTCTACCAGATGGACGTAAAGTCTGCCTTCCTTAATGGTGACATAAATGAAGTGGTGTATGTGGAACAACCTCCAGGTTTCGTTGATTCTAACTTTCCTGATTACGTTTATTTACTGCATAAAGCGTTATATGGCCTGAAACAAGCTACTCGAGCTTGGTATGAGACGCTGTCTAGATTTCTACTTGAGAACAAGTTCACAAGGGGAAAGATAGACAAGACATTATTTCTTACAGAAATTAAAGGCAAGATTTTACTAGTGCAAATCTAGGTCGATGACATTAGTTTTGGCTCTACTAAGGACAACCTCGGCAAGAAGTTTCAAAACTTATGCAAGGAAAGTTTGAAATCAGCAGTATGGGCGAGCTGAAGTATTTCTTAGGACTTCAAGTGAAACAGTCTGAAGATGAAATTTTCATCTCATAGACCAAGTTCACCAAAGAGCTGATTAAGAAATTTAGAATGGAGAACGCAACCTCGATGAGGACTCCAATGGGTTCAACTATGTCTCTAGACAAGGATGAGATAGGGAAACCTTTTGATGAAACCAAGTATAGAAGTATAATTGGATCCTTGCTCTACCTTACGATAAGTAGAACTGACATAATATTCTCAACATGTGTCTGTGCTAGATTTCAGGTGAACTCTAAGGAATCTCACTACGTTGCTGCAAAGCGGATTCTGAGATACCTTAAAGGTACACCAAATCTTGGCTTATGGTACCCAAGAAGTAATGACAGCAAACTAATAGGTTTTTCAGATGTAGATTTTGCAAGGAGCAAAGACGACAGGAAAAGCACTTTAAGGACATGTCAATTCTTTGGAAGAAGACTTATCTCCTAGAGTAGCAAGAAGCAAAACTATGTGACAATTTAAACGGCTGAGTCAGAGTACATCTCTGCAGGCAGTTGTTGTGCACAGTTACTCTGGATAAAGAATCAGTTTGAGGACTACAACATGAAGTTTGAAAAGATTCCATTATTTTGCAACTCTTCCAGTGCAATAGCAATAGCCAACAACCCAGTCTTGCACAGTCGGACAAAGCATATAGAGATAAGGTATCACTTCATCTGGGAGCATGTGGAGCATGGGGACATAGACCTTCAATATGTCCCTACAGATAGGAAAATTGCAGACATTTTTACGAAGCCGCTGGATGAGACCAAGTTCTTATTCTTCAGAACAGAACTTGAGATGCTCAACAAAGAAGACTAAAGAAGCTGGACTTTCAAGAAGGCTCAAGGCTCAAAGATGGAATTGGAGAAAAGAGCTGAAGCAACCAAGGTGAAGATTTGTGAAGAAGTTGGACTCTTCAAAGAAGATGCTATTATCAAGCTATCTATTGAAGTCAGAAAGGGGGAGGGATTGGTAAAAGAATATCTAGAAAATTTTCATAGTCTTTTGCTTGCTTACACTGCTTTATATACTTAGCATTCTTTTTTATGTCCATAATTCACCTTAGTGTAAAGGGTTCTGACTTTTACAAATATGGAGAGATTGTTGGGTATTGTATCCACACTAACCCATATTTGATAAAGTCATCGTTGAGCTAAGATGAATTAAGTTGTATTTGATGCTTGGTTTGAGCTATGTGTTTGCAGGAATCTTATGGGAAGTGTAGACCAATGTCAGTCTATAATGGGTCACTAAACACAGGACCATACAATGTAATTCCTCATTGTGTGCTCCAAGGTGTTGACTCATGTGTAGCCTCTCTATTGGGATACACTTCATATTCAAGCTCTAGGACTATGTGAAAAGACTTGATGCTGGTCATCCCTTAGAAGAAGAAAATTCTGTCAAGAAAATATTCCTACTTAAAGTATTCGAGTAGTTCTTTACTTACTCGAGTAAGTTACTGGGTTCATACTCGAGTAATAATACTCCTACTCGAGTAGCTAAGATGTATCCCGAGTAGTCAATTATGGCTCTAGAGTAGTTAAGACAACAACTCGAGTAGTTTTTTTTACCTCTCGATTTTACAGAAATTCTTTTCTCAAAATTTTCTAACTTAAATACTTGAGTAGCTCTGTATAATACTCGAGTAGTTTTATTTTCTGTCTCGAGTAGTTTTATCTTATATACTCAAGTAGTTCCATTTGTCTCGAGTAGTCCATCTACTACTCGAGTAGTCTAGTGTTTATACTTGAGTAATCCAGGATTCCATTCCAGAAAATTTCTCTAAGTGAATTACTCGAGTAGTCATCTTATATACTCGAGTAGTTCTATTTGTCTCGAGTAGTTCATCTTCTATACTCGAGTAATACAGTTTTCCTGTTCCAGAAATTTTCTAAGCCTTTTTCTCGAGTAGTATTTCTTATACTTGAGTAGTTCATTCTTATATACTCGAGTAATATTTCTTTTACTCGAGTAATTTACTCCACCTCTCGTATAAGTACTTAAGCACTCGAGTATGTTATTCTTGTTACTCGAGTAGCTGATTTTCTTTTTTCTTCTTATTTACTTGAGTAGTTGACTCCATGTACTCGAGTATTCATCTCATACTCTCTCGAGTAGTTTTCTTATATACTCGAGTAGTCATCTTCTACCTACTCGAGTAGTGCTGCATGTACTCGAGTAATCTTGTATATCTCGAGTATTTTACTTTGACTTTTCCGAAAATTCGTTAAGTCCAGAATAACGGTCTTATTCATAAACTTTGACGTGATTGGTCCACGTGTCTCTCATAATGACTCAATTATGTCTAATCTTTTTTGATCCTATAAAAGGTCTTGTCTAAACCGACAAACCCTAATAATTCTAAGAAGATTATTTTTAAGAAGTTTTGCAGCCGCACTCTCTCAAGTTTTCTGTCTCCTCTTTCTCTCTCCAAGAAACGAAATCCACCGCCGCCGTCGTCGCTGATTCCCGACCGGCTAGGGTTTCATCTTTTGAGGATTCAGATCAAGAAGGCTCTTCGATCGAGATTCGCTCAACTCCTCCTCCTCTGACGAGATCGATCGTGAGAAGCCAAGAAGTTTCAAATCCAATCTTACTGAGATTTCTCTTCATCATCCTGATAAAGCCGCAAAGCCTAGAAGAAGAAATTTCTGGTCTACAGTTGCAGATCTGAAAAAGAAGATCACTGTTTGTATTTCTATATAATTTTATTTCATTCTTGTAGGGGAAATTTCTCCGAGTGTAGGAGCTTTTGTCTCCAAGTTTGTAGGAAGCTTTACCTTCTGAGTGTAGATCCTTTTTGTGGATCGAGATTATAGGAACGTTGTTCCAAGGGTAGGATTGATTTTCAATCCGAGATAGTGGAGTAGCTGAGTCTAGTGTATTGCTAGATCGGTGAGGGAAAGTGGATGTACCCAAGGTTGGGGAACCACTATAAATCTTGCCTCGTCTGTGTTTGATTGGTAGATAGATCTGTGCATTGGTTTGTAATTTTTTATTCCACAAAAAGACTCACAATTCACCTATTCACCCCCCTCTAGGTGATTTAGGTAGGCAACTATAAACTTTCAATGTTCCAAATAGCTAGAACTCACCAGATCACATTAGACACTAAGTCATAGCCTGAGAAATGTGACGTGTGTGCTCAGACTAAGATCATTAGGAAACCTTTTAGTGCAGTTACTAGGATTACAACACACCTAGAGCTTATACATTCTGATACATGTGACTTTAAAAGTTTTGTCACCAGAGGATGATGAAAGTATATGATAACATTTATTGATGACTGCTCTAGGTTCTGTCATATCTATCTTCTTAAAACTAAAGATGAAGCGTTTGAAAAGTTTTGTCTTTTCAAAACCAGGGTAGAAAACCAACTGGACATGAGAATAAAGAGGTTTAGAAGTGATAGATGAGGAGAACACATGTCTAGTGAGTTCCGGGGTTTCCTTGCCTCTCAAGGGATCATAACAAAAACCACCGCTCCTTACTCACCCCAATCGAATGGTATAGTCGAGCGAAAAAATATAACGTTAACAGAGATGTTGAATTCTACATTGTTCACTGCTGGCATGCCTACTGCCTATTGGGCAGAAGCAGTTTTAACTACAAACAACATTCTGAACAAAGTCCCTCATGCTAAGTTAGACGCCACGCCCTACGAGCTTTGGTTTAAGAGACCCCCGAGATTAACAAAATTTAAGAACTGGGGCTGCATAACCTATGTCAGGGTCTCTGACCCTAGACGGTCTAAACTTGGACCTAGGACCAACATGTGTGTCTACTTAGGTTGTGCTGAAGATAGTGCTGCAGATAGATTTTTGAACCTGTCTAATAATATAATTATTGAATCTAGCGATGTTGTGTTCTTTGAGGATAAGTTCCTTAAGGATAAGAACCTGACAATCCTAGGTATGCAAGCAACTATTACTGAGGAAGAACTTGAATCAGTACTGAGCACCTCCTATTCAGTCCCGGTAGACAATAATGTCCTAGAGTCTAGACGGACTTCAGTGAGAGAGCGAACTCCCAGAATCTTTGGTAGTGACTTTGTCACTTACCACGTTGAGGTCGATCCATCCACCTATAAGGACGCGATGAGATCGAAGGATTCCCTACTCTGGAAAGAGGCCATTGATGAAGAGATGAACTCTTTGCTTCAGAACAACACCTGGACGTTGGTTGATAAGCCAAAAGTGGCTAAAACTATAGGGTGTAAGTGAGTTCTGAAAAAGAAGCTCAACCTTAATGGTAGCGTAGTTAAGTATAAAGCATGTCTGGTGGCTAAAGGTTTCACACAAGTTAGTGGAGTGAATTACTTTGATGTATATTCACCAGTGTGTCACTTAACAACCATTAGGATACTCCTTGCTATTGCGTCTATTGAGAACTTTATTGTTTATCAAATGGATGTTAAGACTACATTTTTGAATGGAGATCTGACCGAAGAAATATACATGAGCCAACCTGAAGCTTTCATAGTACATGGTCATGAAAGTAAGGTTTGTAAGTTAATCAAGTCGCTATACGGACTTAAACAAGCACCAAAATTATGGTTTGAGAAGTTTGACTGTAATGTAAGGAACATGGGATTCATGTCGAGTCTCTCGGACAAATGTCTTTACATACGTCATAGATCGAACAAAGTCGCTATAATATGCTTATATGTTGATGATATGCTGATTCTTGGTTATGATCAATCCGTAGTGGATGACATTAAGTTAGAACTATTGAAGGAGTTTAGCATTAAAGACATAGGTGTAGCTGAGACTATACTAGGCATGCAAGTGAGCTTTGAGAAAAATGACATTTCCCTAAGTCAAAGCCACTATATAAAGTCTATGTTGGATACGTGGGGATACATTGAACGTAGAGCAGTGGAGACACCTTACGATTACAATAATCGTTTGAAGCCCAATGATGGAGTTGCGATTAGACAGTTAGATTATGCTAAACTGATTGGTAGTCTCATGTATGATATGATCTGCACAAGACCTGGCATAGTTTTTACGGTCGGCATGTTAAGCAGATTCACTAGTAATCCTAGCCAAGAACATTGTGATGCCCTCGATAGGCTGATGCGATACCTAAAACACATCCAAAAGTATGTTTTATGTTACCATGGTCATCCTCCAGTTTTGGAAGGATATTCTGATGCATCATGGTGCTCAGAATTAAACGACAGCAAGTTCACTAGTGGATTTATATTCACACTAGGATGAGCAGCTGTAGCCTGTAAGTTCAAGATGCAATCATGTATTTAACGTTGTTATAAGTCGTGACTGATTTCAAGGCTTTACTAAAATAGTAGGACTGAATTACTTTGAATTAAATTTTGGGCGCGCGGTTGCGTGCATATTACTTTTGGTTATGTAGACACCAAATTCTTAAAATAAAGGGAGATGTTATGTGCACACTACTTTTGGCTATGTGCACATCAAACTCTTAAAATAAATAATATAACTACTTTTTTCCAATCCCACCCATATTAAACCTAAGTGCACACCCCACTTCTATTTTCTCCCGAAAGTCGAAACCCTACCCTCGGCCTAGCTTCAGCCTCGCTTCACATGACATACAAGTAGAGTTGGATGTGATACTCCAAAAATACAATACATCATTGGCTATTCAAAAAAATGAATTGAAAAGAAAACTACATGAGCTATTGGATCCTACAGCAAGCCAAACTGTAAAACCTTTGGTTCCGAGTCGTTTAAAGGGCGATCAAAAGGAAGCTTGAACAATGAAAATGACCATGCAGATATTAACTTGTTAATATTTTATTTATTTAAGACAACTAATATTCATATCTTTATGTTCGTGTATGTATACATGAACTTAAAAAATAAGGTGTATGTAACTGCGCCCTAAATTTTAAGGACTGGTTTCCAAAAAAATCATCAGAGCTGAGGGACTAAAGTGAACTCGCAGTTTTGCCTATTTTCAACTTTCAAAAAAAATAGTAAAAAAATGTGTTCTTTACAAAAATGTAAAATAAATAAAGTTATTTCGATCTGCCTTTCAAATCCGATGCCATGCCCATTTACGGAAAATTAGAAAATGATGAACTCATATACGTCTTATCTACACATAACCATTATAAAAGTATATTCCCTGCACATTTTCAAAGTGAGTCTCCATATAGTATTGTAAAAAAAAAATAATGCACGAAAAGTAATGTGCAAATAAGTTTTTGATGTATGTCGCAGACTAACTCGGCATTTCAGTCGGGCCGGAATAAATTGGACCGACTTAGCTCTCGAGACGGTCGAGCGCGCACACAGTCAATGAAAGAGAGAATTGACACATGAGGTTTTAACGTGAAAAAACCCCTCAAAAAGGTAAAAACATCACGTGTCCGGATCTGTGCCGGTCAAAGTCCACTACCAGATTGTGGTTTCAATTTGTTTGGGGAATCGAGGTCGACACACGCTCCTCGTTAAAACTTGGGGGTGAGAGAGAATTTCTGACTTGCAACGGGCAACATGCTGTGCCGTAGGAGTACTGAATGCTAACTTTGTTGCTGGTATGCTTGAGCGCTGCTGGTGGTCGTCTTCTTCCTTTCTCCGCGCACTTGGGAACTTAGGCGTTCCTCTGGCTCGTTGGCGTCTTGAAGATGACCTGAGTGAGAAGTTCGGCAAAGCTCTGGCCTGAGGAAGAAGAAGACTACGGAGAAAAACGTGAGAAATGAGGAGGTATGAGGCTTCTTTTATAGCCTCCGGGAGATGGTTATGACGCCCCCACTAACTTAGTGGCTTAGTGGGTGGTTACCTGCATATCGGACGGCGACGAATGCCCAGTAACGATCGTACGGTGGCCGACATGCAAGAGACGGCGGCGGTTAACGGCGGTGGCGACCGGTGGCGGCGGCCGGCCGGCGGCGGCGGCCGGCAGTAGTTGTTGAGTGGGAGGCCCCTACTGTGGTGCAGATCATGGGGGAGTTGGTTGACCAGTCAAACCTATGATCTCCACAATAGGAGAGATCATGAGGGGATGGTTAAGTGCACACCCAAGCCTATAAATGGGGATTCATTCCTATCAATTGTCCACCAAATCTTTTGTTGTTGAAGGTTGGTATGAGCGAGAGAGCAAAGATTTTCTCTCATTCTCCTCGACCATGACGACGACGAGCGAAAGGCCAGAAACATTGGAGAGCGGCGCCCGACAGGTAATATGTTAAAAACAATTGCGGGAGAGGGGGGGACGACGCACCCACGATCGGACGTCGGCACGACGACCAACACGAGGGTAAGCGAGGGGGCGCGCGGACCGAGTCGTGCGGGGAGCGCGTCCGGACACGCGCGCATGACCGCAGTGTGCTACGGGGCGCGCGCAACGGTAGCAGGCGCCGCACGTGCTCTATAGTGTGCACGCTGTAGCGCGCGGCGCGAGCGCGTTGTGCGTACTTGTGCGGCGCGCGTGCGCCTGTGCGTGGGGCCCATATGAGCTATATTTTACTCGTGCGTGTGCACGCGGGCGCCCCTCGGTCTGCCTCGAGGGTCTTACCGTTGCGTGTTGTGCTTCTCATACTGCGTCAGATTTTTCTTTTTTGGCGACATGGCTCGAATCGTTCCGCGAGACCACTCTGTCTACGCTCTTCTCTTACTGAGGACCAAATTGTCATTTGGAGGAAGAAGTTCGGGTTACCTGCTGATTTGAAAGTGAGAATTCCGCATGTCGAGGAGAGAGTGCAGAATCCCCCTGAGGCTGGTTGACAGTCTGCGAGAGCACTTTAAGGTCTGGATTTTGATTCCCGCCTTGCGAGGAGGTGACCGAGATCTTGAAATTTTGCGGGGTGCCGATCTCCCAGCTCACCTCGTTGGGAGTAGTGCGCCTTATGGGCATAGTCGTTTTCTTCCGTGAGCATGGTGAGAGACTTACATTACAGTGCTTTCGAGAGTTGTGCTATGTCCGCTCCGATGGTGAAGAGCACGTGGAGATTGACAGCAACAAGAGTTGGCTTGATTTCGAGGCTCGGATAGACCGTCGCATGGGAACACTATTTTTGGCTACATCAGGAACCCTTGGAGCTTGTCAGAGGTGTAGAATTCACTTCCCGATCGTTGTCGCCGTCAGAAGGGGAAAGAGGGGGAATTTTCCCCGGTGTTGGGGTTTTCGGAGTCTCGCGAGTTGGTCAATCGCTTGTTCAGCATTTTATCATTTGTGGAGGTGAAGCGCTTGCTGCAGTGCGACATTTCTTTGGATTATTTGCAGAGTATCGAGGCACCTTGCGGTGGCAGTCGTAAGAGAAAAACCAGCGCAACTTATTCTAGCTGTGTTGAGATGACGGATGGGGCGGCTCCTTTGGTTGCCCGAGATGACACAACCCTTGAGGTTCAGGTACTTGTGCGCCCGACCCTCCAGGTTCCCTCTGCAGAGATGCCAGCCGGTGGCGGCGTGGAGGTTATTCTCATCTGCTTGAACTTTTCACTTTTCATCTTGTTATGTTAATTTTCATTTTTCCTTTGTGCAGGTTGAGTCTCAGGACCGAACTGTCGTTACTTGGAACGACCACTATGTGAGCCCGAAGGACAGGTATTTGGCTCTTGAGGAGAAGCTTAGATCGACGACGAGTTTGCTTGCCTCCTTGAGGGAGGCGCATGATCGTGATGTTTCACGATTCCGCCAGATGGGATTCGGGCTGAAGTCCGAGTTGGAGAATGCATGCGCAGCATTGGAGGTAGAGAAGGCGCTAGTAGAGAGAACCACCCAGATGTTGAAGCATTACCTTGAGGAAACCACAATTTTAGAGACTCGGCTTTGGGCGGCGAGAGCCCAAGTGGTGATGCTATCTTCTTAGAGCCGTGTGTCAGAGCTGAAGGTCGCTGGTCATGCGGAATACCTGCAGTCGTTGGACTATGTGCGAGATCGTTGCCTGATTACGGAGGAGGTGCATGACGAGATCTGGTCCAAGGAGGTGGAGCCTCAAGTGGAAGACGCTCATGAGTTAGCCCTTAGGCACGGAGCGGCGAAGGCCTTCCGTTTTGTCCATCGACGCCTAGGATGCGACACCACTAGCTTTAGCTTTGATGAGGTTTCTGAGGATGAACGCTCTGACGTTGATGTTGCTAATGAGTAGCGGCCTCATATTTTTATATTTGTGTGTTTTTGTATTATTCCTCCTTCCATCCGTGTCGTGTGTTGTTCTTGCTTTGTAGTTGTAGTGGGCGCTCTTGTGCGTCGACCTGTATGACATCGTTGTTTTTATGTCATTTAGCTGTTTTACTTTTCCCTTTGTCTCATTTAAGTACTGTTTTTGCAAGTTTGGCTTGCGTGAGAGCATGGGCGAAGCATTTTACGCGAAGTGGATTCGCAACTTCGTTTGCACAGTTCCATCATGTGGCTCAGTTTGCTCGGTTCCAGCCCGCGGCTTTGTTTGTACGGTTCTAGTCTGCGACTTGGTTTGCGCAGTTCCAGCTCATGGCTTTGTTTGTACGGCACTAGTACGTGGATTTGTCTCGAGGGGGCAGGCCCCCACAGGGAGTTTGTGCGAGGGTTTCTCGCGACTTAGTTTGAACGAGGGTTGCTCGTGGCTTAGCCATGAGGGGGCAGGCCCCCACGGGGAGTTTGTGTGAGGGTTGCTCGCAGCTTAGTTTGCACAAGGGTTGCTCGCGGCTTAGCCTTAAGGGGGGCAGGCCCCCAAGGGGAGTTTGTGCGAAGGTTGCTCGCGGCTTAGTTTGCATAAGGGTTGCTCGCGGCTTAGTTTGCATGAGGGTTGCTCGTGGCTTAGCCGTGATGGGGGCAGGCCCCTACGGGGAGTTTGAGCGAGGGTTGATCGCGGCTGAGTTTGCACGAGGGTTGCTCGTGGCTTAGCCGTGAGGGGGCAGGCCCCCACGAGGAGTTTGCGCATGGGTTGCTCGCGGATTAGTTTTCACGAGGGTTGCTCGTGGCTTAGTCGTGAGGGGGGTGCAGGACCCACTGAGAGTTTGCGTGAGGGTTGCTCGCGGCTTAGTCTGCACGAGGGTTGCTTGCTAGCTAGTAGTGAGGGGGGGGGGGGGCAGGCCCCCACGGGGAGTTTGCGCTAGAGTTGCTCGCTGCTTAGTTTGCACGATGGTTACTTGCGACTTAGTCGTGAGTGAGGCAAACCCCCACGGGGAGTTTGCGTGAGGGTTTCTCGCGGCTTAATTTGCACGAGGGTTGCTCGCGGCTTAGCTTGCACGAGGGTTGCTCGCGGATTAGTTTGCACGAGGGTTGCTCGTGGCTTAGCCGTGAGGTGGGCAGGCCCCCACGGGGAGTTATTAGTGCATCGTCTTCCTAGTTTGAATAAACAAGATTTGCAGCAACATAATGCAATATTTGAATAAGGATAACTTGCGCGGGATCAGGCCCGCGGCTTACACACATCATAGAGTCTTTTTGTTAAAAAGAAATGCATTACACAATTTGGAAAACACAAAGCAGAAAATCAATGATAAAATTTGCGCAGGTTCTGCGCGTTTCATGTGCGGGGAAGAGTCTTTCCTTCGGCGGTCCGCAGCTTGTACGTTCCTGGTTTTATCATTGCTGTGACGACGATTGGACCTTCCCATGTAGGATAAAGTTTGTCTACTTGCGTCCCTTTACCGGTGGCCTCTACTGTGCGGAGGACCAAGTCCCTGACGTTGATCGGTCGGGGTCTCATCTTGCGATCGTAGTATCGAGCAGTCTGTTGTTGGTAGGCTACAGCGCGGAGGGCTGCCTCCTCATGGACTTTAGGGATCAAATCCATGTTGTCTCTGAGTGCTTCATCATTCTTCTCGAGGTTGAAATTGGAAACCCTGGGGCTTGGAACGCTGTTGGCGATCGGGATGATGGCTTCGGCGCCATAGTAGAGATTGTATGGCGTTTCTCCAATGGGAGTTCTCTTGGTGGTTCGGTATGCCCATAACACACTGGGGAGTGCATCGACCCACTGCCCCCAGCATCCTGAAGTCGTGTCTTCAACACCTTAAAGATGGTACGGTTGGTCACCTCGATCTGCCTATTGGTTTGCGGATGTGACACAGTCGTATGTCGCAACTCGATCTTTAGATCTTTGCATATCTTCGTGAAGGATCTTCCTGTGAACTGTGTACTGGTCAGTGATGATGATTGTAGGGATTCCAAGAAGACAAACAATGTTCTTCCACACAAACTGTTTTGCATTCTCCTTGGTGATCTTGGCCAGTGGCTCTGCTTCCACACACTTAGTGAAATAATCGATGGCCATTATGAGGAATTTCCTTTGCCTCGAAGCTTGAGGTAGAAGGCCAAGAAGGTATATTCCCCATAGTGCGAACAACCATGCTCCTTACAGCATGGAGAGGGCGATGGGAGGTTGTCGTGGGACATTGGCGTGTAGCTGGCAACTCCTACATCGTCAGACAAAGTCGGTTGCTTCCTTTTTCATAGTGGACCAGTAGAAGCCTTGACGTAAGATCTTGTGAGCTAAAGCCTTTCCGCCTAAGTGTTCAACGCATATCCCTTCATGGATTTCACGCAAAGTATACTCAACATCTCTTTCTGTTAGACACTTTAGGTATGGTCTCGAGAAAGACCGCTTGTATAATTCTTCATTGATCAACACTATGCGAACAGGAAAAAACAGACCAAAAAATTGGAGTAATGAAAACTTTATTATCCAAAAAAGGTATCAATTACAATGGTATAGCCTTTCTTTTATAGAATGGAGGAGATGAGAGAGATTACAATTAAGCAATGTGAGACTAAAAATTTACAAGTATATGCGGCTTTACAAATAGACAAACCGGACAGGTCATGCGGGTAGACAAGCCGGCTAACCACCCGACAACCAACAGGAAGAGAGAACAAGCACCACAGAGAGGAAGCTGCCACAGGAGACCGCTAAACCGCCCGGTCTCCAAGTCATCTGAGACAAACCGCCAGACCGCTGGAATACCAAACAGCAACAACCCGGCAAACAGACCGGCAAGGATAAACCGTCAGACCGCCCAGTCTCCAAACAAAAACAGACCGACCGACCTCCATACTGCAACACTCCCCCTCAAGCTGGAGCATAGATATCAATCATGCCCAGTTTGTCACAGATATGGAAAAAGGAAGCAGACACCGGCTTGGTGAAGATGTCTGCCAACTTGTTGTCAGAAGTGACGAACGGAGTACAAATCTGTTTCTTCAGGATCTCTTCCCGAATAAAATGATAGTGGACTTCTATGTGTTTTGTTCTCTCATGAAAGATCGGATTTTTAGAGATGTATATCGCGGCCTTGTTATCACAGAACATAGGAAGATGATAGTTGTAGACCTCTCCTAAGTCAAGCATGAGAGCCCGTAACCATTTCAACTCACACGTGGTCGACGCCATACTGCGATATTCTGCCTCTGCACTAGACTTGGAGACCACAGACTGCTTCTTGCTCCTCCAACTCACAAGATTGCCTCCAACAAACATGCAGAAACTTGATGTCGACTTGCGGTCCCCTTTGTCATCAGCATAGCTCGAATTAGAGTACGCTTCAACCCTTAAGTGACCATTCTTCTGAAAAAGTAGTCCTTTCTCTGGTGCTGCTTTGATATACTCCAATATCCTCAAGGCAGATTGTAGATGACATTTCCTAGGACTTTGCATGAACTGGCTCACCTTGCCAACAGCATAAGAGATGTCGGGTCTGGTTACCATGAGATAAATGAGTTTGCCCACCAGACACCGTGAAAGTTAGGGTTAGATTTGATATACTCTAGAGGGGGGGGGGGGTGAATAGAGTATCTTGAAACTTTAAGACTTTTTGTTGTAAATAAAAACTACAGAGTATAACAGTTATTTAATATCAAGATTTACTTTGAGTATAAGTGCAAACTATGATAACCTAATCTACCACAGGCACAAAAAATATAAACTTACTAATCACAGACACATCAAAACTAAATAGCATAGCCACAGCAAGAGCAAAAGAAAAAGATGGCAACCGGACAACACAATAATTTTATAGTGGTTCCCCAACCTGGGTATATCCACTCTTATACCACCCTGGTAGGAATCCACTCAGGTTTTTGATCAGGTGACTGCCACCAATGAGCTTTTGATCAGGTGCTCAAAACCAATCCCAAGTCTTTTGGTCAGGTGAATTGCAACCAGGAATAACTTTTGAAGGGAGTTAAAGAATCCTTTTTACAGTGGGGGTGAGAGAGTGATGGTGTCTTCTCTTTCTCAAGTACAACTGAGAAGACTTAGTGGATCTTTGATGTTAACAAAGCTCCCCCTGAGATATAGAAATCAGGAAGTCTTGAGTTTTGCTTTAGGGTGAGTAGGTCTTCAATCCTTTAGCCTTGACCAGAAGATATCCTGGAACTTCTTGACTTATAGAGTTGTTGTTGTCCTTGAAGAATCCTGGAATGAAGAAGGAAGAAAACTCTTGATTTTGGATGGATGTTCTTCTTCCTCTTCAGCTACTGTTGTTTGTCTGGTTTGGGGCTTTTTGTTTCTTTACTGTTGTATTGCCCGGTGTATTGCTTGTGCTATTTCAAATACTTGATTTCTCTATGACTATCTACATGCTCTACTGTTCCGAGAAGGAAGACGGAAAATCCTTTTATAGTTTCCATGAAATCTTCCAACTGAATTTTGAATTTCTTCAGCATTGATTACTGACGGCCTTGAGAATGTCTGCATTGATTGATTTCCCCAACTGTCCCATTGAAAAATGGCAAGTAATAATCCCGATGAAAGACATAATCAATGATGTATCTAACGGTAATATTCAGAGAATATTAAGCATTGATTACTCAGGAATTATTGCAATAAAAGAAGGATAGAGGGAGGGAAATATCCAAGTCTAGATCTGCACATAAATCATTGAGTAGAGAACAGAATTCGTCGATCTGGGTTCAGAGTTCGTCGAGCTGATAAGTTATGTTCATCGACCAGATAATTGTTGTTCGTCGAGCTGAGATCCAAGATCGTCGACCTGAGAACTGCTAACTGATTTCTCAAGAACCTTGCCAATTCTGTGCATCAAGATCGTCGAGTTGAGAATCTAAGTTCGTCGACCTGAGAACATGAATTCGTCGAATGGAGTTCACAAAAGTGTTTCTGGACTTAGAATATTGAGATGTTTATAGACTTAGAATGTTGAGGTAGACCATCAAGAAATCGTCGTCCTGAGAACCAAATTCGTCGAGCTGATATTCTAACTTCGTCGATTGGGGTTCAGAGAAAGGAATTCTGGACTTGGAATGTTGAAGTATAATGTCCAGAGATCGTTGACCTGAGAACCAAGTTCGTCGAGCTCAGCTCAGAGAATTGTCTCTGAGTTCATTGAGCTGAGCACGACTTTGGTCGAGCTGAGTTCGACGAACATCGAACTCATTTTCCCGAGTCTTTGAAATTTCTCTAAGTCTTGAGTCTTTTGCAGTCTGTAGATGGCTGGTCCATGTAGTATTGATTCTAAGGACATGGCCTAAACTCTAGGACGCAAACATGACCCTGGCTATACATGTTGGGTCAAACATCCTAGTTTAGTCAACCTAGCCCAAATCCAACTAGGGATCCAACAATCTCCCCCTATTTGGGTGAGGTCACTAAATACAGACATAAAATATTCACAAAGCAAGAAAACATATATTTGGCAGGAAATTTTAAAATATGCAGCAGATATATATGTACAAAAAGCATTGCATCAGGAAATAAAAAACAATTTTAAGATAACAGAAAGACTAAAATTGTTCATAATTTATTTCTTCTTCTTTTGCTCCTTGGGCTTAACCTCCTTAGCTTTATCTCCAGGCTGAGTAAACTTGATTTCCCTGTTAAGATTTGCTGCTTGATTTTTTGTCATTGTCATATCAGCAGCTCCAATGATATTATGGGAGGTAGCTCTTGGCACTACAACTTCTGGATGTAGTTTCATATAATCATCAACATTAAAGAATTTGTTAGCTTTAGCAAACCTATTGAGTTCTTCCTTCTTGTATTTGGAAATTGTAATGTATTCAGAGGATCCTTCCCTTCAGATTTTGCTTTGTTAATCATGGATAGGCCAACCAATTCTTGGAACCTGGCCATCCATGCAGTTGTAGCTGTCTCTGGGTCCTTAAAAGGTACAGGAGGGGAGGCAGGTCTCTTTGGGCTTTCAGCTTTCTGATATTCAGTGATTTGTTGCTATTGATGTTGATGTTGCTGCTTGCCTGATGAATAGTGCCTCTGCTGGCTGCTTCCTGAAGAAGAAGTTCTAACCTACTATCTTTGATATGTTTGATAATGGGTAGACCTTTGTGATGAAATGCCTGAAGCACCAGCAGCAGGTGGAGGAGGAGGATCTTTCTTGAATCTTTGAGGAGGAGGTCAATATTTTCTGCTTTTCTTTCTCTCTTTCTGTTGGTTCTTGGACAGACACATCCATGCTGGCATGCCCTTGTATGGTGTAATTTTCTAAAGTATATAATAGGGAGTATCATTTGTTTGATTAGTTTTTGGAGCAGGAGGTGGAGGGGCTTTCCTCTTCTTGGAGACTTTCTTCTTAGGCTCATCATCAGAATCCACTTCATCATCCTCATCATCAGAAGGGTCATGAGGATTATCATATAGTGCATTTATTTCTTTCAGTGCCTCTGCAGATATCAAGGGTTTTTCTGCATGGGAAGGAGCTGGAGCTGGAGAACTGTACACATCAGTACTTTCAGCAATTGATTTATTCTCTTCTTCTATATCAGCCATGATCAATTCATCAAGATCAGGCATTGGGGAGTCATCCATAACAAAAGTTGGAGCAGAAATGTCTCTGGGAGGGGATGCAACAATGAGGGAATCATATTATGGTGAAGATGGAATGACTGGAGCCTCTGGAACAATAAAACTAGCCTTAAGTTACATGGCAACCTTGGGGCTTATTGGAGAGGTATATGGGACTATAGCCAAAGATGACTTAATGTTGTACTCTGGAATTTCATTTAAATAAGTTGTATCAAAAACATTCAACAATTTTAACAGATCTACTGTGGGATTTATAATATAACCACCAGCAGTTGTTGTTTCTTCTGTTACTGGGTCATCCAAATCCATATCAGTTTCAATAAAATTAATGAAATCTAATAAATCATCATCAACATCTGCATCTGCTGTTACTGCTGCTGCTGTTTCTGCTGCTACTGTTGTTTTTGCTGCTGCTTCTTCATAAAGTATCTTCCCCTGCCTGGTTTCAATGGGTACTGGAGCCAGGCCCCTGACTGAAGAAGGAGTAGCATAAAGAGCAGAAATTTGAGCAGCAAGAGAAGAGATGGAAGAAGCAAGAGGTGAAATAGCCTCTGTTATAAGAGTTTTGAGGAGGGGAGTGAGAAGTGCTACAAGAGGTGGAATGATGGAGGGGTCTAGTGGCAGAAATACATAAGGTGTTTCAGTGGAAATAGAAGGAGGGATTGAAGATGATGGCAGATGAGGAGATAAAGAATCTTGCATTGATTCATCTGGGGAAGCGGGAGTGTGAAGGGGGGATGAAAGTAGATTGAAGGATGGTAGGGACGATAGATTGGAAAAAGAAATATCAGCCAAATGTGGGGGTAAAGGAGATGAGGGTGGTGATGGAACTGGTGTGCCACCTGTGAATTGAGTGGATGTATGAAAGTGAATATGAGTTTGTGTAACACCCCAAAAATAGATTTGGGTTTCAGGTGGGGTGGCAGGTGCTGCAGCTTGAAATGAAAGGAGCGGATTGAAAGCTTGCTGCTAAGGCCCTTGAAGGCCAAGAGCATCGTGGTTGGATTTCATGTGTGGCCGGCCTGTGTGTCGATGTACGAACCTATATATATGTGTAAAAAGAGAAACTTGTAAGGCCTTAAGGCCATGTGTGTGTGGGTTGTATACATTTCTGGTTTGGATATATATAAATGTGGAATTTATTTATTAGTGGACATTCCTGGAGTTGAGTTCATACAACTTAAAAAATACTGCGCTAGAATGGATTGAGTTAAGGATACGAATAGAATTTGATCACCACAAGTAATTCCGCCACTTGTCTGTGACCTATAGTGTGGGGCCCCGGCCGGACCCACCATTATATGCCATGTGACGAGTGGGGGTGTTATAGTTTGTGATGGAAGTACTGGAGATGATGGAGTTGGTGTACCATGGGGGGATGGAAGTGAGGTATGAACGTGAATATGAGTTGGGGATGTATGTATTGGAGATGAGGGAGGTGTGGGAGTATGGACTGTGGTATGAATTGGGGTATGGACTGGGGAGTGGAGTTGGTGTACCATCTGAGGGTGGCTTTGACAGACTGGAGAAGATGGAGGTGGAGGAGGGATATCTTCAGCAGGGTGGGAAGTAGCTGGATCAGCCCTGGTACTCTTAGAAGGCCTGGATGAAGAGGATGAAGCATTGGAGGGCTTGGTTATGTTCCTCTCCCACCTACCAAAGAGGGCACATATGAGCCTCTTGGAGGAATTTATGAATATGGTCGGGGTGACCAGGGATTCAACAGCCTTTTCCTTAAGGAAGATTCCTAGAATCCTTCCAAAGCAAACCTCCTTTTTGGTGTTCTTTTTCTTAATCAATTCAAACAGAATCTGAGCCCAATTCACTGGCTTCCTATTCACCACTGCATACATCACTAGGAATTGATGCCTAGTGATGTAGTCATGGGTTGTATGCTTGCCCAGCAACACTTTTCCCACAACATTTGCTAGAAATTTATACTCAGCAGACATATGTTTCTTGAGCAGCTTGTTGGGGGTTTCTCCTGAATAACCCATCTTATTTAGCATCCCATCAAATTCCTCATTATCAATTTCTAATTCTTCTATACCATTAATTAATCTAAAAATTTTAGTCAGGATGGCGGGGGTAAGAGAAACAGCATTACCGGATATGGTGCCAGTCATAGTGTTCTCGTCTGTTGTGGAGGAAGTGTAGACCCACTCTCTAATTTCTGCACTGGCAAGCTTGATCCTGGTGGTCATCAAAATTTTTAACTGCTGGTATTCAAGCAGTTGCAAGATATTCAGGAAGATAGGATCGGAATGTTGAAATGATTCAAAGTCCACATCAAATCCGGTATCAAATTTCATGGTCGTAAGACTGCCCGCTGGAATCTCCATAGTGCACCTGCAAGAGAGAAATAGAGATCAAGTGCTATGGAACTAAAAGAGCGAGACGGAGGTCGAAGAAAAACCTAGATATATGGTTTTTCAGAATATGAATCGACAAACTCCGTTCCACAAAAAATAAATAATTCTTCGATCTGAGGTCGACGAAAGATTTTGTAATTAAATAATTCGTCGAGCTTAGTCTGAAGATTTGAGAACATTTTGTCGAGCTCCGTTCGAAGAAAGTTTTCTGAAGCAGATTCGTCGGTCTCCGTTCGACGAAAACAACTTCACTCACAAAGAGTTCGTCGATCTCCGTTCGACGACTTTCTCTAGAACTTTTCTTTGTTCGTCGATCTCCGTTCGACGAACTTTGAAAAATTCGTCGACTGCAGACAGAAATTAAATTAAAGCTTCTCCATTGATCATTCCAAGCTGATTTATAAAGAATAAGTGATTTCTTTCATCTAAAGGTTTGGTAAAAATATCTGCTCTTTGTAAATCAGTGTTGATATAAACAAGTTTAATTTTGTTTTTGTCTACACACTCTCTTATGAAATGATGTCTAATGTCTATATGCTTAGTCATACTGTGATGGACTGGATTTTGTGCTATGGATATAGCACTTGTGTTATCACATAAGAGAGTTGAATTATTTAAGTTTAACCCATAGTCCAGGAGTTGATTCTGAATCCACAACATCTGGGAACAGCAACTGCCAGCTACAATGTATTCTGCTTCAGCAGTTGATGTAGACACAAATGACTGTTTCTTGCAGAACCAAGACACTATTCTCATACCAAGGAACTGGCAAGTCCCTGAGGTACTTTTTCTGTCTACCCTGCATCCATCAAAGTCAGCATCTGAATATCTAGTTAAATCAAATTTTGACTCAGTAGGATACCAGAGTCCTAGACTAGGACAACTCTTTATATATCTCAAAATTCTTTTTAAGAAAACTAGATGAGATTCTTTAGGGTTCACTTGGAACCTAGCACAAAGACATGTGACAAACATTATGTCAGGTCTACTTGCTGTAAGGTATAGTAGGGACCCAACTATGCCCCTATATAATTTCTGATCAACAGGTTTCCCATGTTCATCAGTGTCTATTACAACATTAGTGGCCATGGGTGTTTTCTTAGCTGAGGTATCAGCCATTCTAAACTTTTTAATAAGCTCTTTAAAATATTTAGCCTGGGAGATGAAAATGCCATCAGGTAGCTGCTTCACTTGGAGACCAAGGAAGTAGGAGAGCTCACCCATGCTACTCATTTCAAACTTAAAATGCATGAGGTCAGAAAACCTCTTGCATAGTTTGGAATCAGTAGAGCCAAATATAATGTCATCTACATAAATTTGTACTAACAAAGTTTGATCCTTATAGTGCCTAGTGAACAATATTTTATCTACAATGCCTCGAGTAAATTTATGCTCTATCAGGAAGCTAGCTAGGGTCTCATACCAAACTCTTGGAGCTTGCTTTAGACCATAAAGAGCTTTATGTAATCTAAAAACATATGAAGGATGGGTTGGAGAGATAAAACCTGGAGGTTGTTCAACATAAACCTCTTCTTTAAGTACTCCATTCAGAAAGACACTCTTGACATCCATCTGATAGACCATGAACTTCTTCTAGGCAGCATAGGCAAGGAATATTCTGATTGCTTCTAACCTTAGAACTGGTGCAAAGGTTTAGTCATAGTCTATTCCTTCTTCTTACCTATAACCTTGAGCAACAAGCCTAGCCTTGTTCCTCACAATTACACCATGGGCATCAAGTTTGTTTCTATATACCCCTTTAGTTCCAATGACTAGGTAGTCTTTGGGTCTTGGAACTAAATCCCAAACTCTACATCTCTCAAATTGGTTGAGTTCCTCTTGCATTGCAATGATCCAGTGGGGATCTTGCTCAGCATCTTTTATGGATTGAGGCTCAACTTGAGAGAGGAAACAAGCATGCATCACATATTAGTTGAGTTGATGCCTTGTCTGTACACCTACTGTTATGTCTCCAATCACTTGAGATCTAGGGTGATCCCTTAGTGTGACAAGTTCAGTGGGTGGAGTTGGTTCAGCAACAATATTTGAATTTAATTCCTCTTGTGGAATAATATCTGCTGTTGAAGGAAGTTCAACTTCTTCCATAAGTTCTTCTTCATTATCTTCTTCAGCTTGTGGAGGAGGTGATGTAACCACTTGTGGAAGGTTTAACTCTCCCAACTTCTCACATAAGTGAGGTACCTGCAAGGTGCTTTTGGTAGAGATTTCTTTCTCCTTGTAAGACATGTTAGCTTCATCAAAAGTCACATGTATTGATTCTTCAATTTTTAGAGGAAATTTGTTAAACACCCTATAAGCCTTGTCTACTTGGGAATATCCTAGAAAAATTCTCTGTTCAGCCTTAGCTTCAAACTTCCTAATATATTTCTTTTCATTATTATGTATATAGCATATGCAACAAAATACTTTAAAATAAGTGATTTTAAGTTTCTTTCCTTTAAGTAATTCATAGGGAGTCCTATTCTTAAGTTTATGTATTAAACTTCTGTTCAGTACATAGTTTGTTGTACTTACAGCCTCTGCCCAAAAGGATAGGGGCATGTAAGCATCTGTAAGTAATGTGCTTGCAGCTTCAATTAGGGTTCTATTCTTCCTTTCAGCTACCCCATTTTGTTGAGGATTTCTAGGAGCTGATAAGCAGTGTATGATACCTTCCTTCTCATATAACTCATGCATAAGAAGAGACTCAAACTCTGTACCATGATCACTTCTGATCAATGCAACATGAGCAGAGTACTCAATCTCTATGGTCCTGAGAAAATCTGTAAGAACTTTGAATGTATCTGACTTAGATCTCAGAAAAAACACCCAAGTGAATCTTGAGAAGTCATTTACAATAACTAGGGTATAGGATTTCCCTCCCAGGATCTATACAACAATAGGTCCAAAGAGGTCCATGTGTAGCAAGTACAAGATCCTAGGTGAATCACTCGTATTTACTGATTTAAAGTTAGATTTAGTTTGCTTGCATAGTTGACAAGCCCTACAGAGGCCTTCCTTCTTGTAGGGACCAGAAGGTAAACCTCTCACAAGGCTGTCTTTAGATAGCCTAGTAATGTTTTTCATATTAACATGTCCTAGTCTTGTATGCCATAGTTCATTTTGATTGCTAACTATATTAAGCAAACAGATGTCTGAAGGTGCAGAATGAAAATCTACTATATATATGTTACCTTGTCTATTTCCAATTAAAATAGTTTGTTTTTCTTTATTAGAAATAATACAAGATATTGAGTTAAAGTGTACCTGATAACCTTCATCACATAATTGGCTTATAGAGATGAGGTTATGCTTTAGTCCACTTACATATATCACCTTTTTGAAAGTGACTGCTCCAATCTTTACTTCTCCAAAGCCTTCAGACTTACCATACTTTGAATCACCAAAGATCACCTTTCGTCCCAGCTTGGACTTGTAGTTAATTAAGTTGTCCTTGCTGCCAGTCATATGCTTGGAGCATCCACTGTCCAGATACCATTTTTGTTTAATAGCTGGACAGCTCTTTTCCTGCAATGAAAACAGTTAGTTGTTCTTGACCCAGGTTACCTTGGGTCGTTTATATTATTGATAAGAGAAACTAGATATTACTGAAAATTCAGGTTGAGATTTATACCCTAAGGGGTGATATCTTTTGGGAGGAATTGTCCAATCTGCAAGTGGATTAAAAGGTTTCTTAGATTGATTTGAGTTGCTGTTATAATTATGATTTTTATTAAGTCTGTCTGGGTTCGACGAGAAGTTGTAAGTTCATCGACCAGAGTTCGACGAAATGGGATGAGATCGTCAATCTCTGCCCAGAGAATGAACATATTAATTTTCTGTGCCCCAAGTTCGTCGATCTATGCTCGACGAACCATACACAGTTCGTCGATCGCAGTAAGAAGAATAATTATTATATAGATCTGTGTTAGAGTTTGTCGACTAGAGTTCGATGAACTGGCCACATTTCATCTATTTGAGTTCGACAAAATCTGCTGAACTTTTTTTATCTAAGGTTTTCTGGTTTCTATTTTTGTGATATTTAAAGTTGGGTAATTCTTCTGTAATTTGTTTGTTGTTCATTATCTCTTTATCCTTAGCTGACACAAATTTAATGGGGGCTGATAATATGTTCTTCTTGAGGATGGGGGGTAAACTTGATGATGCACCCAAGCCCAGTTTGTCATTCAGTCTGGCATTGACTGTGCTTGTGATGTCCATCAGCTTAAGGCTTCTCCCATTGAGAGATTCCTCAAGTTGTTTGGCCTCACATAGCTCTGTTTTTAGAGAATTGATTAGTTCATTAGCTAGAGTTAGTTCTTCTTTTAGCTTAGTGTTTTCAGAAATCAGGTTTTCTTGATTAGATAATTTTTCTTTAAGTGTTTTGATTTCCTTTTCAGAGTTGATTAAATCAATACATAAGGTTTTAAACTCAGTTTTGAAAGTATTAGAAATATAATAAAAAGTTGAAAGTACCTGATCAGCTTCTGATTCTGAAGTTCCTTCATTGTCAGATTCTTCTTCATCTGATTGACTTCTGGAGGCATTAATGGCCATGATGCAGACTTCTTTGGCCCTTGCCTCTTCTTCCTCTTCACTTGAACTGGAAGATGTGGATTCATCTTCAGTGTCACTCCAGTTTTCAGCTACAAAGCACTTCTCCTTCTTCTTGTATTTGATGGAGGAAGGCCTTGAGCTTTGTTGTCTTCCAGAGTCTTTCTCTCTTCTTCTTTATTTCTTTTGATACTCTAGACACTATGATATAAAGTGTCCAGGTTTCCTGCTGCCAAAGCAAACTACTTCTTTAGTAGGAGTTTTGTCATACCTTGACTTATCATCCTGCCTGGATGATTTTCTTCTGAAGTCTTTCCTTGCCATTTTGTAAAATCTTTTGGCAAGGAGACTCATTAGCTCCTCATTCACTATTTAGGCTTCCGTTTCTTCAACAGTCTTGAATGCTAAGTTGTGCTCTTTCCTTGCTGGTGGAGGAGTACTTTGTTCACCTGCTTCTCTAGACTTGATTAGATGCTCATAGGATTTGAGCTTTCATAATAGTGATTCTATGTAAATCTCATTTAAGCTCCTGACCGCCTTGATCGGCCAGATCCTTGAATCCCATGAGCTTGGGAAGCACATGAGGATTTTGTCATTCACCTCAGTGAGGGTGAAGTCCTTATCCAAAGTCTTCAACTCATTGATTATTGAGCTCAGCCTGTTGTACATGTCTGTAACAGATTCTGCTTCATCCTTCTTGAAATTCTCATATTGGGATATGAGATTTGACCTTCTATCCTTCCTCTCATCAGCATAGCCAACCACTATTTGGTTGAGAGAGTCCCAAATGGACTTTGCTGAAGTGCATTCAGCCACTTTCTGGAAAATGTCATCAGACATTGTTTGGGCCAGAATGTTCATGGCTTTAGCATCAGCAACCTTTGCTTTATTCTGAGCATTAGTCCACTCAGGTGGTGGAACTGCATGAGTGCTTGAGGCTGATGTAGATGTAGAGGCAGTAGCTCTAGGAGGACTTGTCAAGATGGAATTATAGATGTCCTCATCAATATAATTCATATAAAGTTTTATTCTTGCCTTACAGATGACAAACTTATTTAAGTTGCACAGTGGAGGTCTGGTGCTTGCATAATCTTTGTTCTGTGTCATGCTGTGTATATAATCCTAATAAAAATAAAAAATCAGATCTAACAAAGGATCTTTTGGTTCAAGGATTAGCTTATACAACCAAAGGAACCTGCTCTGATACCAATTGAAAGTTAGGGTTAGATCTGATATACTCTAGCGGGGGGGGGGGGGGGGGGGGGTGAATAGAGTATCTTGAAACTTTAAGACTTTTTGCTGTAAATAAAAACCACAGAGTATAGCAGTTATTTAATATCAAGATTTACTGTGAGTATAAGTGCAAACTATGATAACCTAATCTACCACAGGCACAACAAATATAAACTTACTAATCACAGACACATCAAACCTAACTAGCACAGCCACAGCAAGATCAAAAGAAAAAGATGGCAACCAGACAAGACAAGAATTTTATAGTGGTTCCCCAACCTGGGTATATCCACTCTTATACCACCCTGGTAGGAATCCACTCATGCTTTTGATCAGGTGACTGCCACCAATGAGCTTTTGATTAGGTGTTCAAAAACCAATCCCAAGTCTTTTGGTCAGGTGACTTGCAACCCGGAATAACTTTTGAAGGGAGCTAAAGAACCCTTTTTACAATGGGGGTTAGAGAGTGATGGTGTCTTCTCTTTCTCAAGTACAACTGAGAAGACTTAGTGGATCTTTGATGTTAACAAAGCTCCCCCTAAGATATGGAAATCAGGAAGTCTTGAGCTTTGCTTCAGGGTGAGTAGGTCTTCAATCCTTTAGCCTTGACCAGAAGATATCTAGGAACTTCTTTACTGATAGAGTTATTGTTGTCCTTGAAGAATCCTGGAATGAAGAAGGAAGAAGGCTCTCGATTTTTGATGGATGTTCTTCTTCTTCTTCAGCTACTGTTGTTTCTCTAGTCTGGGACTTTTTGTTTCTTTACTGTTGCATTACCCGATGTATTGCTTGTGTAATTTCAAATTCTTGATTTCTCTATGACTATCTGTGTGCTCTACTGTTCCGAGAAGGAAGAAGAAAAATCCTTTTATATTTTCCATGAAATCTTCCTTCTGAATTTTGAATTTCTTTAGCATTGACTACTGACGGCCTTGAGAATGTCTGCATTGATTAATTTCCCCAACTGTCCCATTGAAAACGGCAAGTAATAATCATGATGAAAGCCAAAATCAATGTTGTGTCTAACGATAATATTCAGAGAATATTAAGCATTGATTACTCAAGAGTTATTGCAATAAAATAAGGACAGAGGGAGGGAAATATCCAAGTCTCGATCTGTACAGAAATTGTTGAGTAGAGAACAGAATTCATCGACCTGGGTTCAGAGTTCATCGAGCTGAGAAGTTATGTTCGTCGACCAGATAATTGTTGTTCGTCAAGCTGAGATCCAAGATCATCGACCTGAGAACTGTTAACTGCTTGCTCAAGAACCTTGCCAATTCTGTGCATCAAGATCGTCGAGCTGAGAATCTAAGTTCGTCGACCTGAGAACATGAATTCGTCGACTGGAGTTCAGAGAAGTGTTTCTGGACTTAGAATATTGAGATGTTTCTGGACTTAGAATGTTGAGGTAGACCATCCAGAAATCGTCGTCCTGAGAACCAAATTCGTCGAGCTGATATTCAAACTTCGTCGACTGGGGTTTAGAGAAAGGAATTCTGGACTTGGAATGTTGAAGTATAGTGTCCAGAGATCGTTGACCTGAGAACCAAGTTCATCGAGCTCAGCTCAGAGAATTGTCTCTGAGCTCGTTAAGCTAAGCTCAACTTTCGTCGAGCTGAGTTTGACGAACATTGAACTCATTTTCCAGAGACTTTGAAATTTCTCTAAGTCTTGAGTCTTCTGCAGTCTATAGATGGCTGGTCCATGCAGTGTTGATTCTAAGGACATAACCTAAAATCTAGGATGCAAACACGACCCTGGCTATACATGTTGGGTCAAACAGCCTAGTTTAGTGAACCTAGCCCAAATCCAACTAGGGATCCAACACGCCGATACCTCGTAAGATCGGATAGGAGAGGCGAGTCATCTGTCCACGTTTTGTCTTCTCCAGCAGCCATGGGACAACGGGCAGGTTTAGCACTAGTCAATCCTACCTCCATTAGAAGATCCAGAGCATACTTCCGCTGGGAAAGGACCATGGATTTGGGCTTCCTAGAGATTTCAATCCCCAGAAAGTATTTTGAGGAGCCCATATCCTTTGTCACTAGGTGGGCTTTATAGCGATCCACACTGCCATTGGGATGGAATTTGACAACAAAGACCCAGCGGTAGCCAACGACATCCGTGCCCAAAGGAGGGGGAACCAGGGTCCAGGTGCACCGTTCAGTAAGGGTAGCAATTTCATCATCCATGGAAGCCTTCCAATGAGGAATAGTGAGAGCCTCCTGGTAGGTGCGGGGAGTGGAAGTCGCGGAGATAGCCAATGCAAACGCCCTGCGAGAAGGAGTGAGAGGATCATATGAAATAACAGCAGCCAGCAGGTGCTGGGTACACGTCCGCACCCCTTTGCAAAGAGCAATGGGAAGATCTAGGTCGGCATGTTTCTCAGTAATCGGAGCATCCGTGGCAGAGAGAGCTCGCCCGGGAGAGGAGAGAGACGGCCGAGGAGAAGAGGGATATGGCGGGGGTGATGAGGAAGAGAGGGAAGGAGGAGACGATGGAGGTGATGGTGGTAAAATCTCGACGAGAGTATACAAGGTGGAGGGGATGGTGGGAGAAGGAGGTGTAGGTGGTTCGGAGAAATTGGACACATTCTCGAAGAAGGTCACATCTACAAAGACGTATTGTTTACGAAGAACGGGATCAAAACAACAGTAACCTTTTTGGGTAGTTGAGTAACCCAAAAAGATATATTTGGTGGCACGGGAGTCAAGTTTGTCATGTGTGGCAGAAGGATTGTGCACAAAGGCCGTGCACCCAAAGATACGCTGAGGAAAAGGAAACGTATCCTTGCCAGGATAGAGAAAAGAGAATGAAGTTTGTCCGTGAAGAACCGTGGATGGAATGCGATTAATGAGGTAACAGGAGAGGAGGACATCATAGCTCTAATAGGAGCGGGGAACGTGCATTTGGGTCATCAGAGTGCGGGCGAAATCAAGAAGGTGATGGTGCTTGCATTCCGCCACCCCATTTTGTTGTGAGGTATATACACAAGTAGTCTGATGAATAATACCATTTTGCACACAAAAAGAAGTGAAAGCATTGCTAAGATATTCTTTATGTTGGGATCCAGCAATGCCCCCGGTGTTGGGAGGTATGGCGTGAGGCGCTATGGCCCACACTAGTCGAATAGAAGGGCGTGTCCCCTGGGCCTAACTGGACGCCCCGTGGATCCTGCCTAGGGTAGCCAGCTCCATAAAGGAGTGGTAGCGCCGTCCTCAAACAGTCCGGGCTTTTGGGCGAGTTGGTTGCGCCATGTCCCTACAAGTGCTATCAAAGCAGGTCACGGGTTCGAAACCCGGGGTCGTTTCTGGGGGGGGGGAGGGATTGTTGGGATCCAGCAATGCCCCCGGTGTTGGGAGGTACGGCGTGAGGCGCTATGGCCCACACTAGTCGAACAGAAGGGTGTGTCCCCTGGGCCTAACTGGCCGCCCCGTGGATCCTGCCTAGGGTAGTCATCTCCATAAAGGAGTGGTAGCGCCGTCCTCAAACAGTCCGGGCTTTTGGGCGAGTTGGTTGCGCCATTGTCCCTACACTTTAGCATTGTCAGAATGAAAAATTTTAACATACATATCAAACTGATTTTTAACCATATGATAAAAAGATGTCCATACAGAATAATGTTCTGAGCGATCCTTTAAAAGATACACCCATGTACATCTAGAGAAATCATCAATAAATGTTACAAAATATGAACTACCCCGACCGATGGTGAGGGTAGAAGCAGGATCCCAGATGTTGGAGTGAACAAGTTCAAATGGCCGGGAAGATCCACGACCTTGCTTGGGTGGGAAGGAGGAGCGGTGATGCTTGCCAAGTTAACATGCTTCACAGTTGAGCGGTGGGCCTTGCAGAGGAAGATGTCGTAGAAGATAACGGAGAATACGTGGAGGAGCATGATTAAGATGAAGGTGCCACTGGAGAAGATCAGTAGAATATGCGGAGAAGGCGGAGAGTGCAGAAACGTTATCGAGGAAGTTGAGGCCGTCACTCTCAGTCCTAGTAGCAATCGTCCGCTTGGTGCCTGTATCCTGAAAAGAACAAGTAGTAGACGTGAATGCGACAGAGCATTGTAGTTGTTTGCAAAGGGAAGTAACAGATAACAATTTGCAAGGGAACTTGGGCACGTAGAGGGTGTCCGCCAAGCGAAGAGACAGAGTTACTAGAACAACCCCTGTTCCATTGACCGATGAGGGAGAGCCATCCGCAACAAGGACTGGGGGTAACCGGTCATGCTATTGTAGGAGAGAAATACAGTGTGGATTGTTGGTCATATGATTGGTAGCACCAGATTCGATCAGCCATTTACCTTGAGTAGCGACGTGGGCACTACCTGAAGATGTGACCACAGAGGCGGACGACTTCGAAGAGGAAGTGGAGGCATCACCAGATGGTTGAAGATGAGGATGCTTCTTCCAACAGCGATCAACCGTATAGCCAGTACGACCACAGTGAGAGGAAAGAAAGCAGGAAGCACCACGGTCGCTGGAGGGGAGGTGACGGCCACCAGATCCACTGCGCTGACTATGGTGAACAGAGTTGTCTGATGGAGGAGGGGAGGATAACAGCGGACGTTGGAGCAAAGAAGTAACAGAGACGATGCGGGCAGCAGTGGCATCCAGGGTGGGAGACTCCACCTCACCAAGGATATGTTGATGGATCATGTCATTTGACTCTAGAAGATGAGGAAGATAACACACAACCAGAAGCTACTGTAAGTGCTTGTATTGCTCAGCGAGATCAGCAGAGAACGGGCGATTTTGTAGTATTTCGGCTCCGAGAGCCTGAACTTGCTGGTAAGCAGCAGCTGGAGACATGGAGGGACGCGCAAAGATGTCCACATATAAAGTATAGATGCGAGATGTTTGAGCCCCCTTTGAGTAGAGAGCGGCGAGATGTAGCCAAGCGGTCTTGACCGTTTCATCATGACGGATGACAGAGAGGCTATTAGCCAGCCATGTGCGGACAAGAGCATCGCTGGCATCCCAATCGTCAAAGAGAGGGGAATCATGCGGAGGAGAGTCATCTGTGAGATGATGACATTTGCGTTGAGAGCGGAGGAGGAAGGTGAAGGAGAAACTCCAATCTAGATAGTTGGGACTAATAATCTTGGAAGTGGTGCCAAGATTGCTAAAAGGAGTGGGAGGTGTAGGAGGATGAACGACAACGGGAGTAGTGGAGGTGGTGATGTCGGAGTTGGCCATAGAAGAAACAAGCCGCGGCTAGATGGAGAAGTCGTTAGAAGGAAAGCACCTAACAAGGTCGCGACGACTTAAGGACAGGTCGCGACACCGAAGAATAGGAGAGCAGCTAGAACAGGTCGCGGCGACAAAGAAGAGGAGAGTGGGTAGAACAGGTCGCAGTGACTTAAGGACAGGTCACATCGACAAAGAAGAGGAGCGGATAGAAAAGGGGAGGCAAGAGGCCGCAAACACAAAGGGCAGTACAGGAAGAAGCATGCCGCGCGAACAGGGCAACGGTTAGAAGAGGAATTAAGCTGCGAAAACAGTCGTGGAAAGAAGAAACAAGCCGCGAAGACAGGTGCGGGAAGAAACAAGCCGCACAGACAGAGATCGCTCACACAATCAGGAGGAAAGGACCGAGTGCTCTGATACCATGTGCGAACAGGAAAAAGCATACCGAAAAATTGGAGTAATGCAAACTTTATTATCCAAAAAAGGTATCAATTACAATGGTATAGCCTCCCTTTTATAGAATGGAGGAGATGATAGAGATTACAATTAAGCAATGTGGGACTAAGAATTTATAAGTACATACGGCTTTACAAATAGACAAACCGGACAGGTCGTGCGGTTAGACAAGCCGGCTAACCGCCTGACAACCAACAGGAAGAGAGAACAAGCGCCACGGAGAGGAAGCCACCACAAGAGACTGCTAGACCGCCTGGTCTCCAAGTCATCTGAGACAAACCGCCAGACTGCTGGAATACCAAACAGCAACAGCCCGGCAGACAGACCGGCAGGGATAAACCGCCAGACCGCCCGGTCTCCGAACAATAACAGACCTCCTGGCCTCCATACTGCAACAAACACAAAGGTGTCTACCCGCATCTTCAGGCGTCATGATTCTATTCGGTCTTCTGGCAGTTGTAGGTGCTTCAGGTAGGTAACTAGTGGACTAATCCAAGATTCTTCTGGCTCGTTGATCTCTGCGATCTCCAACGGTCCTTAGACACTAGGAAAGACAATCTCTTCAACTCGGTGCCTCCTTGACTGATACTGAGAAGATGACATGGCCAGCTTTGATAGAGCATCGGCCCGGGAATTTTGTTCCCTAGGGATGTGAAGGATCTGAACTTGTGGTATCCTGAGCAGGAGGGACTTTACAAGTGGGAGGTCCTGGGCTAGTTGCTCATTTTTTATCTCGTAATCCCCTTCTACTTGGGTGACAATGAGTTGAGAGTCTGAGTAGACTATCAATCCCTTGATGTGGCAGTCAATGGCGAGCCTGAGTCCTACAATTAAAGCTTCGTACTCGACGACGTTGTTGGTGACAGGGAACTTCAATCAGAGCCCATACTCAAAATTGACAAGCCCTTGGCTTACGAGAAGCAATCCCGCTCTTGCGACTTCGAGCCCATACGCTCCATCAACGTACAGAGTCCACCGCTGATCAGATTCGAATTGTGCGCTCTCTGTCTCTATCGGTAGGGTATTTTCAACAACAAAATCTGCCAAGACATGCGACTTGATGACGGGGCGTTGCAAAAAGTGGATGTCAAATTCGCCTAATTCGACCGCCCACTTGATTAATCGGCCGGATGCTTCGAATTTTTGGAGGATTGCGCGGAGAGGTAGCTCGGTCAACACTTTGATTGTATGAGCCTGAAAGTAGGGACAGAGCTTCCCGGCTGAGAAGACGAGTGATATGGCTATCTTGTCTGCTACTGGGTACCAGGTTTCTGCATCTGAGAGGATCTTAATGAGGTAGTAGACGGGGTGTTGGATTCCACCTTCATCCCTTACCAACATGGAACTTAGCGTTGCGGGTGTGACAGCGAGGTACAAGAAAAGTATTTCTCCGGGAACAGACTTTGACAGAAATGCAAGGGGGGAGGCCAGGTACTGCTTCAAATCCTCGAAGGTGGCCTGACACTCGTCTGTCCACTGGAACCCGCGGTTCTGGCTCCTATGAGAATCTTGAAGAATGGGAGATACCTGTCCCCGGTTCGTGCCAGTAACCGGGAGAGTGCTGTAATTCTCCCATTCAAACACTGCACTTCTTTGAGAGACTGAGGCGGTGACATTTCTTCAAGTGTCTTGATCTTTTCTTGGTTAGATTTAATTCCCTGTTGCGTTACCATGAAGCCTAAGAACTTTCTAGATGTAACCCTAAATGCATATTTATTAGGGTTGAGCCTCATACCATACTGGCGGAGGATTTTGAAACACTTTTCGAGATCTTCCAGGTGATTCTCTCGACGAATGCTTTTAACTAGCATATCGTCCACATACACTTCCATAAACTTGCCACTGAGTTCCTTGAAAACCTTATTCATGTGCCGCTAATAGGTTGCTCCCGCCTTTTTGATCACAAAGGTCATTACCTTGTAATAGTAGATTCCTTTGTCAGTTTGGAATGTCGTGTGCTCTTCATCCACAGGATTCATTCGGATCTAGTTGTAGCTGGAGAAGGCGTTCATGAAGCTGAGGAGTCAGTGCCTGACGATCGAATCGACTAACTGATCGATCCTGGGAAGGGGGAAGCTATCTTTTGGGCAAGCTTGGTTGAGGTTGGTGTAGTCCACACACATCCTCCACTTCCTGGAAGACTTCTTTACCATGAGAACGTTAGCCAAACAGGCAGGGTACTCAACCTCCCGGATGAACAGTGCGTCGAGGAGCTTTTGTAATTCTTCTTCAATTGCTTGAAGCCGTTCCAGAGCAAAGTTTCGCTTCTTTTGGATGACGGGTTTGCAAGCCGGGTTTATGCTGAGGGAATGTTGGATGACTTGAGGATCTATGCCAGGCATATCCTCAGGAGCCCAGGCAAAGATATCCTTGTTCTTGCAGAGATAAACTGTTAGTTCCTCCTTTTCCTGTTGTGGCAGGAGGAAGCCAAGCTGGACGGTGCAAGAAGGAGCAGTTGATGATAGTGGGACTTCGATCAATCCTTCGATAGGCATTCCCCTCTGCAGGATCGCCTCATCACGTAGATCGAAGTTGTTGATATTCAGAGCTGTGGCTTTGACGGGCTATGCCTGCTTCGAGTAATAGGTCCTAGCGGCCTCCTAGTTCCCGCGTACAACTCCGATCCCTCTAGTAGTTGTAAACTTCATCGCAAGATGAGGAATTGAGGGGATGGCTTTGAAAATTGACTGGACAGGTCTTCCGAAGATTGCATTGTAGGCTGAGCTTGAGTCTACCACAACAAACTGGACCTCATGCGTTGCCTACATTGGGAATTGTCCCATAGTAACGGGTAGGGTAATCATTCCTAGCACTTGGAATGGATGGTTTTCAGATCCGTACACTAGTCCTACGGCTGGTGTCAGATGCTGCTTGGAGAGCTTCATGCTCTGAAGGGTGGAGGAGAATAAGATGTCGATTGAGCTTCCGTTGTCGATGAGGATACACTTGACATTATAGCAGGGCTCCCCAATCCTGGCACTGATCACGAGAGAGTCTTGGTGAGGTGTTCAAAGCCCCTCGAGGTCTTCATCTTCGAAAGTTATAGTGGTGTCTTTCCTGCACTCCTTATCCTTGTGGGCTTCCCCCCCTGCGTGCATACCGAGAGTATCTGAGCAGAAAGGATGGGTGATCCGGCTATGGTCTCGATGATTCCGACCATCTGTCTACCACCGGCCCCTCCCTGCGGGGCGCTTTGTTGATCTCTAGGCTGCTTAGGCGGATACTGCTGATCTTGTAGGCATCCCTGCAAAAATCTTCCGAGCAACCCTAGACTAACAAGGCGCTCGATTTCCTCCTTCAAGTATTCACAGTCTTCAGTAGTGTGCCCTGTGCTTTTGTGAAACTCGCAGTACTTAAACTGGTCGTTCCTGGGGTTATGAGCCGGCTGCTTAGGCCGCTGTAAAACCGACTCATTCTGGATAGAGTATAGTACGTTGGTGCGCATGGTATTGAGAGGAGGGAAATCCCCGGGCGGCTGGTCCCCCTGACAGCCGCATCGGTGTTGCCCGTTTCAGCATTTTTCTCGGAATCTTCCTTCTTGGTGTTGAGGGGCCGACTCCTTCTCCCTCTTGCGCTTTTGGTTTTCGTCGAACTGTTGACGATGAGCTTTAATAACCTCGTCGACTGCGATCTACACCTCAGTGCGGTGTACGAGGTCAGGGTATCAAGGGACGTTTCCCTCATTAATGCTGAGTAGAAGCTGCTAGGATAGAGGCCCCCAGGGAACACTCCTCGTAACAGTTCTGGGTCGACACCTGGGATTTGGCGAGCTTCATCAGAGAACCCGCTAAATAAGTCCTTCAAAGACTCTCCTTCTGACGTAGGGATTCGTCAGATTAAAATAACGTACGGATTTTCTTACAACTCAAGCCCACGTCACATGTTCTAACGCGTCCTAACACAAACATTCTAGCCGCATGATTCACCGTCATCCCGCACAAACACGCGGAGGGGAGTGGACTAAAAGCGACGATCTAATTAAAGTCCAATCCTTTCCCACCGAAGATCGAAAGCAAAGGTCGCCACACCTTTTTGAGAGGAAGATCAATAACTATATGCCAAGATCTTCCTCAAGCAAAAGGATCCACCCGATCCGGCTTCTTGCAAGGTTTCGAAAATAAACGCAAGAAGGTTTTTGATTAAATCCAAAAGATCATATTCAAGATCGCGGATAAAAAGCCATTGCATCCATTCCAAATCTCACAAGAAATCACAAAGGAAAGATGTAGATATTACCCTCCCCAAGATGAGGTGAAGATCACACAAGGAAAGTGGAAGAGTCACACGTCCATGCACCACTGGCGTCACACCGAGCGGCAACCTTCTTCTTCGCCGGAGTCACACCGAGAAGCATCCGCCTCCGCGTTTCACAAGCCTTGGATCACCCAAGCGATTGGCTAACAAAGGAGGAGAAGGAGGATGAGAGGGGGGGGGGGGCGGCAATCCTAAAGGGAGGTGGCCGAAATTCTCAAGAGAGGATTAATTTAGGTTTTCAAGTAGCATGCCTTCATTTCTCATCAAATAAGCCTATATATAGGCAAGTCCCAAAACAAGCAAAATAAATCTAGCCATCCAATTTATCATCTATTGGATGGCTATGAGCACACCAAAAATTAAACATGTCCAAAATAAAAGACAACATGAAATAATGATAACATTAAACTAGGAAAAAAAGGTGCAAATAAGGAAAGGGCTTAAGCCCGCCGCGAACGAAGATTGTAGCCACCAAGGTCACGAGTCGCGGTAGAAGGTCGTCGGCATCTTTATGTTGCGCCGCATCAACTTGATCACGAGCAACTTGATCATCATCCACAGCAACTTGATCACGAGCACTCTTAGCATCAACGGGCAAGGGGATGGGAGACGAGCTGGCATCAATCCTCCCCCCCTTAAAGTCACTCAACACCGATGAGTGGGCTGCAAGGTAGCGGCGGAGGAGGTCCTCATCCAAGTGAAAGAGATCCGACTCAATAACCTATGAGTCGTCGGAGGGCGGACGATCACGCCAACGAACGAGGAAGCGGCGATGGCCGCCATCAGCTAGAGAAGTGTAGCCATCTGCAAGTACCTGAGCTGGGACAAGAAATGTACGGGGAAATCTAGGAAACATATCAGCATGTGGAAGCAAAGTAGAAGACTTACCACCCGGCGCTAGGCCTGTAGGTGTAATGGAAGAATGACTCACGGAACTACCACTCACCAACCCAGAAGAGACATTTGTGGAGGAAGAAATATTGGGGGAAAAAGAAGGCGTATAAGTCAACTTAGTTGGAATGGAAACATACGGCGTTAAATCCGAAACATTGAAAATGGGTGAAATACCCCAATCCGTCGGCAAATCCAAAAAAATGCGTTATCTCCTAGCCTCTTAATAATTCAAAACGGGCCGGCTCGCTTTGGTGCCAACTTCTTAACGGTGCCAGAAGGCAGCCGCGTGGGAATAAGGCGCACTAAAACAAGATCGCCAACTTGGAAGTTAGACTCCCTCCCATGTAAATTCGCTTGGGATCGATACGACTCATACATGGTAGCTAAAGTTGTTCGTATTTGGGCGTGTAAGTCATGTATGTGCTCGGCAAAAGATTGTGCAAATTGACTTGTATGATAAGATGGTGGTAACGGAATCAAGTCAATAGGCACATTCGCAAGGTACCCGTGCACTACTTCATTTGGTGACATACCCGTAGACCGATTGGTAGAGTTGTTGTAGGCTAATTGGGCTTGGGGGAGGAGCAAATCCCAAGTGCCTTTGTGGTCACCCACAAGACAACGCAACAAGTTTCCCAAACTCCTATTTACCACTTCCGTCTGCCCATCAGTTTGTGGGTGATAGGCGGCGGAAGACAACAACTTCGTTCCCATTAATGTCCAAAGTGTCTTCCAAATATAACTTGTGAATTTAACGTCGCGATCCGAGACAATGGTCTTAGGAACGCCGTGGTGACTCACCACTTCTTTAAAATATAATTTTGCAATGTGAGACGCGTCATTAGTCTTACTACAGGGTATGAAATAAGCCATCTTAGAGAACCTATCAACCACCACAAAAATGGAATCGTGTCGTCGCTGGGTTGGAGGAAGTCCCAAAATAAAGTCCATACTCACGTCCTCCCAAGGTCTAGATGGAATCGGCAACGGAGTGTATAGTCCCACATTAGTCTTTCCCCCTTTAGACACTTGACAAACCCGACAGCTACTCACGATTTTCCCAACTAAAATGCGAAGTTTAGGCCAATAGAATTTCTCCTCGACTAAGGCTATCGTTTTATCCCGCCCAAAATGGCCGCTCAACCCGCCACTATGTAGTTCCCATACTATGTGATGGCGTAGGGAGGTACGGGGAATACATAGCTTAGCGTGCCGAAATAAATAACCGTCTCTCAATACATATGCTGACACTATCATTGGTGAGTCATCGTGTGCCGCTAGATACTCCTCTCCAAAATCAGGACACATGGCATATTCATCCTTTATTCTCTCAAATCCGACAACCTTTACTTCCATGATCGACAATAAAAGTGTCACTCGACTAAGCGCGTCGGCACACGATTTTCAGTGCCCTTAAGGTGTTTTAAGGTGAATGAAAACTCTTGCAGATAAGATACCCATTTTGCATGACGGGGTCTGATTTTAGATTGCCCATTAATGTGCCTAAGTGCATCATGGTCAGAGAGAATCACGAACTCCTTGGAAAGGAGGTAGTGTCTCCACTGGTGTAGGCATCTAATGATGGCATAGAACTCTCTATCGTAATTGGAATAATTAAGTTTTGCACCCGCCAATTTCTCGCTATAATAACTTATTGGATGTCCCTCTTGGCTTAAGACACCTCCTACTCCTACTCCGGATGCGTCACATGTCAATTCAAATACTTTATTAAAATCTGGTAAGCGCAAAATAGGAGCCTCAGTCATCATCTTCTTAATGTGTTGGAATGCCTGTGTAGCTGCTGGCGTCCATTTAAACTCACCCCTTTTCATGCATTCCGTCACGGGAGCCATAATAGTACTAAAATCCCGAATAAATCGTCTATAAAATGAGTTTAACCCGTGGAAACTCCTAACGTCTCTCAAGCTTGTGGGTTCGGGCCAATCCAGAATTGCTTTCACCTTACTGGGGTCTACCTTTATTCCCTCAGATCCAACCAGGTAGCCCAAAAATTCCACTTCCTTTACATAAAATATACAGTTCTTTAAATTTAAATATAATTTTTTGTCCCGAAGTGTAAATAGAATAATCCGTAGGTGAGACACATGTGAGTCAAAAGTGGTGCTATAAATCAATAGGTCATCAAAGTACACCACCACAAATCGTCCCATGTATGGTTGGAATACGTGGGTCATCATTCGTGAGAATGTGCTTGGAGCATTTGACAACCCAAATGGCATGACCAACCACTCGTAGAGCCCGTCCTTAGATTTAAATGCAGTTTTCCATTCATCCCCATCACGTATCCGAATCTGATGGTAACCACTCCGCAAATCAAATTTCGTGAAGATCGAGGCACCAGACAACATATCCAAAAGATCGTCCAATCTAGGGATGGGAAACCTATACTTGATAGTGATCTTATTTATGGCTCTACTGTCTACACACATACGCCACGTACCATCCTTTTTTGGAGCCAACAAAGCCGGTACCGCACACGGACTCTTGCTGTTCCTAATGAACCCCTTAGCCAGTAAATCCAAAATTTGGGCTTGGAGCTCCTCATGGGCTGCGGGGTGCAACCTATAATGGGGCTGATTAGGTAATGAGGCGCCCGGTATAAAGTCAATGGCATGTTGGATATCACGTAGAGGAGGCAACGTAGGGGGCAACTCGTCCGGGTAGACATCCTTATACTCTTCCAGCTGTTTTTTTAATTCTTTGGGTAAATCTTCTAAAACCCCATTTTCTTTATTATTATTCAAAAGAACCAATGCATAAATAATCCCATCCACAAAGGGGTCCCTCTCAAATTTTCTTCTACCCATTAGGCTTACTAATTTCTTCTCGACTGGGATTGTAGTATCCATACTCTAGCTATTGGGTTCCTTTGGGGCCGTGGGTTTTAACGTGACTACCTTCCCATTATATTTGAACTCATAAGTGTTTGCCCTCCCGTAGTGGGTGACATCACGGTCATAGAGCCAAGGGCGGCCTAATAACACATGACAAGCATCCATAGGGATGACATCACACAACACCTCATCCGTATATGACTTGATCGTAAGTGGAACTAGGCAACGCTTGGTGACCGGGATGGTTACCTTGTTGACCCAAGCCACTTGGTAAGGTGTAGGATGAGGCTCGGTAGCCAAATGCATCCGCATAACGGCGTTCTCGGAAATGACATTCATGCAGCTGCCGCTATCAATGATAAGCTTACAATATTTTTCCCCACTCTTAAAGATGAGGGAGAAAATAGTGGACCTCTTCCAATCGTCAAGCGGGCGAGGGGTCGTCAGAATACAACACATAACGCTAAGTAGGTGCCCATCCTCCATATCACTAGGCACACCATCCGTCTCATAACCCTCATCTGCCTCAATCACTAAATCTGCAAAGTCACTAGTGGACTCGTCTAGAAGAGCTAAAGTAGCCTTGGCCTTGGTGGGGCACTCATAGGCATAGTGGCCTTGAATGCCGCAAGAGTAACACGTGGTGTTAGCCTTGCTCACCTTGCCAATAGGGATTCTCTCACTATTAGGCTGCCTAGGGTTTCTTGCAGTCACGACAATTGGTTTGGACTCCCCAACCTTCGCCTTACCCTTATCATAATAAGTGGAGGAAAGGGCACCTATGGGGGCCTTTCCCTTTTGTTGGGAGTAACGGGATTGGGTTTTCATGGCCAGATGTTTTTCAATGTCCAAGACGGCATTGAAAGTAGTATTAATATCAGTGTGGCCATATCGAAGAAGTTTCTTCTGAATGTCCGGATTAAGACCCTTACGGAACCTAGAAAGCGTAACCTCTGGCATCTCTTGGATCTCACACCGGACCATCTTATCCTTTAACTCACCCATGTAATCAGCCACTAATTTTGGACCTTGCCGAAGGGTGGCAAGATCGTCGAACATTTGAGTTCGGTGGTAAGCGGGCACGTATTGGTCGGTGAGCAAATTTTTCATAACCGTCCAACCAACTAGGGGTACACCATGACCGATCCCTAAACGTCGCTCCTCATTTAACCAAAAGGTCTTGGCTCTCCCGTTTAATTTCATACGAGCTACTTGAATCTTTTGCTCATCGGTAAGGTGATACCAATCAAAATAGCATTCTATGTCAACCACCCATGTAAGGAAGACTTGGGGGTCTCCCATACCATCGTAAGAGGGGGCTTTCATACGAATCGATTTTGTTATATCGAACTCTCTTTCCGGATTAGGAACTTGACGCGCTGCTCCGGGGAAGTACCCATCATGTTCCGCAACATGCACCGGGGGTGGTCGTGGGACTTGTCCACGGTTAGGTGGTGGTGGTTTTTGAGCAGCTTGGTTCGCCAAAAGTTGTGTTAGCAAACCCCTCAACTCTCCTAATTCTTGCCTAAGCTCAGTGATGGCCGTAGGATTAGTTTCCTCATCAGGGTGTTCAACCATAGTGGAGGTAGACGGGTTCGTGTACTCCGTACCGTGCCGAGTACGCATTAACACCCTAAAAACCAAAGGCTAGAGCGCAGTTTTCTCTTTGTTTTTTTTTTTGAAGTTTGAAATTTGAAATTTTGAATTTTGAAATTTTGAAATTTGAAATTTGAAATTTTGAAATTTGAAATTTGAAATTTTGAAATTTGAAATTTAAAATTTGAAATTCGAAATTTGAAATTTGAAATTTGAAATTTGAAATTCGAAATTTGAATTTTTTTGAATTTTTTTTTGAAATTTGAAATTTAAAATTTGAAATTTTGAAATTTTGAAATTTGAAATTCGAAATTTTGAAATTTGAAAATTGAAATTCGAAATTTGAATTCTGAAATTTGAAATTTGAATTTTGAATTTTGAAAATTTGAATTTGAAATTTGAAATTTTGAAATTTGAAATTTTGAAATTTGAAATTTGAAATTTTGAAATTTGAAATTTAAAATTTGAAATTTGAAATTCGAAATTTGAATTCTGAAATTTGAAATTTGAATTTTGAGCGGGGGAGGAGTGCCAATTAGGAAACTGACGAGAACCTCCCTCTGATACCAAATTGACGTAGGGATTCGTCAGATTAAAATAGCGTACGAATTTTCTTACAACTCAAGCCCACGTCACACGTTCTAACGCGTCCTAACACAAACATTCTAGCCGCACGATTCACCGTCATCCCGCACAAACACGCGGAGGGGAGTGGACTAAAAGCGACAATCTAATTAAAGTCCAATCCTTTCCCACCGAAGATCGAAAGCAAAGGTCGCCACACCTTTTTGAGAGGAAGATCAATAACTATATGCCAAGATCTTCCTCAAGCAAAAGGATCCACCCGATCCGGCTTCTTGCAAGGTTTCAAAAATAAACGCAAGAAGGTTTTTGATTAAATCCAAAAGATCGTATTCAAGATCGCGGATAAAAAGCCATTGCATCCATTCCAAATCTCACAAGAAATCACAAAGGAAAGATGTATATATTACCCTCGCCAAGATGAGGTGAAGATCACACAAGGAAAGTGGAAGAGTCACACGTCCACGCACCACCGGCGTCACACCGAGCGGCAACCTTCTTCTTCGCCGGAGTCACACCGAGAAGCATCCGCCTCCGCGTTTCACAAGCCTTGGATCACCTAAGCGATTGGGCGGGGGGGGGGGGGGGGGGGGATCCCAAAGGGAGGTGGCCGAAATTCTCAAGAGAGGATTAATTTAGGTTTTCAAGTAGCATGCCTTCATTTCTCATCAAATAAGCCTATATATAGGCAAGTCCCAAAACAAGCAAAATAAATCTAGCCATCCAATTTATCATCTATTGGATGGCTATGAGCACACCAAAAATTAAACATGTCCAAAATAAAAGACAACATGAAATAATGATAACATTAAACTAGGAAAATAAAGGTGCAAATAAGGAGAGGGCTTAAGCCCGCCGCGAACGAAGATTGTAGCCACCAAGGTCACGAGTCGTGGTAGAAGGTCGTCAGGCATCTTTATGTTGCGCCGCATCAACTTGATCACGAGCAACTTGATCATCATCCACAGCAACTTGATCACGAGCACTCTTAGCATCAACGGGCAAGGGGATGGGAGACGAGCCGGCATCACCTTCATTCTAGCAGATACCTGATATGTGGGAAGGGTCGCAGACGATCCTCTAATTTGCTATAAACTGATCCGCGAACTGTCTCGTCAGCTCTGTGAAATTGGGAATGTTGCCCACCCTCAAGGAGTGAGACCATATGCAGGCTTGCCCTTTGAGTGTGGCTGGGAACACTTGGCAGAGTAACTGATCAGGTGCGTTGTAGATCCTCATGATAGTGATGAAGTGGTTGACATGTTCCAACAGATCGTCTGTCCCGTCGAACGTCTCGATATTCGGCAACTTGAAACCATGAGGAATTGGATGAGCTAGGATTTGCGGAGCGAGGGGGAGCCTTGGCAGAATTTTCGGCGAGTATGGATATCCCGTCGGCCAGCCTGCCGGTATTCTTCTACGATTAACTCCCGAATTTCTTCCTAGGTGAACCTTTCGAGTGGGGGAAGTCGGGCCTCATCTCCATAGTTGTGGCGGTGTCGCCCAGTTTCAAGTTCTCCATGAGCCTTGTAAGTGGAGCTGGCGGCATCGGAGTATTCTTCAGGCGCTTCTTGTCTTGGAGCTTCTTGCGCCCTGCCATGACTTGGCAGTGGCGGGTTAACCGGTGCTAGAGGAGGAGCAGGAGGCGCTCCCAGATTCCTAATTAGAGCGAGCATTTCAGTTTGCTGCTCCACCATTTGTCGAACCCGCCCCTCGAGGGTAGTGACAGGCACGAAAGCGGCCTATGCGGTCAATAGCACGTCCACCAGAGAGTGGGAGAGTGCTGGTTCAACAAGTCTTTTTGGGACGGAGCCTTCAGTCGTGCGAGTGCTTCTTTTCACCATTGAAGCGGTCTTGAGTGTTGTAAGGATGGAGGTCTTGAGTTCTGAAGTATGCTGGTAATCGATTTCCCACAGACGGCGCCAAACTGTTGCGGACTAACTTGGCATCCCGGTTGGCTTGGAATAAACTGGACCGCCTTAGCTCTCGGGACTGTCGAGCGTGCATGCAGTCAACGAAAGAGAGGGTTGACACAGGAAGTTTAACATAGAAAAACCCCTCAACTTGGTATAAAATCACGTGACTTAATTTGTTCCGGTCAAAGTCCACTATCAGATTGCGGTTACAATTTGTTTGGGGAATCGAGGGCGACAGGCAGCTCCTCATTACTACTTGGGGGTGAGAGAATTTCTGACTCGCAACGGGCAACAGGCTAAGCTGAAGGAGTACTGAATGCTAACTTGGTTGTGGTGTGCTTGACCGCTTGTGGTGGTCATCTTCTTCCTTTCTCCGCGCACTGGGGGACTTGGGCATTCCTCTGGCTCGTTGGTGTCTTGAAGATGACTCGAGGGAGGAGTTCAGCAGAGTTTTGGCCTGAGGAAGAAGAAGACTCCAGAGCAAAAAGTTGAGAAATGAGCAGGCCTAAGGCTCCTTTTATAGCATCTAAGAGGTGGTTATGGCAGGCCCCCGACTAACTTAGTGGCTTTGTGGGCAGTTACCTGTAGATTAGTCGACGACGGATGCCCAGTAACGATCAGACGGTGGCCAACCTGCAAGCAGCGGTGGCGGTTGACGGTGGCGGCCGCGGGCGCCGGCGGCCGGCGGTAGTTGTTGAGTGGGAGGCCACCATGATCTCTCCTACAATGTTGGAGATCATGGGGGAGTGGGTTGACCAGTCAAACCCATGATCTCCACAATATGAGGAATCATGGGGATGATGGTTAAGTGCACACCCAAGCCTATAAATAGGGATTCATTCCTATCAATGTGTAAGGTAATTTTATGTGCATATTGAAAAGTATTTGTGCTATTCAAATTGTTACTTACAAATTAAAATAAAATCTTTCAAAATTCTTTAAATTAACAAAAACAATTAATTGCTAATTTGTCAATTTGCATAAAAACTCGAGATGTGAACAAAGAATGACAAATGACTTGGGCTCCATTGGGCACGGTGGTAGTGGTCGTAAATGCATGAGTTAAACCTTCATTCGTTAAGGATCACCTAACAAACATCATTCCTTTGAAGAAAAAAGTGGATGAAGTTCCTTAGGTGGGGTGTTAACAAATGACAATTTAACCCCAATGTTCATGACAGCTACCACCGTGCCAAATAGAGCCTAAATATTCAAGAAAACACCATCACATTAGAAAGATAAAAGAGAACTAAAAATAAAAAATGTTGTTATTGCATAAACATTGTTGATGGGGTTAGGTGCAATTTAGAGCGAAATCGGGCTGCAAAAAGCCACATTCAACTCTCTCCCATTAAAGTCATGGGGAGTTGTGTACGTAACCACCGCGCGCATGGTCCACACAATAACCGCGACACACCAGATCCCGTACATGGTGCGCCCATCGCCAACTGGCGGCACCTGCCGGCCCGCTTGGGCCGGCAGCCACCCTCTCTCTCCCTCTCCTCAACAGCCTGAAGCTGACCGAGATCGTCGGTTCTCGGGCGGCCTCAACACGGTCGGCCTTGAAAGAAATTGTACCTAATCACCTAGAGGGGGGGGGGTGAATAGGTGACTAAATCTTTTTAATCTTTTTGGGCAGAATTCAGATTATATCACAGAGTTATAATTACTACTTCACAAAAATCATTCAGCAATCACAGAATCACACATGCACACAGTGAACACACAGCTTTATAGTGGTTCCCCAAGGTTTGGGTACATCCACTTTCCCCCTTTGCCTATCTAGTAGTGTACTAGATTCGGCCAAACTCCTCCACTATCTCAGATCCTCAGATCTTACACTCAGAACCCCAAACAGGTTCCTACAGCTCAGGCCCAAGGCCCTACAACCCAGTCTTCTCCAAAGACCTACACTCAGCCACAAGGCCTACACTCAGCCACAACAGGCCTACACTCAGAGAAATAGTTCTCCTACACTCAGGCACACATGCCCTACCACTCAGCCTTTATAATTACAGGCTTACAACTCAGATCCCTAAGGATCCTACAATAAAATAAGAATACAAAGAATATACATACAACTCAGAAAAGAGAGATGAGTTGATAGGTTCTTGATGAGTTCTTGGAAGAACTCTACTGAGAACAATCTTACTTGGCTTTTCTTCAAAGCTTATTGAATGTAGAACACAATAGGATTGATACTCTGCAGCTGATCTTCAATCACTGTAACTTAAGATTCAGAACTAGGTCTGAACCCTTCTTTACAGCCTGGTTCCAACGGCTGTCTTCTTGGAAGGAGCTCTCTCTCTCCAACTTCTTAGATCTTCACTTGATTCTTCAATGAATAGCTAGATCTTGTGTGTATCACTTGATGTGTTGATCATCACTTTCTGTTGACAGTATAAGCCTTTATATAGGCCTTCTTCATGGTGACTGGCTGATCCGGTTCCTAACAGCTTTCTGACAACTTTGACAGGTGCAGTAGACCGGCTGGAATGACAGCTGTCAAGTCATCCAGTCACTTCTTGAAATATTTGTAACTGTCTGAAAGTGTCGAGACAGTCTGTTTTTAAGTGTCGACACTTATAGACCAAGTGTCGACACAAGTAGACTAAGTGTCGACACAAGCCTTCAAGGTGTCGACACAACTCCTTGTGTTGTAGAATTCAATTCGCGACACAGCTTCTTCATCATGTGTCGACACTGATATTGTGTGTCGACACAACTCCTTGTTCTTCAGTACTTTGTTGGATTCTTGTAAGTGTCGACACAACTCCTTTGTGTCGACACATCTTCTTGTGTTGAACTTGTTCAGTGTCGACACATCTTCTTGGTGTCGACACATTCCTTCAGTGTTGATACTTGCTGAGTGTCGACACTGCTCCTTGTGTCGACACATTCTTCTTCTGTTGAGACTTTGACTGAGTGTCGACACATCTCCTTTGTGTCGACACTTGTACTTAGAATTTTTGTTGAACTTTGCTGAGTGTCGACACAGCCTCCTAGTGTCGACACTTTCTTCATGTATTGAGTCTTCTGCTGTGTGTCGACACATTCTTCATTGTGTCGACACTTTCTTCATGTGTTGAGTCTTCTGCTGAGTGTCGACACATTCTTCATTGAGTCGACACATTCTTCATGTGTTGAGTCTTCTGCTGAGTGTCGACACTTTCTTTATTATGTCGACACTTATACTTAGACTCTGCTGAAATTTGCTGAGTGTCGACACTGCCTCCAAGTGTCGACACTTTCTGATGTAGACTCAGTTTATCTGGGTGTCGACACTGCTTCTAAGTGTCGACACTTCTTCACTGGACTTTTCTTCATTGAGTGTCGACACAACCTGTATGTGTCGACACTTTCTGTCTGGTGTCGACTCTGCATCCCTGGTGTCGACACAAATACTCCAAGTGTCGACACTGCTTCTCTGGCTGTCGACACAAGTCTTCTTAAGTGTCGACACTTTCCTTCTGGGTGTCGACACATGGACTTAGAATCTTTTCAGCTTTCCCTGTGAATACTTGACCTGCACAACTAAACTCAAAATACATCAAATGCATTTTGATGTATATCATTGAGTAGGGTGAGGCTTCTTCAAATCAGGTACATTCATTCCAATGTACCCAACAATCTCCCCCTATTTGGAGAAGTCATAACCCTTAGTCAATGATATACACCATACATAATAAAAATATAGTATGATGTACATCAGGATTATGTAACAAGGAAAATTCATAAATATGTATTAATCATAACATGTAAACACAGATATCTCAGAACAATTATGTAATAGATTTATCACACATCATATTGTTCTAACAACTTTATCATATTCATTATACAAAAGTTTACAGAGTGTTTAAAATCAAAAGATTACAACTGTAAACTAAAGATAATTCTATTCTATTTTTGCTCAGTCTCCTTGATAACTATGCCCTTCCCAGACTGTATCTTTGCTTGAACAGGAGCTTCAACATCTTCAGCAGCAGCAGGCTTCTTTCCTTTAAGATCCTTCTTTGTCTGCTCTTCAGCCTTGATCTTTTGCCTCTCAAAGTAATGATAAGGCTTGGGGAAGTACTTGCTAGGCTCCTGGGCAGTAGGTGGTAGCTTTCGCATCTTTGCCTTTCTTCTATATTGCACAATTGCTTCTTGTCTGGTCTCATGCTTCCTCCACTCCAGTTCAGAAAACCACTTGTTTCTATCTTGAATATTGTCTTTGGCAGCCTTCCATGCAGTTAAGATAATATTCCTTGAAGTGGGGCTCCACTGTTCAAAATCAGGCCTTTGTTCAGCTTGCTCTCTGAACCTCTTCTTAGACAATTTATTCTCTTGTTCTTTCAGCAACAAAGCTTCTTGTTCTTTCAATATGGCCTCAGATACTGGCTGAACCACTTTTTCTAGGATAACCTTCTGATTTCCCTCAGGTGTGCTATACATTGTTTGTATATCAGCATGTATCATATCAAAATCTGGAGGAGGGTAGATTACTTGAGCCACTTCAGGTTGCTCCCCTCCTAGATATGCAGGATTTATCCCAGACTCTGCAACATTATCATCATCACACAATGGAGGATATCCAAGGGTGACTCTGATGGAATTGAAAATCCATTTTGCATGATCAGAGCTGGATTTGACTAACACCCTCTCCCCCTTTATGACTTCTCTTGCCATGTGATCTCTTAGATCATCCTTTTGAAATCTTATTTGGGCATCCAAGTAGTTCACTCCATCCTTAAAGTAAGGTTTCAACCTTTGGAGTTTTTCAGTGATGAGCTTCTGAGAGTCTTGTATAGCAGTTGTAACAGCAGTTAAGCTCGCTTGCAAGTGCTTATCAAAAGTTTCTTTGGCTGTGGCACTTTCTGCAGACTGTGTAGTGGCTATATTCTTTATCTCAGTTACAATGGCATTGTGGGAAGCTGTCAAGTTATTATTCATTCTTATTTGATTCTCCAGAACATATCCTTGCTTTACTTGAAGTTCATCCACTTGAGCTTTGATTTTCTCTTGTTGAGTAGCTAGATAGACTACTGCATTCCCTCCCTTGTGGAAGCAGTCAGTCATCTCCTTCTTATTTAGATTCATCTCAAATCTAATAGACTTAATGTCCTGGGCCAGATCAAACTGTAGAGAATTATGCCCCTCATCCATATATGTTTCTAGTGCTTTCCTTTGCTCATCAAGCTTTATTTGCATTGCAACCATCAGAGAACTCTAATCTACAGATGGTGCTGGCTGTGGTGTAGGCTGTGGTGCAATAGTTTGTAAATCCTTTTTATAAGTTTGGCTCCTTCTTTTAAATACTTGGAATTTCCTCTTTTTGGCTCTGGCAGCCTCCGCATCCTCAGAAGCATATGTGCTTGCTATTTCTACCCTCTCTCTAGGTAGCTCCTCAACATCCTTTGGCTTCTCAGCCTCTGTCCTTGCAGTTTCTTCTAGAATTTCCACTTGCTCCCCCTCAACTTGAGCATTCTCCCCCTCAGCAGCAACACTTGCTTTCTCAAAATCTGTTTGATCCAGATTAAGGAAGAGATCTTCCATTGTAAACTCTTGTTGAAGTTGTGATGGAGATTCTCTTATCTCATCAATTACTTGATTTGGTTCCACTTGATCTGCAACAGATGTGTCTTCCATGACAACATCTTGTGGTTGTCTATGTGTTGGAGTCTGCTGATTAGCATTATGTAATGAATCAGACAATACATCATCCTCAATATGGAAATCTAATGCATTAATCTTAGTGATTACCTCAAGTATGGTGTGGGTTGCTTGTTCAATTTCTAGAGGTGTTGGCTCTTCAACCAGTAGAGGCTCCCCCTGGATAGAATCCTGGTGAAGAGGGCTAGCCTATGGTAGCTCCCCCTGCCTGTCTGCAGCTTCTTGTCTATCTGGAGACTTTCCAACAGTTCCAGTTTCTTGTTTATCATCTGGTGTAAAGACAACATGCTCTTCAAAGCTATTAGATGATTCTTGAGCCACTGGGGCTATCTTCTTCTTCTTCTTTTATGGTGTTACCTTCTCAGGTGATGGCAATTCCTTTGTCAAGACCCTATCCCACCTTGAGAAGGTCCTCATGTCCATCTTCCTCATGTGGTTGATTTTTGATCCTGCAGCTTGACTCATTACTTCTGGTATACTACCAGCCAAGTAAAGACTTAGTATCCTACCCAAATTGGGTTTCTTCATGCTCTCCTTAATCTTCTCAAACACTACTCCAGACCAATCAGTGTTTAGTTTGAAGATTAACCTTGTCATTAGACTGAACATATATGCTGAAATCCTGTCATGTCCTCCAGACTTGCACAGGATCACCTTGCCAACAATTTCAGAGAAAAATTTGTCTTGGATGTTCATCCCCTTTCTATTGAATACTGATCCAATTTTCATTTTGGAATCCAGTCCACACCATGTTAAAGCTTCTCTGGTCTTGGAAGCAGAAACTTCAGCTTCTTCCTTAGTCCTTGGTAGGTTTAGTACCTTTCCTAAACTCTTAGGTGAGACCTTCACCTTTTCTCCATGAACCCTAGACTTTATCTTGAGTCCAGATTCGTCTAAGGTTGCGCCATTTAGAAATTCTAGAACTTCTTTCTTCCAGATCTTTGTCGGCTCTGAAACAAGAAAATCTAACCCTGAGTTTGCAACTAAGGTTACCACATCCTTGATCTCTGATTCTGCGTCATCAAAAGCATGCCGCACCAGTTCATAGCCTTCATTTACGTTCTCTTCGAGCTTTGGCGCCATTAGGTTTTGAAGAATTTGAATAGAGAGAAGAGAGGTGTCGACACACAAGTTTGGTCTCGAAACTTTGGTGAGCGTGTCGACAGACAATGGAGAAATCCTATTTATACCTTTCTAGGACTGAAGATGAAAGGGCGCGCTAACAAACTCAAATTGTGTCGACACTGTTGAAAAGTGTCGACACTGACTTATAATGTCTTGACAACTATGTGTCGACACAAGTATAGTCGACAGAATATATGTGTCGACACTTATTTATGTGTTGACACTGCTTAGCTCGACACTTAGTCGAGACTTTACTTCACTAAGTCTGCATAAAGTCTAAGTGTTGACACCACCTTGGATGTGTTGACACCTACCTTGTATGTGTCGACACTTATTCTCTGAAGTGTCGACACCAACTTCCTAGATGTGTCGACACCTTTTCTATGAAGTGTCGACACCAATTCTCTGTCTCGACACAGACAACTCTGTGTGTCGACACTATTTTACTTAGCCATTTCTGTAAACTTAATCTAAGTTTATCATACCTAATTCAATTTTGAACCTATTGAACTTGGTTTCTTCTAGAGGCTTAGTATACATGTCAGCTAGTTGATTATCTGTATTAACATATTCAAGTGAAATATCTTCTTTTTCTACATGTTCCCTTAGAAAATGATATTTTATTTCAATATGTTTGGTTCTACTATGGGAAACATGATTGTTTGCAATAGATATAACACTTGTAGAATCACAAAATAGTGGTGTTCTACTTACTTGAATACCATAATTCTCAAGCTGATGTTGTATCCATAGAAGTTGAGCACAACAACTTCCTGCAGCCACATATTCTGATTCTGCTGTGGAGATAGCCACACTTGTTTGCTTCTTGCTACTCCATGAAATCAGTCTTCCACCTAAGAATTGACAGGTACCAGTTGTACTCTTTCTATCTTCTTTGCAGCCTGCAAAATCTGCATCTGAATAACCTGTCAGTTCAAAGTCTCCATTCCTAGGGTACCAAAGGCCTAGATAAGGTGTTCCCTTTAGATATCTCAGTATCCTTTTGACTGCTATCAAATGAGACTCTTTAGGGCATGCTTGGTACCTAGCACAGACACATATAACATACATGATATCTGGTCTACTTGCAGTCAAATAGAGTAGGGAGCCAACTATCCCTCTATACAAAGTATCATCTACAGGTTTCCCTGCATCAACTTTGCTAAGAGACATACTTGACCCCATAGGAGTCTTCATGGTACTGGATGAATCCATACCATACTTCCTTATCAGTTCTAGGGTGAACTTAGATTGGCATATGGATAAACCATTCTCAGTCTGTCTAACTTGGAGACCCAAGAAGAACTTAAGTTCCCCCATACTGCTCATCTCAAATTGTCCTTGCATTAGTTTTGCAAACTTTTTGCAAAGACTACTTTCAGTAGACCCAAATATTATGTCATCTACATATATTTGGACTAGTATTATCTTGCCTCTGGATTCCCTAAGGAATAGAGTCTTGTCTATTTTCCCCCTTGTGAATTTATTCTCAATGAGTAAACTATACATGGTTTCATACCAAGCCCTAGGGGCTTGTTTTAACCCATACAAAGCCTTCCTAAGTCTATAGACATAATTAGGTTGAGTTGAATCAACAAAACCTGATGACTATTCCACATAGACCTCTTCCTTTAGATTACCATTCAGAAAGGCTGACTTAACATCCATTTGGTATACTTTAAATCCTTGATAGGTTGCATAGGCCAGGAACATCCTTATGGCTTCCAGTCTGGCTATTGGAGCAAAGGTTTGATCAAAGTCAATACCTTCTTCCTGCTTATATCCCTTAGCAACCAGTCTTGCTTTGTTCTTAATAATTACTCCATGTTCATCCATTTTGTTCCTAAAGATCCACTTGGTTCCAATTATGTTGTGGTCTTTTGGTTTAGGAACAAGCTCACAGACTTTGCACCTTTTGAACTGATTCAGCTCTTCTTACATTGCCTCAATCCAATGAGGGTCTAGGATGGCTTCTTCAAACTTCTTTGGCTCTACTTGGGATAGAAAACTGGAGTAGAGTGCTGCACTCAGATTTCTGCTCCTTGTTTGTACCCCTTGTCTTATATCACCAATGATTTGATCTGCTGGATGATCTCTTAGATGCCTATTAGCTGGAGGCATCCTGGCTTCAGGTTGAACTTCTTCAGTTTCTTCAACTTGCTGCACTCCTTGGACTTCTTCTGCATCAGGTACATGTAGTACTCCCCCTAGACAACAGCCACTATCTTCTACTTGCTGTCTTGCAGTAGGTCCTTCTTCTATAGTGAGCTTGTCCATCTTCTTAGTCACACTTGTGGAGCTGCAAATACTACTAGACAACTCATTGTTAATAAGTCTAGATTCATCAAATACTACATGTACTGATTCTTCTATAACTTGAGTAGACAAGTTGTATACTCTACAAGCCTTGCTATTATTGCTGTACCCAACAAAGATCCCCTATTGAGATTTGGCAGCAAACTTAGTCAAGTAATACTTTCCATTATTAAGTATAAAGCACTTACAACCAAAGATCCTGAAATAAGATAGATTTGGTTTTTTGTCTTTCACAATCTCATAGGGAGTCTTACTGTGGCTTTTAGTAATGGTAGCCCTATTAATTACATGGCATGCAGTATTAACTGCCTCAACCCAGAAGTATTCTGGTAGAGATGTATCACTTAATAGGGTTCTACCAGCCTCAATCAAGGTTCTATTTTTCCTCTCAGCAATGCCATTTTGCTGAGGTGTTCTTGGTGAAGAAAATTCCTGAAATATCCCAAATTCTTCAAATAGTTTTGTCATACTATCAGACTGGAATTCAGTACCATGGTCACTTCTTATCTTGACCACTGAACTGTCTAGTTCATTCTGAATTTGTTTGACAAAGCTATAGAAGATACTAGGTGTTTTATATTTCTGTCTAAGGAAGAACACCCAGGAAAACTTTGAGTAGTCATCTACAACCACAAAAGTATAGACCTTCCTACCTAGGCTGTGAACTGGCATAGGACCAAAGAGATCCATACGCAAGAGGTATAAGCACCTCACAACATCTTTGTTTTCAATGTAACTAAAGGTGGATCTAGTCTGTTTGCCCTTTTGACAAGCTGAGCATATTCCATCTTTAATACACTTAACTTGAGGATCATTCCTCACTAACGCTTTGCAAAAGAGTTAGCCAATTATCTTGTAGTTTAGATGGGCTAGCCTCTTGTGCCATTTGACACAATGAGAGACTTTCTCATCAGCTACAAGACACACTAGAGAAGCATTGTTCTCACTCATAATGTCTAGACAATAGACATTTCTTTTTCTGTAACCTGTCAAAATGATCTCTTGATCATTTGATCTCTTGATATGACAACCATCTTTGACAAATGAGATGTCATATCCTAAATCACTCAATTGACTTATACTAATAAGGTTATGTTTCAAACCTTTAACATAAGCCACATGAGTAATAGTTATATGGGAGCTAGAAATGTTACCAAAACCATTGATGATTCCTTTTTCAGAATCACCAAAGGTGACTTTAGGACCATCCCTGATTGGTGTGTAGTCCTTTAGCAATCCCCTAGTTCCAGTCATGTGTCTGGAACATCCACTGTCCAAGTACCATATTGGGGCATGACCACTTGGACTCACCTGCAAAACAGATTAGTTGACCTTAGAACCCAAAGAATTCTTGGGTCCTTGGTGATGGTTAGTTTGCCTCTTAACAAAGCTACCTGTAGATCTTCCAACAGGCAGTTTGCTACTCAATTTGGCATTAGAATTATGCCAACAGTCTATGGCAAAGTGGCCTACTTTGCCACAGTACCAGCACTCAAATCTATTGTACCTTTGCTTAGGTACATCCCTTGCTGTTTTATTTACAACTGGCTTGTTGAGAGCTGGGGCTTTGCCCTTAGACTTGGACTTTACAGTCATAGAAGGGTTAGTAAACCCCAATCCAGTTTTGCCCTTGTGAGGTATAAACTCATCAATCAAAGGTAGAACAGACTTAGGTTTAGAAAACCTTGCAACAATGTCTCTCTCCTTCTGAAGACTAATCTCTAGATTTCTGATTTGATCATTCTTAAATGTTATAGTTCCCATCTGAATAACTGTTATGTTCTTAAGTCTGGCTATTTCATTTAACTTTTGATCAATCAGCTTATCAAAATCAGTTGCAGCCATTTTGAGACTTGCAATCTCCTTAGCCTGACTCTTGGCCAAGGATTTGCTTTTCTTAAATGCTTGCAACAGAACTCTATATTCATCAATGAATTGATGAATATCCCCTTCTGATTCAGATCCACTAGCATCATTTGATGCTGATGTAACTGAATCTGAACTAGCACTAGAAATTGAACTTAAAGAACAATTTTGTACCTTACTAGGTCCAGGCTGATCCTAGATTTTGTCACCTTATGTTAAGGCTGAAAGATATAGTACCTAAACACCTAGAGGGGGGTGAGGGGGGTGAATAGGTGACTTAATTCTTTTTAACTTTTTTATGGCAGCAATCAGTTTACAACACAGATTTTAATCTACTTTAGCACAGCAATCACACAGCATTCACAGCTAATTACAGCACACAGAAGACACACAGTTTTATAGTGGTTCCCCAAGGTTTGGGTACATCCACTTTCCCTCTTCGCCTATCTAGCAGTGTACTAGATTCGGCCAATCTTCTCCACTATCTCAGAACCCAAACTGGTTCCTACACCTCAGGCCCAAGGCCCTACAACTCAGCTTTTCCACAAAGCCTACACTCAGCCACAGAGGCCTACACTCAGCCACCCAGGCCTACACTCAGCCACAAAAGGCCTACACTCAGAGATTCCAATCTCCTACACTCAGGCTCCCAAGCCCTACACTCAGCCTTTATAATTACAGGCTTACAAACACTCAGATCCAAAGGATCCTACAAGATAAAAATGAATTTACAAATGATAACTCAGCAACTCAGAAACAAGTGAGGGAAGTTGTGAGTTTCTTGATGAGTTCTTGAAAGAACTCAGCTGGATTCAATCTGACTTAGCTTTCTTCAAAGCTTTTTGAAAGTAGAACTCAATAAGATTGACTCCTTCTGCAGTTGATCCTTGACCTCTGCTTCTTAAGATCCAGAATAAATCTGAACCCTTCTTCTCAGCCTAGTTCCAACAGCTGATTTCTTGGATGGAGCCCTCTCTCTCCAACTTCTTAGATCTGCACTTGGACAGCTAGATCTTCTTGTTTAGATACTTGATCAATAAATTGGACAACTCTGTGAACCACTTTTGAACAACAGTTTCTGTAGACTATATGAGCCTGTTTATAGGCTTTCTTCATGGTAACCGGCTGGTCCGGTCCATAACTGAATTCTGACATCTCTGACAGGTGCTGTAGACCGGCTGGAACGGCAGCTGTCAAGTCATCCAGTCAGTTCTTGAAAGTTCTCTAACTGTCTGAAAGTGTCGAGACTTTCTGTCTTTAAGTGTCGACACTTATAGACTAAGTGTCGACACAAGTTGTGTAAGTGTCGACACAAGTCTATAAGGTGTCGACACAACTCCTTGTGTTGTAGATACTATGTCTCGACACAGTTTCTTCATCATGTGTCGACACTGAAATTGAGTGTCGACATAAGTACTTGAACTTCTGTATTTTGCTGAAGTCTTCTAAGTGTCGACACATCTCCTTTGTGTCGACACATCTTCATGTGTTGAATCTGTTAAGTGTTGACACTGCTTCTTGGTGTCGACACATCTTCATGTTGATACTTGTTGAGTGTCGACACAGCTCCTTATGTCGACACATTCTTCTTCTTGTTGAGACTTCAGCTGAGTGTCGACACATTCCCATAGTGTCGACATTTGTACTTAGAATAATTTGTTGAACTTTGCTAATCTTTGCTAAGTGTCGACACAGCTCTTTGTGTCGACACTTTCTTCAAGTGTTGAGTCTTCAGTTAAGTGTCGACACATTGTTCTGGGTGTCGAAACTTACTTCAAGTGTTGAATCTTCTGCTAAGTGTCGACACATTATTCTGTGTGTCGACACTTGTACTTAGTCTCTGCTGACTTTTGCTGAGTGTCGACACAGCTCCAAGTGTCGACACTTTCTGGTGTAGACACAGTTCTTCTAGGTGTCGACACTGCTGTTAAGTGTCGACACTGCTTTACTGTACTTTCTTCATTGAGTGTCGACTTAGCTCCTTGTGTCGACACTTTCTGTCTGGTGTCGACTCTGCATCCCAGGTGTCGACACAATGACTCCAAGTGTCGACACTGCTTGCCTGGGTGTCGACACAAGTCTTCTTAAGTGTCGACACTTTCCCTTTGGGTGTCGACACATGTACTTAGAAACTTTTTGCTTCAGTCCTGCAAATACTTAACCTGCACAAGTAACTCAAAATACATCAAATACATTTTGATGTATATCATTGAGTTGGGTGAGGCTTCTTAAAATCAGGTACATTTAGACCAATGTACCCAACAATCTCCCCCTATTTGGAGAAGTCATAACCCTTAGTCAATGATATACACCATTCATAATAAAAATACAAAATGATGTAAGACAGGATTATGTAAACAGGAAAGTACATCACATGTATAAAACTAACATGCATATACAGATAGATTGCATCACAGAACAATTATGAAATAAATTTAACACAACAAATTTATCACACAAAACATTGTTCCAATACTTTGTCATATTCTTTGTCAAAAGTTTACAGCATGTTTTATATCAAAAGAATACATGGTAAACTTAAGAGATGTTCTAAGCTATTTCTGTTCTGGCTCCTTAATCACTATGCCTTTTCTAGCTTGAACTTTAGCTTGAACAGGAGCATCAGCAACTTCAGCATCAGCAGGCTTCTTGCCTTTCAAATCTTTCTTCTTAAGTTCTTCTGCTTTAATCTTCTGTCTTTCAAAGTAATGGTATGGCTTTGGAAAGTACTTGCTAGGCTCCAGAGCAGTAGGAGGTAGCTTTCCCATCTTGGCCTTCCTTCTATGTTGGACTATTGCCACCTGTCTAGTTTCATGTTTTCTCCATTCAGTTTCAAAAAACCATTTGTTCCTGTCTTGAATGTTATCTTTGGCAGCTTTTCAGGCAGTTAAAATAATGTTTCTAGAGGTAGGGCTCCACTGCTCAAAGTCTGGCCTTTGTTCAGCTTGTTCCCTAAACCTCTTCTTAGAAAGTCTAGTCTCTTCTTCTTTCTGTAGAGCTTCTTCTTCTTTATGAAGAGCTGTTTGCATAGCTTCAGATATAGGCTGAACCACTTTTTCCAGAATGACATTAGACTTCCCTTCAATTGGGCTATACATGTGATGAATATCAGCTTGCACCATTTCAAAATCTGGAGGAGGATAGATAACTTGAGCCACTTCTGGTTGCTCCACTCCTAAATAGGCAGGCTGAATTCCAGATTCAGCAACATTTTCATCATCACAAAGTGGAGGATAGCCCAGTGTAGCTCTGATGGAATTAGATATCCATTTGGCATGATCAGAGCTAGCTTTGACTAAAACTCTCTCCCCCTTTATGACTTCTCTAGCCATGTGATCTCTGACATCATCCTTCTAGAATCTGATTTTATTATCCAAGTATCTGACTCCATCTTTAAAGAAAGGTTTGAGCTTTTTAAGTTGTTCATATATGGCCTTCTAGGAGTCTTGAATAGCAGTCTTAATAGCATTGATTTCTTCTTGAAATACCTTGTCAAATTCAGCTTTAACAGTAGCAGTAGAGGTAGAAGGTCCAGCACCTATATTCTTTAATTCTGTGACAATTTCATTATGAGATGCTGTCAGATTATCATTCATCCTGAGTTGATTTTCAAGTACATAACCTTGCTTCACAGCTATGCCATCCACCTGTGCTTTTATCTTCTCCTGGTGTGTTGTCATGTACACCACTACATTTCCACCCTTGTGAAAACAGTCTGTCATCTCTTTCTTGTTAAGATTCATCTCAAATCTTATGGATTTAATATCCTGGGCCATATCAAATTGCAATGATTTCTGCCCTTCATCCACATACTTCTCTATTGCCTGCATGTGCTCATCCAGTTTAATTTGCATTGCCACCATTAAAGCACTATAATCAACTGATGGTGTTTGTTGAACTATAGGCTGTGGTGCAATAAATTGTAGAGCCTTCTTATAACTTTGACTCCTTCTTTTGAATACATAACGTTTCTGCTTCTTAGCCCTGATAGCCTCCTCATCTTCAGAAGCTGAGGAGCTGGCTATATCCACCCTCTCCTTAGGGCTTGGGGGCCTTTCCATCTGCACATCTTGTGCCTTCTCAGTTTCCTGTCTTGCAGGGACTTCATGAATGTGCACTTGCTCCCCCTGAACTGGAGCATTGTCCTCTTCAGCAGCAGTTTCCTTATCAAAATCTTCTTGATCTAGATTTAGAAATAAATCTTCCATGGTGTATTCTTGTTGAGAATGAGCAGGAGAAAGTCTTAGCTCTTCAACCACTGAATCAGGAAGTGTTGGAGCTGCAACAGATGTGTCTTCCAAGACAGCATCTGAGACTTGGTTATCCAGCTGAGTTTGCTGATGAACATCAGACAAATCAGTATCTTCCATAGGAAATTCTAAAGTATTGAGTTCAGTGATTACCTCTAGGATAATGTTTGTTGCTTGTTCACTTTCCAGTGTAGTGGGTTCATCTACAACTGGAAGCTCCCCCTGGCTTTGATCCTTGTGTATGGGGCTAGCTTGAGGTAGCTCCCCCTGGATCTCAGCATCATCTTGAGGAGCAGGAGATTTTACAGCAGGTCCTTCCTCATTCTCATCAGATGAGAAGACAACTTGCTCTTCACTTTCAGAGCTGCTAGTTGGAACCTGAGCCATTGGAGCTGTCTTCCTCTTCTTCTTTGGTGGAATCTCCTTCTCAGAAACTATCTTCTCAGGGGTTGACATCTCCTTTGACAACACCCTGTCCCATCTAGAGAAAATTCTCAGATCCATTTTCCTCATGTGATTTATTTTAGTTCCAGCAGCAGTACTCATGACCTCTGGTATGGTACCAGCTAGGTATAGACTTAAGATTCTGCCAAGGTTGGGCTTCTTCAAGCTTTCCTTGATTTTCTCAAATACTATAACAGACCAATTAGTTCTTAGAGTGAAGATAATTCTGGTCATAATATTGAACATAGAGGCAGACACTCTGTCATGCCCTCCTGGCTTGCTTAAAATTACCTTACCAACTATCTCAGACATGAATTTGCCTTGGCTATTCATGCCCTTTCTGTTGAAAACTGAACCAATCTTCATTTTAGAATCAAGTCCACACCAGGTTAGAGCTTCCCTGGTTTTTGAAGCAGTAACCTCATCTTCCTCTTGAGTTCTTGGTAGCTGAAGAATCTTCCTCAAGCTCTTAGGGGATACCTTAACCTTTGCTCCATGAACTCTGGATTTGATTTTGTATCCAGATTCGTCCACCTTGGCACCATTGAGGAATTCTAGTACCTCTTTCTTCCAGATTTTTGTCGGTTCAGAAACAAGATATTCTAACCCTGAATCAGCTACTAGGGTTACGACATACTTGATTTCTTGATCAACATCTTCGAAAGCACCGCGCACCAGCTCGTATCCTTCGTTGACGTTCTCCTCTAGCTTAGGCGCCATTAGGGTTTGCAGAATTTGTCTTGAGAGAAGAGAGGTGTCGACACTGAAGTTTGGTCTCGAAACTTTGAAAGCGTGTCGACAAACTAAGGCTAAATTCTATTTATACCTTTCTAATTTTGAAGATGAACAGGCGGGACAGCTAACTTAAATTATGTCGACACTGGCAATAAGTGTCGACACTGACTTATAATGTCTCGACACATATGTGTCGACACAAGTTTAGTCAACAGATTTTATGTGTCGACACTTGTTTATGTGTCGACACAACATAACTCGACACATAGTCGAGACTTTACTTAGAAAATTCTGAGTAAAAATTAAGTGTCGACACCACTTTAGTTGTGTCGACACCAACTTGTCATGTGTCGACACTAATATTCTGAAGTGTCGACACTAACTTTCTAGATGTGTCGACACCTATTTCCTGAAGTGTCGACACCACTATTCTGTGTCGACATAGACTTGTCTATGTGTCGACACCTTTTTACTTAGTCATTTTCAATTCTGTAAACTTACTCTAAGTTTATCATTCCTAGTTCAATTTTAAATCTATTGAACTTAGCTTCTTCTAGGGGCTTAGTATACATATCAGCTAATTGTTCATCTGTTTTAACATATTCAAGTAAAATATCTTCTCTTTCTACATGCTCCCTAAAAAAATGATATTTAATTTCAATATGTTTTGTTCTACTATGTGATACATGATTATTAGCTATTGAAATAGCACTAGTAGAATCACAAAAGAGTGGAGTTCTACTTACCTGAAATCCATAGTCCTCTAGCTGATGTTATATCCACAGAAGTTGAGCACAATAACTTCCTGCAGCCACATACTCTGACTCTGCAGTGGAGATAGCCACACTTGTCTGCTTTTTGCTACTCCATGAAATTAGTCTCCCACCTAGGAATTGACATGTTCCAGAAGTGCTTTTTCTATCTTCTTTGCATCCTGCAAAGTCTGCATCTGAATAACCTGTTAGTTCAAAATCTCCATTCCTAGGGTACCAGAGGCCTAGATAGGGAGTGCCCTTTAGATATCTCAATATTCTTTTGACTGCTGTCAAATGAGACTCTTTAGGGCAGGCTTGATACCTTGCACAGACACATGTAGCATACATGATATCTGGTCTACTTGCAGTCAAGTATAATAGGGAGCCAACTATCCCTCTATACAAGGTTTCATCTACAGGTTTCCCTGCATCATCCTTGCTAAGAGACATACTTGACCCCATTGGAGTCTTCATGGTACTGGATGAATCCATACCATACTTCCTTATGAGTTCTAGGGTGAACTTGGACTGACATATGGATAAACCACTTTCAGTCTGTTTAACTTGGAGACCCAAGAAAAACTTCAGCTCTCCCATACTACTCATCTCAAATTGACCTTGCATAAGTTTTGCAAACTTTTTGCAAAGGCTGCTTTCAGTAGACCCAAATATAATGTCATCTACATATATTTGGACAAGTATAACTTTGCCTCTAGATTCCCTAAGGAATAGAGTCTTATCTATTTTCCCCCTTGAGAACTTGTTCTCAATGAGGAAACTAGATAGGGTTTCATACCAAGCCCTAGGGGCTTGCTTTAACCCATATAAAGCTTTCCTAAGTCTATAGACATGATGAGGTAGAGTTGAATCAATAAAACCTGAAGGCTGTTCCACATAGACTTCTTCTTTAAGATTACTATTCAGAAATGCTGACTTGACATCCATTTGGTAAACTTTGAATCCTTGATAGGTTGCATAGACAAGAAACATCCTTATGGCTTCCAGTCTGGCTATTGGAGCAAAGGTTTGATCAAAGTCAATACCTTCTTCTTGCCTATATCCTTTAGCAACCAGTCTTGCTTTATTCTTAATGATGACCCCTTGTTCATCCATCTTATTCCTGTAGATCCACTTGGTTCCTATTATATTGTGGTCTTTAGGTTTAGGAACAAGTTCCCAGACCTTGCACCTTTTGAACTGATTAAGCTCTTCTTGCATTGCTTCAGTCCATTGTGGATCTAGTATGGCTTCTTCAAACTTCTTAGGTTCAACTTGGGATAGAAAGCTGGAGTAGACTGCTGCATTCAGGTTTCTGCTCCTTGTTTGTACCCCTTGTCTTGGATCTCCAATAATCTGCTCAACTGGATGATCTCTAAGATGCTTATTGGCTGGAGGCATCCTGACTTCTGGTTGAACCTCTTCAGTTTCATCATCTTGATGTACTCCTTGTACTTCTTCTGCATTTGGTACATGTAGTTCTCCCACTGGATAACAGCTACTGTCTTCTACTTGCTGTCTTGCAGTAGATTCTTCTTCTAAAGTGAGCTTGTCCATCTTCTTTGTTAAACCTGTGGGGCTGCATACACTACTAGACAACTCATTATTAATAAGTTTAGTCTCATCAAATACTACATGTACAGTTTCTTCTACAACTTGTGTAGACAAGTTGTAGACTCTATAAGCCTTACTGTTATTGCTGTACCCAACAAAAATTCCCTCTTGGGACTTGGCAGCAAACTTAGTTAAGTAAGACTTTCCATTGTTAAGTATGAAGCATTTGCAACCAAAGATCCTGAAGTAGGATATGTTTGGTTTCCTGCCTTTCACAACTTCATAGGGGGTCTTGTTTAGGCTTTTAGTGATGGTAGCCCTATTTATAACATGGCATGCAGTGTTAGCTGCTTCAACCCAGAAATATTCTGGCAGTGATGTATCACTTAATAGGGTTCTACCTGCCTCAATCAAGGTTCTATTCTTCCTTTCAGCAATGCCATTTTGCTGAGGTGTTCTAGGTGAAGAAAACTCTTGAAATATCCCAAAGTCTTCACATAGTTTTGTCATGCTATCAGACTGAAACTCAGTACCATGGTCACTTCTTATTTTGACCACTGTACTATTTAGTTCATTCTGAATTTGTCTAACAAACCTATAGAAGACATTGGGTGTTTCAGATTTCTGTCTTAAGAAGAACACCCAGGAAAACCTTGAGTAGTCATCTACAACTACAAAGGTATAGACCTTCCTACCTAGGCTGTGAACTGGCATTGGACCAAAGAGATCCATATGCAAGAGGTATAAACACCTCACAACATCTTTGTTTTCTATGCTTCTAAAGGTGGATCTAGTCTGCTTACCCTTTTGACAAGCTGAGCAAATACCATCTTTAACACACTTAGCTTGAGGACCATTCCTCACTAACTCTTTGCTAAAGAGTTTTCCAAGTGTCTTGTAATTTAGATGAGCTAGCCTCTTGTGCCATTTGACACAATGAGAGACTGTCTCATCAGCTACAATACACACTTGAGAACCATTGGTCTCACACATAATGTCTAGGCAGTAGACATTCCTCTTTCTATAGCCAGTCAAAATGATCTCTTGATCATTTGACCTCTTGATATTATAACCATTTTTAACAAATGAGATGTCATACCCTACATCACTTAATTGACTTATACTTATTAGGTTGTGTTTCAACCCTTTAACATAAGCCACTTGAGTAATGGTAACCAAGTTGCTAGAAATGTTACCAAATCCTTTGATGATTCCTTTTTCAGAACCACCAAAGGTGACTTTTGGACCATCTTTGATTGGAATGTAGTCCTTTAGTAGTCCCCTAGTTCCAGTCATATGTCTGGAACATCCACTGTCCAAGTACCATATTGGGGCATGACAACTTGGACTCACCTGCAAAATAGATTAATGAACCTTAGAACCCAAAGTATTCTTGGGTCCTTGGTATTTGTTAGTTTGCAACTTGACAAAGCAACCTACTGATTTTCCAATAGGCAGTTTGCTACACACTTTGGCACTAGCATTGTGCCAACAGTCCATTGCAAAGTGGCCAACCTTGGCACAGCACCAACATTCAAACTTATTGTACCTTTGCTTAGGTACTGTCTTTGCTGTCTTATCTACAGCTGACTTGTTGAATGTTGGGGCTTTGCCCTTGGACTTGGACTTGGACTGCTCAGTCCTTGCAGGTTTAATAAAACCCAGTCCAGCCTTACCTTTGTGATGAACAAATTCATCAATTAAAGGTAGCACTGACTTAGGTTTAGAAAACCTAGCAACAAGCTCTCTCTCCTTCTGAAGATTAATCTCCAGACTCTTGATTTGATCATTTTTAAATGATATAGTACCCATCTGAATCACTGTTATGTGCTTCAGCCTGGCTATCTCATTAAGCTTTTGATCAAATAACTTCTCAGAATCTGTTGCAGCAACTTTGAGATCAGCAAATTCCTTTGCCTGACTTTTGGCAAGGGACTTGCTCTTCTTATAAGCTTGCAACAACACTTTATATTCATCTATAAGCTGATGAATATCTTCCTCAGACTCAGATACACTCTCATCACTAGATGATGATGAATCTGATTCTGTACTGGCACAAGAAACTGAACTTAAAGTTGAACTTTGTACCTTACTGGGTCCTGGCTGCTCCAGGATTTTGTCATTCTCTGTCAAAGCCATTAGCCCTTGGCATTGACTGTCTTCTTGCTCATATATAGACTCCATAATCTGCATGAATTCTTCTTCTTCTTCTTCTTCAGCAAACAGCCCTATGTATGCCTCAGCATCAGACTCAGTTTCTGAAGAAGAAATATCTGACAGAGTCTTCTCCTTTTTGGCAACAAAAGACTTCTCTTTCTTGCCTTTGAAATGAGTCTTCTTCCTGTCACTAGACTCCTTTCTCTTTTCAGGACAATCTGCAACAACATGGCCTTGTCTATTGCAGCAATAGCACACTATTTTTGAAACAGTTGCCTTGCTAGACTTAGTCCTCTTCCTGTTCTTCTTTGAAGCCTTTTTATTCTGATATAGGTCTTCTTTTCCCTGTGAAGTAGAAGGCCTTGACCTCCACTGTTTCTTCTTCAAGAATTTCTGAAAATGTCTAGTGAAGGCAGCAAAGTCTTCATCACTTTCACTGCTTTCAGATTTTGTGCTGACTGATTCATCTGACTCTGATTCAGCAACCTTTGGAGGTGGAGTTGGTGACTTATTCCTGTACTTTCTGGGGGCTTCTGTCTTGAAAGCTACAGTTCTTTCCTTATGTTCATTTCTTGTTGATTTCTCCTCCTCTTTCCTCACTGTCAATTGCATTTCATATGACAACAATTTGCCAAAGAGGGTAGGTGGAGGAATTTCTCCCAACTTAACCATTTATCTAATGACGCAAATCTTTGTGTCCCAATCTTTAGTTAAGGACCTTAGGAACTTGTCATTTAGTTCATAATTACTGAACTCTCTTCCATAAGACATGAGTTCATTCACTATCCTGTAGAACTTCTTATAGCACTCAATTATGCTATCACCCTTTCCTTGTCTAAAACTTTCATACTCTTGATTTAGCAAGGATTTTCTATCTTGCCTAACTTCTTCAGAACCCTCCATATACACAATAAGAGTGTCCCACATCTCTTTGGCTGTCTTACAGTGTATAAGATTCTGAAAGGTTGCATCATCTATGGCACTCACTATAATGTTTTGAGCCCTTTTGTCCATGGTGACTAGGACAATCTCATCCTTAGTCATTTCAGAGAAATCCTTTGGTGTTCTCTGATTTGCATCTAGAATTGAATCTTCATGGGCACATATGGCCCCTCTTTGACTGTAATGTAAATCCTAGGGTCTGAGGCTTCTATAAACAGCCTTACCCTTTCCTTCCAGATCCCAAAGCTTTCCTTTCTGCATATAGGTAATTTCATGGAACCCAATTCCTTGTGATTCTCAGAGGAACCCATGGTTCTTGATTTTCTTGAATCTGTAATTTACCTTAGACTGAATCTGCCAATCAGGATCTCCTCACACTATTAGTCCTTTTTGAGGAACCTGACTCTGATACCACTTGAAAGATATAGTACCTAAACACCTAGGGGGGGTGAATAGGTGGCTTAATTCTTTTTAACTTTTTTATGGCAACAATCAGTTTACAACACAGATTTTAATCTACTTTAGCACAGCAATCACACAGCATTCACAGCTAATCACAGCACACAGAAGACACACAGTTTTATAGTGGTTCCCCAAGGTTTGGGTACATCCACTTTCCCTCTTCGCCTATCTAGCAGTGTACTAGATTCGGCCAATCTTCTCCACTATCTCAGAACCCAAACTGGTTCCTACACCTCAGGCCCAAGGCCCTACAACTCAGCTTTTCCACAAAGCCTACACTCAGCCACAGAGGCCTACACTCAGCCACCCAGGCCTACACTCAGCCACAAAAGGCCTACACTCAGAGATTCCAATCTCCTACACTCAGGCTCCAAGCCCTACACTCAGCCTTTATAATTACAGGCTTACAAACACTCAGATCCAAAGGATCCTACAAGATAAAAATGAATTTACAAATGATAACTCAGCAACTCAGAAACAAGTGAGGGAAGTTGTGAGTTTCTTGATGAGTTCTTGAAAGAACTCAGCTGGATTCAATCTGACTTAGCTTTCTTCAAAGCTTTTTGAAAGTAGAACTCAATAAGATTGACTCCTTCTGCAGTTGATCCTTGACCTCTGCTTCTTAAGATCCAGAATAAATCTGAACCCTTCTTCTCAGCCTAGTTCCAACGGCTGATTTCTTGGATGGAGCCCTCTCTCTCCAACTTCTTAGATCTGCACTTGGACAGCTAGATCTTCTTGTTTAGATACTTGATCAATAAATTGGACAACTCTGTGAACCACTTTTGAACAACAGTTTCTGTAGACTGTATGAGCCTGTTTATAGGCTTTCTTCATGGTAACCGGCTGGTCCGGTCCATAACTGAATTCTGACATCTCTGACAGGTGCTGTAGACCGGCTGGAACGGCAGCTGTCAAGTCATCCAGTCAGTTCTTGAAAGTTCTCTAACTGTCTGAAAGTGTCGAGACTTTCTGTCTTTAAGTGTCGACACTTATAGACTAAGTGTCGACACAAGTTGTGTAAGTGTCGACACAAGTCTACAAGGTGTCGACACAACTTCTTGTGTTGTAGATACTATGTCTCGACACAGTTTATTCATCATGTGTCGACACTGAAATTGAGTGTCGACACAAGTACTTGATCTTCTGTATTTTGCTGAAATCTTCTAAGTGTCGACACATCTCCTTTGTGTCGACACATCTTCATGTGTTGAATCTGTTAAGTGTTGACACTGCTTCTTGGTGTCGACACATCTTCATGTTGATACTTGTTGAGTGTCGACACAGCTCCTTGTGTCGACACATTCTTCTTCTTGTTGAGACTTCAGCTGAGTGTCGACACATTCCCATAGTGTCGACACTTGTACTTAGAATAATTTGTTGAACTTTGCTAATCTTTGCTAAGTGTCGACACAGCTCGTTGTGTCGACACTTTCTTCAAGTGTTGAGTCTTCAGTTAAGTGTCGACACATTGTTCTGGGTGTCGACACTTACTTCAAGTGTTGACTCTTCTGCTAAGTGTCGACACATTATTCTGAGTGTCGACACTTGTACTTAGTCTCTGCTGACTTTTGCTGAGTGCCGACACAGCTCCAAGTGTCGACACTTTCTGGTGTAGACACAGTTCTTCTAGGTGTCGACACTGCTGTTAAGTGTCGACACTGCTTTACTGTACTTTCTTCATTGAGTGTCGACACAGCTCCTTGTGTCGACACTTTCTGTCTGGTGTCGACTCTGCATCCCAGGTGTCGACACAATGACTCCATGTGTCGACACTGCTTGCCTGGGTGTCGACACAAGTCTTCTTAAGTGTCGACACTTTCCCTCTGGGTGTCGACACATGTACTTAGAAACGTTTTGCTTCAGTCCTGCAAATACTTAACCTGCACAAGTAACTCAAAATACATCAAATATATTTTGATGTATATCATTGAGTTGGGTGAGGCTTCTTCAAATCAGGTACATTTAGACCAATGTACCCAACAAAGGCCATCAGTCCTTTGCACTGAATGTCCTCTTGCTCATATATAGAGTTCATTATCTGGATGAACTCCTCTTACTCTTCTTCAGCAAACAGTCCTATGTATGCTTCAGCTTCTGACTCAGTTTCTGAAGAAGATATGTCTGACAGGCTTTTATCCTTCTTAGCAACAAAAGACCTTTCCTTCTTGCCCTTGAATTGAGTCTTTTTCTTATCATTAGACTCTTTCCTTTTCTCAAGACAGTCAGCAATAACATGTCCTTGTCTGTTACAGCAATAGCAAACAATTTTTGATAAAGTTGCTTTGCTTGACTTGGTTTTTCTCCTGTCTTTCTTTGATGACTTCTTGTTCTGATAATAATCATCTTTTCCCTGTGAAGTGGATGGATTTGACCTCCACTGTTTCTTCTTTAAAAACTTCTGAAAGTGTCTTGTGAAGGCTGCAAAGTCCTCATCACTTTCACTGCTTTCAGACTTTCTGCTTTCTGAATCATCTGACTCAGTCTCAGCCACTTTTGGAGGTGGAGAAGGAGACTTACTTCTGTATTTTCTGGTGGCTTCTGTCTTGAATGCCACTGTTATTTCTTTATTCTCAATTCTGGTAGTCTTCTCCTCTTCTTTCCTTACCATCAACTGCATTTCATAGGATAGCAGTTTTCCAAACAAAGTTGGAGGAGGAATATCTGCTAACTTGGCCATTTCCCTGATGGAACAGATCTTGATGTCCCAATCCTTTGTTAGGGACCTCAAGAACTTATCATTTAGCTCATAATTACTGAAATCTCTTCCATAGGATATTAGCTCATTTACTATCCTATAGAATTTCATATAGCATTCTATTATACTATCAGTCCTGCCTTGCCTGAAACTTTCATATTCCTGGTTTAACAATGACTTTTTGTCCTGTCTCACTTCTTCAGAACCCTCCATATACACTATCAAGGTATCCCACATCTCCTTAGATGTCTTACAGTATATCAAGTTCTGAAAGGTAGCATCATCTATGACACTCACAATGATATTCTGAGCCCTCTTGTCCATTGTGGCTAGAATTATCTCATCTTTTGTCATTTCAGAGAAGTCCTTAGGTGTTCTCTGATTTGCATCTAAGACTGAAACCTTCATAGGCACATATGACCCTCTTTAACTGTGATATATATTCTAGGTTCTGAGGCTTCCATAAATAGTCTCACCCTTTCTTTCCAGATGCCAAAAATTTCTTTTCTGCAAATGGGCAACTTCATGGATCCAAGTTCCTTATGATTCTCTGTTGAACCCATGTTTCTTGATTTTCTTGATTCTACACTTGACTTATACTGAATCTGCCAACAGGATCTACTCAGACAGTTATGTCCTTTTTTTGAGTAACCTCGTTTTGATACCACTTGAAAGAAATTGTACCTAATCACCTAGAGGGGGGGTGAATAGGTGACTAAATCTTTTTAAACTTTTTGGGCAGAATTCAGATTATATCACAGAGTTATAATTACTACTTCACAGAAATCAATCAGCAATCACAGAATCACACATGCACACAGTGAACACACAGCTTTATAGTGGTTCCCCAAGGTTTGGGTACATCCACTTCCCCCCTTCGTCTATCTAGTAGTGTACTAGATTCAGCCAAACTCCTCCACTATCTCAGATCCTCGGATCTTACACTCAGAACCCCAAACAGGTTCCTACAGCTCAGGCCCAAGGCCCTACAACTCAGTCTTCTCCAAAGACCTACACTCAGCCACAAGGCCTACACTCAGCCACAACAGGCCTACACTCAGAGAAATAGTTCTCCTACACTCAGGCACGCAGGCCCTACCACTCAGCCTTTATAATTACAGGCTTACAACTCAGATCCCTAAGGATCCTACAAGAAAATAAGAATACAAAGAATATACCTACAACTCAGAAAAGAGAGATGAGTTGATAGGTTCTTGATGAGTTCTTGGAAGAACTCTGCTGAGAACAATCTCACTTGGCTTTTCTTCAAAGCTTATTGAATGTAGAACACAATAGGATTGATACTCTGCAGCTGATCTTCAATCACTGCAACTTAAGATTCAGAACTAGGTCTGAACCCTTCTTTACAGCCTGGTTCCAACGGCTGTCTTCTTGGAAGGAGCTCTCTCTCTCTCCAACTTCTTAGATCTTCACTTGATTCTTCAATGAATAGCTAGATCTTATGTGTATCACTTGATGTGTTGATCATCACTTTCTGTTGACAGTATAAGCCTTTATATAGGCCTTATTCATGGTGACCGGATGATCCGGTTCCTAACAGCTTTCTGACAACTTTGACAAGTGCAGTAGACCGGCTGGAATGGTAGCTGTCAAGTCATCCAGTCACTTCTTGAAATATTTGTAACTGTCTGAAAGTGTCGAGATAGTCTGTCTTTAAGTGTCGACACTTATAGACCAAGTGTCGACACAAGTAGACTAAGTGTCGACACAAGGGTGTCGACACAACTCCTTGTGTTGTAGAATTCACTTCTCGACACAGCTTCTTCATCATGTGTCGATATTGATATTGTGTGTCGACACAACTCCTTGTTCTTCAGTACTTTGTTGGATTCTTGTAAGTGTCGACACAACTCCTTTGTGTCGACACATCTTCTTGTGTTGAACTTGTTCAGTGTCGACACATCTTCTTGGTGTCGACACATGCCTTCAGTGTTGATACTTGCTGAGTGTCGACACTGCTCCTTGTGTCGACACATTCTTCTTCTGTTGAGACTTTGACTGAGTGTCGACACATCTCCTTTGTGTCGACACTTGTACTTAGAATTTTTGTTAAACTTTGCTGAGTGTCAACACAGCCTCCTAGTGTCGACACTTTCTTCATGTATTGAGTCTTCTGCTGTGTGTCGACACATTCTTCATTGTGTCGACACTTTCTTCATGTGTTGAGTCTTCTGCTGAGTGTCGACACATTCTTCATTGAGTCGACATTTTCTTCATGTGTTGAGTCTTCTGCTGAGTGTCGACACTTTCTTTATTATGTCGACACTTATACTTAGACTCTGCTGAAATTTGCTGAGTGTCGACACTGCCTCCAAGTGTCGACACTTTCTGATGTAGACTCAGTTTCTCTGGGTGTCGACACTGGTTCTAAGTGTCGACACTTCTTCACTGGACTTTTCTTCATTGAGTGTCGACACAACCTGTATGTGTCGACACTTTCTGTCTGGTGTCGACTCTGCATCCCTGGTGTCGACACAAATACTCCAAGTGTCGACACTGCTTCTCTGGCTGTCGACACAAGTCTTCTTAAGTGTCGACACTTTCCTTCTGGGTGTCGACACATGGACTTGGAATCTTTTCAGCTTTCCCTGTGAATACTTGACCTGCACAACTAAACTCAAAATACATCAAATACATTTTGATGTATATCATTGAGTATGGTAAGGCTTCTTCAAATCAGGTACATTCATTCCAATATACCCAATAGGCCTCTATGTGGTTGGCCCCCGTATGGCTGGCCCCCGTGTGGTTGGCCCCCGTGTGGCTGGCCCCCGCAAGGGTTGACAGAGGCCGCCTGTTCCCGGGCGACCTCTCCTCGGCTAGCCCCCGCGAGTGCCGTTCTTGGCCTACCGATCCCAGGCCGCGTCGCCACGCCGACCCTCGCAAGGGCTGTCTAAGGCCGCCCAGACCTGTTCTCCCTGCCCGCGGACGACCCCCACGAGGGTCGGCCATGGACGCCCGATCCCAGGCAGCTTCGCCACAGCCGGCCCTCACAAGGGCCTTCCAAGGCCGCCTGGACCCGGACGGCCTCGCCATGGATGACCCCCACGAGGTCCGTACATGATCGCCTAATCTTGGGCATCCTCATCGCAGCCAGCCTCCACGAGGGACGACCATAGCCGCCCAATCCCAGGCGGCCTCGCCGCGGTCGGCCCCCTCAAGGGTCAGCTAAGGCCGCCAAGATTTGGGCGGCCACGCCGCGGCTGGACCCCACAAGGGACGGCCAAGCTCACCCAGATTTGGGTGGCCTCGCTGCGGCCAGCCCCTCAAGGACCAACCAAGGCCACCCGGACCTGGGCAGCATCTCCGCGATTGGACCTTGCGAAGGTTTGTCGAGGCCACCCCTCCTCGGGTGGCCGCAGCCCTTGCCGTCGTCGCCAAGCTGCCTGTTAGGTCCATTGATCCACATGGACCAGATTTGTAAGAAGTCAAACAAGTCAATGACACACACTAGTTGTATTTGATGTGTGTTTGAGTTTATGCATGCAAGTCAGTCCCTATTACACTGACTGGACAGGTGGACACCAAGCAAGCTGGTGGACAGGTAGGATTTTGCCTAAGTCCACAGGCATTGAGTGAAGCAAGCTCACTCAACGCCAGATGCAAGATGTGATGCTGGATAGGCTGTAAATTGCCTAAGTCCACAGACATTGAGTGAAGTCTACTCACTCAACGCCAGGTAAGTAAAATGGTTAAATATAGCTAGGTTAGTCTAAGCCTAAGAATTGGCTGGATAGAAAAGTTGCTAAGGCCACAGGCGTTGAGTGTCGTCTCCTCACTCAACGCCATACAACAAAAAGCTGTGACTATAAGCCTTGCTTACTTGGGAATATCCAAGAAAAATTCCAATTTCAGTCTTGACTTCAAATTTTCTAATGTGTTTCTTATTATTGTTATGAATATAACATAAGCAACCAAATATTTTAAAATAGTCTACTTTAGGTTTCTTCCCTTTAAGTAGCTCATAAGGTGTCTTATTCTTAATCTTGTGTATAAGACTTCTATTCAGTACATAATTTGCTGTGCTCACAGCCTCTGTCCAAAAGGATAGGGGCAAATGAGTATATACAAGTAATGTGCCTGCAGATTCAATTAGGGTTTTATTCTTCCTTTCAGCAACCCCATTTTGTTGAGGTGTTCTTGGAGCTGAGAAGCAGTGCCTGATACCTTCCTTCTCACATAACTTTTACATTAGAAGAGACTCCAACTCAACACCATGATCACTTCTGATCAATGCAACTAGAGTAGAGTACTCAATATGTATGTTCTTGAGAAAATCTATAAGAACCTTGAAGCTATCTGACTAAGCTCTCAGAAAAAATACCCAAGTGAATCTAGAGAAGTCATCTACAATCACTAAAGTATAAAATTTCCCTCCTAAACTTTGTACTGCAATAGGGCCAAAAAGGTCCATATGTAGCAAATATAATATTCTAGGTGAGTCACTTTTATTTATAGATTTAAAACTATTTTTTAGTTTGCTTGCCTAATCGACAAGCCCTGTAAAGGCTTTCCTTCTTGTAGGGGAAAGAAGGTAATCCTCTAATAAGGTTGTCCCTTGATAGTTTAGCAATGTTTTTGAAAGTGCAGCTAGATCTGATATACTCTAGAGGGGGGTGAATAGAGTATATGGTGCTTTAAAACTTTTTACAACAATGGTTGTAATGTGAGTGAGCAGGGAAGCAGTAGTAAATCTAATTACAGAACTAAACTAATCAAAAGCTAATCACAGAATAATCACAGCTAGAAACAAAAATAAAGACAAGCAAAACCAGATGACACAAGGAAATATAGTGGTTCCCTTAAACTTGGGTACATCCACTCTTCTACCACCCTAGGTAGGAATCCACTGCAGGATGAGTTGATCAGGTGTCCTGGGCACCAATGAGCTTTTGATAAGGTGCTCAAAAACCAAATCAGATTTTTTGATCAGTTGTCTTGCCACCAATGAGCTTTTGACAAGGTGCTCAAAAACCAAACTCAAACTTTTGAAGGGAGTTTGAGAAACCCTTTATAGAGATGTGGGTGAGAGAGTGATGGAAGTCTTCTCTTTCTCAGATCAGCGGAGAAGACTATGTGGATTGATGGTGTCAAAGCTCCCCCTGAGTCCTTGAGATCTTCAGGAAAAGAAGCTTTGCTGTAGGGTGATAGACCTTCAAAAGTTGAGCTCCAGCAAAAGATGATTTCAGTAGCAACTGAAATGTTAGGTGTCTGGAGTCTTGAAAGATGTTGGCCTTGAACACTTGAGACAAGAGAGATCTGAGGAAGTATGATCTCCTTGGATGTGTGTTCTTGAGAATTCTTTGAGACAGAATATTTTTGTTCTTGTTCTGAAGATTACTGATGTCTGTCTGTGTATCTGTAATCTATGTAATCTGTGTGTATCTGTGAGATTCAAGAATTCTTCTCTTTTATTCTCTGGTACTGAATGGAAAAACATCCTCTGTCAAGAGTAGCCGTTGGCCTGCATTAATTGCATCCTTAATTGCAAAATCTCTTCTGGAAGAAAGTCCACAGAAATATTCCTTGAAAAATCCCTTGAAACTTGGTCCGCAAATGAATGAAAACGGCTAAAAAATCTTCAAAATTAATTACAGAATAACTCCTTAACTGATTTGAATTTGAATCTAAAAGAATCCTTGAAGTCATCAGAAAACGTCGAACTGAGCTCTGCTATCGTTGAACTGAGCTCACCAATATAGACTTATACAGCAATAAAATATCGTCGATCTGAGCTCAAAGATCGTCGAACTGAGCTCAGAGATAGAGATCCAAAGCTGAGTCAAGATCGTCGAACTGAGCTCACCGATCGTCGAATGGAGTTCGACGATATGATGAAGTTGAGCTCAACGATCGTCGAATGGAGTTCGACGATCTGATGAAGTTGAGCTCAGCGATCGTCGAATGGAGTTCGACAATCTGTCGAAGTTGAGCTAGACGATCATCGATCGGAGTTCGACGAATCGTCGTGCTGAGCTCGACGATATGACTTGGTCTCAAACTGAAAAAGTCTTGGTCTTGAGGGAAGCTTCCAAACTTAGACTTCTAACCCTTAGACTCAATTCTAATTGACCTTTTGAGCTATACAGGAGGTCAAACATTTGTTTCCTAGAGACATAGTGATCCTGACCCAAATTAGTAATAGGGTGTTCCAACAATCTCCCCCTATTTGGGTTAGGATTACTATTTACAGACTTTGGAAAAATTAAATAACATACAAGCAGCAATACAGAAAAACAAAAATAAAAGCTGGACAGCAGAACCACAGAGATATATATATCATCCCAGATAATAATCAGAAATCACAGAGATTGTCACCTTACATTGTCATTTCCTTTCCTTGCCCTTAACAAGTTTGATTTCTCTGTTGGGATTGAGGGCTTCTTTCTTTGATCTAGTATCATCTGCTGCACCTAAAGTGGTTTGCTGTTTGGGCCTGGGAACTACAGCTTCAGGATGCAGTTCCATGTACCTATCTGAATCAAAAAATTTGCTTGATGCATATCTTTCTAGCTCTTTCTTTCTCTGTTCAGACATTGTAGAGATATTAGAGGAATCTCTTCCTTGCTCTTTAGCCTTTTTGATCTGATCCAGTGCAGCAAGTTCTTTCATCCTTGCAGTCCAAGCAGCTGGATTGTTCTCAGGGTCTTCAAAAGGTACTGGTGGCTCATATCTGTTAGAAGGATTGTCCTGAGGAGGCCTGGATGACACAGTTTCCTTCAACTTATAGGGAAAAGGACCAGAGGTGGTATCAGATGAACTTTGTCCTTCCCTGGAGTATGGATGTTGCCTTGAGTATCCTTTGGAGTAGACCTGGAGATCTCTTTGATTGCCTCTGTATCCTCCTCTCCTGGATTGAGAACCCCTGGATTGGCTTCCCCTATTATAGGATCTAGCATGTGGCTGATAGGGAGCTTGACTTCTAGCAGGGGGTTGAGCAGCAGAACTTCCACCTGCACCTGCATCAGGAGGAGGTGGTGGAGGAGGATGAGAGTGTTGGAATTGTGAGGAACCCTTTTCATATTTCCTTTTCTTTTTCATTGCTTTCAGTTAATTTTTAGAGTACTGCATCCAGTGCTCAGTGATAGGGCAATCATGAAGAATATAGTATGGTATATCATTGTTATCTTTGACCTTGGCAGGAGGTACTCTCTTCATGGCTTTGCTCCTTGCCTTTCTTTTCCTGGCAATGGTAGCAGAAGAATCATCAGAGTCTGTTCTGAACTCATCACTTTCAGAACTCTGATCATCATACAGGGCATCAATTTTCTTCATTAAGTCTTTCTTGAGCTGTATAGAAGCAGATGAGGCAGCAGAGGGTGTAGCAGCAGAGGTTGAAGCAGTAACAGTAGTGACAGCAACAGATACAGAAGGTGTTGCAATTGAAGTAGAAACAGTAACAACAGCAGCAGATATTATAGGTTCTGGAGAAGCAACAACAGCAGCAGCAACAGATTCACTAACAGTAATATCAGTAGTAGAAATATCATCAGAAAATGCAGAAGGCTCAAACTCAGGTGCCTCTAACATAAGAATTTCCTTGGAAATTGGCTCATTAGCAGTAACAGAAGTATCAGCAGCAGTATCAAAACTAGCAGCAGCAGTAGGGGCTGCAACATCAGAAACAACAGCAATGCTTTCATCAGAAGAGGCAGCAACATATACTGAGTGGACAAAAGAGGTGATGATGCTGGGGTCACAGCAAGAGAATGGCACAAGGGCCTTGGACAGATCCTCTGGGGGCTGGACAGCAACTGTCTCTGGCAGACATCTGAAATATATAGAATCAAAATTTGAAAGCAAAGACCTGAGGTCTATTGCAAATACTGCAGCAGGATCTTGAGACACAGAAGCAGGAGCAGATTCAAGAGCTGAAGAAACAGCAGCAGGCAGACTCACTGAAACAGCAACAACAACAGCAGCAGCAGCAACAGTCAGACTCACTTCATAGGGCATCTCCCCCTGCCTAAATTCAGACATGGCTGGATCAAGGCACACTGCTGAAGGGGCTGCCTGAGGGAAGAGAGTGGAGAGCCTGGCAGAAAGGGCTGCCACTGACAGGAGTAATGGAGCCAAGGAGGTCTCCAAAAGAAGAGATAGCCAGGGGGCTAGCAATTCATACAGCCTGTCAGCAAGGGCTAGAATGTCTACTTGCTCAGTAGTGACTGGAGCAGAGGTAGAGGATGGACGAGCAGCTGTTGGTGAGGGTAGTGGAGAGCTGGTGAATGGGGGAAGAGATGGCTGAGGTGTGGGTAAGGTGGATATGGAGGACAGTGGGATGGAGATAGATGGGGTGAAGATGGGTTGGTCAATTATGTCTTGCAGAAGAGCTCGATAGGAAGTTGAGGATGAGGGTAGCTCAGGAGGAGAGGATGGTGAATCATCCATAAAGGAGTCATCAATGAGGGTGAAGGAGGGAATGGAGGGTGATGAAGTGGCATCTGGTTGAGGGTAGGAGAATAATGGATGGAAGTGGTCTTCTGTGAGGGGAAGAGTAGGGACTGGAGATGGTGTAGATGTTGGAGAGGGGCTGGAGATGATGATGGTGGATGGAGTTGGAATGGTAGATGGAATGGGAAGAGATGGAATTGGAGGAGGAGGAGGAGAAGCATCTGCAGGCAGGTCATCTGCAGGGGTAGAGACCTGTGGGGAAGTGACTCTGAGAGTCCTGGTGCCTGAAGGAGTGTTGGAGGAGGGCCTGCTGGGCTTGATGATTTGTCTGTCCCATTTACCAAACAGGGCACAAGACAGTCTCTTGGATGCATTGATGTGGATGCCAGAAGAGACCAGCAATGCAGGGCACCTATGCTGCAGAAACACCCCTAGAATTCTTCCAAAGTTCACAAAACTTTTGTTGATCTTCTTCTTAATGAGGTCAAAGAATACCTCTCCCTAATTCAAATTCTTCCTGTCTACTAGGGCTCCCATTAGGCAGAGCTGATACCTTGAGATTGTATCATGAGCAGAGTGCTTAGCCAGTAGCACTTTCCCAACTACATCAGCCAGGAATCTGTATTCCACAGAAAGGTTCTTTTTCAATAGCTTGCTAGGGTTAGCCTCAGAATGACCCATTCTGGCAAGCAATTCAGTATACTCTTCTCCAGACAAGTCAGCAGTATCTCCACCAGTTCTTAACTCAAATACCTCTGTTAAAATTGCTGGGGTTAAGGGTACCTGAGTGCCAGATATTGACCCAACAATGGTGGAGTTGTCCTGATTGTGGGCAGCGTAGACCCATTCCTTAATCTCATCAGATGCAAGCCTAATCCTTGTGGTCATGATTGTAGTCAGGTTCTGCTCTTTGAATAACCCCAAGATATCCTGAAAAACCTGGTCGGTTGTGCTGAAGGATTCCATATCTATGTCGAAGCCAGCATCAAACTTTATGACGACGAGAACAGCAACAGACACAGCCATAGTTACCTGCAAAGATTCAACAAACAAAACGACCAAGTGCAGAAATGTTTGGAGGGAAAGAAAGTTCTTGCAGAGAAATCAAAAGCGCAAAGGAGAATGACGGCGAAAAATGAATTTTATATTAGGGTTCGACGCAGAATTGGAAAGATCGTTGAACTCAGTTCGACGATCGAGACTTCTAAAGGAATCTGAAGAGTCTTCAACATCGTCGATCTCCATTCGACGATATTGGAGAGCGTCGAGCTCTGTTCGACGATTGTTCAAAGAACAAAATCGTCGAGCGTCGTTCGACGATCATTGACCGGAAGAGATAAATCATACTATCTGATAAATGTTGAACTCAAGTCAACGATTTCGGAAATCGTCGATCTCCGTTCGACGATCTGGGGGAAAATCGTCGAGCGCAGTTCTGAGACCAGAAAAACACTCTAGACACTAAGAAAAATCAAGATGTTTGCCTAGTCTTGGTCAATTTTTAAGCTTTCAAAATCTTGGATATTATTTAAGACTTCCTCCATCTAATATTCCTAACTGATTTAGGAAGAAGGTGTGTTTCTTTTCATCCAAGGGCTTGTTGAAAATATCTCCCCTTTGTAAATCAGTTGGAATATATTGTAGTTCAATTTTATTCTTTTCAACATTATCCCTTAAGAAATGATGCCTAATCTCTATGTGTTTTGTCCTACTATGGAGGACTGAATTTTAAGCTATAGAAATAGCACTGGTGTTATCACAAAAGATTTTAGACTTCTCTAAGTTGTAGCCATAGTCTAGGAGTTGGTTTTGAATCCACAAGATTTGTGAACAACAACTGCCTGCAGCCATATATTCAGCTTCAGCAGTTGAAGTTGACACAGAAGTTTGTTTCTTACAAAACTAGGAGACAAGTCTGTCACCAAGGAACTGACAAGTTCCACTGGTGCTTTTCCTGTCAATTCTGCATCAAGCATAATCAACATCAGAAAATCCAGTTAAATCAAATGCTGAGTCTTTTGGATACCAGAGACCTAGATTTGGACAACTTTTAACATACCTGAGAATCCTCTTTACTAGTGTTAGGTGTGACTCTCTAGGGCTTACTTGGAACCTAGCACATATACATGTAGCAAACATTATATCTGGTCTACTAGCTGTAAGGTACAGTAAAGAGCCAATCATTGCTCTATATGTTGTCTGATTAACAGGTTTCCCATGTTCATCAACATCCAACACAGCATTAGTAGGCATAGGTGTTTTCATACAAGATACTTCAGACATACCAAATTTCTTAACCAAGTTATTTGCATACTTGGTTTGAGAAATGAAGATGCCTTCAGCATGCTGTTTGACATGCAATCCTAGGAAGAAGGATAGATCACCCATGCTATTCATTTCAAATTTAGAATGCATTAGGTTGGAAAACCTTCTGCACAATTTGGAGTCAGTAGAGCCAAAAATAATATCGTCTACAGAAATCTGTATTAGTAGGGTATGAGACTTATGGGTTATAATGAAAAGAGTTTGGTCTACTCTACCCCTTATAAATCCATTTTCCAAGAGAAAGCATGCTAGTGTCTCATACAATGCTCTAGGAGCTTGCTTGAGACCATATAATGCTTTGTTCAATCTAAAAACATAATCATGATAAGTTGGAGAGATAAAACCTGGAGGTTGTCTGACATATACTTCCTCTTTGATGTATCCATTTAGAAATGCACTTTTGACATCCATCTGATATACCTTGAAGCCTTTATGTGCTGCAAAAGCTAAAAATATTCTGATGGCTTCCAATCTTGCAACGGGTGCAAAAGTCTGGTCGTAGTCTATCCCTTCTTCTTGAGAATATCCCTGAGCAACTAGCCTTGCCTTGTTTCTTACAATTACTCCTTGATCATCCAGTTTATTTTTGAATACCCACTTTGTTCCAACAATGGTGTGATCCTTAGGCTTTGGCACTAGTTCCCACACTTTGTTTCTCTCAAATTGATGCAACTCTTCCTGCATTGCAATGATCCAGTGTGGATCTTGCTCTGCATCTTGAATGGACTGAGGTTCAATTTGAGATAGAAAGCAGGTGTGCAACAGGTTTTGGTTGACCTGATTTCTGGTTTGCACACCATCTGAGATGTCTCCAATTATTTGGGAAATTGGATGGTCTCTTGATGTTACTAAATCAACAGGGAGTGTTGATTGTTCACCAACCTGTGTTGTTGTCTCCTCTTATGGTACAATAACTGGCTCTTCAAGTAGTTCTTCAATATGTTGAACACTTTCTTCATCTTCACTGCTTTCATCCTTTCGAGTAACTTGTAACTTGTTCAAGTCTTCAACTAGAGAATGTTCCTGCAAAGGTTCTATGGTAGAAGGGATCTTCTCCTTGAAAGACATGTTAGATTCATCAAATGATATATGAACAGATTCCTCAATTTTTAGAGATGATTTATTATAAACCCTATAAGCCTTGCTGATCATGGAGTATCCCAGAAACACTCCTTCATCAGCTTTAGCTTGAAATTTTGCTAAGTATTTCTTGTCATTATTATGTATGTAGCAAATACAACCAAAAACTCTAAAATAATCAACTTTAGGTTTCTTCCCTTTGAGTAATTCATAGGGAGTCTTTCCCTTTAGTTTATGTATCAGACTTCTATTCAGCACATAGTTGGAGGTGTTCACTGCCTCTGCCCAAAAGGATAGAGGTAGATGAGCATCTGACAACAATGTAGTGGCAGATTCAATAAGTGTTCTATTTTTCCTTTCAGCTACCCCATTTTGTTGAGGAGTTCTAGGAGCTGAGAAAGTATGCCTGATCCCTTCACTCTGACAGAACTCTTGCATCAGAAGAGAATCAAAGTCTGTCCCATGATCACTTCTGATCAGGGCAATGTGAGTATTGAACTCAATCTATATACATTTGAGAAACTCTGTCAGACACTTAAAGTTATCAACAAATCTAATGGATGGAAGTGGTCTTCTGTGAGGGGAAGAGTAGGGACTGGAGATGGTGTAGATGTTGGAGAGGGGCTGGAGATGATGATGGTGGATGGAGTTGGAATGGTAGATGGAATGGGAAGAGATGGAATTGGAGGAGGAGGAGGAGAAGCATCTGCAGGCAGGTCATCTGCAGGGGTAGAGACCTGTGGGTAAGTGACTCTAAGAGTCCTGGTGCCTGAAAGAGTGCTGGAGGAGGGCCTGCTGGGCTTGATGATTTGTCTGTCCCATTTACCAAATAGGGCACAAGACAGTCTCTTGGATGCATTGATGTGGATGGCAGAATAGACTAGCAATGCAGGGCACCTATGCTGCAGAAACACCCCTAGAATTCTTCCAAAGTTCACAAAACTTTTGTTGATCTTCTTCTTAATGAGGTCAAAGAATACCTCTCCCCAATTCAAATTCTTCCTGTCTACTAGGGCTCCCATTAGGCAGAGCTGATACCTTGAGATTGTATCATGAGCAGAGTGCTTAGCCAGTAGCACTTTCCCAACTACATCAGCCAGGAATCTGTATTCCATAGAAAGGTTCTTTTTCAATAGCTTGCTAGGGTTAGCCTCAGAATGACCCATTCTGGCAAGCAATTCAGTATACTCTTCTCCAGACAAGTTAGCAGTATCTCCACCAGTTCTTAACTCAAATACCTCTGTTAAAATTGCTGGGGTTAAGGGTACCTGAGTGCCAGATATTGACCCAACAATGGTGGAGTTGTCCTGATTGTGGGCAGTGTAGACCCATTCCTTAATCTCATCAGATGCAAGCTTAATCCTTGTGGTCATGATTGTAGTCAGGTTCTGCTCTTTGAATAACCCCAAGATATCCTGAAAAACCTGGTCGGTTGTGCTGAAGGATTCCATATCTATGTCGAAGCCAGCATCAAACTTTATGACGGCGAGAACAGCAACAAACACAGCCATAGTTACCTGCAAAGATTCAACAAACAAAACGACCAAGTGCAGAAATGTTTGGAGGGAAAGAAAGTTCTTGCAGAGAAATCAAAAGCGCAAAGGAGAATGACGGCGAAAAATGAATTTTATATTAGGGTTCGACGCAGAATTGGAAAGATCGTTGAACTCAGTTCGACGATCGAGGCTTCTAAAGGAATCTGAACAGTCTTCAACATCGTCGATCTCCGTTCGACGATATTGGAGAGCGTCGAGCTCTGTTCGACGATCGTTCAAAGAACAAAATCTTCGAGCGTCGTTCGACGATCGTTGACCGGAAGAGATAATTCATACTATCTGATAAATGCTGAACTCAAGTCGATGATTTCGGAAATCGTCGATCTCCGTTCGACGATCTGGGGGAAAATCGTCGAGCGTAGTTCTGAGACCAGAAAAACACTTTAGACACTAAGAAAAATCAAGATGTTTGCCTAGTCTTGGTCAATTTTTAAGCTTTCAAAATCTTGGATATTATTTAAGACTTCCTCCATCTAACATTCCTAACTGATTTAGAAAGAAGGTGTGTTTCTTTTCATCCAAGGGCTTGTTGAAAATATCTCCCCTTTGTAAATCAGTTGGAATATATTGTAGTTCAATTTTATTCTTTTCAACATTATCCCTTAAGAAATGATGCCTAATCTCTATGTGTTTTGTCTTACTATGGAGGACTGGATTTTGAGCTATAGAAATAGCACTGGTGTTATCACAAAAGATTTTAGACTTCTCTAAGTTGTAGCCATAGTCTAGGAGTTGGTTTTGAATCCACAAGATTTGTGAACAACAACTGCCTGCAGCCATATATTCAGCTTCAGCAGTTGAAGTTGACACAGAAGTTTGTTTCTTACAAAACTAGGAGACAAGTCTGTCACCAAGGAACTGACAAGTTCCACTGGTGCTTTTCCTGTCAATTCTGCATCCAGCATAATCAACATCAGAAAATCCAGTTAAATCAAATGCTGAGTCTTTTGGATACCAGAGACCTAGATTTGGACAAATTTTAACATACCTGAGAATCCTCTTTACTAGTGTTAGGTGTGACTCTCTAGGGCTTACTTGGAACCTAGCACATATACATGTAGCAAACATTATATCTGGTCTACTAGCTGTAAGGTACAGTAAAGAGCCAATCATTGCTCTATATGTTGTCTGATCAACAGGTTTCCCATGTTCATCAACATCCAACACAGCATTAGTAGGCATAGGTGTTTTCATACAAGATGCTTCAGACATACCAAATTTCTTAACCAATTTATTTGCATACTTGGTTTGAGAAATGAAGATGCCTTCAGCATGCTGTTTGACTTGCAATCCTAGGAAGAAGGATAGCTCACCCATGCTACTCATTTCAAATTTAGAATGCATTAGGTTGGAAAACCTTCTGCACAATTTGGAGTCAGTAGAGCCAAAAATAATATCGTCTACATAAATCTGTATTAGTAGGGTATTAGACTTATGGGTTATAATGAAAAGAGTTTGGTCTACTCTACCCCTTATAAATCCATTTTCCAAGAGAAAGCATGCTAGGGTCTCATACCATGCTCTAGGAGCTTGCTTGAGACCATATAATCTTTGTTCAATCTAAAAACATAATCAGAATAAGTTGGAGAGATAAAACCTGGAGGTTGTCTGACATATACTTCCTCTTTGATGTCTCCATTTAGAAATGCACTTTTGACATCCATCTGATATACCTTGAAGCCTTTATGTGCTGCAAAAGCTAAAAATATTCTGATGGCTTCCAATCTTGCAACGGGTGCAAAAGTCTGGTCGTAGTCTATCCCTTCTTCTTGAGAATATCCCTGAGCAACTAGCCTTGCCTTGTTTCTTACAATTACTCCTTTATCATCCAGTTTATTTCTGAATACCCACTTTGTTCCAACAATGGAGTGATCCTTAGGCTTTGGCACTAATTCCCACACTTTGTTTCTCTCAAATTGATGCAACTCTTCTTGCATTGCAATGATCCAGTGTGGATCTTGCTCTGCATCTTGAATGGACTGAGGTTCAATTTGAGATAGAAAGCAGGTGTGCAACAGGTTTTGGTTGACCTGATTTCTGGTTTGCACACCATCTGAGATGTCTCCAATTATTTGGGAAATTGGATGGTCTCTTGATGTTACTAAATCAACAGGGAGTGTTGATTGTTCACCAACCCGTGTTGTTGTCTCCTCTTATGGTACAACAACTGGCTCTTCAAGTTGTTCTTCAATATGTTGAACACTTTCTTCATCTTCACTGCTTTCATCCTTTCGAGTAACTTGTGACTTGTTCAAGTCTTCAACTAGAGAATGTTCCTGCAAAGGTTCTATGGTAGAAGGGATCTTCTCCTTGAAAGACATGTTAGATTCATCAAATGATATATGAACAGATTCCTCAATTTTTAGAGATGATTTATTATAAACCCTATAATCCTTGCTGATCATGGAGTATCCCAGAAACACTCCTTCATCAGCTTTAGCTTGAAATTTTGCTAAGTATTTCTTGTCATTATTATGTATGTAGCAAATACAACCAAAAACTCTAAAATAATCAACTTTAGGTTTCTTCCCTTTGAGTAATTCATAGGGAGTCTTTCCCTTTAGTTTATGTATCAGGCTTCTATTCAGCACATAGTTGGAGGTGTTCACTGCCTCTGCCCAAAAGGATAGAGGTAGATGAGCATTTGACAACAATGTAGTGGCAGATTCAATAAGGGTTCTATTTTTCCTTTCAGCTACCCCATTTTGTTGAGGAGTTCTAGGAGCTGAGAAAGTATGCCTGATCCCTTCACTCTGACAGAACTCTTGCATCAGAAGAGAATCAAAGTCTGTCCCATGATCACTTCTGATCAGGGCAATGTGAGTATTGAACTCAATCTATATACATTTGAGAAACTCTGTCAGACACTTAAAGTTATCAGACTTATTCCTTAGATTTGCAAATCATTATCAGACTTATTCCTTTTACCTGTCAACACAGTTGTGTTGTCCTCTGACTTGATTTTGCATAATGATTTGCTGAAGGTCACCTGGTAGCCTTCATCACACAGCTGACTGATGCTTATTAAGTTGTGCTTCAGTCCTTCCACATAAGCTACCTTCTTGAATGTTACTGATCCAATCTGGACTGCACCATATCCTTTAGTCTGTCCAAAGTTTGAATCACCAAAGATAACTTTGGGTCCAAGCTTGGCTCTAAAGGAAGTGAGGTTGTCCTTGTTCCCTGTCATGTGCTTAGAGCACCCACTATCCAAGTACCATTACTGGTTAGATGTTGGATAGGTCTTCACCTGCACATAAGACAATTCATTTGTTTTTGACCCAGTTTACCTTGGGCCGAGGTTGATAACCTTTAAATTCTGAAATAAAAGACATCCCAGGTTGACTCTTATATCCTTCAGGATGATATCTCCTTGGAGGTATAATCCATTCAGTATAAGGGTTAAAGATTTGGGATGAAGGACCCTTAGGATTGAATTTTGATTTGCCCTTGAAAAACTTTCCAGAGTTCTGACCTCTGTTCGCCGATCTTGGAGCTGCGTTCGACGATCTTGGGTCAGATCGTCGAGCTCCGTTCGACGGTCGACTATAGCAGAGTTCAGGAACTTGAGACCGTCGACCTGCGTTCGACGATTTTGGCTGAGATCGTCGATCTGCATTCGGCGATCGTCGATCTCCGTTTGGCGATCGTCGACCTCCGTTCGACGATTTCTGCTGGGACTTAGTTTTCTGGGGCAGATCAGAATTTTTCCTAGCTACCTCTACAACTCCCTTTCCTTTGTAAGAAATGAATTTGATTGGAGTTGTTAGAACTATGGGTTGGCTGGATGAAGCACCCAAGCCCAGTGTACTATTAAATCTGGAGTGCACTGTGCTTGTGATGTCCATCAGCTTGATGCTTCTCCCATTAGGGGATTCTTCAAGCTTCCTGGCCTCAGACAGCTCACTTTTCAGTGAAGCTATCTGCTCCCTACAGCACTCCAACTCCTGAGAGAGTTTGAGGTTTTCTGACTTTAAAGTATTATGTTCAGATAAATGATTTCTGAGAGAGATAATTTCTTTCTCAGATTTTAGCAGATCTAAACACAATGCTTTAAATTCAGATTTAAAGTCCTCTGAGTTAAAATCAAAAGAACTGATTACCTGATCTTCTTCAGGTTGAGTCTCTGAGTCTGACTCTGACTCCTCTTCTTCTAAATTATGTTGTGAGGTATTAATTGCCATCATGCACAACTCTTTCTCTTCTGCATCATCCTCATCATCACTGGAGCTGGATGAGGCTTCTGACTCCTCTTCAGTCTCACTCCAGGATTCAGCAACAAACCCCTTTCTTGTATGTTTGTTTTTGCTTGATGAAGGTTTGCCATTGCCATTCCTCTTGGAGTCTTTCTCCTTTCTTCTTTCTTTCTTGCCCCTTCTGTCCTTATTTTTGTTTTCTGGACAGTCAGGAACTATGTGCCCTGGTTTCCTGCAACCAAAGCAAACAATTTCTTTAATATTATTATTAATGGACTTGTCATACCTTGGCTTATCATGCTCCTTGTATGATCTCCTTCTGAATTCCTTTCTGGCCATCTTGTAAAATCTTTTGGCCAACATACTGAGCAGTTCATCATTGCCTGTGACTTTGTATTCAGGCTGATCTTCAGTTGCCTTGAAGGCTATGGTCTTCTCTTTTCTTGTGGCTGGTGAGGCAGTCTTTTGTTCTTCTTCTCTATTTTTGATAAGTAGCTCATAAGATTTGAGCTTACCCAATAGAGCTTCAGTGGTGATCTCATTCAGACTTCTGGCATCCTTGATTGGCCAGATTCTTGAATCCCAAGTGCTAGGGAAGCACATTAGAATTTTGTCATTGAGTTCAGTTAGTGAGATCTCTTTATCCAATGTCCTGAGTTCACTGACAATTAGACTGAGCCTGTTGTACATATCTCCTACTGACTCAGTTTCTCCCTTCTTGAAATTCTCATATTGAGATATGAGGTGGGATCTCCTATCCTTTCTCTCATTAGCTGAGCCTGAGACTATTTCAGAGAGTTTGTCCCAAATTTCCTTTGCTGAATTGCATTCAACCACCTTTTAAATATGTCATCAGACATTGTCTGGGCTAAGATGTTCATAGCCTTGGCATTAGCTACCTTCCATCTCTTGATGTCAGCATCTATTCCTGATGGAGGTGGAATAGCATTTGTACTTGAGTTCTCTGGAGGTCTTGGACATATTGTCAAAACAGAGTTAAAAATATCTTCGTCAATAGAATTCATGTACAGTATGATCCTTGCTTTCCAAAGTGCAAACTTGGATAGATTGCACACTGGAGGTCTGGTGCTAGCATAATCTTTGTTTTGGGCCATGATTTGTGAAAACAAAATCTAATAATAAACTACAAAAGAAAACAGATCTAACTAGGGATCTTTTGGGTTCAGGTGTTAGCCTGTGCAACCACCAAGGTGTGGTATGTTTAACCAACCTCGCTCTGATACCAATTGAAAGTGCTGCTAGATCTGATATACTCTAGAGGGGGGTGAATAGAGTATATGGTGCTTTAAAACTTTTTACAATAATGGTTGTAATGTGAGTGAGCAGGGAAGCAGTAGTAAATCTAATTACAGAACTAAACTAATCAAAAGCTAATCACAGAATAATCACAGCTAGAAACAAAAATAAAGACAAGCAAAACCAGATGACACAAGGAAATATAGTGGTTCCCCTAAACTTGGGTACATCCACTCTTCTACCACCCTAGGTATGAATCCACTGCAGGATGAGTTGATCAGGTGTCCTGGGCACCAATGAGCTTTTGATAAGGTGCTCAAAAACCAAATCAGATTTTTTGATCAGGTGTCTTGCCACCAATGAGCTTTTGACAAGGTGCTCAAAAACCAAACTCAAACTTTTGAAGGGAGTTTGAGAAACCCTTTACAGAGATGGGGGTGAGAGAGTGATGGAAGTCTTCTCTTTCTCAGATCAGCTGAGAAGACTATGTGTATTGATGGTGTCAAAGCTCCCCCTGAGTCCTTGAGATCTTCAGGAAAAGAAGCTTTGCTGTAGGGTGATAGACCTTCAAAAGTTGAGCTCCAGCAAAAGATGATTTCAGCAGCAACTGAAATGTTAGGTGTCTGGAGTCTTGAAAGATGTTGGCCTTGAACACTTGAGACAAGAGAGATCTGAGGAAGTTTGATCTCCTTGGATGTGTGTTCTTGAGAATTCTTTGAGACAGAATATTTTTGTTCTTATTCTGAAGATTACTGATGTCTGTCTGTGTATCTGTAATCTATGTAATCTGTGTGTATCTGTGAGATTCAAGAATTCTTCTCTTTTATTCTCTGGTACTGAATGGAAAAACATCCTCTGTCAAGAGTAGCCGTTGGCCTGCATTAATTGCATCCTTAATTGCAAAATCTCTTCTGGAGGAAAGTCCCCAGAAATATTCCTTGAAAAATCCCTTGAAACTTGGTCCAGAAGTGAATGAAAACGGCTAGAAAATCTTCAGAATTAATTGCAGAATAACTCCTTAACTGATTTGAATTTGAATCTAGAAGAATCCTTGAAGTCATCAGAAAACGTCGAACTGAGCTCTGCTATCGTTGAACTGAGCTCAGTGATATGGACTTATACAGCAACAAAATATCGACGATCTGAGCTCAAAGATCGTCGAACTGAGCTCAGAGATAGTGATCCAAAGCTGAGTCAAGATCTTCGAACTGAGCTCACCGATCGTTGAATGGAGTTCGACGATATGATGAAGTTGAGCTCAGCGATCGTCAAATGGAGTTCGACGATCTAATGAAGTTTAGCTCAGCGATCGTCGAATGGAGTTCGACGATCTGTCGAAGTTGAGCTAGATGATCGTCGATCGGAGTTCGACGAATCGTCGTGCTGAGCTCGACGATATGACTTGGTCTCAAACTGAAAAAGTCTTGGTCTTGAGGGCAGCTTCCAAACTTAGACTTCTAACCCTTAGACTCAATTCTAATTGACCTTTTGAGCTATACAGGAGGTCAAACATTTGTTTCCTAGAGACATAGTGATCCTGACCCAAATTAGTAATAGGGTGTTCCAACAGTTTTTCAGATTAACATAACCTAATCTCCTATGCCAAAGGTCATTATTATTGCTAGTTTGGTTAAATAAGCATATTACAGATTTAGCTGACTGGAAGTTAACTATGTAAATGTTTCATAGTCTAGTGTCAGTCAATACTACATGGTTATCTAAAGAAGTAATGATACAGAAAGTTTTATTAAAGGATACCTGAAACCTTCCATCACATAACTGACTTATGGAGATGAGGTTGTGCTTTGGTCTACTTACATAAGCTACCTTCGTGAAGGTGATTGCTCCAATCTTGACCTTTCCATAGACTTCAGTCTGGCCACAATTGGAGTCACCAAATATTACTTTGGGACCTAACTTTGACTTGAAGTTGATTAGGTTGTACTTGTTTCCAGTCATTTGTTTAGAACATCCACTATCCAAATACCACTGTTACTCTGTGGTGGGATAGTCTTTCACCTACAATGAAACAGATTAGCTATTCTTGACCCAGGTTACCTTGGGTCCTTCTTTCTTTACATAACTAAAACTAGAAATGTAAGAATATTCTAGTTGACATTTATAATCTAAAGGATGATATCTTCTAGGTGGAATAATCCATTGTTAAATTAATTTATGGAAGATTTTGGTTGATTATGAGTTTTAGCAAAATTAAAGTTTTTGTTAAGTTGAACTAGTTTCGACGAATTTAAGTAAGTTCGTCGATCTGAGTTCGATGAATGAGGATGAGTTCGTCGAACTCCACTCAGAGAATGAGAATATTCATTCTTTGGGCCCCAAATTCATCGATCTCGGGTCGACGAACCATACTGGTTTCGTCGATCGTAGTTCAACGAATAATTATAGTGGAAATCTGCGTACGGAGTTCGTCGACTTGAGTTCGACAAACTGTACACATTTCGTCGATCCGAGTTTGACGGAATCTGTTGAACATAGTTATAATTGAGATTTTTCTTATTCTTTTTCTTTTTCTTATTCATTTGTTTTATTTCAGTTTGTTTAACATTTTTATCATTATCTATCTTCTCTTTTCCCTTTTCTGAAACAAATTTAATTGGAGTTGTTAGTATATTCTTCTGAATTAGTGGGGGTTGGCTTGATGAAGCACCTAAGCCCAGCTTGCCATTTAGCCTGGCATCTACTGTGCTTGTGATGTCCATCAACTTGATGCTTCTCCCATTTAGGGATTCTTCAAATTGCCTTGCCTCAGCTAATTCAGTCTTTAGTGATATTATTTGTTCATTGGCTAAAGTCAATTCATCTTTTAACTTAATGTTTTCAGAAGTTAGGTTATCTTGTTTAAACAATTTTTCTCTAAGAGTTTTAATTTCTTTTTCAGAATTAATCAAGTCAATACACAAAGATTTAAATTCAGTTTTAAAACTATCTGAATTATAATCAAAGGTATACAGTACCTGATCTGCCTCTGATAGCCATAAGACAAACTTCCCTTGCCTTAGCTGTACAACCCCGTATCCGGTCGAGCGGGATTCTCCCCAAACGGCGCACTCGGGACATACTATGAGCGGCGTTTTGGTGCAGCCCCGTTCGAGCTCATGCGAGCACTCGTGCACGCATGCGGAGGTTTTGCGCGTATAGAGTTTTTACAAATGAAGGTTAATATTATAATACATAATATATATATATATATATATATATGTGGATTGAGTTTGGAAAAGGCAAGTCATTGGGTACAACAAAAGAGAAAAAGACAAAGAGATAAGGGGAGGAGGGGGATGGGCATCAGGGAGAGGGAACAACAAAAGTCAAAAAACAAATAAAGAAGGGGATGGAAAACAGTGAGGCGGGTGGGATTTTGAGAAAAAGAAGAAAGAGAGCAGAAAATAGGGATTTTATTTTTTCCTGACGAGGGTTCGGTCAAGCAAGAACAGCCGGCCGCCCATCCCTTTCTCTCCCTCCGGCCGCCTGAAGCAGCGACCCGATCCCGCCGCCCCTCTCTCTCGTCGGCAGGAGCAGTCACCCCGAGCCCCGCCCCGCCGTGTCTCTCTCTCTCTCCGGCCACCTGGAGAGGCAGCTCGAGCCGCCCCCTCTGCAGTTTTTCTGTCCACGCCGCCGCCGGCTAGGGGCAGCCCGAGCTTGGCTCTATCTCTCTCCCTCTACCCCGACCTCTCTTTGTCGCCGCTGCCTAGAGCAAAGCGAGGCCGGCCGGGAGCTCCTCTCCCGGCGCATCCTACAGCGAGGCCGGCCAGGAGCTCCTCTCCCGGCACAGCCTACAGCGAGGCCGGCCGGGAGCTCCTCTCCCGGCGCCGCCTACAGCTAGGTCGACCGGGAGCTCCTCTCCTGGCGCCGTTTGGAGTTAGGCCAGTTGGGATCAGCTTCCCCGACGCCGCCTGAAGTTGTGGAGGCCGGGATCGACTTCCTCGGTGTTACTTGGAGCCGGGATCGGCCTCATACAACATTGCCGGCCACTTGGAGCCGGGATCGGCCTCATACAACATTGGCCGGCCACTTGGAGCCGGGATCGGCCTCGTACAGCAGCGGCCGGCCACTTGGAGCACGGTCGGCCATGGAGAGGCTTGACCATGGAGGGGAAAAATCATTCGGAGCTTTCAACCCTCCCGCGGAGGTCGGATCCGTGCACGGACAACCACTACGGATGCTAGACGTGGAGCATCGGGCAATGAGCGCGGTTGCGGCCCCGCCAAACACGCGTCAAGGGTAACAAAATTTCTACTTGGGCAGGTGAAGCCCTCAGTTTCCATATTTGCATGGAAGCCCCTCTCCACCAACGGGTGGAGGAAGGGAGCTCTCCGACGGGTTGACGTGTACGTCCCCGCAATTAACTGTGTTAGCGCCCGGAAGTGTGAGTACGGGTTTAGGCATGCTGTGTGAAGCCCATCCGGACGTGTGAGCCGGATTGGTGATGTTCTGGGGTTCCCGGAGAAGACTCCGAGGAAGTTGTATATTACCCGTTTGCAGGGAATGCGCGCCATAGCCCCCGAAAAAGGGGTGTGTGCAATATGTTTGGCCAGCTTATGTTAGCCGGCGTTTGTTCAGCTGGCAGGCGCTTGACGAGACGTTGGCGTACAGGTGTTACAGTTCCAAGCGGGGAGTAGCGGGCTTAAGCCCAAATTTGTGCCGGCCCACGAAGGCCTTTTTTTTCTTATATTGCCGGCCTGCGTGCCGAAGTATGGAATTCATATTCCTGTAATATTCTTTAAATATCTGTGATGCTCTGAGGATGTGTAGCTTTCTTCTTCGTTTTAGGCGGGCTGTGTTCTCGTGAACCGCTCGCCCCGTGGGGGCCCCGAGGTATAGTTACCGGGAAGCCCCTCATGGCCTGTTGACAGCCTTTTAGGACAGCGGAGTTATGCTATTCGTGGCCTAGTTTGGGCAGCGTGTCGTGGAATTGCTCGGCGTGTTTGCGCCATCAGTAGGGCGGGTGAGGTGCATTTTGTGTAGACCCAAGGAGAGATATCTGGATAGGAGAGAGTTGGTCTTGAGATCCTCCTTGGATATGCCGGTACGCCGAGAGCGCCCTCCGAAGGTTGCTTAGCTCAGCCTTTGGCTTGGGAGGGGAAGAGTTTGTTAGTCTTCCGGGTATGCGGTGGGTCGTCCACGCTGAGACCTTGGGTCTGTCCCTTGAGTTCCTAATCTTGTGCTTGGATCGTTCGCTTGAGGGTAGTAGGTGCGCGGTCACCCCTCTTTTGGGACCCCGAACTCCACAGAAGCCAATTTTGGCTTCAACAGTTATGGTGCGGTGAGCGTGGAGTGTGACCAGTACAGAAAAACTCAGTCGAACGTCGTGGCTATAGAAGAGGAACCAAGTGACGACCAAGGTCATGTGATGAAAGAAGTCCCCTCCCATTCCCCTCTTGTCGCTAGGATGTTCGATCCTGGAGATCAAACGTGCCTTAGGGGGAATATTATATGATCGACCCTGATTCTCAGGAGGGTGGACGTAGCGGGTAGAGATGTCCCGTGTCGGACTTTGACTTGATTGTCCGGGTTAACAGTTCTTTTGAGTTATTTGTTTACCTTTGTGTTTACTTTATATTTATGTTGGAGAGGAGACCCCGAGAAGACCCGCTGGCCAGGCTCTCATCAAGGTGGCAGGGCTGTAGGCTCACTCGGGGGTTGGAGTTGCGTTGGAGAGGAGACCCCGAGAAGACCCGCTGACCAGGCTCTCATCAAGCTGGCAGGGCTGTAGGCTCACTCGGGGGTTGGAGTTGTGTTGGAGAGGAGACCCCCAGGTAGACCCGCTGCGCAGGCTCCTACTAGCTGGCAGGTCTGTAGGCTTGCCTGTGGGGGATAGGTTAGGATAGGTTAGGTTAGGTTTGTGGAAACTTCATCGGCACCCCGAGCTCGGCTCGGCCCTAGGTAGACCCGCTGCGCAGGCTCTCATCTAGCTGGCAGGTCCGTAGGCTCGCCTGTGGGGGATAGGTTTTGGTTGTGGAATCGTCATCGGCACCCCGAGCTCGGCTCGGCCCCAGGTAGACCCGCTACGCAGGCTCTCATCTACCTGGCAGGTCCGTAGGCTCACCTGTGGGGGATAGGTTTGGTTTGAGATCTTCATCGGCACCCTGAGCTTGGCTCGGCCCCAGGTATACCCGCTGCGCATGCTCTCATCTAGCTGGCAGGTCCGTAGGCTCGCCTGTGGGGGATAGGTTTGGTTTGAGATCTTCATCGGCACCCCGAGCTCGGCTCGGCCCCAGGTAGACCCGCTGCGCAGGCTCTCATCTAGGTGGCAGGTCCGTAGGCTCGCCTTTGGGGGATAGGTTTGGTTTGAGATCTTCATCGACACCCCGAGCTCGGCTCGGCCCCAGGTAGACCCGCTGCGCAGGATCTCATCTAATTGGCAGGTCCGTAGGCTCGCCTGTGGGGGGGAGGTCCTGGTTCTTGGTTCTACACTACCTCGAGCGCGGCTCGGTCCCAGGTAGACCCGCTGCCTGGCTCCTACTAGCTGGCAGGTCCGTAGGCTCGCCTGTGGGCGGAGAGGTCCTGGTTCTTGGTTCTGCACTACCCCGAGCGCGGCTCGGCCCCAGGTAGACCCGCTGCCTGGCTCCTACTAGCTGGCAGGTCCGTAGGCTCGCCTGTGGGGGAGAGGTCCTGGTTCTTGGTTGTGCACTACCCCGAGCTCGGCTCGGCCCCAGGTAGACCCGATGCGCAGGCTCTCATCTAGCTGACATGTCCGAAGGCTCGCCTGTGGGGGATAGGTTTGGTTAGTGGAAACGTCATCGGCACCCCGAGCTCGGCTCGGCCCCAGGTAGACCCGCTGCGCAGACTCTCATTTAGCTGACAGGTCCGAAGGCTCGCCTGCGGGGGAGAGGTCCTGGTTCTTGGTTTTGGAATAGATGTATGTTTATAACAGATGAAGGTTTTTTATATATTGAAATATAAATATACATACTAGTCAACGAACATGACTCGACCAAAAGTAATTCTCGATATAATACGATATATGACTCAAACTACATGACAACAACAGATAGCTATCATAAAATGTATTCGTTAAGTAATTCTGCCAGCTAATGATTTTAAATGTCCTATCATATGCGGACCATCTTCAAAAACCTACTGATTATAGCTACATATGTTGTATTATTTTTCCTGCTGCTTAAGGGTTCTTATAAGCTCGTGTGTCTAGATTATGGAATAATGTTTTAAACGTTTTGTTTTACAGATTCTCAGCAGTGCTAGATTCACCTATTATTATCTTTGATAAAGCTGTTGCATATTCCTCATCATTATCATATAGTGTTTCAACATCCATATTGAACATATCAGTGGATTCATCTAAGGGATTAGCAAAGGTTGTAGTGATGGGAACTAGAGGAGTAACTATTGGTCGTGTTAATAAATCATTATATGATTGATCTCTACCTGTCCATGCTGATCGAGCGGGTATGCTAAGATTTATCGGTCCTTCTATACCTTTACCTGCTCCTGCGTTTAAATCCTCATTCTATGCTAGTTTCTCATAAAATTTGCTACTTGTTATACCACCGTTACAGAAAGAGATTCAAAAATAATAATTGTGTTTATAAAACGTATGCCCATCTGAAGTAATAGCCTCTTGCATTTCAAAACATGTACTGCCGTTGCTTTACACGTCAATTGCTAATTTGGTTTGATTTTTGATAAATCGGTTGGTTTTTACAGCATATTCAAGATAGTGAGTTGTTTCTGATCTAAGCCCTGGTGTGGAGCTCCCTTTATCTACAAGTGAGTTTTTCTCTAAAATTTTTCTTTGGGTCGGCTTCCACTCGCCGGATACTTGGGGTTGGACATTTCTTTCCGAGCTTGTGCCAACCTCAAAAAGAGCGGAGATTGTGTACAACCCCGTATCCGGTCGAGCGGGATCCTCCCCAAACGGCGCACTCGGGACGTACTATGAGCGGTGTTTTGGTGCAGCCCCGTTCGAGCTCATGCGAGCACTCGTGCACGCATGCGAAGGTTTTGCGCGTATAGAGTTTTTTACAAATGAAGGTTAATATTATAATACATATTATATATATATATATATATATATATATATATATATATATATATATATATATATATATATATATATATATATATATATATATATATATATGTGGTTTGAGTTTGGAAAAGGCAAGTCATCGGGTACAGCAAAAGAGAAAAAGACAAAGAGATAAGGGGAGGAGGGGGACGGGCATCGGGGAGAGGGAACAACAAAAGTCAAAAAACAAATAAAGAAGGGGATGGAAAACAGTGAGGCGGGTGGGATTTTGAGAAAAAGAAGAAAGAGAGCAGAAAAGAGGGATTTTATTTTTTCCTGACGAGGGTTCGGTCAAGCAGTAACAGCCGGCCGCCCGTCCCTTTCTCTCCCTCCGGCCACCTGAAGCAGCGGCCCGATCCCGCCGCCCCTCTCTCTCGTTGGCAGGAGTAGTCACCCCGAGCCCCGCCCCGTCTCTCTCTCTCTCTCTCTCCGGCCGCCTGGAGCGGCAGCTCGAGCCGCCCCCTCTCCAGTTTTTCTGTCCACGACGCCACCGGCTAGGGGCAGCCCGAGCTTGGCTCTATCTCTCTCCCTCTACCCCGACCTCTCTTTGCCGCTGCCGCCTAGGGCAAAGCGAGGCCGGCCGGGAGCTCCTCTCCCGGCGCCTCCTACAGCGAGGCCGGACGGGAGCTCCTCTCCCGGTGCCGCCTACAGCGAGGCCGGCCGGGAGCTCCTCTCCCGGCACCGCCTACAGCTAGGTCGACCGGGAGCTCCTCTCCCGGCGCCGTTTGGAGTTAGGCCAGTCGGGATCAGCTTCCCCGACGCCGCCTGAAGTTGTGGAGGTCGGGATCGACTTCCTCGGTGTTACTTGAAGCCGGGATCGGCCTCATATAACATTGCCGGCCACTTGGAGCCGGGATCGGCCTCATACAACATTGGCCGGCCACTTGGAGCCGGGATCGGCCTCGTACAGCAGTGGACGGCCACTTGGAGCACGGTCGGCCATGGAGAGGCTCGGCCATGGAGGGGAAAAATCATTCGGAGCTTTCAACTCTCCCGCGGAGGTCGGATCCGTGCACGGACAACCACTACGGATGCTAGACGTGGAGCCTCGGGCAATGAGCGCGGTTGCGGCCCCGCCAAACACGCGTCAAGGGTAATGAAATTTCTACTTGGGTAGGTGAAGCCCTCAGTTTCCATATTTGCATGGAAGCCCCTCTCCACCAACGGGTGGAGGAAGGGAGCTCTCCGACGGGTTGACGTGTACGTCCCCGCAATTAACTGTGTTAGCGCCCGGAAGTGTGAGTACGGGTTTAGGCATGCTGTGTGAAGCCCATCCGGACGTGTGAGCCGGATTGGTGATGTTCTGGGGTTCCCGAAGAAGACTCCGAGGAAGTTGTATATTACCCGTTTGCAGGTAATGCGCGTCATAGCCCCCGAAAAAGGGGTGTGTGCAATATGTTTGGCCAACTTATGTTAGCCAGCGTTTGTTCAGCTGGCAGGCGCTTGACGAGACGTTGGCGTATAGTTGTTACAGTTCCAAGCGGGGAGTAGCGGGCTTAAGCCCAAATTTGTGCCTGCCCACGAAGGCCTATTTTTTCTTATATTGTCGGCCTGCGTGCCGAAGTATGAAATTCATATTCCTGTAATATTCTTTTAATATCTGTGATGCTCTGAGGATGTGTAGCTTTCTTCTTCGTTTTAGGCGGGCGGTGTTCTCGTGAACCGCTCGCCCCGTGGGGGCCCCGAGGTATAGTTGTCGGGAAGCCCCTCATGGCCTGTTGACAGCCTTTTAGGACAGCGGAGTTACGCTGTTCGTGGCCCAGTTTGGGCAGCGTGTCGTGGAATTGCTCGGCGAGTTTGCGCCATCAGTAGGGCGGGTGAGGAGCATTTGTGTAGACCCAAGGAGACACATCTGGATAGGAGAGAGTTGGTCTTGAGATCCTCCTTGGATATTCCGGTCGGCCGAGAGCGCCCTCCAAAGGTGTCTAGCTCAGCTTTTGGCTTGGGAGGGGAAGAGTTTGTTAGTCTTCCGGGGATGCGGTGGGTCCTCCACGCTGAGACCTTGGGTCTGTCCCTTGAGTTCCTAATCTTGTGCTTAGATCATTCGATTCAGGGTAGTAGGTGCGCGATCACCCCTCTTTTGGGACCCCGAACTCCACAGAAGCTAATTTTGGCTTCAACATTAGCTTCTTCTTCCTCTTCACTGGAGCTAGAAGATGAGGATTCATCTTCAGTGTCACTCCAGATCTCAGCCACAAGACCATTCTCTTTTCTCTTGTGCTTGTTGGAGGAAGGCTTGTTGTAGTGATGCTTCTTGGAGTATTTCCCTCTTCTTTTCTCCTTCTTTTGATTCTCAGGCCACTCTGAGATAAAGTGTCCTGGTTTCCTGCACCCAAAACAAACAATTTCTTTAGTGGGTGTCTTGTCATACCTGGGTTTGTCATCCTGTCTAGATGACTTTCTTCTGAAGTCCTTCCTTGCCATCTTGTAGAATCTCTTGGCTAAGAGAATCAGAAGTTCTTCACTGCCAGTTGGGGCTTCTGATTCCTCTGAAGCTTTGAAAGCTATGTTCTGCTCCTTTTTTGTTGTTGTAGGAGTCTTCTGCTCTGCAGCTTCTGTGGACTTTATCAGTTTCTTATATGATTTGAGCTTGCCAAGAAGAGATTCTGTAGAAATCTCATTCAAACTTCTGGCCTCCTTGATTGGCCATATTCTGGAATCCCAAGTGCTGGGGAAGCACATTAGGATTTTGTCATTCACTTCAGTGAGAGTGATATCCTTATCCAGAGTCTTTAGCTCATTGATGATTGAGCTTAATCGATTATATATATCACTGACAGATTCAGATTCATCATTCTTAAAGTTCTTATACTGGGAGATGAGAGTTGATCTTCTGTCCTTTCTCTCATCTGCTGATCTAGAAACCATCTAGTTGAAAGAGTCCCAGATTGCTTTGGCAGATGTGCATTCAGCCACTTTTTGGAAGATGTCATCTGACATAGTTTGAGCCAGTATATTCATGGCCTTTGCATCTGCTATCTTTGCCTTTTTCTGAGCATCTGTCCACTTAGGTGGTGGAATAATATGAGTGCTTGAAGTAGAGGTAGATGTAGCAGTTGTAGGTTGAGGAGGACCTGTCAAAATAGAATTATATATGTCCTTATCAATTGAATTCATATAAAGTCTGATTCTTGCATTTCGGATGGCAAACTTATTTAATTTGCAAACTCGAGGTCTGGTTCTTGCATAATCCTTGTTTTGTGCCATGCTGTGAAAGTAATCAAAAAAACTATGAAAAAGAAGATCAGATCTAAAAAGGATCTTTTGGTTCAAGTGTTAACTTGTACAACCAAAGGAACCCGTTCTGATACCAATTGAAAGATAGGGGTTAGATCTGACTTACTCTAGGGGGGGGGGGGGTGAATAGAGTAATTAAATATTTTTGACTGTTTTAAATATTATCAAAGTATATTAGTGATACCAGTAGTAGTAATAGAAAGAAAAGCTAATCTAAGCTAATCTACCACAACACAGCTAGCCTAATCTATCACACCCACAACAAGAATAACACAGAAAATGAACAACCAGACGACACAAGAATTTTATAGTGGTTCCCCAACCTGGGTACATCCACTCTTCTACCACCATGGTAGGAATCCACTAGTAGGTTTTTGATTAGTTGACTGCCAATATAAGATCTATTTCTAGGGAGATCTCATAACCCTTTGAGCTTTTGATCAGGTGACCAAAAACAAAGCATAAATTTTTGAAGGGAGTTAATAAATCCTTTTACAAGAGGGGGAGAGAGATTTAATGGTGTCTTCTCTTTCTCTAATCAATATAGAAGACTAGTGGATTTGCTGTTGTTAAGAGCTCCTTTCAAAGTCACTTAGAGACTTGCTCAGGGTGTAGGTCTTCAGCCTTGACTTGAAGTATTCCAGGAACTTCTGACTGATTCAGTGTTTGTTATCCTTGAGTGCTACTGGAGTTGAAGTTGAAGAAGACTCTTGATTGTGATTGTTGTTCTTCTTCTTCTTCAGAAAGATCAAGGAGAAAACAAGTTATTTTCTTGCACATAGAATTTCTGAATGCTTTTCTGTGTATTACTTCTTATCTATCTATCTCTATGATTGTTGCCGTCTGAAAGAGAAAAACACTTTTTTATATTCTCAGTTGAATTCTCCTTTGAAATTTGAATCTCAAGCATTGAATGCTGATTGCCTAGAGAAAGAAAATCGGCTGGAGAATATTTACTTTAATGAGTTTCCCAACTGTCCCAATAAATTAAGCAAATAATTAATCCCTGATGAAGACCACAATCAATACTGCCAATAACGGTTATATTCAAGAGAATATTTGCATTAATTACTCGGAGAAATCACTGCTAAATAATATAGAAAGTAAGGATAGAAAGGAGGGAAAAACTATAAGTCAGGCGCTGGATAGAATTCGTCGACCTCTAAATAGATTTCGTCGATCTGAGATCCAAGTTCGTCGAGTTGAGAAATCTTGTTCGTCGACTTGAGAAAACCTATTCATCGAGCTGAGAAATCTTGTTCGTCGACCTGAGAAAACATGTTCGTCGACCTGAGCTCAGTGAACTGCATTCTGGAGATAACTTGCCTAATCTGCACTCCAAGTTTGTCGAGCTAATAATCTGTCTTCGTCGAGCTGAGTTCAGCAAAATAAATCTGGAAAGAATGTGTTGAAAGCTGAACTCCAGAATTCGTCGACCTGAGCTCGAATATCATCGAGCTCAACTCAGAGAACTAACTATGAGTCTGTCGATCTGTGATTGACGATCGTTGAGCTGAGTTCGACGAACATCGAACTTATATACTGAACTTTGATTTCTTCTAAATCTTGAGTCTCCTGGAGTCTTCTGCTGGCTGGCCTATATAAGCTGATCCTAATGACTTAGCCTAAACTCTAGGACTCAAAATACATGACCCTGGCTATACATTGTGGGTCACACATCCTAATTAGTGAACCTAGCCCAAATCCAACTAGGGATCCAACAATCTGGTAAGTAGTTTGGCGTTGAGTGAAGCTTACTCACTCAACGCCAAGTGATAAAATCTGTCCAAGTAATATGGTGTTGAGTGATGAAATCTCACTCAACGTCAAGTAACATAAAGTTTGGCTAAGTCAAAAAAGCGTTGAGTGATGAAGACACGCTCAATGCTCTCATTGCTAGGTAACAGAAAGTTGGCTAAGGCAGAAAGCGCTGAGTGATGAAGACACACTTAACGCTCTCAACACCAAGGCAAAAAGCATTGAGTGGACTCAACGCTCTCAAGTCCTGGAGTCAGAAAAATTTTATAAGTGTTTTGACATTGAGTGAAGCTTACTCACTCAACGCCTAATGACAGAAAGACTGTCTAAGTGTTTTAGCGTTGAGTGAAGCTTACTCACTCAATGCCTAATGGCAGAGAAATTATTCTAAGTGTTTTGGCATTGAGTGAAGGTTGCTCACTCAATACCTAGTGATAAAAGTCTGTCTAAGAGTTTTGCCATTGAGTGGAGGTTGCTCACTCAATGCCTAATGACAGAAAATCTATCTAAGTGTTTTGGCGTAGAAATTATTCTAAGTGTTTTGACATTGAGTGGAGGTTTCTTACTCACTCAATGCACATACTTATGCTTGATTTTAGCTAAGTCCACAGATGGCTGACGTCAGCATGAGTCAGGAAAAGCAAAAAAAGTCAACGCAATTCAAAATCATTGCAAGAAAGATGGAGTAAGCCATTGATGGCGCCGGTGGCTTGCTTTGTCGTATTCAAATGGAAGGTGGCAAATTGGCAATTAAGGTTGTGCCCCACAACAAAAATAGTCGTTGATCGACAAGCAATAAAAAGGAAAGTTTAGCTGAGTCAATAACAAGCAATTAGGGTTTTCTGATTTCGCAATTGCGGCTGAGCATCGTCTTCATCCTCACCATTACTGTCGAGTTTGAAGGTCCTCTTCTGTTCAGTCAGCCAGAAAATGAAAAGTGATAGCTGTTGCAATATTCATCTGCGATAGCAAGGTCAAGACTGATTCCTGAAATAGAAGAGGCAGAGACTTCTGCAAGTAACTTACAGCACAAGCCGTGAATCAACTAAAGACCATGTCAACTTGTTGCTATGAAGAAGATAGGGAAGTAATCTGCTCAGCCCAGGAAGACAGACACAAAGCCTTTTCTCTAGTGTCTAATTGTTTCAAAACACTTCTATTTTATGTAGGATCCCTTAGGATCTAAGTTGTAGGCCTGATCTATAAAGGACGAGTGGGTAGGATTCTTGTGAGATTTTGAGTGGCAGGCCTGTGTTATAAGGGCTGAGGTAGGATCCATTTTGGATCTGAGTGTAGAGCTTAGGCCTGAGTTGTAGGATCCATTGGATCTGAGTGGTAGAGATTAGTGCCTGAGTGGTAAGTCTTGGAGAAGAGTGAGTGGTCCCACGGGATCGTGTTGTAAGCTCCATGGAGTCGAGTTTTGGGGGAAGAGCCTTATTTAACACACTATTAGAATGGCGCAGAGGGACAGTGGACGTACTCAAACTCTGGGGAATCACTATAAAATATCTGCGTCGTCAGGTTTATGTTCTTGAAAGCTTAAATTAAAAAATCACCAAGCATAGTAGATTAGGAAGAGGTCTAGATAATTAGAAAAACCTAAAATATATTCACCCCCCCTTTAGGTGTTAGCTGACCTTGAAAACAAAATCTTTAAGTGGTATCAGAGGGAGGTTACTCAAAGTAGACTTAATAGTCTGAGTAGATCTCTAAGGTCAGCAAGAAAATTTATCATTATGGGTTCAGGAGTGAACTTTAAGGAGCTAGGTGCCATGAAACTTCTCATCTACAGGAAGGAAAGGTTTGATATCTGGAAGGAGAGGGTTAGGTTGATGCATTTCCGGCATGTACCGTTTGTTAGAGCGTGGTTTTAGCTCTCTAGATTCCTTGTGTGGTTGTTAGTAGCCTTTTTGGCAAGATCCCCTAGCAAGTCGGGTCTGTTTTAGTGACCGGTGAGGCCTCTCGGGGGATGCTTGTGTTTTGGCTTCGGGTAGTGATAACCCGAGTTTTGTTCGTCGAAAGTTGATTTCGACTTCGTCGTTGCATTCGTAGCGTGGGTAATTAGCTACGGTGTGAATTTCGTCAGATTCCGAGGTGGTTCGGTTTTCGTGTCGTTTTGATGTGTTAATAATAATGATGCAAATAATTAATTAATAAAGTTTGAAGGAATCCAGTGGATTTTAGCCGTTTAGGTGACAGTTAAGGATGAAAAGGCGTGTCTATGCTCATATATATAGCCTAAAGAAATAAACGGGACTATTCATTCTCTCTTTCGGTGGGAGAGAAACCGTCGCCTGTTCGAGAGGAAGAGGAAAAAACGCCAACCCTGTACCCTTCAGACGCCGATTTTGGGAGCATTAGTGGACGGAATTCGATTCCGAAAGCGGATTTGGAGTGCTCTCGCCTAGACCTTCATTCCTACGGTAAGAGATTCAATTTTCGTGGTATTTCTAGAGGTCTCGGAATTTTTGGTTTGAACCTTCTCCGCCATTAAAACCTTCGATCCTGTTTAGGTGTTGTTGCGGCTGGAGCCGAGAGAGAGAGAGGAAGGGCTGAGCAAGTTAATCTCTGGATTTGAGGCAAGTGGTGCTCCTGCCCTTGCCAAGTTTTCTTCTCCTATTCATGGTCATAATTGCTATAATTTTCTCTGTTTTCCTGAGATTGATATTTTTACTCTGTTTTTTCCGTCAAAAGCATGTTAATCTTAAACCATTATGCACATTTATGTTTCGGTTTGCATTCTCTCAAGTTCTTAAATCCATATCTTTGGCTAGAGTGATGTAACCTTGTTTGTTTTATCAAATTATTCCCTGTTAATCATTCAAAGTGTTCCCTGTTAAAACCTCTGTTTGGGTAGTATCTAGCCTTTCCACCCTAGAATTTAACAGCTGTGAGATTTCATACTTATATTGCCAGTAATAGGTTTGATTTAGGCTAAGAAGTTTGGACGAAAATGAAGTAGGAGGTTCTGGATTTTTCTGTGCTCTCAATGCAGCCAGATCGATGGAAATCGTCGATCTGGGATTCGACGATTATCGTCGAGCTGAGCTCGATGATGCGCCTTGGGTCTGGGTCCGACGGAAATCGTCGAACGGAGTTCGACGATTTTCCCGTGACCTCTGTTTGACGAAAGGGAGATCGTCGAACGGCGTTCGACGATATTATTTCCCGTGGCCTGTATTCTAAGTTTTCCTGTGGTCTGCGTTTAACGGCAAATCGTCGAACGGAGTTCGACGATTCCCCGTGGCCTGTGTTCGACGAAAGGCAAATCGTCGAACGGAGTTTGACGATTGCCCGTGTCCTGTGATTCGACGAAAAACGTCGAGCCGCGTCCGACGATATTTCCTGCGTTCGACGATTTTGTTCCTGCGCTCGACGAAAAACGTTGAGCTACGTTCGACGACTCCTGTAGGCAGAAATTTATTTCCTTCCAATACTTTTCTTCCCAAGTGATTACCTCCTAGGGGAAATGTCTTGTCGGCCTTTCGTTCTTCCTTTATTTTGAGGGCCGAATCGTGGGTTATGGCAGGTAGTGGTATCTTGACGCTCTAAAGGAGCGGGATGTTTTGTGTGCGAGCCGTGGCCGCCACTTTTTAGTCCCAGGTACGGGCTAGGTATTGTTGTGGCCGTCACCCTTTTTATCCCAGGTACGGGCTGAGTTTGTGGTGGTTTTGTGCTGACAGTGAAATTTTACTTTTAGTTGGAACTGTTCTGTTTGGGGGACTGTTTTTGGTCACCAACACAGGTCTATGATGATTTACTACTGCCATTACTCACAAATTAGGATTGTTAGGTGTTTCTTCCTGGTAGAATGCAGCATATGGTGGCAAGTTTTTTTTCCTTGCCTTTTGCCTTGTGGCCACTGCAGGATTTGAGCAGGGCTTGGTGTTGTTGCTTGGTGTTTGGTGTACTTTGGGTTTACTCTGGACAGTGTTTGTTTTTTTTACTGTCTTGTTTACTTACTCTCTGGTTCCATTGAAATTTAATGCCATAGTTCAGATTTTCTTGCTTCGCTTGCTGAGGTGTTCTTTTCTTTTTTGAATGCCTGAGGTTCTGATTAGTAGCCGGGTGGGCGCCTAGATTTCCTGTGGTGTTGCTAGTGATTCCTTGAGTTGTAGGGATCTTTCTCTTACTTTTGTGAGGTAGTTTTCCTGTTTTTTTTCTTTCAGACATGCATGCTTGCCAGTGGGTTCATGTCAGTTTGTTGGCGCCATCTGGTAGTTTTACCTTATGATACTGGATATGTTTCTTTTACTACTACATTTTCTGGAGATAGTCTACTTGCTCTTGGGAAATTTTATGCTAGGTTGCTAGTTATTTTTAAACCTAAAAACACTATTATGTATATATATCTCATGATCAGCATGTTTTATAAAACTCATACACTATTTCCCAAGTAACGTAAAAAGAACATTTTCCTACTTATAGTATGATATAAATTTAGTCTTGCATAGTATAAGCTGACCTCGGGGGTCACTTATGCACTCTCTTAGGATGTCAAAGAAATAAATAAGGTATTTTCCTCTGCGTACAAATATAGTTTTAATTGTGGACTAGCTAATCCACTGTGTCGAGGGATACGGACGTTAAATATAACTGGTTTTCTTTCATATTAATCTATGATTTTCCTTAAAATATAAAGTCTGGAGCTTTGCCTGAACGTGTGCAGTTATCCCCTGTACGACGTGGTATCACGGCACGTATTTTCTCTTGCTCTGATACGATGTTATCGTAGAGAAAATGCGGGTTGTGACAGTTGGTATCAGAGCGAGGTTGCTTGACAATTTATCGGGCAACCTTTCCTTGTAGGCATTAAATGTTTAGCATCATATCATACACACACCGATATGTCATCAACACATCTTGGCTGAAGCACGAACACTACACTCATAGCATAACATGAAGTATATGGAGCATATTATGTAGTATGGGATGCATAATATGTGTCTGTATATGGATCCACCATAGGGGCAACATGTGAGGGTTATGTAGTATGGGAAGCATAACCTCACCACATGAATACGACTAGCACGTTTCTTTTTTGTTGCATGGGAATGTTATGTAGTATGTGATGCATAACATTTTCATGCGTACGCCGCTCATGACATGCATTAGGGCCTTTTTAGAATGCATAGAACAATCATGCATAACATAACATTGCATAAGCACAACGTGCCAAGCTAAAGATTTGCAAGATGACATATGTACACACATGGTTTTAAATCAGAAAAAGAATATAAATTCATGCATTCTGATCTAGGCACAAGAGTTAGATGATGGTGGTTAACCATCCGAGGTTAGGCATAACATCATTTTTGTTCAAATAAACTCCCAGAGTAAGTTTAGCAGTTTTAAGATCATATTTATGTATGTATTTTCAGTGCTTGTAGTTAGTTCAAACTATTGTACCAGGATTTGACTAATGTTGATATGACCATAGGATGGCAAGGCGTCCTTCGACGAGGTCGACTCCCCTGTCTGAGGGTGAGACTTCTGGAGTGCAGAGTGATGCGGTGATTGAGAGCTTGCGATTGAGCAACGATTCCTTGACTAGGCAGTTGGTGGAGATGCAGGCCTAGATCCAGTCTCTGGTGGCAGTTGTGGCAGGACAGACTCAGGGAGTGCAAGACCCTGCAGGGGGATCAGCTGCTCCTCCCCCTCCTACTCCCCTGAGGCCTCCAGTGGTGGTGCCAGCGGAGATGGCCTTCATTTCCCAGTTTCAGAGAATTAGCCCTCCTACATATGATGCGAAGGCAGATTTCATGGTCATAGATGATTGGCTGATCTCCATGGAGGAGATGTTCTCGTACTCCGGTGTGGCAGATGATCAGAGAGTTATGATAGCCGCCTATCAGCTAAAGGGTTTGGATAAGAGCTGGTGGCTTAGGGAGAAGGAGAGCTTGGTGGCTGGTTGCACTTGGGGATTGTTCAAGGAGATGTTGTTGAGGAAGTTCCTGCCTTCGGTCGAGCGTGACCGACTTATGAACGACTTCCTTCACCTGAAGTAGAGGCAACTCACGGTTAGTGAGTATGAGATAGAGTTCAGCAAGTTGAGCCGGTTTGCCCCTGGGTTGGTGAGTGTTGAAGCAGATCGAGTCAAGCGGTTCCTTGGTGGCTTGAGGAGTGAGGTTCAGCAGTTGGCCAGTGCTTATGGATCAGTGACTTATGCAGGGGTTGTGGAGGCTGCTCTGAAAGTGGAGGCAATTGAGACCGCAAGGAACAGAGGCCAGCAAATGAGGAAGGACAAGAGGAAGTCTGTGGAAGAGAAGAATTCCCAGGTACTCGATGCTGCTTTGGGAAAGAAGAGCAAGGTGGTGTGTAGCTTCTGTGGCCGGTCAGGCCACCCTGTTGAGAGGTGTTTCAAGAAGGCGAGAGCTTAGAAGAAGGAGCAAGTTCATGTCATTCAAGGTGCTCCTAGGAAGGATGGTTCTTGTTCTGTTTGCAAGCGACCCGGGCATGATACGGCCCAGTGCTGGTCCAAGGATAAGGTCTGCTTTCAGTGTGGCCAGAAGGGCCATATCAATACAAGGTGTCCTCAGGTCCAGCCTATTCTTCAGGCAGTTCCACTTCAGGATCTACCTCCGCCTCAGCGTGTGGACAAGGGCAAAGGGAAGCTGAACGTGATCTCTTTCGAGGATGCTCAGACCTCGACTCAGGTCATCTCAGGTTAGTTGTTTTCCTAGCTTGAAAGTTGTATTTGCTAGAATGGTTATAGTTTGTTTTGATAGTGTCGTAGCTGCTTATATATATATATGCTCCTATAGGGAAATTTAAGGTGAAGAACCGCTGGGCGCATGTTCTGTTCGACTCCGGCGCTACCCACTTGTTTGTGGCTAGAGCTTTTGTAGAGCGTTATCGGTTGGTTCTAGATCAAGTTCGTGATACCTTCCGTGTCAAGTTCTCTTCTGGTGAATCTGTGTTGTCAGATTTGGTCATTTTGGATTGCCCTGTTTTGTTGGGGGACTTTCTTGCGAAGGCAGACTTGAAGATGATTGATCGAGAGGACTTCGATATTATTCTGGGCATGGACTGGTTGTCTAGGTATGATGCGGTTATTCAGTGTAAAGGGAAGCACTTGGACTTCATCAAGGACAACGGTCAACCTGGAAGTGTGTATGCTGATCTGTGCCAGGATTCTCCTATCATTTCCGCGGTATGTGCTCAGAAGCTGTTTCATTCTGATTATTTTTCTTGTTTAGTCTCGGTGGTTGGGACTGCTGTTAGAGTACCGCGCTTGGAGGAGATTCCTGTGGTTCGTGGTTTTTCTGACGTTTTTCCTGATGACCTTCCTGGTCTTCCCCCCCGAGCGGGATGTTGAGTTTGTGATTGATTTGGAACCGGGTACGCGTCCTATTGCTAAGGCGTCGTATCAGATGGCCCCTCGTGAGTTGGAGGAGTTGCGAGTCCAGTTGGACGAGTTGTTGGCTAAAGGTTTTATCAGGCCGAGTTCGTCGCCTTGTGGTGCTTCTGTTCGTGAAGAAGAAGGATGGGTCGATGAGGCTGTGCATTGACTATAGGGAGCTGAACAAAGTTACCATTAAGAACATGTACCCTCTGCCGAGGATCGATGATTTATTTGATCAGTTGCGTGGTAGCACGGTGTTCTCCAAGATTGATCTTCGTTCAGGCTATCATCAGCTCAAGATCCGTGAGTCGGACATTCCACGGACAGCTTTAAGGTCGAGACATGGGCATTTCAAATTCCTGGTTATGTCATTTGGTTTGACCAACGCGCCATCAGCATTCATGGACATGATGAACCAGGTGTTCAAGGACTTTCTTGATAAGTTTGTGGTCGTATTTATAGACGACGTTCTGATTTATTCTCGCAGTGCTGAGGAGCTTGAGCAGTATCTGCGATTGTTTTTATCTACTTTGAGGGACCATCAGTTATTTGCCAAGCTGAGTAAATGTGAATTCTGGTTGTCCCAGGATTCCTTCCTGGGTCATGTGGTGAACAAGGACGGCATTTCGGTGGACCGGGAAAAGATTTCTGCAGTGATGGATTGGCATAGGCCAAGCACACCCAAGGAGATTAGGAGCTTCTTGGGGTTAGCCGGCTATTATAGAAGATTCGTGGAGGGCTTTTATACCTTGGCAGCCCCCTTGACTAAGCTGACACAGGAGAATGCGACGTTCATTTGGAACGAGAAATGCGAGGAGGCTTTTCTAGAGCTGAAGAGCAGGTTGTGTTCTACCCCTGTTTTGACATTGCCTACGGAGGGCAAGGACTTTGATGTTTATATGGATGCCTCGCATGTTGGGCTCAGAGGTATGTTGATGCAAGAAGGGAAGGTGATTGCGTATGGGTCGAGGCAATTGAATACTCATGAGAGGAACTACCCTACGCATGACCTTGAATTTGCAGCAGTGATCTTTGACCTGAAGCTGTGGAGACATTTACTTTATGGTGCCCAGTGCAAGATCTACACCGAGCATAAAAACCTAAAGTATGTCTTCACCCAGAAGGAGTTGAATTTGCGCCAGCGGCGTTGGTTGGAGTATGTGGCCGATTATGATGTGGATATACAGTATCATCCGGGCAAGGCCAATGTGGTGGCCGACGCCCTGAGCCAGAAGACAGGGAAGATCTTTAATCTCACCGCAGATCGTTTAGTGGAAGAGTTCCTCCTGATGGATATTTCTGTGGGACGCTGTGATGTGCATAGTAGTTTGGAAGTGGCAGAGTCGTCTTGGATTGCACTCACCAGGTTGCACCAGAAGGATGATCCAGATCTTCTGCACTTGTACCTCAGGACTGAGAGAGGGGAGTTGCCGGATTTTTCTATTGATGGTGCGGGTGCTATGAAGTACCGTGGCAGGTTTTGCATCCCCGCTGTTGGAGACATCAGGGGTATGGTTTGCAGAGAGGCTCATGGTTCCAGTGTTGCCTACCATCCAGGATCTACAAAGATGTATCATGAATTGAAGCAGATTGCCTGGTGGTATGGGATGAAGGGTGATATAGCCCGCTTTGTTGTTGAGTGCCACACTTGAAAGCGTGTGAAGGCCGATCATGAAAGGCCTGGTGGCAAGTTGACTCCATTGGAGATCCCTACTTGGAAGTGAGAGAGTATTTCTATGGACTTCATTATGGGCTTGCCGAGATCTCCTAGAGGATTTGATTCTATTTGGGTTATAGCGGATAGACTGACGAAGTGTGCTCACTTTGTGCCGTATAAGATTGATTATCCGATGAAAAAGATAGCGGAGCTGTATTTGAATGAGGTCATCAGATTGTACGGGGTACCCTTTAGCATCATTTCGGATCGAGACTCTCGTTTTACATCTCGCTTCTGGAGGAGTCTACAAGATGGTTTGGGTACAGATTTGAGGTATTCTACAGCTTACCACCCGCAGAACAATGGTCAGACTGAGCGAGTGAACCAGATAGTTGAGGATATGATCAGGAGCTACATCTTGGACCACGGTGGAGCGTGGGATGAGCGTTTGCGGCTTATGGAATTTCCCTACAATAACAGTTACCAGGAGAGCTTGCAAATGGCTCCATTTGAGGCTTTGTATGGGAGGAGCTGTAGAACTCCCTTGTTTTGGACCGAGGTCGGTGAGAGGCCTGTGTTGGGTCCGGAAGCGCTCGAGGAGATGGAGACTGCCGTGAAGCTTATAAGGGAAAAGCTTCGTATTGCTCAGGAGAGACATGAGAAGAACGCCAACCAGTGTAGGTCAGACTTGGAGTTTTCTGTAGGGGACCTTGTGTTTCTTAAGGTTTCCCCGATGGTTGGTGTTAAGAGGTTCGGTAAGAACCGGAAATTGGACCCGAGGTATGTGAGCCCGTTTAAGATTGTGGAACGGATTGGCGTGTCAGCATATAGATTGGATTTACCAGCAAATTTCCCAGGTATTCATAATGTGTTCCATGTAAGCCAATTGCGGAAGTGTATGCGAAGCAGTGGGCAAGTCTTGGATGTTGTGCCCCAGTTGGAGCCTAATCTTTCATATGTTGAGGTGTCGGTCCGCATCTTGGATACTTGGGATCGGGTGCTGCGGACAAAATCTATCCTGATGGTAAAAGTTCTATGGAAGAATCAGGACTTGGAAAGCGCGACTTCGGAGCTAGAGTCGGCTATGAGGGAGGCTCACCCTCATCTGTTTCCTTAACTTGATTGGTACGTTTTCTTTCTAGTAACTCTTGTTTTGTTACCTTCCTTCTATAGTAGAGGTAGCGTATATAAAGTTTCGGGATGAAACTTTATTTTAGGGGGAGTGACTATAACGCCCCCGTTTTTTCTGCGATTACTTAATTCTCGTTTGGCTTTACGTTGACGCGTTTCTGGCATGTGTCGTTTGTTAGAGCGTGGTTTTAGCTCTCTAGATTTCTTGTGCGGTTGTTAGTAGCCTTTTTGGCAAGATCCCCTAGCAAGCTGGGTCTGTTTTAGTGACCGGTGAGGCCTCTCGGGGGATGCTTGTGTTTTGGCTTCGGGTAGTGATAACCCGAGTTTTGTTCGTCGAAAGTTGATTTTGACTTCGCTGTTGCGTTCGTAGCGTGGGTAATTAGCTACGTTGTGAATTTCGTCGGATTCCGAGGTGGTTCGGTTTTCGTGTCGTTTTGATGTGTTAATAATAATGATGCAAATAATTAATTAATAAAGTTTGAAGGAATCCAGTGGCTTTTAGCCGTTTAGGTGACAGTTAAGGATGAAAAGGCGTGTCTATGCTCATATATATAGCCTAAAGAAATAAACGGGACTATTCATTGTCGCTTTCGGTGGGAGAGAAACCGCCGCCTGTTCGAGAGGAAGAGGAAAAAAACGCCAACCCTGTACCCTTCAGATGCCGATTTTGGGAGCTTTAGTGGACGGAATTCGATTCCGAAAGCGGATTTGGAGTGCTCTTGCCTAGACCTTCATTCCTACGGTAAGAGATTAAATTTTCGTGGTATTTCTAGAGGTCTCGGAATTTTTGGTTTGAACCTTCTCCGCCATTAAAACCTTAGATCCTGTTTAGGTGATGTTGCGGCTGGAGCCGAGAGAGAGAGGAAGGGCTGAGCAAGTTAATCTCTGGATTTGAAGCAAGTGGTGCTCCTGCCCTTGCCAAGTTTTCTTCTCCTATTCATGGTCATAATTGCTATAATTTTCCTGTTTTCCTGAGATTGATATTTTTACTCTATTTTTTCCGTCAAAAGCATGTTAATCTTAAACCATTATGCACATTTATGTTTCGGTTTGCATTCTCTCAAGTTCTGAAATCCATATATTTGGCTAGAGTGCTGTAACCTTGTTTGTTTTATCAAATTATTCCCTGTTAATCATTCAAAGTGTTCCCTGTTAAAACCTATGTTTGGGTAGTATCTAGCCTTTCCACCCTAGAATTTAACAGCTGTGAGATTTCGTACTTATATTGCCAGTAATAGGTTTGATTTAGGCTAAGAAGTTTGGACGAAAACGAAGTAGGAGGTTCAGGATTTTTCTGTGCTCTCAATGCAGCCAGATCGACGGAAATCGTCGATCTGGGATTCGATAATTATCGTCGAGCTGAGCTCGACGATTATCGTCGAGCTGAGCTCGACGATGCGCCTTTGGTCTGGGTCCGACTGAAATCGTCGAACGGAGTTCGACGATTTTCCTGTGACCTCTGTTCGACAAAAGGGAGATCGTCGAACGGCGTTCGACGATATTATTTCCCGTGGCCTGTATTCTAAGTTTTCATGTGGTCTGCGTTTAACGGCAAATCGTCGAACGGAGTTCGACGATTCCCCGTGGCCTTTGTTCGACGAAAGGCAAATCGTCGAACGGAGTTCGACGATTGCTCGTGTCCTGTGATTCGACGGAAAACGTCGAGCCGCGTCCGACGATATTTCCTGCGTTCGACGATTTTGTTCCTGCGCTCGACGAAAAACGTCGAGCTGCGTTCGACGATTCCTGTAGGCAGAAATTTATTTCCTTCCAGTACTTTTCTCCCCGAGTGATTACCTCCTTGGGTAAATGTCTTGTCGGCCTTTCGTTCTTCCTTTATTTTGAGGGCTGAATCGTGGGTTATAACAGGTAGTGGTATCTTGACGCTCTAAAGGAGCGGGATGTTTTGTGTGCGAGCCGTGGCCGCCACTTTTTAGTCCCACGTACGGGCTGGGTATTGCTGTGGCCATCACCCTTTTTGTCCCAGGTACGGGCTGAGTTTGTGGTGGTTTTCTGCTGACAGTGAAATTTTACTTTTAGTTGGAACTATTCTGTTTGGGGGACTGTTTTTGGTCACCTACACAGGTCCATGATGATTTACTATTGTCATTACTCACAAATTAGGATTGTTAGGTGTTTCTTCCTGGTAGAATGCAGCATATGGTGGCAAGTTTTTTTTCCTTGCCTTTTGCCTTGTGGCCACTGCAGGATTTGAGCAGGGCTTGGTGTTGTTGCTTGGTGTTTGGTGTACTTTTGGTTTACTCTGGACAGTGTTTGTTTTTTTTACTGTCTTGTTTACTTACCCTCTTGTTCCATTGAAATTTAATGCCATAGTTCAGATTTTCTTGTTTCGCTTGCTGAGGTGTTCTTTTCTTTTCTGAATGCCTCAAGTTCTGATTAGTAGCCGGGTGGGCGGCTAGATTTGTTGTGGTGTTGCTGGTGATTCCTTGAGTTGTAGGGATCTTTCTCTTACTTTTGTGAGGTAGTTTTCCTGTTTTTTTTTCTTTCAGACATGGATGCTTGCCAGTGGGTTCGTGTCAGTTTGTTGGTGCCCTCTGGTAGTTTTACCTTATGATACTGGATATGTTTCTTTTACTGCTACCTTTTCTGGAGATAGTCTACTTGCCCTTGGGAAATTTTATGCTAGGTTGCTAGTTATTTTAAAACCTAAAAACACTATTATGTATATATATCTCATGATCAGCATGTTTTATAAAACTCATACACTACTTCCCAAGTAACGTAAAGAGAACATTTTCCTACTTATAATATGATATAAATTTAGTGTCTTGCATAGTATAAGCTGACCTCGGGGGTCACTTATGCACTCTCTTAGGATGTCAAAGAAATAAATAAGGTATTTTCCGCTACGTACAAGTATAGTTTTAATTGTGGACTAGCTGATCCATCGTGCCGAGGGATACGGCCGTTAAATATAACTGGTTTTCTTTTATATTAATCTATGATTTTCCTTAAAATCTAAAGTCTGGAGCTTTGCCTGAACGTGTGCAGTTATCTCCTGTACGACGTGGCATCACGACACGTATTTTCTCTTGCTCTAATACGATGTTATCGTAGAGAAAATGCGGGTTGTGACAACAGTGCAGTGCAACCTTGCAATGGCTGCGAGTGCATCACATTTCGCGCGAAGATGCGTGCACATCTCAAATCGCGATGTGATGCACTCGCAGCCGTTGGATTGTGCACTGCACCATTAACTACAATACACCCCCCGAATCGCGGCTTCTGATTCCTTCGAGGAAGAGAGCAGCTGGAGTAATTTCTTACGGAGAGTGGTTTGCACGGATCAAATTTTTGGGCAAGGTATTTAGTATTCTTTATTTTGTTTATTAATGTAGCAGTCTGCACATAACATATTGAGGTTTGCACATATCATACGCCAAAAAGTAAGGCAAAATGGAAAATCAATCCCCCAATATTTTAGGCAATTGTTAAGCGCAAATTAATCATGTATTTTTAACCATAATTTGTATTTGGCTAATTACACTTTATTTTACTTTTAAAATACCTCATTTTCTTATGTTTAACCGCAACCTTAAAATTTGAGACCCTAATCCCTATGTATACTCTATTCAGTCACTCAGTTCCTGTCGGAGACCTCCTTCCTCCTCTTTCTCATTGAAGCCCCGTGGTACAGAGAGTTCCTACCTCCTTCTCGCACCCTGAACCTGCCGACGTCTTCTTCCTCCTTATTGCTGTATGGAGACCGGGCGGTCTTGCGGTCTGATTCTGGCGGTTTAGAGACCGCGCGGTCTGTCGGTTTCTCTCCTGCGGTTTGATGGCTGGACTGTTGTCACAACCCGCATTTTCTCAACGGTAAAAATCGTATCAGAGTAGGAGAAAACACGCGCCGTGATGCCACGTCGTGCAGGGGATAACTGCACACGCTCAAGCAAAACTCCAAACGTTAGATTTTAAGGAATATGGTTAATTAAGTATGAAAGAAAATCAGTTATGTTGAATGACTGTATCCCTCGGCTCGGTGGATCAGCTAGTCCACAGTTAAAACTATATTTATACGCAGCAGAAAATACTTTGGTTCAATAAATTGACGCCCTAAAAGAGCAGAAGTGTCCCCGAGGGACGACTTATGCGTGCACGACCCTAAGGTGAATGTAGTAGGTATAAAAAGATAGTGTTTTACGCTGAGGAAAAGTAGTGTCTTTGTTTTAGAAAACATGTTATGCATGTAGTACATATATCAATACTTTTAGGGTTTAAAATATCTATCATGCAACCTAGCATAAATCCTTCCCAGAAGCAAGTAACCAACCTCAAATAGGCAAACACAGCAGTTTAAATTCATATTCAGCATCACAAAAAGCCACCAGTGGGCGCCAACAACCTGACACGAACCCACAGGCGAGTATGTATGTCTATACAGAAGAGTAAAGAACTACCTCACAACAAATGGGGATCAGCAATCTCAGCTACCCTAGAGGCCACCAACAAGCCCCTCCAAAAGAACTAGCCGCTGAACTGGCTACAATTGTGGCATTCAAGAAAAGAACACCTCAGCAAGGAAACAATCCAAAGTAAATAGAGCAATAGGATAATGAGCAATAAGATGAAGGGTACCAACCCGGCAACAAACTGCTATAAGTAAAAGAAAAAGTGAATGACAGAAGGAAAAGAGTACAATATAAAACACCGCAGAGCACACCAAGTGCGAGCAATAAAACCAATGTGCCTTACCAAGAGAGAGCCTGCAACAGCACCAAGACATATACATATGCCAAAAGAAAGGAAGCATAAACAGGAAAGGGACTAACAGTCCTAAGACGTGGGTAAGTGGCAGTGGTCAAACATGGGTCTGATTACATAACTAGGATCAGACCCAAAAAGGGCTAAGGGGTCAAACAGTGGCAGCTTTAGGGTCCCACACACACCAACCCAAACCGGGGCAAAAGGCGGTGGCCACAGCTCTCCACATAAAACTACCCCTCTAGAGGCCACCAAAACTCCACCACCTGCCACGACCCAAGAGTCGGCATGCAGAAATTAGCCAAACACCCAAAGCACCCCCCCCCCCTAGGGAAAAAGTCAATCTAACAATCCTAAGAAACACACGAACCCAAGACAAAACGTCGGGTCCAACCGACGCGGCCTTGCACGCCTAACCCGAACCAACCCCGAGTCTACCTGACCCCAAAACAAGCGCAGCACCAGTGTCGACACGATGTGTCGACACCTCGACAAGCCGGTGTCGACACAAGGTGTCGACACAACCACGGCTGGTGTCGACACCAAGTGTCGACACTACCGCGGCCGGTGTCGACACCAAGTGTCGACACTACAGCGGCCGGTGTCGACACCAAGTGTCGACACCACAGCAGCCGGTGTCGACACCTTGTGTCGACACTGCCACTGCTGGTGTCGACACCACTGCAGCCGGTGTCGACACCTTGTGTCGACACTGCCACTGCTGGTGTCGACACCAAGTGTCGACACCATGACTGACAGGTGTTGACACCAAGTGTCGACACCAAGACTGGCCGGTGTCGACACCAAGTGTCGACACCAAGACTGGCCGGTGTCGACACCAAGTGTCGACACCAAGACTGGCCGGTGTCGACACCAAGTGTCGACACCAAGACTGGCCGGTGTCGACACAACAGTGTCGACACCCCAGCTGGCTACAGGAGCCAGATCCAGCAAACGACCAAAAACGAGAACGGGGAAACTCTCTTCTCTCTCGAGTACGACCTCCATCGGCAATGGTCACTACTCGACCTAGACCGACCCAATACTGTCCCTAATAGACGCAATCCCTCAGGAAAATTGAGATTAACTGGAACCTTCTACACTAACCACAGTATGATCGGGAACAAGCCCTAGCTTAGACCTAAAATCCAAACAAGAAAGAGATAAACAAATTAAATCAAAAGAAAGCAAAGATCAACTAAGGCAAGGATGAGGGTACATCACTTGCCTCAATACCAGGAACTCGGTCGGCGGCCTCCCCCGCTTGCGGATCTGGCCGCAGGGCAGCAAGCTGAGGAGCAGAAAGAAGGCAGATCCCGGCGGGGGCAGTCCAGATCCACCCTCGAAACCGAAACCCGACCGCTAAATCTCCAGGAAGACGGCGTCCCAAGGCTAGGGTAGTCCGACAGAGCTCTTCCTCTCCTCTCGTACAGGCGACGACTTCCTCCAAACAGAGAAACAGGAAAAGAACCAAAAAAAAGGAACCCAGCCCTAATCTGACCCAAGACTATATATATCAGCAGTAATAATAATAAACAACAATACATAATAATTACTATTTACACCCAATATCAAAACAACCCGAAACCCGAAACTTCTCGGAAAAAGACGAAATTTACGCCGCGGCTAAAAACCCACGCTACGAACGCAACTACGAAGTCGAAATTAGCATTCGACGAACAAAACCCGGGATAACACCTCCCGAAGCCAAAACACAAGCATTCCCTAAGAGGCCCAACCGAGTCATCAAACGGACTCCGGCTAGCTGGGGAATCTTGCTAACAGGCTACAAACAAGCTACACAGGGAACCCTAAGAGATAAGACCACGCTCTACAACGGCAAAATGCCGGAAATACGCCATCGCAACGCCAGCCAAAGATCAAACGAAGCACAGAAAAACCGGGGGCGTTACAGCCACTCCCCCTAAAAGAAAGTTTCGCCTCGAAACTTTACTCACAACACTCCTATAAAGAAGGAGAGAGAAAAAAAACCGGGAAAGGGCTAATTAAACAACAAAATAAAACATACCAAGCACAAGATCAGGGAAACAGATGAGGGTGAGCCTCCCTCATAGCCGACTCCAACTCCCAAGTCGCGCTTTCCACATCTTGATTTCTCCATAAAACTTTAACCATCGGAATAGTCTTCTTCCGCAACACCCTAACTTGAGAATCCAAAATACGAACAGGCACCTCCACATAAGAAAGATTCGGCTCCAACTGAGGCACAGAATCCAAAACCTGCCTGCCATTCATCACACATTTTCGCAGCTGACTGACGTGAAAGACATCATGTACGCCAGGTAAATTTGCGGGCAAAGCCAGCCTGTAGGCTGATACCCCAATCTGCTCAAAAATTGGAAACGGCCCCACGTACCTCTGGTCTAACTTCCTATTCTTGCCAAACCGCTTGACTCCAATCAACGGGGAGACCTTTAAGAACACCGAGTCCCCCACAGCAAATTCCAAGTCCGATCTACGCCGATTGGCTTTCTTCTCATATCTTTCCTGGGCTATCCGAAGCTTTTCCCGAATAAGCTTCACAGCGGTCTCCATCTCCTCAAGCGCTTCTGGACCCAACAAAGGTCCCTCACCAAGCTCAGCCCAAAACAAGGGAGTCCTGCAGCGCCTCCCATACAAAGCTTCAAAAGGAGCCATTTGCAAGCTTTCTTGATAACTGTTGTTATATGCGAATTCCATAAGCCGCAAGCGCTCGTCCCACGCTCCTCCGTGGTCCAAAATATAGCATCGGATCATATCTTCCACAATCTGATTTACTCGCTCTGTCTGACCATTGGTCTGCGGATGATAAGCCGTGGAATATCTCAAATCTGTACCCAACCCTTCTTGAAGGCTCTTCCAAAAACGAGACGTGAACCTGGAGTCTCGATCTGATATGATACTTACGGGTACACCATGCAATCTGACAACCTCTTCCAGATACAGCTCGACTATCTTCCTCATCGGATAATCGATCTTAAATGGCACGAAATGAGCGCTCTTCGTCAATCTGTCTACAATTACCCAAACTGAATCATGCCCCTTAGGCGATCTCGGTAAGCCGGTAATGAAATCCATCAAGATACTCTCCCACTTCCACATCGGAATCTCCAAGGGAGTCAGCTTGCCACCAGGCCTCCCATGGTTGGCTTTCACACGCCTGCAAGTGAAACACTCTGAAACAAATCTGGCTATGTCCTTCTTCATCCAGTACCACCAGGCAATTTGTTTTAAATCATGATACATCTTGGTAGACCCTGGATGGTAGGCAACACTGGATCTGTGGGCGTCTCTGCACACCATATCCCGGATATCCCCAATTGCGGGGACGCAAAACCTGCCACGGTACTTCAAGGTACCCGCATCATCTATAGAGAAGTCTGGTAATTCACCCTTCTCAGCTCGAAGATACAAATGCAGAAGATCGGGATCGTCCTTCTGCTGCAGTCTTGTAAGCGTAATCTACGAAGGTTCTGCTACTGCTATGCTACTCTGCGAATCACAGCTTCCCACAGAAATGTCCATCAACAGAAACTCTTCCACTAGACGCTCGGCGGAAAGATTAAAAATCTTACCTGACTTCCGACTCAGGGCATCAGCCACCAAATTTGCCTTGCCTGGATGATACTGAATTTCAACATCATAGTCGGCCACGTACTCCAACCACCGCCGCTGGCGCAGATTCAATTCTTTCTGAGTGAAGACATACTTCAAACTCTTATGATCCGTGAAAATCTTGCACTGCGCGCCATATAGCAAATGCCTCCATAATTTCAACGCATAGATCACAGTTGCAAACTCCAGGTCATGCGTAGGGTAGTTCCTCTCGTGAGTCTTTAACTGCCTCGACCCATACGCAATCACCTTCCCGCCCTGCATCAAAACGCAGCCCAGACCAACATGCGACGCATCCACAAAAATGTCATACTCACTGCCCTCCGTGGGCAAAGACAAAATTGGAGCCGAACATAGCCTTCTTTTTAGTTCCTCAAAAGCCTTCTCACACTTACCATCCCATACAATAGCTACGTTCTTCTGCGTCAACTTGGTCAACGACGCGGACAAGGTAGAGAAACCTTCTACAAATCTTCTATAATAACCAGCCAAACCCAAGAAGCTTCTAATCTCTTTGGGGGTAACAGGTCTCGCCCATTCCATAACCGCAGCGATCTTCTCTGGGTCCACCGATATTCCCTCCTCATTAATCACGTGACCAAGAAAAGAAACTTGAGGCAACCAAAATTCACATTTGCTCAGCTTGGCGTATAGCTTATTGTCTCTCAGAGTCGCCAAGACCAGCCGCAAATGTCGATCATGCTCCTCTGCATCCTTAGAATACACCAAAACATCGTCTATAAAGACAATCACGAACTTATCTAGAAAATCCTTGAAAACTCTGTTCATCAAATCCATAAAAGCTGAGGGCGCATTAGTCAAACCGAATGACATAACCAAAAACTCAAAATTCCCATGACGAGAGCGGAACGCCGTCCGCGGAAAATCTGACTCCCGAATCCTCAACTGGTGATAGCCCGAACGAAGATCTATCTTGGAAAACACGGCACTACCACGCAGTTGGTCAAACAAATCGTCGATTCGCGGCAAAGGGTACCTGTTCTTAATAGTAACCTTGTTCAGCTCTCTATAGTCGATGCATAACCTCATCGACCCATCCTTCTTTTTAACGAACAGCACTAGCGCACCCCAAGGCGAAAAACTCGGCCTTATAAAGCCCTTTTCCAACAACTCATCCAGCTGAATTCGCAACTCTTCCAGCTCTCGCGGGGCCATCCGGTACGGCGCCTTCACGATAGGACGCGTGCCTGGCTCCAAATCTATAGCAAACTCGATATCTCGATCGGGTGGAAGACCGGGAAGGTCGTCTGGAAACACATCAGAAAAGTCACACACCACAGGAATATCTTCCAAACGGGGCTCACTAACAATCGACCCTACCAGGGAAACCACACAGGTGAAACAACCAAAAACAAGCAACTTCTGAGCACGCACCGCAGAAATGATTGGAGACTCCTGGAGAGAATACCCATAAACGCTCCCTGGCTGACCGTCGTCTTTGACGAAGTCCAAGCGCTTACCCTTGCACTGGATCACCGCATCGTACCTTGACAACCAGTCCATGCCCAAAATAACGTCGAAGTCCTCCAGGTCAATCACCTTCAAGTCTGCCTTGGCTAGAAAATCTCCCAACAAAATCGGACAATCTAGGACACCCAGGTCCGTAACCACAGAGTCACCGGAGGGGAACTTAACGCAGAAGGCACCACCAACACGATCTAGGCCCAAACTGAACCGCTCCACGAAGGCTCTAGCCACAAACGAGTGGGTAGCGCCGGAATCGAAGAGAACGTGCGCCCAACGGTTCTTTACCTTAAATCGTCCTACGAATTGCACACGCATCTAAGGCAACAAGCGCTAAAACGAAAACTACAATCAAAGAAGAAACGTAACGAAACGACTGGGGAGGAGTCGAACCTGAGATAACCTGGGTCGAGGTCTGCGCTTCGTCTGCCGAGAGCACATTCAACTTTCCTTTTCCTTTATCCACTTGCTGAGGCGGTGGCAGAGCCTGGAGGGGAACTGGCTGCAGAATAGACTGGGTCTGAGGGCACCTTGTCTTAAGATGACCCTTCTGGCCGCACTGAAAAGAGACCTTATCTTTTAACCAACAACGGGCAGCCTCATGCCCCTTCCTTCCACACAAGGCACACACCAAGTCTCCCCTGGAAGTACCCTGAATCGCGTGCACCTGTTCCTTCTTCTGCGCTCCCAACCTTTTGAAACACTTCTCAAAGGGGTGGCCTGGCCGGCCACAAAAGCTACAAATCTCTTTGACCTTCTTTCTTGCGACAGCATCAGGTTCCTGAGGGCTCTTCCCTCCACCGGACTTCTGCTTATCTTTCCTTAACTGCTGGCCTCTATTCTTGGCATTCTCAATGGCCTCAACTCTCAAAGCATCTTCAACCGCACTGGCGTAACTGACTGCTCCATAGGTATTCGCTAACTGCTGTATGTCGCTTCTTAGTCCACCCAGAAATCGCTTAACTCGGTCTGCCTCAACACTCACCAGACCCGGAGCAAACCGACTCAACTTACTAAACTCAATCTCATACTCACTAACCGTGAGTTTCCTCTGCTTTAAGTGAATAAAGTCGTTCATTAGCCAGTCCCCTGCGACTGAAGGCAGAAACTTACTTAACAACAGCACCTTAAATGACTCCCAAGTGCAACCTGCCACTAAGCTCTCTTTCTCTCTCAGCCACCAATTCTTTGATAAGCCCTTGAGCTGGTAGGCAGCGAGCATCACTCTCTGATCATCCGTAATCCCTGAGTAAGAGAACATTTCCTCAATGGTAATCAGCCAATCATCCAAAATCATGAAATCTGCCTGCCCATCATAAGTAGGGGGTCTCAGCCGCTGAAACTGGGATATAAACGCCATCTCCGGAGGCACCACAACCAAAGGCACGGGAGGAGCAGGAGGGATAGGAACAGCTACCCCCTCTGCGGGGTTCTGAGCTCTCGGGGGTTGTCCCGCCACCACAGCTACAAGGGACTGAATCTGAGCCTGCATAGCCACTACCTGCCTCGATAACTCCTCATTATACTGCCGCAAGCTTTCTACCAACGCATCGCTCTGCGCTCCTGACGTCTCACCCTCGGATTGGGGGGTCGATCTCATCGCAGGACGTCTCGCCATCCTAAAATCGCACAAACTTTAGACAAATCCTAGCCCACCAACTAGAACAAAACTACCCGGTACGGACAAACACACTTAAATATGAACTTCAACTGCAAAACTTACTCTGGGAGTTGTTTTTACCATGATGATGTTATGCTTATCCTAAGATGGTTCACCACCATCATACTAACTCAGGTGCCTATACCATGAATGCATGTACTTGTATTCCTTTTTTTGACTCAAAACCATGTGTGTACATATGTCATCTTGCAAATCTTTAGCTTGGCACGTTGTGCTTATGAAAAGTTATGTTATGCATGATGTGCTATGCATTCTAAAAAGGCCTTAGTTCATGCCATGGGCGGCGTACACATGAAAATGTTATGCATCCCATACTACATAACATTCCCATGTAATGAGAAAAGAAAACGTGCTAGCCGCATTCATGCGGTGAGGTTATGCATCTCATACTACATAACCCTCACATGTTGCCTCCTATGGTGGATCCATATACAAACACATATTATGCATCCCATACTACATAATATGCCCTGTATACTTCTTTATGCTCATGAGTGTAGTGTACGTGCTTCGGCCAAGATGTGCTGATGACATATCGGTGTGTGAATGGTATGATGCTAAACACTAATGCAGACAAGGGAAAGGTTGCCCAACCATTTGTCAAGCAACCTCCCTCTGATACCAACTGTCACAACCCGCATTTTCTCAACGGAAAAAATCGTATCAGAGTAGGAGAAAACACGCGCCGTGATGCCACGTCGTGCAGGGGATAACTGCACACGCTCAGGCAAAACTCCAAACGTTAGATTTTAAGGAATATGGTTAATCAAGTATGAAAGAAAATCAGTTATGTTGAATGGTCGTATCCCTCGGCTCGGTGGATCAGCTAGTCCACAGTTAAAACTATATTTATACGCAGCAGAAAATACTTTGGTTCAATAAATTGACGCCCTAAAAGAGCAGAAGTGTCCCCGGGGGACGACTTATGCGTGCGCGACCCTAAGTTGAATGTAGTAGGTATAAAAAGATAGTGTTTTACGATGAGGAAAAGTAGTCTTTGTTTTAGAAAACATGTTATGCATGTAGTACATATATCAATACTTTTAGGGTTTAAAATATCTATCATGCAACCTAGCATAAATCCTTCCAAGAAGCAAGTAACCAACCTCAAATAGGCAAACACAGCAGTTTAAATTCATATTCAGCATCACAAAAAGCCACCAGTGGGCGCCAACAACCTGACACGAACCCACTGGCGAGTATGTATGTCTATATAGAAGAGTAAAGAACTACCTCACAACAAACGGGGATCAGCAATCTCAGCTACCCTAGAGGCCACCAACAAGCCCCTCCAAAAGAACTAGCCGCTGAACTGGCTACAACCTGGACCTGAGGCATTCAAGAAAAGAACACCTCAGCAAGGAAACAATCCAAAGTAAATAGAGCAATAGGATAATGAGCAATAAGATGAAGGGTACCAACCCGACAACAAACTGCTATAAGTAAAAGAAAAAGTGAATGACAGAAGGAAAAGAGTGCAGTATAAAACACCGCAGAGCACACCAAGTGCGAGCAATAAAACCAATGTGCCTTGCCAAGAGAGAGCCTGCAACAGCACCAAGACATATACATATGCCAAAAGAAAGGAAGCATAAACAGGAAAGGGACTAACAGTCCTAATACGTGGGTAAGTGGCAGTGGTCAAACATGGGTCTGATTACATAACTAGGATCAGACCCAAAAAGGGCTAAGGGGTCAAACAGTGGCAGCTTTAGGGTCTCACACACACTAACCCAAACCGGGGCAAAAGGCGGTGGCCACAGCTCTCCACATAAAACCACCCCTCTAGAGGCCACCAAAACTCCACCACCTGCCACGACCCAAGAGTCGGCATGCAGAAATTAGCCGAACACCCAAAGAACCCCCCTAGGGAAAAAGTCAATCTAACAATCCTAAGAAACACACGAACCCAAGACAAAACGTCGGGTCCAACCGACGCGGCCTTGCACGCCTAACCCGAACCAACCCCGAGTCTACCTGACCCCAAAACAAGCGCAGCACCAGTGTCGACACGATGTGTCGACACCTCGACAAGCCGGTGTCGACACAAGGTGTCGACACAACCACGGCCGGTGTCGACACCAAGTGTTGACACTACCGCGGCCGGTGTCGACACCAAGTGTCGACACTACAGCGGCCGGTGTCGACACCTTGTGTCGATACTGCCCCTGCTGGTGTCGACACCAAGTGTCGACACCACAGCAGCCGGTGTCGACACCTTGTGTCGACACTGCCACTGCTGGTGTCGACACCAAGTGTCGACACCACTGCAGCCGGTGTCGACACCTTGTGTCGACACTGCCACTGCTGGTGTCGACACCAAGTGTCGACACCAAGACTGGCCGGTGTCGACACCAAGTGTCGACACCAAGACTGGCCGGTGTCGACACCAAGTGTCGACACCAAGAGTGGCCGGTGTCGACACCATGTGTCGACACCAAGACTGGTCGGTGTCGACACAACAGTGTCGGCACCCCAGCTGGCTACAGGAGCCAGATCCAGCAAACGACCAAAAACGAGAACGGGGAAACTCTCTTCTCTCTCGAGTACGACCTCCATCGGCAATGGTCACTACTCGACCTAGACCGAACCAATACTGTCCCTAATAGACGCAATCCCTCAGGAAAACTGAGATTAACTGGAACCTTCTACACTAACCACGGTATGATCAGGAGCAAGCCCTAGCTTACACCTAAAATCCAAACAAGAAAGAGATAAACAAATTAAATCAAAAGAAAGCAAAGATCAACTAAGGCAAGGATGAGGGTACATTGCTTGCCTCAATACCAGGAACTCGGTTGGCGGCCTCCCCCGCTTGCGGATCTGGCCGCAGGGCAGCAAGCTGAGGAGCAGAAAGAAGGCAGATCCCGGCGGGGGCAGTCCAGATCCACCCTCGAAACCGAAACCCGACCGCTAAATCTCCAGGAAGACGGCGTCCCAAGGCTAGGGTAGTCCGGCAGAGCTCTTCCTCTCCTCTCGTACAGGCGACAGCTTCCTCCAAACAGAGAAACAGGAAAAGAACCAAAAAAAAAGGAACCCAGCCCTAATCTGACCCAAGACTATATATATCAGCAGTAATAATAATAAACAACAATACATAATAATTACTATTTACACCCAATATCAAAACAACCCGAAACCCGAAACTTCTCGGAAAAAGACGAAATTTACGCCGCGGCTAAAAACCCACGCTACGAACGCAACTACGAAGTCAAAATTATCATTCGACGAACAAAACCCGGGATAACACCTCCCGAAGCCAAAACATAAGCATTCCCTAAGAGGCCCAACCGAGTCATCAAACGGACTCCGGCTAGCTGGGGAATCTTGCTAACAGGCTACAAACAAGCTACACAGGGAACCCTAAGAGCTAAGACCATGCTCTACAATGGCAAAATGCCGGAAATACGCCATCGCAACGCCAGCCAAAGATCAAACGAAGCACAGAAAAACCGGGGGCGTTACAACTGTGGCTGTGGTTATCCGGGCGGTCTGATGGATTGTCTCAGACGGCTTAGAGACTGGGCGGTCTGGAGGTCTCCTATGGGGGCTTGTTCCCTGTCTCTTGTGGTTTCCGGGCTGTTAGCCTATTCGTCTAACCGCGCGGCCTGTTCGACTTGTTTTTATGTTAAATCTCTTACACCTGTAATTATTTAGTCTTACATTGCTTAATTGTAATCTCTCTCATCTCCTCCATTCTATAAAAGGGGGGCTATACCTTTGCAATAAATAATTTTTTTGGATAATAAAGTTAACATTACTCCAAATTTTCGGTCTGCCCTTTTCTTTTCGCACATGGTATCAGAGCACTCAATCTTTTCCTCCTGATTCTGTGAGCTTTCTCTTTCCGCGAGGCCTGTCCGCGCGGCTTGCTCCTTCTTCTCGCGACTTGTTTGCGACTTGTTTCCTCCGCACGACGTGTTTCTGTCTCCTCTTAGTCGCTGTCCTTTGTGTGCGCGGCCTGTCTCTATCTTTGTCTCTGCGACCTGTTTTCGCGGTTTCTTTGCCTCTTCTCTCCCCGCGATCTACTTTTATTCGCGCGGTCAGTTTCTGTTTGTGCGGTCTTTGCTCTGTTCGAACGACCTGTTTGCCTTCCTCGCAAATTCCCCCAGTTCGCATGGTCTTCTCTCTCTCTCCCATTTGCGCGGCCTTCTCTCTAGCCGTGCAGCTTCATTCCCTCTGCTTTACTCTGCTTCTTAGCTGTGGTCTTCCTTTCCGCACGTCCTGCTTGCTGTTCGCCCGGCTTGGTGTTTCTGCCCTTGTCGCAGCGACCTTTTTCTCTCTGCCTCCTGTTTGATCGCGCGACCTCCTGTTTAATCGCGCGGCCTCTCTACTATGGCCTCCAACTCCTCCACATAGTCCGCCTCGGTGGTCACATCTTCTGGTAGTGCTCACGTTGTTACTCACGGCAGATGGTTGATCGACTCTGGTGCTACCGATCATATGACACGAAATCCTCTGTGTTTTTCTCTTCTAGAAACACATGATCGGTTGCCTCCGGTCTTTGTTGCGGACGACTCTTCCTCGTCGGTCAATGGGACGGGAATGGTTCAAGTCACTCCGTCTCTTCGCCTGGCAGATACCCTCTATTTGCCCAAGTTCCCTTGCAATTTATAATCGGTTACTTCTCTATGCAAACAACTACGGTGTTTCGTCACATTCACTCCTACTTTTTATTCTTTTTAGGATCCGGACTCCCAACGAACGATTGCTACGGGGACTGAGAGCGGCGGCCTCTAAGTCCTCGACAACATTTCTGCTCTATCCGCCTTCTCCTCCTCCTCCACAGATCTTCTCAAATGGCATCTTCGCCTTGGACGTGCTCCTCCCAGGCTTCTGCACTAGCTTCTGCTCCACCTCCCTCCTCATCATCCTCCTCTAAACTGTGATGCATGTCAGCTCGGCAAGCATCACCGCTCATCCTTCCCACCAACACAAAATTGTGGCTCTTCCCGTCCGTTCGACCTTGTTCACTCTAACGTATGGGGTCCTACTCCTACCCTCACCATCGGTCAGGGTAGTTCATATTTTGTCACATTTATTGATGATTTCTCTAGGTGTACGTGGGTGTATCTTCTAAAGGATCGCTCTGAACTATTCTCTATCTGGACATCATTTTATTATATGATTAAGATGGAGTTTGATACCTCTATTAAAACCCTTTTGTTCTGGCAATGCTATGAAGTATCTTATCCATGATTTCTCTTCTTTCTGTATGCACCATGGTGTTATTCATCAAACTAGCTGTGTCTGCACCTCACAACAAAATGGGGGTGGTGGAACGCAAAAATCATCACCTCATCGATGTCGCTCACACTTTGCTAACCCAAATGCATGTTCCTCGCTCCTATTGGGGCTATGCTGTCCTCCTCTCCTGTTATCTCATCAATCGCATTCCCTCCACAGTTCTCCACGGTGTCACTCCATTCTCCATTTTTTATCCGACCAAGAATCTGTTTCCTCTTGCTCTGCGCATCTTTGGGTGCACCGCCTTTGTGCACTCTCCCGCTGCCACCCGTGACAAACTCTCATCACGGGCCACTAAATGTGTCTTTCTGGGGTACTCTACCACTCAGAAAGGTTATTGTTGCTTTGACCCCGTTACCCACAAGGAGTTTGTCTCTGCGGATGTCACTTTTTTTTGAAATGCATCTTACTTGTCTCCCGCTTCCTCCTCTACTTCTGTTGATCCTACTTTTCATACCAACCCATCCATTCCCTCTGCTCCTACTGACGTTCTGCCACCTCCACCATCTCCACTGTCTCCTCCGTCATGTCCTCCTCCCGCGATATCTCCCTCCTCTTCGCAGTTGTCTCTCTCTACTCCCGGGTCAGCTCTCTCCACCACGGATGCTCCGAATACTGAGGAACCCGCTGACCTGGATCTCCCCATTGCTCTTCGCAAATGGATTCGTGCATGTACCCAACACTCACTTGCTGCAGTTGTTTCCTATGATAGTTTTACCCCTTCTCGTAGAGCTTTTGCACTGGCTATCTCGGCCACTGCCACCCCCCGTTCCTACCAGGAGGCCCTTACTATTCCTCATTGGAAAGCTGCCATGGATGTGGAGATTGCTACTCTCACTGAACGGGGTACCTGGACCCTGGTTCCTCCTCCTTTCAGCATAGATGTTGTTGGCTGTCGCTGGGTCTTTGTGGTGAAGTTCCTCCCCGATGGCAGTGTGGATCGTTACAAGGCTCAGCTTGTTGTCAAGGGCTTTACCCAAACTTATGAAGTTGATTACTTTGACACTTTCTCTCTAGTTGCTCGTCTCAGCACTAACAGGGATTGACACATTTCACAGCTGGATGTCAAGAATGCTTTTCGTTATGGGGATCTTCAGGAAGATGTTTATATGGAGAAAACTCCAGGGTATGTTGCTCAGGGGGAGACACAGGTTTGTCGGCTCAAGAAGGCTATTTATGGCCTAAAACAAAGTCCTCGCGCTTGGTTTGACAAGTTTAGTGGGATTGCGACGGCCGTAGGTTTTACGAGAAGTTCTGCTGATCACTCCCTATTTACTCGTAAAACTTCTTTGGGTTTAGTGGTGCTTGCAGTATATGCGGATGGTATTCCTCTTACTGGAGATGACCAAGCTGGATAATCCTGACAAAGAAGCATCTTCGGCAACATCTGGTTACAAAGGATATGGGCTGTCCAAAATACTTTTTGGGGATATAAATTTCTCGGAAGCCCTATTCTCTTGTCCTCTCCCAATGGAAGTACGCTCTTGACTAGTTAAAAGAGGCGGGGTTGACTTGGGCTAAACCTGCCCGATGTCCCATGGCAACTGGAGAAGATAAAACATGGACGGATGACTCTCCTCTTCTTTTTGATGTTACGAGGTACAAACGTCTGGTTGGTAAACTCATATATCTCACAGTGACCAGACCAGACATTGTCTATGCTGTAGGTAAGGTTAGTCAATTCATGCAAGCTCCTAGGGGGTGCCATCAACAGTCTGCTATGAGGATATTGAAGTATATTTAATCAGCTCCTGGAAAAGGACTTCTCTTTCAGAAGAATGGACATTTGAGGATTGAAGCATACTCTGATTCAAGCTATGCTGATGAGAAATGAGACCGCAAGTCAACGTCGGGATTTTGCACCTTTGTGGGAGGAAATCTCGTGAGCTGGAAGAGCAAGAAACAGTCTGCTGTGTCCAGGTCCAGTGCTGAAGAAGAATATCGAAGTATGACGTCGACCACATGTGAACTGAAGTGGTTACGGGCTCTCATGCTTGACTTAGGAGAGGTCTACAATCATCCTCTACCTATGTTTTGTGACAACAAGGCCGCTATATACATCTCCAGAAATCCGGTCTTACATGAGAGAACAAAGCACATTGAATTCGACCAAAACTTTATTCGGGAAGAGATTTTAAAGAAACAAATTTGTACTCCATTCGTCATCTCCGATAAAGAGCTGGCAGATATTTTCACCAAGTCGGTGTCTGCCTCCTTTCTTCACATTTGCGACAAGCTGGGCATGATCGACATATATGCTCCAGCTTGAGGGGGAGTGTTGCTGTATGGAGACCAAGCGGTCTGGCGGTCTGATTCTGGCAGTTTAGAGACCACGCGGTCTGTCGGTTTCTCTCCTGCGGTTTGATGCCTGGACTGTGGCTGTGGTTATCCGGGCGGTCTGATGGTTTGTCTCATACGGCTTAGAGACCGGGCGGTCTGGTGGTCTCCTATGGCGGCTTGTTCCCCGTCTCTTGTTGTGGCCGGGCAGTCAGCCTATTCGTCTAACCGCGCGGTCTGTTTGGCGTGTTTTTATGTTAAACCGCTTACACTTGTAATTATTTAGTCTCACATTGCTTAATTGTAATCTCTCTTATCTTCTCCATTCTATAAAAGGGAGGCTATACCTTTGTAATAAATACCTTTTTTGGATAATAAAGTTTACATTACTCCAAATTTTCGGTCTGCCCTTTTCTGTTCGCACACTCCTCCAACCAGTCTCAGGCCGACGAAGCCCTCCTTCCTCCTCTTTCTCGCTTAAGCCGCATTGTACGGAGACCTCTAATACAATCTAAATTTATCTCAGGCAAGCATACATAAATTCTAAGGTAGGAGGAAACACAATAATATTGATAATTGATCTCACCTAAGAGATGCTCTAAACAGTTCGATATTCCGGCAAGGGAGGAATCCTCATTCAGTCGCTAAGAACAACACCAAACACACACAAGTCATTCAACATAATCCCAAACTAAGTCCAATTATTTATAGGAGCCATAACAGGGAAATTACATAACTGCCCACAATATAATGTAAGAACACTTCGTTACTCTCTCTTCCAAATCAAGTTTTCCCTCATGCTCGAACTTCAAGTTGGTGATTGAGTCGTCTGGCATATTGCTGCTCTTCTTGCAGTTAATCTAGCCGACTGGGGTATGGATTCCCTCGCGCATGTGGAGAGTCCGGTTGTGGTGGAGGCTCTAGCGGCTCGTCTTGCAGTTGATATGGCAATCTTGCAAGGATGGACGATGGTTAGATTCGAAGGTGACTTTGACAGTCTTGTTGATGCCCTTCTGCAGGGGAGGAGCCTGCTTGGTGGATTGCCCAATTGTCCTGGATATATTGCGCATCCTTCCGGCTATGAGTTCTTTTTCTTTTTTGTTTGTTTGTCGGGAGACTAATAGGATGACTCATGCTATTGTAGGTCTTTCTTTCTTGAAGCCTGATTGGCTTCCTCCCGAAGTTTTCGATTTAATATCTTTGGAGCGCGCTCCAATGAATTTTGTATCTTTTCCCTTCAATAAAAATAGTTTGATCACTTTTTTTTAAAAAATATTAATATACATTTTTAATTTTTTATATTAATTTTAAGCATAAATGTGACTCATTAGAAATTACAAGAAAAAGAAATAGGGCAAACTGCTTGCACCTCCAGAGAACACATGGAGATGAAATTCACAATATCTCCCAAGAAAAAAAATACATTTAGCATTGAAAAACAATTTTAAGGTTAAATGAAATGGATGTGATAGGTACCAGTTTCATTTATAATTTAAGATGTGTTGTGGATCGTGCATTTCTTATGAAAATGTGATTGCGGATAGCAGAGCTCCTCTATTGAGATGAATGCTCCTAGTGGTGGTGGGGGAAGACGGAACCAGCTGGAAACCCCACGTAACCAGCTGGAAACCGCTCATGATCGTCGGGGGCACACAGGTGTGTGCGCTCGTCCCCACCCACACCTCACACAACCCCGACGCACGGCGGGGCCGGTAGGGCGGCCTCTTGGCTACGCGGCCAAGTGACCTCCTAGCTGCGCGCAAGCAAGTGTTGGGGTGCAACTCACTGCTCCGTACATGCTTGGAATGCTTCCGTTCGCAACTCACTGCACCCCGGCTGCACCACCGAGGCAACCCCCCCCCCCCCCCCCCCCCCCCCCGGTCGGGCCTCACTCCGGTATAACTGAATGGGACTGAACTTTAGCTATTCCGGAAACACCCCCCCGCCTCATCACAAAAAAAAATCCATGAGCTTCTTTCTCGCGATCTCTTCTGCCACGATCGCGAACTTCTTCCTCACGCCGGGACGACGACGTCGAGACGACGCCGGGACGACGACGTCGACACGACGCCGGGACGACTGCGGAGACGAGCGATTCGGCCGATTTTAGCCCTACAGTTTTCATAAACAACAAACTCCCGCACGACACCTCCTTCGGATATCAAGCGCCGCCCTAGCTCCCCCGCATTTTCTCTCCCTGCTCGACGGAAGCCCACTGCAGCTCCGCCCACTGCAGCTCCGCGTTTTCTCTCCCTCGCTTCCCTACACCCGATGCCTCGCCAAAATACTCTCCCAAATCCCTCGCTGTCGCTCTGCTCCTCACCCGAAGCCTCATCAAAAATGAAACCGGAGAAATCTGTGTCTCTTCCTCATTGTATCTCTTCCTCCTATGTCCATGGAGGGATCTCCTCTCCGGTCAGGGACGGCACAACGAGGAGCTTCATATCCTCCCTGCATGATCGATCCCCAGCAGGACGACTATCTTTCTCCTTCTCAGATTCTAGTAAACTCTAACCTAGCACGATTTTGGACCACGATCCCGCTGCTCCTCCAACGGTGAAGTGAAGGTGATGACTTGCATTCACAGCGACTTGAGAAGAGGGAGAGGAGTCCGTCCAGGACCCATTTGGATTTTCGATTTTGTTCTGCTTGCTACAGGTTGCAGCAAATCATGCTCTGCTTCTTCACAGTCCTTTGATTTTGGGTAAACCCTGCTTCTATCCGCCTATGCTTAATTGTTCTATGTTTCTTTTTCTTTGAGAGCTTGGCTTGGGCTATGCCATTTGTACAAGGTATGACAGTTCTCTCATGTCTTAACATGAATCTGATTTGGCCTTCTATTTTTTCATCTATAGATTTGTAGCTCATTAGAATGTTTTTCACATTGGTCAATACTTTTATTGAATTCAACAAAAGTTCAATTCAGATTTTTGCTAGTGCTCTATAAATTTTTGAATCCAGATTTTGGGAGTTCATGAATCATGATGTTCATGTGTTCATCTTTTTTTGAGATATCATTTTTGTTTGCAGTAAATAAAATGCAGATTTTATAGTTATTAACAAAGCATTTGAAATTTGAATGAATGTTGATGATATCTCAAAAATAAGAAAGGTAAGATTTCATTTATTTGTTTTTGTATACGGATTGAGTGAGAAAATATGTGAAATTTTTGAATCCGCCGCTCTTGCTTTCCCCCTCCGTCGTCGACGTGTAAGTCCTTCCAGATGCCTCGTCCGAAGTTGACGGCGTGTAAGTCCTTCCAGTAAAGCAGAGGCATGCCTCCGAGTCTTCAAAGGCGGTCGAGGTCGATTTTTGTTCTGTTGTGACCGATCTGTCTTGCTCAAACCTAGAAATTGCAGTTGCGAGGTCGATTTTTGTTAACAATTTCTCTAGTAGTTCAGGAAATGGAAGTGAAATTTGCAAGGAAGAGGCTGATAATTCCACATATTAAACAAAAAATGGTTCAACTTCAGATGACAAACACACTCACTTTGGTTAATAAGAGGGGTAGAGAACAACACTAGTTAAGATAAAGTTTAAATTTTAGAATATGTAAGGTGATTCTTTTTTGCAGTTACCTAAACTTTAAATCAACAGGTAAGTCTAGGATATAGTTAGTGTAAGGTCTGGTGAAGAGAAGAAAAATGAAACCAACACCATCAGCAGCACTTGATCCCAACTATTAAATATCTATTTTATGATTCTTAATTTATGGTGTATAATGCTCTAGTTCTCAATCACCAGTCCCAATACATTGTTGCAGTTGATTTGAGGGGCATTGTGTAACATTTAGGTCTTTCTTTCTCACTTCTCTAAACCTTGGATTTATTTACTTTGTAGATTTTATAGCCCCAATTTTATTTGCATATTGTCCATGTCTCCTCATCTGCAATAGAACATACCATTTAAGTTCAATTTTAGTTTATTATGGTATAGTTTTTCATACTTTGTTACTAATTGCATTCTTTTACTATTTTGAAATTGTGCAGATGACTGGAGGAATCCTTTTAAGTTTTTGAGCTGCGACATAGAAAGGTGTTATCTGAGGAAAATCGAGAAATCATATGATTGTTTGCTCATAAGCCACTTTTTATTATAGAAAATTACCTTCAGAAAACTTGGAGCTACCAGCTCATAGTGTAATGCCTGTTTATCTGCAGTTTTTGATCACTTTGAGGCTGCTGGTAGCAATATATGAAGGCTGTTGGTAGCAATATATGAAGGCTGTGTTTGAATATTTCTATTTTTATTTATATTCCTATTTTACATGATTAACATTTTGCAATATATCCTCAGGCGTTGAGTGGGCACTCAACGCCCTGCCCACTCAATGCCTGGACTCAATGCCCACTCAACGTCTGGACTCAAGAGTTGGCACTCAACGCCGCCGCAGCAGCCTGGGGGCTTGCGACGCCCGCCGTCGCTGGATTTGGGTACTGTTGCGGGGCGACCCGCCGTCGCGGGCCAGGTACTGTGGTAATTAACGATGAAAATGAAATACCTATCACAGAATTTTGTTGCAATAGATATAGAGGGGATTGTCTTAACCTTGGGCGTGTTGCCGAGTTTCTCGGTGACAATCCATTCATTGACCCTCCCAGCTTGCAATAGGCCGATGAAGACAGCCTTGCATCTGTGAAATGACATGACGGTCTCAAAGAGGATCCATATCACCATCAAATGCAAGGATCTGCATGCATGCGTTCATCCGTACCACTGATTAATATGCGATATAATTAAGTTAGCCACAGAGTCAGCTAGAATATATACTTAGCAGCAAGTAATTAGAACCTCAGTGTGGTGGCAGCATTCAAGAGAGTAATTATGGCAAGATTGAGAATCACACCCCAAACTGGAACTCACACTTCTGGGAAGAAACAAGACAAAGGGATGACCACGCAGTAGAAGAAGGTCACAATGTGAGACACTATTCTTCTCGCCAAAAAGAAATTGTAGATCAAATACAACTTTCTCCATATTGATGCTTTCTGCAGTATTCAACCCAGTCGACACTGGAATAGTTAAGTTGAAGGTCACAATGTGAGACACTATTCTTCCAGATGTTCGGCTGCTCATGGGGGACGACAGATTGTATGACATGGCGGCGGCAGAGGCGTTTCCTCTCTTCATGCCTGGCAGAAGCGGAGATGTAAGTATCTTCAGTTGTGGTTGAGTTAGGGTTGTGTAAATGGTGATTCGAGATTGCCACCCCTCGCCAAGTCTTGTTCGGGATAGTTTTCAGCGAGAATGTGATTTGTCATTTATGTTATTATGTGTGAGTGTAATATATGTGTGTCATATTGTGAGTTATCTGTAACGGCCGTAGATGTTAATAGCTTTTGAATACATTACCTGTTCCGGCGATTGCCGCTGGTTTCCATACTTGTAGGACGTGTGCAGGAGGAGTCTTATAGGTGGCTCCTCTGCTATTTCTGCATTATGAATGGAATTATGTTTCGTTGTTCTTCATTGCTTCTTTGTGAATTCAACACAGCAGATATCGCTTGCCCCCTTTCCCTATTTTAGGTGGGGCTCCAAGGTTACCTGTTGAAGGGTAGAGTCCAATTAGGAATCTATTATTGGTATCATATCCTGCTTTCCAACCAGCATTTTTTCTGCCATGGGGGATCACCACACCCACAATCAGGACATGTGCAAGGAATTTGAAATTTGAAGCTGGCGTTGCGGGAAATGAAAATCCAACATTCGGAAACTAGAAATGAAATGCGGCAAGTGAAGGTAGCAACATCTAAGGAATTTGAGGCCTATGTGTCCTCTCCTTCGGCCACAATGGGTCATGCAAATCGCAATTTGGATTTACAACACTCTAACTAGGTGTGCCTAATTGGACTACTCGTGTTTTGTTGGAGTCAGGGTCAAGGATTGGCTTTCCTAGAGTGAGCAATTCTTCAAAATTGACAACACACCGGAGGAAATAAAGGTGAAGCTAGCCTTCATTCATTTTCAAGATAGGGAATTGGCTTGTTCTAAATTTTCTCCAAATCTCAACGTGCCGGTTCTCCCATTTTTTGAAATGAATTCACATTGGTGATTCACGAGCACTTTGGCTGGATCCTGGATGATGAACCCATATGTGAACTCAAAGAGTTGCAACAACGATCATCGGCTCAAAACTACCTTGATGTGTTCAAAGCATTGAATAACAAAGTCTCTATCACTGGAGAATATGCAATCAATCTATTCCTCGCTGGTTTAAAAAATGGAAGTAACTATTCCAGTGTCAACTTAACAACATTGATGATTCACATTGTGACCTTCGACTTAACAACATTGATGATTCAATGATGTGAGACTATTCTTCTCGCCAAAAATAAATTCCATGGATGCACACCATGTGCTGACAATTAAAGAGCGCACTATCGACTTAACAACATTGATGATTCAACGTGAATGAAAAGGAAGAAGAAGAAGAAAAGGACAGCAGTGAATGGGGTTGAACCCTGGTTGCTTTGTCAGTTGAATCATCAAGAACTTGTATTATGAGACGATCCGATGGCCATGTCAGCGCGCACTGTTAAAATTTTCTCAACGTGGTCAGCAAGATAGCCCAAACACCAAATTAATATCTTCGGAACTACCCAGTTTGCACGCTGAACCTGCGGAAACCCAAGGACTAGAGGTTGCACCCAACAAAACAATGGAAGCACAAGAAGATCTTATTATGCATTCACTTCATTACAATCCGAGGCATACATAGCGAGACATGATTTCGCTAGTATTACAGCTGTAAACAGAAAGGAACAAAACACAAGCCGGGCGGACAGCACTCCAGTCCGCCGAGACCGCGAGGTCGCCGAGACCGCCGAGACCGCTGAGCTCGCCCAAGCTATGCTGCAAACCTCCGAATACCACGGAGTCCGCCGAGACCGCGAGGCCGCGCGGACAGACCGTTATTCGCCTCCTGCTGAACCCGAACTGAGGAACTCCCCTACCCGCCTGAAGCCGGCGGACAGGTTATTGAAGCTGGGAAAGTTGAAACAGAACTGACAAGCCGCAGAGCGACCTCCTGCTGAGTCCGCAGAGACCGCACACTTCCAAGCACTGACCGAAGTCACAGCCAAACTCCTGGCTCCTTGAAGTTATCCGCGCGACCTGCACACAGCAAACCGTCAGCCTGAAACAATCCGCGCGGACTGAAAAACACAGACCGCAGCACTCGCCCAACCCAAATTACTGTTCACTCACGTTACTTAGGTTACTGTAGATGTGCCAGGGGGGTCCTATTTATAGGCCAGGTGAGGAGTGTGGTCACCGCCCATGAGATAGCGACACCGCCCCAGCCCGCGCGAACACAAACCGACTGTCCGCTCAGTCCGCGAGGACTTGGCCAGTCACCAAGGGAAACCGCCAGGAGCAAGGCAATCAATGACGAACCCTCTCCAGTTCGCCCAGGCTAAGCGGACAAGGCACTAGCCCGCAAAGCTCCAACTGCTTCAGGACAGCACCCTCTTCAATGGCAGTCCGCACCAACCCGAGGCAGTCCGCAAGACTCACACCTCAATCCGCCACAAGTCCACGACCAAAGGCAAACAGCAACAGTCCGCCCGGTCACAGCGGACTTGGCGGATACGGCGGACACCAAGAACTTGACACCAAGTGTGACCAAGTCCAAAACCATCAAGGGCCAGTGCGAGCATGGCGGACACAAAGTCCCGTCCGCCAAACACCCTAGCACAGACCACAACCAGTCCGCGAGCTCCTCGCACTTGTCCAATGCAGTAGCACCAAGCCGGACTCCAAACAACAGTCCGCCAACCGGTCTCCACAGCAAGACCTGCTGTAACACCTGAGCTCGACAAGGCCTCAGCCAAGCTCAAGGCCCAGTCCGCAACAGCCCCAACCGCGGACACACCAGTCCGCAAGGCTTCCCGCGAACTCGAACCAACCCGCCAACAGCACAAACTTGCACCCGCGACCACTGAGCAATGCACCAGTCCGCAAGCCTCTCTATCAGCAGATACCAGGCCGCACCAAACCGCGGACTCCATGCAACAACCCGCTCAGAACACAGCCGGCTTCCACCAGACTTCTCACCAGGCCGCAACCTCAGTCCGCCCAGTCCGCCCAGTCCGCCAAAGCTGTCCGCACAGGCCGCGCGGCCTGTCCCGTCACCCACTTCCACTTCACAAATTTCAACACTCCCCCTTGAAGTGAGAAGTGGTGACCAAGCCCAGCAAGCTGCGCAAGCGTTCAAAAGGCCCCTTCGACAGCGGCTTCGTGAAGATGTCAGCAAGATTATCTTCACTCCGAACATGCCCGACCAGCAGAGACCCCTCCAACACCTTCTCCCTGATGAAGTGGTGATCAATCTCTATATGCTTGGTCCTGGCGTGACACACTGGATTGTTTACCAGTTTGAGAGCACTCTCATTGTCACCCCGGAGTAAAGTAGGCCCTTGCACTTCTTCATGAACATCCTCTATGAGTCTCCTCAACCAAACGGCTTCCCGAGCAGCCAAGGCCGAAGCCTTATACTCCGCCTCCGTGGTTGAAACCGACACCGAGTCCTGCTTCTTGCTACACCACGAGATGCTAGCTGAACCGCAAGTGAACACATAACCTGAAGTAGACCTTCGATCATCCGAATCACCGCCATAGTCAGCATCCGTGTACCCGAGCAATGCAAACTCCGCATCCCTTCCATAGAGGAGTCCCATCTCAGAAGTCACCTTGACATACTTCAGAATTCCCTTCGCCGCCACTAGATGAGATTGCCTTGGTTCAGCCATATACCGACTTACTCGGCCAACAGCATAAGCTATATCCGGCCTTGTAATCGTCAGATAGATCAAGCTCCCAACAAGAGCCCTGAACACCAAGGGATCATTAAGCACCCTTCCCTCATCTCGTCGAAGCTTCAGCCCAGATTCCAGTGGAGTAGAGCACTTCTTCCCTTCGCCCATGCCAAACCGCTTCACAATACGATCAGCATACCCTTTCTGGCTAATGAGAATCCCGCACTCCTTCCTCTCCACTTCCAGACCAAGAAAGTGATGCAACTCTCCCAAGTCTTTCATCTCGAAGCGTATAGCAAGCTCTCCCCTGAGCCTTGCTACTTCCTCCTCCGAGTTCCCTTTGATGATCATATCATCCACATACAGCAGGACCAAGACTCTTAGCTTTCCCTTCTTCTTGACGAACAAGCTAGAATCCGAGTTAGAAGCCAGGTATCCACAGAACTGCAGGTACTCTGCAATCTTCCCATACCACGCTCGAGGAGCTTGCTTCAACCCATAGAGAGCCTTCCTGAGTTTGCAGACATAGTCCGGATGCTTCTCAGAGACGAAACCAAGCGGCTGATCCATGAAGATGTCCTTGTCAATCTCTCCGTAAAGAAAGGCATTCTTCACATCGAGTTGCCACAACCTCCATCCCTTGCTAGCAGCCAAGGCGATCACCACTCTTACAGACGTCATCTTCGCAACTGGACTGAATGTCTCCTCATAGTCTTCTCCATACTGCTGTGAGAATCCTCTAGCGACCAGGCGAGCCTTGAACCGATCAATGCTCCCATCAGCCTTCTTCTTCAACTTATACACCCACTTGCAAGTAACCGGAGTAATGCCATCAACCTTGGGCACAAGGTCCCAGGTTTCATTCTTCTTCAGAGCATCAATCTCTTCCTTCATGGCACCTTCCCACTCCTTCACTCCAGTGGCCTCGTTGAAGTTTGCAGGCTCTCGCTCATCCAGAGGACCAGCAAAGAAACAAGAGACAAAGCTCACTGCATTCCCATCACAGTACCGAGCCGGTGGCTTAACCACCCTCTTCGATCTCCGAAGACACGGCTCCTTGCTCACGACTTCCGTTGCTTCTTCAGGCTCCACTCCTACCTGGGGCAAGCATTGAGCAGTGCTCCCCCTGCTTCCTGAGCCAGAAGGCTCAGCCTCGGAGTTCGAAGCAACAGGAGCTGCTGGTGAAACAACAAGCTCCTCTTCCAAGCCTTCAGCAACCTCCACCGGTGCTTCCTCAACCTTGCTACTTCCGGTAGGCTCCACCGAGCCACCTCCATATGACGTCAGCTCGTCAAAGACAACGTCTCTTGACACCACGAACTTCTTCGTCACAGGGTCCATGCACTTCCATCCCTTCTTCCGCTCATCATAGCCAACAAAGACAAGTTTCCTTGCCTTCGCATCCAGCTTTGTCCGTGAAGCATCCGGGACATGCACGTAGCAAGTTGAACCGAACACCCGAAAGTGTCCAACACTCGGCTTCTCCTTCAGCAACAGCTCAATGGGCGTCTTCATGTCGATAGGGCTGAGTGGCATCCGGTTGATAACATATGCAGCACAAGACATTCCCTCCGCCCAAAAGGACCTCGGGATATCTTTCGCATGCAGCCAGCATTTGCAGGTTTCCGTCAAATGACGGATCTTCCGCTCCGCTACCCCATTTTGTTGTGGAGTGTGAGCACATGTAAGCTCCCGTTGGATCCCGTGCTTCCTGCAGAAGTTAGAAAACTCGGAAGAGACAAACTCTCCCCCGTTATCAGTTCGAAACTTCTTAATCCGCAAGCCAAGCTGGCCTTCTACCAACTCCTTGAACTCCACGAACAAACGGAAGGCATCCGACTTCTCCTTTAAGAAGTACACCCAAGTATACCTTGAGTAGTCATCAACCAAGACAAGCATGTATTTGCTTCCACCAAGGCTGGCAGTAACAGTCGGTCCCATCAGGTCGCCATGAATACACTCCAATGGTTTCTTGCTCCTTGTTTGAGATTTATCAAACGGAAGGCGATGTGCCTTACCGTATTGACAGCCCGCACAAACATGCCCATCACCAAAGGAGGACAACATCGGCAACCCCCTCACCAGACTTCTACTCGCCATTGCCTTCAGCTTGTCCATGCCAACATGCCCCAGCCTCTCATGCCAGATAGCCGCACTATCATTGGCCCTCATCTTATCAACATAGGCACTGGTGGAAAGAACAAACAAGTTCTTCACCCTCCTCCCAACATGAGCAACATCAGCCTTTACCGCTGATACGTTGCGAAGGAACCTCACGTCTGTTGGCCCAAACAGAACGTGATACCCAGCGTCCACCGCGTTGGTCACCGAGAAGAGGTTCTTCTTCATGCCCGGCACGTGATACACACTCCTTAACGTGAGTGGCCCCTGATCACTACCCAAAGACACGACCCCCTCCTTCTCTACTGCATAAACAGTATTATCAGCAGTGATAATAGCTTCATTACCTGAGTAAGCCTGCATGGAGGTGAACTTCGACTTGTCTCCGGTGAGGTGATGACCACACCCGGATTCGATGATCGACTCGCTGTTGAAGTCCTCAGCAGATAAGGCCCGGACACAAGTGCCCGTCATGAAAGCTCCTCCCCATTCTGCTTCTTCACTTCGTGAGCAAGCTTCCTCCTTTCCCGCAGCATGCCCAGGCTGCAGTTTGACCTTGCAGTCCCGCTTGAAGTGCCCACGCTGATGACACCGGTAGCACTTCAGATTCTTCTTCCAGTCCTTAGGAGCATTGCTCCTCTCCGGCGGATATGAAGTTGAAGTCTCCTTCTCAACAGCGGCCTGCACCTTCTTCTTCTTCTTCCCTTCCCATCCCTTCTTCTTGCCTGAGAAGAGAGCCTCGCTGCCTTCCTGATTCAGATTCACTCCAGCCATCTGCCTTGCTAAGCTCTCCTGCGAGGCAAGCAGATTCTCCAGCTCCAGCAGAGACGGATGAGTAGCCCACCCTTGAACAGACGTAACAAAGGCCACATACTCCTTCCGCAAGCCGCGGAAAATGTGCCTTTTCATCTTTGCCTCAGAGATAGGCTCATCAGGATCCAGCGCCGACAGCTCAGCACACAAGCTCTTCATCTTTAAGAAGTACCTGGAGATGGAAAGGTCTCCCTGAGTTGCCCTGGCCAACTCATTCTCCAGGAACTGAAGCCGCGCCACATTCTTCCTATTGAACAACTCATCAATGGTTGTCCAAATATCAGCAGCCGACTCACACCCAATGATGTGATCAAACAGTTCCGGAGAGACAGCTCTCTTCAGAACGAACTCTGCCTTAGCATTAGTTCTTCTCCAGAGCCTCACCTGTTCAGCAGTACCGAAAGCAGCAGTTACTTCCTGTCTGTCGTCTCCACCGACAACTTCCCACAGCTCCTCGCCCAGAAGATAACTCTTCATGCACGACTTCCACTTTTTATAGTTAGTCGGCGTTAAGAGTTCAATGCCCAGACCTCTTGCTAAGCTTCCTTCCATTGCAATCACCTGTTGGTACCCTTCAGCAGCTCCGAGCAACAACACAGGTTGATCACCACTCAATCACTGAGTAACAACACTGGCTGACCTCCGCTCACGCAACTGAACCTCCGCAACCTCAGAAACCTGCCTCTGATACCATGTTAAAATTTTCTCAACGTGGTCAGCAAGATAGCCCAAACACCAAATTAATATCTTCGGAACTACCCAGTTTGCACGCTGAACCTGCGGAAACCCAAGGACTAGAGGTTGCACCCAACAAAACAATGGAAGCACAAGAAGATCTTATTATGCATTCACTTCATTACAATCTGAGGCATACATAGCGAGACATGATTTCGCTAGTATTACAGCTGTAAACAGAAAGGAACAAAACACAAGCCGGGCGGACAGCACTCCAGTCCGCCGAGACCGCGAGGTCGCCGAGACCGCCGAGACCGCTGAGCTCGCCCAAGCTATGCTGCAAACCTCCGAATACCACGGAGTCCGCCGAGACCGCGAGGCCGCGCGGACAGACCGTTATTCGCCTCCTGCTGAACCCGAACTGAGGAACTCCCCTACCCGCCTGAAGCCGGCGGACAGGTTATTGAAGCTGGGAAAGTTGAAACAGAACTGACAAGCCGCAGAGCGACCTCCTGCTGAGTCCGCAGAGACCGCACACTTCCAAGCACTGACCGAAGTCACAGCCAAACTCCTGGCTCCTTGAAGTTATCCGCGCGACCTGCACACAGCAAACCGTTAGCCTGAAACAATCCGCGCGGACTGAAAAACACAGACCGCAGCACTCGCCCAACCCAAATTACTGTTCACTCACGTTACTTAGGTTACTGTAGATGTGCCAGGGGGGTCCTATTTATAGGCCAGGTGAGGAGTGTGGTCACCGCCCATGAGATAGCGACACCGCCCCAGCCCGCGCGAACACAAACCGACTGTCCGCTCAGTCCGCGAGGACTTGGCCAGTCACCAAGGGAAACCGCCAGGAGCAAGGCAATCAATGACGAACCCTCTCCAGTCCGCCCAGGCTAAGCGGACAAGGCACTAGCCCGCAAAGCTCCAACTGCTTCAGGACAGCACCCTCTTCAATGGCAGTCCGCACCAACCCGAGGCAGTCCGCAAGACTCACACCTCAATCCGCCACAAGTCCACGACCAAAAGCAAACAGCAACAGTCCGCCCGGTCACAGCGGACTTGGCGGATACGGCGGACACCAAGAACTTGACACCAAGTGTGACCAAGTCCAAAACCATCAAGGGCCAGTGCGAGCATGGCGGACACAAAGTCCCGTCCGCCAAACACCCTAGCACAGACCACAACCAGTCCGCGAGCTCCTCGCACTTGTCCAATGCAGTAGCACCAAGCCGGACTCCAAACAACAGTCCGCCAACCGGTCTCCACAGCAAGACCTGCTGTAACACCTGAGCTCGACAAGGCCTCAGCCAAGCTCAAGGCCCAGTCCGCAACAGCCCCAACCGCGGACACACCAGTCCGCAAGGCTTCCCGCGAACTCGAACCAACCCGCCAACAGCACAAACTTGCACCCGCGACCACTGAGCAATGCACCAGTCCGCAAGCCTCTCTATCCGCAGATACCAGGCCGCACCAAACCGCGGACTCCATGCAACAACCCGCTCAGAACACAGCCGGCTTCCACCAGACTTCTCACCAGGCCGCAACCTCAGTCCGCCCAGTCCGCCCAGTCCGCCAAAGCTGTCCGCACAGGCCGCGCGGCCTGTCCCGTCACCCACTTCCACTTCACAAATTTCAACACGCACACGGCTCGAATGGATAAATGATAAACCTGCAGTTAAGGTGCATTGAGAACTCAATGATAACTCCCATTCCATGGATATGCAAACAGGTGGCTAGAACTTGTAACATTTTAATATTCTGAATCCCCAAAGAGCCTCTTCATTTGGATGGAATTGGAATTGATTTCAAGAATTGAGAGGAGTTGGAATTGATTTCATGAATTAATCAGAATTGTAATTGATTTCATGAATTGATCGGAATTGAAATTGATTTGAATTTAAATTTTGTTGTTCGGTTATACAATGAAATTTTAGTAATGTTAATATGAAATATGCTAATTCTACTATTTCTACAATAATTATTGGAGATTCATTCTATGGCTCTGATTGGCATGGCGGTGGTCGTGAATGCGGTGGTTATGAACTGTCGTTCATCAACGCCCGAACTCATCTAAGGAACTTCATTCACTTTTATATTCAAAACTATTTGTATTTTCTTGGTGATGGTCATAACAATCTTCTTGCCAAATATGCATTCTATAATGATGGTGTTTTTGTCCAAACACACCGGAGCCAAAAAGTTGCGCCAAACAGAGCCTATGTTAGATGATAGTTACACACTGAAAATTATGATCAAGCATTATTTAAGCATAGGTGATCTATACAAGCATTAAAATTAGCACTAATCAGAGCACGACGTCTAAAATTAACTAGTATTGAATATTTCATTTTAAGAGATACTTGTCTTTTGTATTCATTATTTTGGATGACACGACCTATTTTATGTGGTGTTTGCAGGTTGATCAGAATGTGGAAAGCCATGCTTGAATGCCATCAGAGCCAGATCATGACAATCTCATCAGCATATCAGGCTAAGAACTCCATGCCACCATCCGGAAGCACAGATTTCTCCAAGCAAGCGGCCATGAATCTCTAAGACGAGGTGTTGGGCGAAAACCCAAGTCTCCATCATTGCTTGCACACAAAGAACATGTTGGTCTGAAAGTGCTGATATGTGATTGACAAGCTTATCAACTCAACTCCGCTCTCCAATGCTTCTAGGAGATTGAATTTTTGCAACTTGTTGGCATTTAATTGGAAGTGAATGAGTTTTTCATTTTATCAAGATTTTGGCTTGTTGCATTGATATCTACTGACTGAGTTACTATCAAAAACACATTTTGATTCTTATTCAGGTTGTGTTTTAATGTATTTTTTTGTTCAAATAGATGATGTTTGTTAGGTGATTCTTAGCAAACGACGGCTTAACTCATGCGTTTACGACCATCAACACTATGCCAAACGGAGCCTATTTGTGTTTGCCACCGTCGCATTCAGAACTGCGACCGATTTCCCAGTCAGAGTTTACATTATTGAAATCAATCAAATTCTCTCTCCCGCAGCGACTGTCTCGACTGCAGCCGGTGCACCCAAACCCGCTCTCCGCCCGCCCCTTTTCTTCATTTCCCTCTTCTCTCTTTCCCCCTTTCCCCCTTTCCCCCTTTTCTTCTTCTCCCCCTCTTTTTCTTTCTCTCTCCCCCCTTTTTCCCCCTCATACCGGAGTGGAACCCGGCGCCCCCCCCAACCCCCGTGCGCAACTCACTGCTCCGTACGTGCTCAGAATGCTTCCGTGCTAACAGAACACTCACAACATCTTCGCGTTCACGACACACACAGAGCACCTCTGTGCTCGCACCGCGCTCATAACACTCACCAATGCAAGCACACGGAAGGTGGCCACGACGGAAGGTGATAAATTATAAGATATATAGCTAATAATATTTTGTGAATAATTCAAATTATTATTTGGAGGGAGTTTTGTTATATTTTGTTGCAAAGAAATGTCAAAAATATCAGCTATATATATATATATATATATTTTTTTTTTTGTAGAATTTCGTAAAAATTATTATTTTAAATTTTTTTTTGAAATTATTTGTTAATAACAAAAAAAATTGTTAATAGACATTTGCAAAAATGATGTTTGCTAGTAGCTAAGAGTTGCTAATAGTCAATAGTGATTTACTTATGACCCGTTTTTTTTATGTTTTACTCAACTGGCGAAGGGGATCTTTGACACATGAGTTGAGGTGTTGTCATAAGACCATGAGTTCGTGGGTTTGAGTCTCGGAAGCAGTCTCTTGCAAAAATTCATGATAAGATTTGCCTATATTTCACTCTTGCGATGAGGGAAAATTTGTTTATACATTCAATGTATACGAATAACCAAACGTAACGTCGAATTTTTTTCATTTTGTTTTTTTTGCGATTGTTATGGGGAAATCGAAATTGGATACGTGCAAACCAATTTTACGTGCAGACCGAAATATTATAAGTGCAGACCAAATCATTACGTGCAAACCGAAATATAAATTTAGAAATAATCACGTTAAAATATCAGAACTTGAAACAAAGCTTAATGATGAAAGTACTAAAAAATGCAACACTAAACTTCGAATTACATAATATAACAAAATTGTTTTTTTTTAAATCATCATGTAACTCTTCTTCTTGTTCCAACTGTAGCATGCATTCTTGCATCTGTCAAAAAAAATGTATCAAACTTTTAAGATTCATCATACAATGTAAGTTAATTGAATATGTGACTACTTTATAGTACCTGTAGTCCCAAATTTGCGAAAGAAAACATATTTTAGTTCAAGTTTAATGAAATGTATTAGTAAGCCCATTTTAACACCTGTAAAATTTATATTTTTTTAGTGAACAATATCAAAAGAAATGAAGTCATAAAACTTTACATTTTTGAATTTAATGGTTACCATTGCTCAACATTCTCTTCATGATATCTCCTCCAAATCGAGATCGTTGGAGGTAGTGGACAATCATCCATCATCTTTAGTTGTACGAAATGATTTCCATGAATGAATCTCATGAATAATGCTCTTCGAACACTCGGAGGTGGTGAATGCAATGGCAAGAAAGTGAAAGACTGAAACATGCTGAAGTGAACTACTGCAATATTATAACAAGAAGCAATAATCAATCTCATATCAGGCATGGTCATCCACTTATCCAAAGGAGCGGGAGCAACTGTACAGTCCGAGGAATTTTGCAATTCAATTCTTCTCGTTGTTCCAAAAATAACATCATATAAGATATCTTATTTTTTGTAGTTCCCTTGATAGATCATTGCGTACCTGTAACCAATCATCCCCCATTTCCGTTCCGTTGCTGATTACCCGATAGACACAATGTCCATCTCCTAAAACATCCACGACATCAGAAATATAGTCCCTTATGTATGCTGGCATTTCTTTTCGGACTACGTTTAAGAATCTTTTTTCCGAAACTGCTTCCTTTTTAGTGGGACACATTGATCTCATTTTCAATGATAACTGCTCACTCTTCAAAACATGTTCAAATAGCGATGGATCACGTTTTGTCGATTTAAAATCACTTGTAAACTTCTTGTAGCTTACTTTAGGTCGACCCTTCGTTCTGGTTGGTAAAGAAGGCTCTAATGTTTGAGTAGAACTGGGATCCATAAGCTCGCGAAGTTTCCTTTTTTATCTATTGTTTTTGAAGATCAGAGGTGTTATTATATCTCCTTAGTATACCTTCAATTTCCACATCAATTTTACTGTCTGCTTCATTTTCTTCCTCAATATCTTGTTCTTCTTTAATTTCATGCAAAGTAAGTTGCTTCCAGTGGTCATGTATCATCCATAATGGAAATGTGTTATTATGTCTTATGTACGACAACAAATCATGTGCACAAGGAAGTCCCAAAGTATATTTTATTGTATGTGTGCACTCCTCAAATGAACCATGACCGGTGCTTGCCCTGAATTCTTTCTTTTTGATGTACTCCAAACCTGTGATATAAATATACCCAACTAGATCAGAATACAAAGATGAACTAAACTCCCTGTTCGTCTGAATAGTGCTTTCTCCAAAAGACCGCTTAATTTCTGTATGTTGTAAGTTAATCATCTGATCAAAATTTTGTCAAACAGTAGCAAGATTTCCAATTGACACCTCCAAAAATCTCTTAAGCTGGCTATGAGTACCTTCAACCCGATTAGTTGTAGAGTTACCCAAATGTAAATGCATGTCGACCCAAGCAGCAACAAAATATTCTTTATACAGAGTTATCCAGGTAGCAACGACATATGAATAAACTTGTGGATATGCAATCTCATACTCGGTTTTCATTTCAAGAAAGGTTTGATAGAAATCAGATTCTCTTGAAGAATCTATTAATTGTTGACATTTACCGTTGAAGTTTTCTCATTGTTTACCCTTTTTGAGTTCCTTTTTTGTAATGCGCCAAAATATTCTTATTTATATGAAATTTACACAAAATATTTTTGGCGCCCGGAAAGACAACTGCAATTGCATTCATTAATGCTATCTCTCTATCAGTTACCAAGACACATGGTAATTTCTTTTGGTCTAAAATATGTCTAAAACATTCAAGAGCTCATGTATAACTTGTTTCTACTTCGTTTGACATGAACGCAAAGGCCGCATAAAATGAACGATTGCTTGAAGTAACACCAACTATGCATAGCAGTGGTAGTTTGTACCTGTTTGTCTTGTATGGCAATCCAATAAAAACACAGACGAAAACATTTTATGTAACTGAATTGATACTGGATGAGCGAAAAATAAACTTTCCAACTGATTAGTATCAACACGGTTTTGTGACAAAGTGTGTTCCAACATCAACTTGTGTGGTTTGCGACGATTCAACGCATGTCAACAATTTAATATTTTCCAAACTCATTTCAACAAACTATAACAAATTGACCAAACTCGGTTTTTTTGCACCTAATATAACAACACAATCAGAAATAGGATGAAGCAAACTAACTTCAATTCTAACTCATTTAAACATTCACAAATTCACAGTGGGACTGAATACCTCAAACAAATGCAGGAATCGGTCCAATTTGAAAGCGGTGAGTGAGAAGGAACACCGTTGAACTACATTCAAAATGAAAGCATCATTTAGATCAAACAATAACAGAGCTACCAAATGCAATGTGCATCTTTTATAACTGAACTCAAACTAATGCAATAACATAAATATTTGTTACACATATATAGTATCTAATCTACCGTCATGTTCCTACATCAGCGTGATTAGGACATGGTTACATTCTCATAAAGTGCATTATGAGACAAAATGTTTATATGCTGCCAGTTTCCAAGTTCCATAATCGGCTAATTCATTTAACATAACCAATATTAAATGCTGCCAGTTCAGTTGTTAAGGACCTCATGGGCCGTTTGTTATTTTTTATTTTATCACAACAAACCTCAATCCCAGTACTGAACACATTCATCTCTTATACATTTACACATTGACACATTCAATAAAATTGCTATATTTGCACATAACATTAACAAAAATAAATATTCACACAATCACTTAATACCTCAAAGAAGGGCATGAATATATCCACCGTGTGAGAAGCTAAAATCCGAATATATGGAATAGGAATGAGAAGCTGAAATCACCAGTGCTAAAATACCTAGAAAATCAGAAAAAATGATCAAGGAATAAGGCTGAAACCACCTATGCTAAAATCCCTAAAAAATGCGATCTGTAAAAAAAATCGGACACCTACAGTGATACACGGCGAGAGGAAGGAGGGCATGCGCGTGGAGAAGTCACTGCAGGCGGAAGGAGGCGCTGCAGGAGTGAAAACTGGCGCCGGAGGAAGGTGGTGCTGCGTGCAGCTAGGGCAATGCCGGCGGAAGGAGGTGCTGGAGCCGCTGCGTGTGGTTGGAGGCGCTGCCGGCCGAAGGAGGCGCTGCCGGCGGATGATGTCCGACTTATTTCACACAGGCGGAAGGCGGACGAAGCTCCCAGCAAACTTTCTTTCGCGAGAGCAGCGACGGCGGGGCTGGGTTGCACTGATCGGGTTTTATGGTTTTAGTTTTAGGCAATTTTAATAGATTTTATTTAAAATTTTGGGTTGCACCTATCCAAAACTGGTTTGCACATAACATTTGCCTTTTTTTCACAAAAATAAATCATGAAATATAGATTTTTGTATTTTTATGTTCAATTTAAGTAGTCATATGTATATATTTCGAGTTGAAAATACACTTGTAAAAAATGAACTGGATTTTGCACTGTAGTTTACACTGAAAATACAGTGCATTTGCAACTGTATTTTATATTGCAATTATATTTCACACTAAAACTGCAGTCTCGCGAGATCCTTTATATGTGTTGCACGTACGGAATTATCGTCCCCTCCCTGTGATGAGACCCCTTCACAAACACTTGTTGCACAAAAGTACGAGTTGCCTTTTTTTGAACTCAACTTAATGAGAATCTTCAATTCCGAGTTCAGCCTAGCTCCCTCCAATTCCGAGTTAGTAAATAAGTTCATTTAAATAATATTTTGATCATCATAACTCATAAGATATAGCTAAATATTTAATTACATTAATTATTATTCAAATTTAATCGCTGTTTTTAAATTAATAATGCATTTGCAAAATTGAAAAAATCACGGGTCCGTAGGATCCAAATATTCAATCTTTAATTATATGTTCGAATTGGGACCATCCGATTGAGAATCAATTAATAAGTTGATGTATACTGCAATGGTATTCAAGATAGCATACCATCATTGTTCAACTTCAATTATATTTATGTGATTGATTGGGTTCAACTAAAACCACTTTTTGGTTCAGGACAGCCTGGACGAAATCCTGGACCCAATAGTATAGACAAAATTGACTAACTCGACCAAGTGAAAATGCCTGGGAGCGGGATTCACGACGAGCCCATACTAGGGGTAACGGACACGCTTGAGGGGTCGCACGCCCGTGTCCGACAAGCATGCACGTCCGCACGCACAACACGTTCGTGGCTAGAGCACAACGCGTGTACACCTTGTGCACTTGTGTGACACACAAAACACTCGTCCAGTGACCCCGTGCACGTGCGCCAAATGCACCCGCGCATGCACGCAACACCCCGGAGGCACGCCGCGGTCTCTCGTCGTCGCCACCTTCAGTCATCGTCATGGGCAACAACATGAATGACGAAAGCTGGGCGAGTCTTCGCATAAAGCTTATCTCCAACAAAATGACCCCACCATGAACTACTTCATTTTCATTTATGAATTGAATAGTAATTGATGGGGTCCCCATATAGCAATATACGCACCCCCGTTCTTGAGGTGCGTTCCGGGGCGTAACCGCCCGGGGCGTAACCAGCCAAGGGCGTAACCGCCGAGCCTTCTTCTGCCGCCCCGTAGGGGGCAAACTCCTGCTCGCCCAGCACGGGCGGCCAATTCACCGCATGTCCTTCTGCCGCCTCCCCCAATAGGGGCGACTTCCCCTCTGTCACCGCCCCAGTTAGAGGCGGCCCCTCATTTGCCCGAGGCGGGAGGCCAAAATGGCTACCCTCCACCGTAGACCCTGTTAGGGGAGGCCTTCCGACCTCCTACCACTTCCCCGGCTAAGGGAGGCCAAAATGGTTGTCCGTCCTCCGTCGCTGTCCCAGTTAGGGGCGGCCTCTCACTCGCCTGAGATGAGCGGCCAAAATGGGTGCCTGTCCCTCTACCGCCGACCGCCCCCTGGTAGGGGCGGCTTCCCGTTCGCAAGGGTCGGGCGGCCACCTTGGCCGCCCGACCCCTGCTAACGCTCCCATGGGGGGCGCGACCGCTCAAATTAGGCAGCCCTTTGGCCACCCAGTTTCGGCGGCCTCCTTTCCACCCAAGTCGAGCGGTCATTTGGCCACACGACCTTGGCCGGGGACGCACAACCCCGGTCATCGGCCTCATTGGTCACCTATCCCCTCGCAGGTTGGGCTGTTGGCCTCAATTATCTGAAGGGCAAACTCAACAATTCTATAAATTTGGCGATCTGTGTACCCCCGTTTTGGATGTTTTCATTCGTCTGGTAGTTATCGGGGGAAATTATCGGGTTTTCCCTCCTAAAATCTATAAAGAGGACTCGATCCTCTTTCATTGTAACTTTTTTTTGGCCTCGAAAAATCCTCCTACGGTTTTTCTCTCGCTTCCTTTTCTCCCACGATTTTCTCTCTCCTCACTTTATCCACCACTTTACACACTCCTGTGCTCGCCCCTTTCTTGCACGCACTTGCACGCGCCTCCTCCTAGCACTCTCCCGCGCGTGTCATTTCCTTGTGCACCCCATGTGCTCGTCGTTTCCTTGTGCGTGCCTCTTCCTTGCCTGCATCTCCTCCATGCGCGCTCCCTTGCATGCCCCTTCCTTGTGCACTCGCGATCTTGCGCGTGCCTCCTCCTTGCGTGCTCCCTTTTGCGTCCTTTCCTTGTGCACCCCCGTGCACACCATTTCCTTGCACGCTCTTGCAGATGTACCTTCCTTGCGCTCTTGTGCGCGCCTCCACCTTGTGCGCTTCTGCACATGTACTTTCCTTGCGCACTCCCGTGCGCGCATTTTCCTTGCACTCTCTTGCGCGTGCCTCTTCCTTGCGTGCATCTCTTCCTTGCGCGCACTAGTGCGCGCCTCCAGTGTGCTTCTATGCGCTCTGCTCACGAAACCACTCCTGCACGCACCTCGTCTTGACCGCTGAAGTCTGTCAAGATCGCTGAAGTCCGTCTTGACGACCCAAGACCTCCAAAGTCCATCTTGACTACCGAAGACGCCCACAAGATTCATCAAGCACTTAGAAGATCGCAGAAAGTCCAATAATTTCCTTCTACCATCGATCATCCGCGTGGAGACCAAGCAAACTATAAGCCTCCTCAGTGTTGGCAGACCAAGCCCACTAGAGCTCCCAAGATCATGTGCCCCGTACCGCCATCAGTTTACAACACAAACTTAGAAGCCCGCAAAGGACCTCTCAACTACACTCAGGCGAGTGGCACGCATAGCGTTCCCAGCATCCTCAATTAAACAACAAGTCTACCAATCAACAATAAATCAACCACTCCAGACTCCTCAAAATACAATAAGAGACAATCCACAAAGGATAAAGGCGCGTAGGACGTGCCGCTCGAGGTTACAAACCGCAAACTTGAGGATGAGGATAATTAGCCGCCCCTGCTTCCAAGTACCAATGGAGGACTTCAAAGCGTGGCTAGTGCATCACACCCCACAACTCACGAAGAAATACTAAGCTCTATGAGCGGTGGCCTGTCAGTCTCCAAGTCCTTCTTTAAACCTCTAATAATAACTATAACGAGAGTCGGCATGTCTCCCTCGAGTTCTTTAAAAAAGCCATGTACAATAACAGTATATAGTGGAGGCTTGATCGGCACAGATCCATCCACGTGATTTTCCACCCAGTTGACAAGTTTTCCACATTAAAAAATTATCATGACAGCTTTCTATCTTCTATGACCTTTTGCACGCTCGACCGCTCCTAGGCTAAGGCGGTTCAATTTAGTCCAGACTACCAGAGACTTTAGTGATCTACAACAGTTTGGCGCTGTTTGTGGGAAGGAGTTCCCAAAATTCCCCAACGATTTAGAAGACTGTAACATTTGCACAACGATACTCGTGATTAGATATAACTATAAGAAGAGCCGCTCGTATAACTGAAATATCAGTCCCTAGGGGGCACGTCGATCTAGCTCTCCCTCACTCGCTCGTCAACACACCTCCCGCAAGAGAGACCATTAATTATCTTGTTACAACATTAGAGGGATGCATATGCCAAATAGAAGGGAACCAAACCGAGATTCTCACACCTTCGCCAACTAAGGAACGGAGGAGTATCACAAGCTCATAATCCTGCCTCCAAATGGTAGTCCACCTTCGCCAACTCTGGATCGTGTCATAACCGAACAGTTTGCCTGCAAGTACCACTTGTCTACAAGAGATTTCGTTGGTGATGCAAGCTCAGCCCACCCCATCCCTCATGCCGAAGAATCCAAAACTCAAACTCTGTTTCCTCATGGGGGATTCAAGCCCCGACACTCTGTTTTTAAGGACCGCTCATAAAGAGGTTCACAACACAGTCTCCAAGGAGCACAGACAAGACGAGCATTAGGCTGCTTTGGCCCGACGTCCCATACACCATCATTCGCTCTTGGTAGAAAAAGTGTTTCAACAACAAATAAAAAGCAGCCAAAATAAAAAAGGGATGCGAGCCAATGAAGATACTCAAGAAGGGTGGCAGACTACGCGATAGATCTCGCCAAACCTGGGGGGCATCAATGTTGTCAAGCCTTCACTCCACTTAACACCACTCAAACTAACACACTACTCACCATCCATGATGATGATACCCTTCGCAGGCCCGGGCCACTCACACAAAAAATAGGAGATCAGTCCCAATATTGTGGCTTCCATCAAGGATGCGGCCATATCATAGAAGGTTGTCTTATGTTGAAGATGGAGATCGAGCGCCTCGTCCAACAGGGAATTCTCGGAAAATTTCTTCTAAACCAGGAACCGAACCGGCACTCGCCCCAGGCAGACAACTCAACAGAAGACAAAATAGCTCCTCATTAAGGGTTCAACAAAGACCCTGGGGAAAGGGGCTCTCCCCCATTACAACGCGTGAAGCTCGAGGCTTCATCTTTTTTCATATCATTATTTTCTGCTAACAAACTACTGTCGCGCGTATGTGAACTTTGATTATTTACATTACTACAACTACCTCTATCTTTGTTGAAAGTATAGATCTTCGGAAGTGAAACTCCCGTGAAAAGAATCACAAATGTGATTTCCAACACCAAGCAACAGGCTCATTAACTTCAGGAAGCACAATGTTAACCCCTAAATCGGCGATCCTTCCCAAGGGAGCCAGCTCTCTCATCACGGTCTGCCCCGTGTCCCTCCTGGAGGTCGTGATTCCCTAGGTTGGGCGGACAGAATGTTCTGTCCTCTCAGGCCGTGCGGCCTGCGCGGTCTCAGCGGTCTGACCCCCCAGGCCGCGCGCCTTTCCTTGGTCGGCAGGGCCTGCGGACTGCTTCCGCAGTCCGCCTCTGCAGGCCGCCGCCTTTTCAGCTTAACTGCAAGGTTGTCTCCGCAGGTCTCCCTTTGTCGGATTCGGACTCCTGTCCACTCAGGCCGGCAATAGGTCGCATATCCCTTCACCCAGCAACACGGGTAGCCAACTCCTCCAGCTCGCCTGCAGGGCACAGACTCCAACTCCGGTTATCCAGCAAGACCAGCAACCTCCAAGTCCCTCGCGAGCTGGGCGGACTCGAAATGTGATCAAGACTTCCAATCTGCCTTCATTGGTGAACCCCAACAGCCTCAACAGCCAGGCTTTCCATCTCCAATGTAAGCGGACTCAGCCTTGCAGCAGCCGCGGACTTGGCGGACTCTCTATGCAGTCCGCCATTTCCTTAGCCAGCACCAGCTTCTCAGCAGCAGCGGGGTCAACTCCTCCTCAGTCCGCAGGCCTTTCACAGGCTCATCCAGTAGTAGCAGACTTCTCCCTCAGTCCGCAGCCTCCGGGCGGACTCAGTCAATAGTGGCGGCCTCCTTCCAGCCCGCCAGACATCAGATCCTCCAGAGAGCAGTCCCAGTCTGCATAACCTCGTGCGGACTCACCGGACTCCGCGGGCACTCTCCTGCTCGCACCCCTTGCAGCTCGATCAGTTCAGCAGTGGAGGTCTCTGTGGATTCTCCTCGCAGTCCACCACATAGCTTCCAACATCTGCCACCCCAGCAATAGGCGGACAGTCCCAGCTCAGCAGTGACGGACTCCGCGAGCCCGTATCGTAGTCCGCCACTGAGTCTCCCATTTTGCCAACAGTAGCTCCGGCTTCGGTACCAAGCCCCAGTCCGCGCGGTCTAGTGCGGACTCGGCGGACTCCGTCTCCATCTCGCTCAAGTTACCGTCTCACCGGGGGTAACGTCACCGCAAGCCGTTACCTCCTCGGGCCTATAAATAGCCCCCCATGACTCTCATGTGGGGGGGGGGGGCTCTCATCGTCGCCAAGGTGCTCACGCCCGAAGTCAGCCAGCCATCCCAGCTCCTGTGGACTCCGTTTCTCAGACCGCACCCGCCTCAGTGCTTATTAGTCGCGCGGCCTGCCAGCCTATGGTTCTCCAGTCCGCACGATCTCTCATTTCCCTTAACCGCGCGGCCTGCCGGCTTCGCTCTTCAGTCCGCGCGGCCTCCTCTGGCATTCTTCTTCCTTAGCCGCCAGCTTCCTTCTTGTACCCTTTATTTGCTTTGTTGTAAAGGTGTATTAGCAGCTTGTAACTCTCGCTATTAATAAAAGGAAAGCCCGTCACAAGAGTGGCGTTTAAGCCGCGGCGGGCGAAGTCTGCTGTTGCCGCTGCTAGCAGCCCCTTCTCTCTCCCTTCTTCCTCGCTCAGCTCAGCTCTCTCGGCAACCAACCTGCAAGCACAACCGTCATATTAACCGTCTGCTCGACAGCTCCTGATCAACCTCCTCCTCTCTTCAGCCTTTCCGGCTGCTCTCAGCACCCCTCCTCTATCCCCGCAACCCCTTTGACAAGCGCTTGCTCCACTCTCGAGCATTCAGAAGATTCCCTCTTCTCCTCTATCCCCACAACCTTCATCCTCTTCCTCTCCTAGCCTGTGAGATCCGAACACCCCCTCCTTGTTAGCTGCCCCGATGCCGTTTTCGCGCATCAACACACAGTTTGCCCATAAATAAGGACAACTTACTCTCGCGCTGCAGAGCATTATGCTCCCACGGTGCTGAGAATCAGCTCCCGCACTGCAGGGCCTTATGCCCCTGCGGTGCTGAGCACCTGCTCCCGCGCTATAGGTCTTCATTCCCCCGCGCTGGTGAGCACTCGCTCCCATGCTGCTGGGCATCATGCCCCTGCACTGCTGAGCACCTACTCCTGCACTGCAGGGATTCATACCGCTATGGTGTCAAGCATCTGCTCTGGCGCTACAGGGCTTCATGCCCATGTGCTGCTGTGGACCTGCTCCTACATTGTAGGGCTTCATTCCACTTCGATGTTGAGTACTCGCTCCCATACTGCAGGGCTCCATTCCCCCATACTCCAAAGCACCCGATCCCGCACAGCAGGGCTTCATGTCCCCGTGCTGCTGAGCACCCACTCCCACATTAATGGGCTTCATGCCTCCATATTGCTTAGCACATGCTCCCACATTGTAGGGCTTCATGCCCCCGCTCTACTGAGCACTAGGTCTCGCACTGCTGGGCTTCAATCCCCCATGCTGCTGAGCACCCACTCTCGTGTTGTAGGGCTACATTCCCCGCGCTGCTGAGCACCCGCTACAGGGCTTCATACATCGACACTAATCAGTGCCCGCTCCTGTGTTGCAGGGCTTCATGCCCCCGTCCTGTTGAGCACCAGCTTTCACACTATATGGCTTCATTCGCCCGTGCTGCAAAACACTATTTTATACACATCATAATCGTTCATAAAACTTTTACTCTTGAAAATTAGATCATAATGCATATCTACGTAATTCTCTACAAACTTAAGTAAATGCACTAGATGATAATGCATGACCATTGTAATGTTTAGCTTTACTTGAAATGCAAATTAGTTAACTTTATAGTTCATATCACTTTTTGATATTTTCAAATCATGTTGGCAATTATATCTCAATGGAATAACATCTCTTAGAAAACTTTAACTAAAACATCTTCATATAAGGCTAAAACTCTTAATTATTTATATAAACTTATTTCAAAAAATTGTTTGTTTTTAAAAGTGCTTATTATATTTTCTATGCTTACCACTTGTGCTTAATCATGATTAATTATTTTCTCAACATGTAGTATCTTAGTAGAAGAATGTTTACTTTAAAGCTTTCGATGTGATTACTACTTGCGCTATTTCATGACTACTTTTTCAATAAGTGGTATCTTAAAATAAGAATGCTTACTTTATCATTTCAGGTATGTTGCTTAGTACTTTGTGCTCCATCATGTTTTTTTCTCTCAGCGAGTAGTATTTAACAAGCTTTATATTGCATCTTATTTTTTCATCTCTACATAGTACACAATTAATTCTTATTGCATAAACCCACATAAACCCTCTTTTGATACTACCAAAAGGGAAGAATAACCTACATAAATCTAAAAATTTAGGGGAAGCTCATTGAAAATTTCATAGGAAGCATCAATATAGGGGGAGTATTCATAGGAGGTGCATTCTTTATTTTTTTGCTCGATTATGAAAATCCTTCATTAAGTGGACCCAAGTAAATCTCACACATATACACTCATCCCTACCCACTTTTGCTAATAACAAAAGGGGGAGAAATAAATTAAGAAAGCTAGTGACCTAGATATTATATTAAGGGAGAGTAAAATATATAGAGAACACTTATTTAGGGGAGCATTCATATAGTAAGAGTATGTAATATTACATTAAATATATCATAAAATAAACCTGTTATTCAAACATATCTTTTACCGCACTTATCTATCAACATAAATGTTCTTATATTCATTAATTTCTCGTGCATGTATTTGTTATTATCAAAATGGGGAGATTATTAGAGCATGCATTGCACAACTCTTGGTTTGAGAATAACAAATACCGTGATGTATTTGATCTAGTATTTTATGTGTTTATAGTGTGCAGATTGTACAGGTTGAAAGAGGAGACAATTCCTCACTCATAGGCGTTGTCCCAAGGGCGTATACACTTTAGAAACATCAAAAAACACGTGTTAATTGTTAAATTTTAAATGACCATAACTTTACATCAATAAAGAGTTAGGGAACGTGCCACCCCATTTTAGAGATGAGAACGACGTCATCTACAATCTGGAAAAGCTAGATTTACAAATACTATCGCGTGCGATAGTGAGATATCACCTACGATATCTGTACATCCATTATTTTACTCGTCACAATCACCTCAGCGTGGGACACGTGGCAACACAAGAAGATACCACCATCGATTGTTAAATATTGTTGGCGATAACGGTAGAAGTCTATTAAAAGCTGTGAATTCATGAGATCACGGTTATAGCTCCTAAAGAAGTGATTCCTCCTAACCAAGCCAAAACTCCAAATATTTTGAGAGAGGTTTGTCTCCAGAGATTGAGATAATTCCCTTGGGTAAACATGAAGATTTAAATAGGATTATGAAGAAGATGGGCTATAACCTACATTCTACACAAAGGCCAAACACATCAAGAACACCAAAGTCTATATTGTCTTCATCTTCATATTCAGAAATCCTTGGGGATTTTCTCTTACACTTTATATATCTTATTATCTCACTTTGTTTTATCTTTTTGTAACAAGTGTGAAAAATCATTGTTGGAGAACGTGGAATTCAGAGAAGGATTCAATAAGAAATTCTCCTTATTTGTGGAGACAAAGTCCTTATGCGGGTTAGGGGGAAATTCATCGTCATGTGTGTAGCGACTATGTTGAGGTTAGATCTAGGGAAGATTATAGACCGAATCTAGGGTAAGATAAGTTATAGTCAGCCGGCCCTTGGTAGAAGGACCGGTGAAGCATAAAAAAGATATTGCTTATATATATTCGCCTTGATTTCAAGCGTCAGTGAAATCAAATATTTTTGTATTCAACTCCTAATGAAATAAAATCATGTTTCTCTTAGTATCATTATCTTAATTTTATTTTCATGTCATAAATGTTTTAAAAATATTCTCCAAAAGTTTTAATGTAAAATATATTGTAAGGTTCATTTTTGTTATATCAACGCTTGAATTCAATATCTGTGAACTATCGCCCGACGGTAACACTTAAAGCTCACGGTAGTGAAGAAATATTGAATTCTGAATATTTCTAAAAGTAATCTTCAATATTGTTTTTTTCTAAATATTAAAATATATTTATTGATAATATAATGAGAAACTTTTTTATAAACTCTGATATTTTATTAAAGATTTAAAATTACATAAAGCCCTTATCCCCCCCCCCTCTAAAGGCGATGTAAAATCCAATGCCAACTACCCTGGGTAATAAGAAGTCGGTTAGGTAAGATAGAAGAAAGGTCAAGTGATTACAACATATTATGACCGTACTGGCCTTTACTCTAGAGGGAAAATTAGATTGACTCCTGAGTTTATTTGCCCAAACCCCTCTTGACTGTCTGCCGAGTCTAGTTGAAAGGGCATATTGTTGGATCCCTAGTAAGATTTGGGCTAGGTTCACTAAGTTAGGATCATGTGACCCACAATGTATAGCCAGGGTCATAGTTGTGTCCTAGAGTCTAGGCAAAGTCCTTAGAGTCAACATCACATGGACAAGCTATCAACAAGACTACTAGAGACTCAAGACATAGAAGATTTCAAGACTCTATAAAAAGTTAGTTCGATGTTCGTCGAACTCAGGTTGACGATTGTCATGCTCAGCTCGACGATCTCAGAGTAAATTCTCTGAGCTGAGCTCGACAAACTTGGTACTCAAGTCGACGAAAACTTGGACACTACAACAACACTTCAAGTTCAGAAAACATCAAGATATTCTAAGTCCTTAGTATCAGACTTTGGACGACGAACTTAGTTCTCAGATCGACGAACTATATTCTTTGGTCAACGAATCTTTGGACTACTACAACATTCTGTCAAGACTATGTTCTCTAGTCTCAGGTCGACGAACTCAGTTCTCTGCCCGACGAATTCTGGATTATCTACTTCAACAACTTAGAACCAGATGACTTGTGTCGACACTCATAGTATATGTCTACACCAATTGAGTCGACACTAGAAGACTTGTGCCGACACCTAGATCATCAGTCGACATTTTGGAAAGGTTGTGTCGACACCACACAGAAGACTTGTGTCGACACCCAGGATATTAGTCGACACCACCTGTGTCGACACCAGGAGTAATTGTGTCGACACATAGAATATTTGACAACTCCAGAAACTTAGCTCGACGAAATCAAATCTTAGGTCGATGAGTTATGGATACTTTAACTTTCATTTCAAATACAACTGTGAATATTCTAAGTCCAGAAAAGTTGTTGAACTCTAGTCGACGAACACAGTTATCAGCTCGACGAACTTCAGACACGGAAAAGGCAAAGTTTATGAAGCATGTAGTTCTGTTATCAGATCGACGATCTTGGAACTCAGCTCGACGAACAGAAGTTATCTGATTGACGAATACAGTAACTCAGCTCGACGAATTGTGGACTCAGCTCGACGAATTCTGTCATCAGTTCGACGATTCCAGACTTAGCACTTATTCCTTCTGTCCTCAGTCTATGACAATAATTTCTGAATGATTAATGATAAAATATTCTCTGAATATTACCGTTGGACGGTACATTAATCACGGCTTTCATCAGAATTATTGTTTTCCATTTAATCACGGCTTTCACGGTTTTAATCAATGCAGTTTATTTTCAAGGACCGCCAGCATTGATTGCCGCAAAAGGATTCAAATTTCGAAAGGAAATTCCCTCAGGAAATATAAAAAAGAGATTTTTCTCTCTTTCCTGACAAAAATAGAGAAAAGATAGAAAGCGAGCTAGTAAGAACAATCAGAGCACCAAAAAAATTACAGAGACAGCATACACAGACACAGAGATTTTCAATCAGTCTGTCTTCAACAGCTTCTCTGATCCTTTCACAAAAGCTCTGATACAAAAAAAACATATGCTCTCAGAAGAAGAAGAACAATCATACAAAATCAAGAGTCTTCTTATTTCAACACTCCAGGACTACCAAGGGAAACAACTGTCAAATCTGTCAAGAAGATCATGCAGATAAAGGCTAAAAGCTTGAAGGCCTATCACCCTGCAGCAAGGCTTCCATATTTCCCTGAACCATTCAATATCACAGGGGGAGCCATTTGCTACCATCAATATCCACAAGTCTTCTCTCTGATTGTTGACAGAGAAGACATAATAAACTCTCTCACCCCCACTGTGTAAAGGGTTGTCATCTCCCTTTAAAAGTGATTCCTGGTTACAAGTCACCTAATCAAAAGACTTGGGGATTGGGTTTTTGAGCACCTTGTCAAAAGCTTATTGGTGCCAGGCACCTGATCAAAAACCTGAGTAGATTCCTACCAGTGTGGTAGAAGAGTGGATGTACCCAGGTTGGGGAACCACTATAAATTTCTTGTGTCGTCTGGTTGCCCTTTCTTTTGTTTCTTGTTGTGGCTGTGATTGGTAGTTAGTTTCTATGTTTTATCTTTTAATATATTTCTTACAACACTAGGACTAATCTGCATTATCCAGCAGATAATTTTATAAAACTCTAAATACTCTATTCACCCCGCCCCCCTCTTGAGTATTCCTGATCTAACAGCTCACTTTCAACTGGTATCAGAGCAGGTTCCTTTGGTTGTACAAGCTAACACTTGAACTAAAGATCCTTTGTTAGATCTAAATATTATTTTTATTTCCATTTAGATTTATATACACAGCTATGACATCAAACAAAGATTATGCAAGCACCAGACCTCCAGTTTGCAACCTTAACAGGTTTGCCATCTGGAAGGCAAGAATTAAATTGTATATGAATTCTATTGATGACGATATATACAATTCTATTTTGACATGTCCCCCTCAAGCTTCAACCTCTGCAACATCTACAAGCACTACTGCAGTTCCACCACCTGAGTGGTGTTGATGCACGAAAACGGCACCGGGCAGCTAACACGGAGGGAGTGTTCAATCTCACAAGCTAGGAGAGGAAGAGGATGAAGGTTGCGTGGATAGAGGAGAAGAGGGAAGAGAGAAGCTTCTGAGTGCTCGAGAGTGGAGCAAGTGCTTGTCAAAGGGGTTACGGGGATAGAGGAGAGGGTGCTGAGAGCAGCTGGGAAGGCTGAAGAGAGGAGGAGGTTGATCAGGAGTTGTCGAGCAGACAGTTAATATGACGGTTGTGCTTGCAGGTTGCTTGCCGAGGGAGCTGAGCTGAGCTAGGAAGAAATGAGAGAGAAGAGGCCGCTAACACGGCAACAGCAGACTTCGCCCGCCGTAGCTTAAACACCATTCTTGCGACGAGCTTTCCTTTTATTAATAGCGAGAATTACAAGTTGCTAATACACCTTTATAACAAAGCAATAGAGGGTACAAGCGGGAAGCTGGCGGCTAAGAAAGAAGAATGCCAGAGGAGGCCGCACGGACTGAACTATGGAGGCCGGTAGACCGCGCGACTAAGCTAAGGAAGCAGACCGCGCAGACTGGAGATCTAGGTCGGTAGGACGCACGACTAAAGGCGCAGAGGCGGATGCGGTCTGAGAAACGGAGTCCGCAGGAAGGCTTTCTGACTTCGGGCGTGAGCACCTTGGCGATGATCCGAGTCCCCTTAATACGAGGGGAATGGGGGGGTATTTATAGGCTCGAGGAGGTAACGGCTTGCGGTAATGTTACCCCCGGTGAGACGGTAACTTGAGCGAGATGGAGACGAAGTCCGCCAAGTCCGCAACAGGCCGCGCGGACTGGGACTTGGTACTGAAGCTAATGCTGATGTTGGCAAGATGGGAGACTTAGTGGCAGATTGCGATGCGGGTTCACGGAGTCCGTCACTGCTGAGCTGGGACCATCCGCCTACTGCTGGGGTGGCGGATGCTGGAAGCTATGTGGCGGACTGCGAGGAGAATCCGCAGAGTCCGCCACAGCTGAACTGATCGAGCTGGAAGGGGTGCGAGCAGGCGAGAGCCCGCGGAGTCCGGCGAGTCCGCACGAGGCTATGCGAACAGGGACTGCTTCTGGAGGATCTGCTAAGTGGCGTACTGAAAGGAGTCTGCAACAACTGACTGAGTCCACTCCAAGGCCGCGGACTGAGGAAGAAGCTGCGACAGGCCTGCGGACTGAGGAGGAATTGACCCTACTGCTGCCGAGAAGCTGGTGCTGGCTAAGGGAAGGGAGGACTACTTAGAGAGTCCGCCGAGTTCGCGGCTGCTGTAAGATCAAGTCCGCTTACGTTGGAGATGGAGAGCCTGGCTGTTGAGGCTGTTGAGGTTCACCACTGGAGGCGGACTGGAAGTTTTGATCACACTTCGCATCCGCCCAACTCTGGAGGGACTTGGATGTTGCTGGTCTTGGCGGGTAGTCGGAGTTGGAGTCCGCGCCCTGCAGGCGAGCTGGAAAGTCGGCTGCCCGCGTTGCTGGGTGAAGGGATATGTGACCTGCTGCCATCCTGAGCGGACAGGAGTCCGAGTTCGGTAAAGGAGCATTTGTTGAGACAGCTGCGGTTAAGCTGAAGAGGAACGCGACCTAATGCCGGCCTGGGCGGATAGGAAGTTGAGTCTGGCAGAGAGAGACCTGCGGAGACAACCTTGCGGTTAAGCTGAAAAGGGGGGCGATCTGCAAAGGCGGACTGCGGAAGCAGTCTGCGGGCCCTGCCGACCAAGGAAAGGCACGCGACCTGGCTGGTTAGACCGCTGAGACCGCGCAAGCCGCACGGCCTGAGCGGACCGAAAATTCTGTCTGCCCAAACTAGGGGATGACGACCTCCAGGAGGGACCCGGGGCAGACCGTGACGAGCATGCTGGCTCCCTTGGGAAGGATCGCCGATTTCAGTGTTAACATAATCCCCGCACTTTTTTAAGTTCCGAATAGAACTTCGAAAAAGTTGGAGACCCACGAAAATTGTGATCCACCCCAATGGAAAGAGAAAACGGAAAGGAGAGATAGAACCTGAAGTCTCTTCTTAGGAGTTTGGTGCTGCTTGTCTATTTTACTGCAAGAGGAAAGTTAGGGTAGGCATGTATGGGTGGTACATCGAGTGTGTACCTGAGTTTGCCTTTGTAAAATGAAGAAGGTGAGTCCTCAACTAATTTCTGCAAAATGAAAGTGAGAGGAAAACACAGAGGAATAATGACTTGCAAGTACCTGATGGAGGCTTGCAAGCACTTGTTATTCTCTGCAAAAAAGGAAGGATGAAGAGTATACGAGAAGGAAAAAATGAGTTGCAAGTACCTGGAAGGAACTTGCAATTCTTTACTGGTTTCTACAAAAGAAGAGTTTAAAGGCATGCACAGTATATGAAAGTAACTTGCAAGTACCTGTGAAGAAACTCACAAGTATCGGATGATATCTGCAAAATGAGAGTTAGGAATAAACATGGTATATGTGAGTAATTTGCAAGTACCTGTGAAGAAACTTGCAAGGGTCTGCTGATCTCTGCAGAAAGAGAGTTAGGAGCAGGTATTGTCTACAAAAATAAGCTGCAAGTACCTGGATATGACTTGCAGGTGTCTGCTAACCACTGCTAAGAAAAGAGTGAGCAGCAGACATAGAATAATGAATTAAACTGTAAGTACCTGGATGAGGCTTGCAGGTGTCTGTTGATCTCTACAAAGAGAAGAGTCAGAAATAGACAATATATGGAAGAAGCTTGCAAGTACCTGAGAGAAGTCTTGCAAGTGTTTGCTAATCTCTACAAGGAGAAGAGTTAGAAGCAAACATATATATGAAAGAAGCTTGCAAGTACCTGAGAGAAAGCTTGCAAGTGTTTGCTAATCTCTGGAAGGAGAAGAGTTAGAAGCAAACATATATATGAAAGAAGCTTGCAAGTACCTGAGAGAAGGCTTTCAAGTGTTAAATGTTGATGAGATAAGGCCGATATGACCAAATAGCAAGTAAAATGTCTGATGAACTCTTTATCATGAAGCCCAAATCAATAAATCGAGCGTTAACTGTCGATTTGGCTGGATGTACAAGATCAGATTAGCAGAGAAGGAACTTGATGAATTCTACCAATCTTAACAAGATTGCAATAGCATAGCTTGATGATTGAGGAGAGTAAGACTCTTTGATTAATGTTTGATACCATTAGATTTCGATAAGAGTAATGAATAGCTCCATGAATCTTCATCTGATAGCGCTTAAGCAGGCAGTGAATAAAAAATGAAAGTAATAGAGCTTGTATAAGTAGAGAGCTTGTAAGTCATCATCCGATGGAGCTTTGAGCAAGTAATGTATATAAGATGAGCATATGCAAAATGAATGCTGGAGGTCCTTTTGGTAGGTCAGATTAACTTGTTCACCTGTGAAAGAAGTCAATTGACAAAAAGGAGGTCTATACTCGGAGGCGACTAAAGAAAGCTGGATGCTGCCACAGGTGTTCCCCGTGGGCCTTATGCATCGCTTGCCTGAGAAGATCATCCCGAGTATAGTCCTACTCAAAGCAGGCTGGCTGTGCATCCTCTAGGAGGGCATAAAAGAGAAAAGCAAGGAGAAAATCTTGAGAAGGATTGCTAGAAGCACTGCTCTCTTGCCTCGGGCACAAGCATCACTGATCAATGAGACTAGTTGTGCCAAGTGGCCTATTGCTTGTTTGTGGATTGATCAATGGAGTTGTGGGAACCGCGAAGGGACGGATCGAGAGTACCAGAGAGTGTTCGTCCATCATAGTTAGGTGATGATCGAAGAGACAAGGCTACGCTTGATCACCATTGCTTGTCAAGCAAAGATCATCATAACTGTAATGTATCCTTTGTGAAGCACAACAGAACTAACACATGGGGCTCTCCTAGCACACACTCTATGTCAGATGCCGACTAGGATCCTAAGTCTGAAGCCCAACATCATAGATTGAACGGCTCCCACTACACATATGGGTATACTCCCGCCATATGTGGTCGAAGCGGTTGTGCCAGAGAATAAACTACGGAGGGAGCATTCCAGACTTGGCGATATCTCATTGGCATAGCGATCACTTTGGCAAAGAGAAAAGATAGAGGAGGAAGCATCACAAGAACTGAACTGTGTCAGTATAAGATCTCAGATAAAAGCTTTGTTGAAAAGTAAGAATGAACACTGAGAAGTGTTTGGTAATGAAAATGTCTGAGACGAGAAATGTTTGAAAAGGGGTATGAGTAGAGATAACCCATCAAAGTTGTGAGGAGCTTTGGAGGACTGTGAAGTCCATTGCTTGCTTAGAATAGCCTTCCAAGCACACCCTCGTCATCGGCATCAAAGCATTCGACGACTTGGTTAACAATGAGGAGAGGAGGCTCTTTGACTAGATTCACTCCTTTTGAGGATCAAGGAACATTTACGACTTTTTTGCCCTTTGCGGTTGATGGATCAGGGTGATCTTCTTTGGGAAGCAGGTCACGCATCTTACCCTGCCGGAGCATCCTTTGCACAAGCTGGCGGAGTGCTCGGCAGTCCTCTGTCAGATGACCTGGCTCTTTGGGAAATTCACAGTATGGTCTAGAGTCTCTAGATCTTTGATCGGTTGGGCGATAGGGCTTCTTATAGTTTTCCTGTCTTTCATGATTTGGCTTACTTCTTGCATAGCCTCGTCGAGATCAGACTCATGCAAGTCATTGTCTTACTGCTGATGAAGTGCTACTGTTTGCGAAGACGAAGCTAATGGTAGCAATGAATCTTGAGCACTTTCACGGCTTGGGAAGGAGTATCGAAGGCGTTGAAAACTTCTCTCCTTTCTTGAGTGAGATGGGAAATGATTGTGAAGAGACCTTGGAGGCTGCCTGCAAAAAGTATCTTTCTCTGATAAGAGCTAGGAGACGAAGCCTGGGTTGCTTTTTTCTCCTTAGATGTACGAGTTGGCTAGAGCAATCAACTCTTGATATGTCCTTGGAGCACGGACATTGGCTTCGAATTTGAGTGGCCCTTCACGAAGACCGTGAATGAGAGCTACTATGTACATTTCTTGATCAGTGACCTCGATATCCAAAATCTCTCTTTGGAATCGATTAACGAACTGAGACCAAGTTTCACCACTGCGCTGCTTGATCTCAAAGAGGGCTTTAGGACAGCCCTTTCCCTTGGTGGAGGTAGAGAACCTGAGAAGAAACTCCCTTCACAGATCAGCAAAGGAAGTGATGGAGTGAGGACGGAGGCCATAGAACCAGTCCCTCACTTGTCCATCAAAAGTAGTTACAAGGAGCTTGCACTTGGTTGCATCTGAAAGGGTTTTGAGAGCAACGGCTGACTCAAAAGCTTGCAGATGCTTTTCTGGATCAGTCTCTCCAGTGTAGATTGGTAACCGGGGAACTCCGAAGTTAGCAGGAGTTGGCTCATGGCGAACATTCTATGTGAATGGTGAAGGCTCTTCTTGATCTCCTACAGCATAAGGATAAAAAGGAGCATAAGCTGCAGCTGCAAAAGAAGCAGAAGGATAAAAAGGAAAGGTTGCTACAGGAGGAGCGAATGCAGGAGCTGCAGGGTAGGGATGACTTTCCTGAAAATTGAGAAATCTAGCAGGACTTCCCCTGGTTGCTTCCCGGAAGAAGTTATAGCGAGCAGCAAATTCTTCATCTTGAGGTCGCAGAGGAGCTGTAGGACCTTGCGGGAAAGTTGTTGTATGAGGAGGATAGACCGGCGGGCAAGCTGGAGGATAAGCTTGCTGATGCTCCAAAGTTGGTGTTGGGTTGATTGGAGCAACTAGAGCAGCTGGGGCTACTGTAGGATGAGTGTCTAATCACTGTGTAATTGCAGCAAGAATCTGGTTGATTGCTTGGAATTGCCGAGCATTCTCACGACACGATTGCTCGAAGGCCTCCCAGAGAGGATCTTCACTGGGACTTGGAGCAAGGTTCTCAGCTGGTTGGTGGTCTGTCATGGCTAACTGTCAGTTTTCACTGTCTGTTCGGATATGAAGGTCGCGTGTTAACTGTTGATGCATGAAAACGACACATGGCAGCTAACACGGAGGGAGTGTTCGATCTCACAAGCTAGGAGAGGAAGAGGATGAAAGTTGTGGGGATAGAGGAGAATAGGAAGAGGGAAGCTTCTGAGTGCTCGAGAGTGGAGCAAGAGGTTGTCAAAGGGGTTGCGGGGATAGAGGAGAGGGTGCTGAGAGCAGCCGGGAAGGCTGAAGAGAGGAGGAGGTTGATCAGGAGCTGTCGAGCAGATGGTTAATATAACGGTTGTGCTTGCAGGTTGCTTGCCGAGGGAGATGAGCTGAGCTAGGAGGAAAGGAGAGAGAAGGGGACACTAACAACGACAACAGCAGACTTCGCCCGCCGCGGCTTAAACGCCACTCTTGCGACGGGCTTTCCTTTTATTAATAGCGAGAATTACAAGCTGCTAATACACCTTTACAATAAAGTAATAAAGGGTACAAGTGGGAAGCTGGCGGCTAAGAAAGAAGAATTCCAGAGGAGGCTGCACAGACTGAACTATGGAGGCCGGCAGACCGCGCGACAAAGCTAAGGAAGCAGACTGCGCGGACTGGAGATCCAGGTCAGCAGGCCGCACGACTAAAGGCACAGAGGCGGATGCGGTCTGAGAAACGGAGTCCACAGGAAGGCTTGCTGACTTCGGGCGTAAGCACCTTGGCGATGATCTGAGTCCCCTCAATACGAGGGGCATGGGGGGCTATTTATAGGCCCGAGGAGGTAACAGCTTGCGGTAACGTTACCCCCGGTGAGACGGTAACTTGAGCGAGATGGAGACGGAGTCCGCCGAGTCCGCAACAGGCCGTGCGGACTGGGACTTGGTACTGAAGTCGATGCTGATGTTGGCAAGATTGGAGACTTAATGGCGGACTGCGATGCGGGTTCGCGGAGTCCGTCACTGCTGAGCTGGGACCATCCGCCTACTACTGGGGTGGCGGATGCTGGAAGCTATGTGGCGGAATGCGAGGAGAATCCGCGGAGTCCGCCACAGCTGAACTGATCGAGCTGGAAGGGGTGCGAGCAGGAGAGAGCCCGCGGAGTCCGGCGAGTCCGCACGAGGCTATGCGGACAGGGACTGCTTATGGAGGATCTGCTGAGTGGCGGACTGGAAGGAGTCCGCAACAACTGACTGAGTCCGCACCAAGGCTGCAAACTGAGGAAGAAGCTGCCACTACTGGCTGAGCCTGCGACAGGCCTGCGGACTGAGGAGGAATTGACCCTGCTGCTGCCGAGAAGCTGGTGCTGGCTAAGTGAAGGGAGGACTGCGTAGAGAGTTCGCCGAGTCCGCGGCTGCTGTAAGTTCGAGTCCGCTTACGTTGGAGATGGAGAGCCTGGCTGTTGAGGCTGTTGAGGTTCACCACTGGAGTCGGACTAGAAGTCTTGATCACACTTCGAGTCCGCCCAGCTCGTGAGGGACTTGGAGGTTGCTGGACTTGGCGGGTAGCCGGAGTTGGAGTCCGCGCCCTACAGGCGAGCTGGAAAGTCGGCTGCCCGCGTTGCTGGATGAAGGGATATGCGACCTGCTTCCGACTTGAGCGGACAGGAGTCCGAGTTCGGCAAAGGAGCATCTGTTGAGACAGCTGCGCTTAAGCTGAAGAGGAACGCGACCTGATACCGGCCTGGGCGGATAGGAAGTTTAGTCTGGCAGAGAGAGACCTATGGAGACAACCTTGCAGTTAAGCTGAAAAGGGGGGCGGCCTGCAGAAGCAGACTGCGGAAGCAATCCGCGGGCCCTGCCGACTAAGGAAAGGCATGCGGCCTGGCGGGTTAGACCGCTGAGACCGCGCAAGCCACACGGCCTGAGCGGACAGAAAATTCTGTCCGCCCAACCTAGGGGATGACGGCCTCCAGGAGGGACCTGGGGCAGACCGTGACGAGCGAGCTGACTCCCTTGGGAAGGATCTCCGATTTCGAGGTTAATAAGTGAACTGAAGCCCAGAAGAAGGCAATGATAGCTGATGCCAAGGCTATGAACATACTGGCATAGACTATGCCAGATGACATCTTTTAGAAGGTGGCTGAGTGCACCTCTACAAAACCAATCTGGGATTCACTCAACCAAATAGTTGTTGGCTCAGCAGATGAGAGAAAAGATAGAAGATCAAACCCTATCACACAATATGAAAACTTCAAAAAGGATGAAGCAGAAACAGTTGAAGTGATGTACAACAGGCTTAGCTCCATCATCAGTGAGCTAAGGACCTTAGATAAAGAAATAACATTGACTGAAGTAATGGACAAGATCCTGACGTGCTTCCCAAGCTCATGGGATTCAAGGATCTGGCCCATCAAGGAGGCCAGAAGCCTAACTAAGATATCTACAGATTCTCTATTGGGCAAGTTAAAGTCTTATGAACAACTGATCAAGTCTAGGGAGACAGTAGAGCAAAGGACACCTTGACCAGCCAAGAAAGAGCAAAGTATAGCTTTCAAGGCTACTGAGTAGACAGAGACATCAACATCAAATGAAGAGCTCATGAGTCTATTTGCCAGACGATTCTACAAGATGGCAAGAAAGGACTTCAGAAGAAAGTCATCTAGGAAAGATGACAAACTCAGGTATGATAAAACACCAACTAAAGAAGTGGTGTGTTTTGGGTGCAGGAAACCTGGGCACTTCCTCTCTGAGTGTCCAGAGAACCAAAAGAAAGAGAAGAGAAGAGAGAAAGACACCAGGAAACTCTTAATGGGAGAAGTCTCAAGCTGATGGACATCACATGCACTGTGAATGCCAGACTTAGTGGCAAGCTAGGCTTGGGTGCTTCATCAGGTTTTCCCCCCATTCTCAGGAAAAATATCTTAACAACCTCCAGAAAATTTGTCACTGCTAAGGGAAAAGAAAAAGTAATCAATAAACAAACAACAAAAAATGTTTCTAAATCAATAGGTCAAAAACCCAACAACTAGAAAACCATAGGTAACAAGGTTCAGCAGAATTCTTCGAACGTAGATCGACAAAATCTATCCAGTTCGTCGAACTCAGATCGACAAACTCTGAACGCAACCTATAGTCATAGTTATTCGTCTACCTGCGAATGACGAACTCTGTATGGTTCGTCAAGCAGAGGTCGACGAACAAGGGGCATAGAAAATGAATATATTAATTCTCTGGGAAGAGATCGACGACCTCAACCCTACTCGCCGAACTCTGGTCGACGAACTCACAGAAATTCATCGAACCCAGAAAGACTTAACCAAAACTTTAATTATAACAGAAACTTAAATAATTCTAGGAAAGCTTTTAATCCACTAGTTGATTGGGTCATACCACCTAGGAGATATCACCCTCTAGGATATAAATCCCAACCAGAATATTCTGTTATTTCCAGCTTTTCATACCGAGAAAACAAAGGACCCAAGGTAACCTGGGTCAAGAACATTTAACTGTTTTCCATTACAGGTGAAGAGCTGTCCAGGTGTGAATCAGACCTGGTTCCTAGACAGTTGTTGCTCCAAACATATGACAGACATTAAGGACAATCTAACTAATTATAAGTCCAAGCCAGGACCAAAGGTCATCTTTGGTGATTCCAAATGTGGACAGTCAAAAGGTTTTGGAGAAGTGAGGATTAGAGCTGTTACATTCAAGAAAGTGACATATATCAGAGGACTGAAACATAACCTCATTTATAAGTCAATTATGTGATGATGGTTATCAAGTACATTTTAGTTCATCTTCATGTATTATCTCTAATAAAGAAAACCAAACAGTTTTAATTGGAAATAGACAAGGCAATATATATTTAGTTGATTTCTTATCTGCCAATTCTGATATCGGTTTACTTAACTTAATTAGTAACCAGAATGATTTATGACATAAAAGACTAGGTCATGTAAATCTGAAAAACATTGCTAGGCTATCAAAAGACAACCTTGTTAGAGGTTTACCTTTTGGTCCCTACAAGAAGGAAGGCCTCTGTAGGGCTTGTCAATTAGGCAAGCAAACTAAATCTAGTTTCAAATCCATTAATAAAAGTGATTCACTAGGGTTTTGTATATGCTACACATGGATCTATTTGGACTCATTGTTGTATAAAGCCTAGGAGGGAAATCCTACACTTTGGTTATTGTAGATGACTTCTCCAGGTTCACTTGGGTATCCTTTCTGAGATCTAAGTCAGATACCTTCAAGGTTCTTACAGATTTTCTCAGGACCATACAAATTGAGTTCTCTACTCATGTTGCATTGATCAGAAGTGATCATGTCACGGAGTTTGAGTCTCTTCTTATGCATGAGTTCTGTGAGATGGAAGGTATCAGGCATTGCTTCTCAGCTCCTAGAACTCCTCAACAAAATGGGGTAGCTGAAAGGAAAAATATGACACTCATTGAAGCTGCAGGTACCTTACTTGCAGATGCTTACATGCCACTATCCTTTTGGGCAAAGGCTATGAACACTGCAAACTATGTCCTAAACAGAAGCATGATATATAAGCTAAAGAATAGGACTCCCTATGAATTACTAAAAGGAAGAAACCTAAAATAAACTATTTTAAAATCTTTGGTTGTATATGTTATATTCACACAACAACAAAAGATATATTAGAAAGTTTGAGGCAAAGGCTGAAGAGGAATTTTTCTACGATATTCCCAAGTAAGCAAAGCCTATAGGGTTGATAACAAATCAACCTTAAAAATTGAGGAGTCTATCCATGTTACTTTTGATTAAGCTAACAAGTCTTGCAAGGAGAAAGAAATTTCAACCGGTAGTAACTTGCAGGTACATCACTTGTGTGAGAGTTTGGATGGACTAAACCTTACCCAAGAGGTTCCAAATCATCCTTCTCCACAAGTCATTGAAAAAAGTGAAGATGAAGGCATTGAAGGGAGTGATATTCCCCCAACAAAAACATAATTCCACAGGAGGAATTAATTCCAAATGCTATTGCAGAACAAACTCCACCAGCTGATCTTGTCACACTTAGGGATCACCCCAGATCTCAAGTCATTGGAGACATATCAGCAGGTGTACAGACAAGGAATCAACTCAATCAAGATGTGATGCATGCCTGTTTTCTCTCTCAGATTGAACCTCTATCCATCCATCATGCTGAGCAAGATCCCCACTGGATCATTGCAATATAGGAGGAATTAAATCAGTTTGAGAGATGTAGAGTTTGAGATTTGGTTCCAAGGCCTCAAGACTACCCAGTCATTGGAACCAAAAGGGTCTACAGAAACAAGCTGGATGCACAAGGAGTAATAGTGAGGAATAAAGCCAAACTTATTGCACAAGGATATATGCAAGAAGAAGGAATAGATTATGATCAGACCTTTGCACCTGTTGCAAGGTTGGAAGCAATCAGAATATTCCTTGCCTATGTAGCTTACAAGAGATTCAAGGTCTATCAAATGGATGTGAAAAGTGCATTCTTGAATAGAGTACTCAAGGAAGAGGTGTATGTTGAACAACCTCCAGGTTTTGTTTCTCCAACTTATCCCTCTTATGTTTACAAATTGCATAAAGCACTCTATGGTCTAAAGTAAGCTCCAAGATCTTGGTATGAGGCTCTAGCCAGCTTTCTATTAGAGCATAAATTCATTAGAGGCATTGTAGATAGAACACTTTTCACTAGACATTATTAGGATCAAATACTGTTAGTACAAATATATGTGGATGACATAATATTTGGGTCTACCGATTCAAAATTGTGCAAGAGATTCTCTGATCTCATGCATTCTAAATTTGAAATGTGTAGCATGGGTGAGCTTTCCTACTTCCTTGGTCTCCAAGTAAAGCAGCTCCCTGATGGCATATTCATCTCCCAAGCTAAGTATGCTAAAGATCTTATCAAAAAGTTTGGGATGGCTGATGTCTTAGCAAAGAAGACACCTATGGCTACAAATGCTGTAATTAATTCAAATGCACATGGTAAACCTGTGGATCAGAAACTATATAGGGCCATTGTTGGATCTCTGTTATACCTTACAGCAAGCAGACCTTATATCATATTTGCCACATGCCTTTGTGCTAGGTTCCAGGTGAACCCAAAAGAATCTCACCTTATTTTCCTAAAAAGAATTTTGAGATATATAAAGGGTTGTCCTAGTCTAGGCCTATGGTATCCCACAGAATCAGAATTTGAGTTAACTAGATACTCAGATGCTGATTTTGCTGGATGCGGGTGGATAGAAAAAGTACTTCAGGAACCTGCCAGTTCCTGGGTATGAGATTAGTATCCTAGTTTTGTAAGAAACAGTCATCTGTATCTACCTCAACTGCTGAGGCAGAATACATTACAACAGGTAGATGTTGTTCCCAGATGCTATGGATAAAAATCATTTACTAGACTATGGTATCAACTTAAATAATTCAACTCTACTTTGTGATAACACAAGTGCTATAGCCATAACACAGAATCGAGTCCATCATAGTAGGACAAAGCATATAGACATTAGGCATCATTTCATAAGAGAGTGTGTAGACAAAAATAAAATTAAGCTTGTCTATATCTATACTGATTTAAAAAGGGCTGATATATTCACCAAACCTCTAGATGAGAGAAATCATCTCTTTTTCATAAATCAGCTAGGAATGATCAATGGAGAAGACTTAGTTTTGTTTAGGTCTGCACTCGACGAATTTGCCAAAGTTCGTCAAATGGAGCTCGGCGAACTATGGAAAGTTTGTGAGATATTCGTCGAACGCAGGACGACGAACTCTCTGTGAGTGAAGTTGTTTTCGTCGAACGGAGATCGACGAATTCACTTCCGAAAAATTTCGTCGAACGGAGCTCGACGAAATGTCTTCAAACCTTCAGACAGAGCTCGACAAATTATTTGACTACTGATTACTTCATCGATCTCAGGTCGAAGAATTTCATAATTTTTCGTGGAACGGAGTTTGTCGATTCATATTCTGGAAAATCTTATATCTAGGTTTTTCTTCGACCTCTGTCCCGCACTTTCTATTCCCTTTGCACTTGAGCATCATTTGTCTCTCTTGCAGGTGATTCCAATGGCTATTCCAGCAGGTGCACTAACCAGAATGAAGTTTGATACGGGCTTTTACGTCAACTTCGAATCCTTTCAACATTCAGATCCAATCTTTCTGCATATACTAGAACTTCTGGAGGAACAGAAACTGAAAAATCTGATGTTAACCAGGATAAAGCTGTCTGCAACTGAAATCTAAGATTGGGTTTATACATCTACATCAGAGGAGAACACTATGATCGGAACAATTACAGGTAACTCTGTATCTTTATCTCCCGTTGTACTTACTGAGATTTTTGGATTGATTAATGGTGAAGAATAGTTAGAAATCAATTTAGACGAATATGATATGATGTTGAGTTTAATGGGATATACTGGAGATCATCCCAATAAGTTGTTAAAGAAACATCTGTCTGCCGAATTTAAGTTCTTGGCAGATATTGTAGGAAAGTTCTTGTTGGGCAAGCATACTGCCCATGACTATATTACCAGACACCAGTTTCTGGTTATGTGTGCAGTGATTAATAAGAAGGAAGTGGATTGGGCTCAAATTATATTTGATTTGATAAAGAAAAAGAACAACAAGAAGGAAGTATGCTTTGGAAGGATCCTAGGGATCTTCCTAAAGGAGAAGGCTACTGAATCCATTATTTCACATACCATATTCATTAATGCCAGCAAGAGGCTCACCTGCGCCTTGTTTGGCAGGTGGGAGAGGACCATAACTAAGCCATCCAAGACTTCAACCTCTTCCACCCCAGCTTCTGAAAGCACCAGGGCTGTAAAAGCCACTCCCCACCCTACTGAAGAGATCATCCCCACATCTCCATCTCTTCCAGCAACTCAACAACCACAACAACTCCACCAATAACTTCCAGCACCTCAACAAACAACACCCCATGTTCATATTTCAACTACAGTTACATCTTCTGCCACCTCTCCACCCCTAGATCTTAACAACATCCCCTTATCTCCTATTCAGGAATACCATGAACCCACTCCACCTCAATCCCCCATAGACTTACCAGATCCAACACCACCTTCATCTCCTCTTCCACCTCACCTATCCTCCATTCCATGATCTTCTAACTTCCCCCCTTAATTCCCCTCCTCTTCAGGATCTCCACATGCCAGATGTCCCTCCTTCATCATCTCTACCATCTACCATCCCTCAACATGTCTCCACCCCATATTCTACTGAACCATCTGCTACTCCAATATTAGACCCATCCACCATATCTTCCATCATTGCTATCATCACACCCCTCATAAAATCAATCATAACAGAGGCCATTCTACCTCTTGCTACCTCTATATCTACTCTATCTGCTCAAATTTCTGCCTTCACTGCTGGCCCCTCTTCATTCAGGTGCTTGGCTCCAGTATACACTGAAACCAGGTAGGGGGAGATGCTTAATGAAGAAGCTGCAGCAGCTCCAGCAGCAACAACAATTCAAGAACCAGCTCCAGTAACAGTAGAGGCAGAAGCACCAATAACAGATGTAAATTTTATTCCTGATGATAGTGATTTAATTGATTTGATTCATTTTATTGATACTGATATGGACTTTGATGAGTCAGTTACTGAAGAAATTCTTTATATTTCTGAATTCCACATTAATCCCACAGTAGACTTAGTTAATTTGTTGAAAGTATTTGATACTGCATTTTTGAAAGTTATTCCAGCATTATATACCAAGCCATCTTTGGCTATTGTACCTTATACTTCTCCAATCTCTCCAAACGTTGCTAAGCAACTTAGAGATTGTTTTGTTCTTTCAAAGCCAGCCGTCAAACCATCTCCAGAAGAAATTATTTTTGTTCCAACATTTGTAATGGATGACTCGCCCATGCCAAATCTGGACGATTTGATTTTGGCTGATATAGAAGAAGAAAGTAAGGCAGCTGCTGAAAGCACTGTCAGAACCAGTTCTCCAGTCTCTCCTATGGCTTCTTCTCCTGCTCCTGTTGAAGTTTCTGCTAAAGTTCCTAAAAAGCTAATCATTTCTGCTGAGGCTCTGAAAGCACTCAATGACCTATATGATAACCCTAAGGGATCAGATAATGATAATGATGATGATGAGGATGAGGAAGATGACTCAGATGATGAGCCTAAGAGGAAGTTAGTATCAAAGAAAAGAAAAGCCCTTCCTACTCCTGCTCCTAAGCCTAATCCAAACAATGACACTCCTTATTATATTCTCCAAAAGATAACTCCATACAAAGGGATGCCAGCCTGGATTTGGCTATCTAAATATTAGCAGAAGGAAAGGAAGAAAAGCAGAAGGTACTCTCCTCCACCAGTTCAGAAATATAGAAAAGATCCACCTCCTCCACCTCCTCTAGCTGCTGGTTCTTCAAGCACATCTTCTCAAAGATTTGCCCCACTTCAAACATATCAAAGACACTAAGGGAGATCACATGAAAGCAGCCAGCATAAGCAATATTCTTCAGGAATGCAACATCAGCAACAACAACAACATCAACAACAATAGCAACAATCCACTGAAAATCAACCAGCAAAAGGCTCTAAAAGACAATCCTCTCCTCCTTTTCCTTTTGAAGATCCTGAAACAGCTACTACTGCTATAATGGCCAGGTTCCAGGAACTTGTAGGCCTTTCTTTGATTAACAAGGCCAAAGCTGAAGGAAAGGATCCCTCTGAATATACTACCATGCAAAGTACAGGAAAGAGGAACTTAAGAGATTTGAGAAAGCAAACAAAATTTTCAATGTTGATGACTACATGAAGTTGCACCCAGAAGAAGTTGTCCCCAGAGCCACTTCTTTGAAGATTATAGGGGCTGCTGATATGACTATGACAAAAGTGCAAACTTGAGATCCAAAAAGAGAGATTGTGTTTACAAAGCCTGAAGAGAAGAGCAAGCAAGAAATGCCAAAGGAAAAGAAACAGAAGAAGTAAATTTTGAACTGTTTTGTTTTCTATAAATTATTTACAACTGCTCTATAATCTGAACAAAGCTTATGTATATATATATCTGCTGCATGTGTTATTGATCTATACCAGATATATGCCTTTTTCTACTTTGTTTATTTTTCAATTTTGATTTGAGTCTGTAGTTAGCGACCTCACCCAAATAGGGGGAGATTGTTGGATCCCTAGTAAGATTTGGGCTAGGTTCACTAAGTTAGGATCATGTGACCCACAATGTATAGCCCGGGTCATAGTTGTGTCCTAGAGTCTAGGCAAAGTCCTTGAAGTCAACATCATATGGACCAACTATCAACAAGACTGCCAGAGACTCAAGACTTAGAAGATTTCAAGACTCTATGAAAAGTGAGTTCGACGTTCGTCGAACTCAGGTCGACGATTATCATGCTCAGCTCGACGATCTCAGAGTAAATTCTCTGAGCTGAGCTCGATGAACTTGGTGCTCAGGTCAACGAAAACTTGGACACTATAACAACACTTCAAGTTCAGAAAACATTAAGATATTCTAAGTCCTTGGTATCAGACTTTGGTCGATGAACTTAGTTCTCAGCTCGACGAACTCTATTCTTTGGTCGACGAATCTTTGGACTACTACAACATTCTGTCAAGACTATGTTCTCTAGTCTCAGGTTGACAAACTTAGTTCTCTGCCCGATGAATTCTTGATTATCTACTTCAACAACTTAGAACCAGAAGACTTATGTCGACACTCAGAGTATATGTCGACACCAACTGAGTTGACACTAGAAGACTTGTGTCGATACCCATATCATCAGTCGACATTTTGGAAAGGTTGTGTCGACACCACATAGAAGACTTATGTCAACACCCAGGATATCAGTCAACACCACCTGTGTTGACACAAGGAGTAATTGTGTCGACACACATAATATTTGACAACTCCAGAAACTCAGGTTGACGAAATCAAATATTAGGTCGACGAATTCTGGAGACATTAACTTTCATTTCAGATACAACTGTGAATATTCTAAGTCCATAAAAGTTGCTGAACTCCAGTCAACAAACACAGTTATCAGCTCGACGAACTTTAGACACAGAAAAGGCAAAGTTTTTGAAGTATACAGTTCTGTTATCAGATCGACGATCTTGGAACTCAGCTCGACGAACAGAAGTTATCTGATCGACGAATACAACAACTCAGCTCGACGAACCGTGGACTCAGCTGGACAAATTCTGTCATCAGTTCGACGATTCTAGACTTAGCACTTATTCCTTCTATCCTCAGTTTATGGTAATAATTTCTGAATTATTAATGATAAAATATTCTCTGAATATTACCGTTGGACGGTACATTAATCACGGCTTTCATCAGAATTATTGTTTTCCATTTTTCCAAGGGACATCTGGGGAAAGGAATCAATGCAGTTTTTTTTCAAAGACCGCCAGCATTGATTGCCGCAGAAGGATTCAAATTTCGAAAGGAAATTCCCGCAGGAAATATAAAAAAGAAATTTTTCTCTCTTTCCTGACAAAAAAACAGAGAAAATATAGAAAGCAAGCTAGTAAGAATAATCAGAGCACCAGAAAAATTATAGAGACAACATACACAGACACAGATATTTTCAATCAGTCTATCTTCAATAGCTTCTCTGATCCTTTCACAAAAGCTCTGATACAAAAAGAACATCTGCTATAAGAAGAAGAAGAACAATCATACAAAATCAAGTGTTTTCTTACTTCAACACTCCAGGACTTCCAAGGACAACAACTGTCAAATTTGTCAAGAAGATCCTACAGATAAAGGCTAAAAGCTTGAAGGCCTATCACCATGTAGCAAGGCTTCCATATTTCCCTGAACCATTCAATATCTCAGGGGGAGCCATTTGCTACTATCAATATCCACAATTCTTATCTCTGATTGTTGACAGAGAAGACATAACCAACTCTCTCACCCCCACTGTGTAATGGGTTGTCATCTCCCTTCAAAAGTGATTCCTGGTTACAAGTTACCTGATCAAAAGACTTGGGGATTTGGTTTTTGAGCACCTGATCAAAAGCTCATTGGTTTCAGGCACCTGATCAAAAACCTGAGTGGATTCCTACCAGGGTGGTAGAAGAGTGGATGTACCCAAGTTGGGGAACCACTATAAATTTCTTGTGTCGTCTGGTTGCCCATTCTTTTGTTTCGTGTTGTGGCTGTGATTGGTAGTTAGTTTCTATGTTTTATCTTTTAATCTATTTCTTACAGCACCAAGACTAATCTGCATTTTCCAGCAGAGCATTTTATAAAACTCTAAATACTTTATTCACCCCCCTAGAGTATTCCTGATCTAACAGCTCACTTTCACATATGGTTACTAAATGTAACACCATACTCGTCATGAGGAATATATTAGAAGGTTTGGTCGGGGCACGACGTCATATTCAACGAATAGATTGCGACGTTACGAAATGAAACCAAACATCTAACAAACTAACACAGAGTTCATAACTAACAAAAGTATTTTATATGGATAACTCATCAAAGGAATGTCCACTAAAACCACTAGAATGAATATACATAGAAGGGTTTGGCCTTATGGCGTTACAAACCGGTGTTCATGTTTATACAACAATTGTGAATTCCATACATCGGCACGCAGGCCCACCGTAACACATGAAAATAGTAAACGAGCACTTAGGTCTTCAAGGGCCAACACAGCAAAAGGGCTTTAGCCCGCTACTTCCCACTCGGCTCGCCAGCGCGCACCTACATTTGTTCATTCCATAAAGACATGGCAAAATAAAGCAACGATTAGCTTTAGCTGACCACAATTATAATGACCCCACCCCATGCCCGAGGTGTTGGTACTCCTTCCCTGCAAAGCAAGCAATATGATAGTATATATATATTTCCACAATCATCACAAGCATTGGCACACACGACCACGAGTTTCGTGCACTCATGGCATATTTTTGGTGTACTGACCTTCAAGTCCCTCCTCCATCCTAAGCATCAACTACTTAGATGACACATTTGAGCTACTGTAGGTCACAATCTATTACGCTTACTAGACTTCCCCAGGACTGGTGCACCGAGGATCTACCTCTTCAACGACTCATACCGGATAGGTTCAGATCATCCTTGCCCGACACAATCATCGTGAACAACTAGCACGATGTAGGTCAGCTTCACCTCAACCCATTAATATGATAACCAATGTTATCCCTTCGGTCGACACACAAACCCACCAAGCTTTGAACAGCAGGCCTCGTAACTTAATGCTATGTACCCGATCCTCAAGACCTGGGCTTCACAATCAAACAATAGCTTATTCAGAGCTATCCCCAGCGACATCACTATCGTTGGGTGATATCGACAAGACATAAATCTATTAGTCTTGGGTACAGTACACCCAGCACATAAAACTGCTCACTAGTCTCAACCAGAAGGGCTATCACCAGTGATATCGCTATCGCGGACGATAGCAATAGAATTTTGTTTCTACTACAAACTTGGGTGTTTCGTGGAGACATTTTCCAGTACTTCTGTAGCAACCTCAAGCACTTATATAGTAACCTGTAGTACCTCAAACCCCCCATAAACAACTCATTTTCCACGGAGTCTTCTCTGATACGCTAATCAATCATCACCAATCCAGACTAACTTGTCCAAATGGGCTTCACATAACATCATATGCTCGTACAATAACCGGGATCTATATACAATTTCTCCTGGGGATACTCTGTATTAACCCAAAGGAAGTATCTTACACCATCAATTGATGGGGATTTCCATGCAACGATGCCAAATAAGAGGACTATCCGGATGGAATCACTCACAGTGCTTTCCTATCCATGGATCGATCCTCGACTCGCGATTCCAACCTTGGAAGATCCTCTAACAGCTTTAATTCTTCTTCTTAAGGGTTGAACACCAGCTCCATTTTCTTTCTTCTCTTCTTTTCTCAAATTAGAAGAGAGAGAGAGTGTTCAAGAAGAAATGAGAAGAGAAATCTCTTCTCTAGCCCTTATCATCCTCGTGATTAAACCAAACCATCTTATCCTCAGACCAAAATAAATGGATGTCTTGGATTACATATGAAAATTCTAATTCAATATTATCGTCGGGTGATAGCTCTAGCGTTGGCCGCTTGACCAAATCAACATCGTTTAGCAAACTTCATAGCCAACTGACACGTGGTAGCCTGCCACGTGACACACTATTGCCTGGCAATACTGTTCTCGCCTGTAGTAGCAAATCGACTTCACTATTTTTTCGACTACATCGACTGCATCGACTACATCATTTAGCACCTGCATCAGCCTGATCACTATCGTCGGGTGATATCGCTATCGCTAGCAATAGCTCCAAAATTTAAATTTGTTGTTTTTCAACTATGGGAAACCCGGGGTGTTACAAATCCCCCTTTAAGAAATTTTGTCCCAAAATTATTCAGTATTAAAAGCAACATAAGTACAAATTATACAAAATGTACCTCAAAGGAACAACTCGGGGAACTCCTCTCTCATGGCTTACTTGCGCTCCTATGAAAGTTCCTCATGACCGTAGTTATCCCAGCAGACCTTAACCATCCTTATCGTTTTGTTCTGCAATTACTTGATCTTTGTGACTTCGATACAAATGGTCTTGAATTTTGTCTTTAACCTACTATTTACCAACACTTGAACCGCAGCAACCACTTGAGTAAGCCCTTGCATAGCCTTACTCATAACCAATATGTGGAATACAACGTGTAAACTACTCAATTCCGCCAAAAGAGCAAGTCTGTAAGCAGCTTTACCAACACACTCTATGATCTCAAATGGTCTAAGGTATCTCAAACTCAGATTTTTCAAGCATCGAATCCTTGTGAAAGTGAGGGATAGATACAGTTTACTCTAGAGGGGGGGGGGTGAATAGAGTATATAAAAATATTTAGATTTATTGCGGAATTAAAATATTGATACTTATGTGAAAGAGGTAAAAGCAAGAAACTATCACAACACAATACACAAAGAAAACACAAGGCAATCCAGACGACACAAGAAATTTTATAGTGGTTCCCCAAATCTAGGTACATCCACTCTTCTACCACCCTGGTAGGAATCCACTTAGGTTTTTGATCAGGTGCCCTATCACCACAAGATCTGCTTCAGGTAGATCTAGAAACCCTTCAGGCTTTTGATCAGGTGCCTAAAAATTAGTAGGTTTTTGATCAGGTGCCCTATCACCAAGGAGTTTACTTTTGAAGGGAGTAAGAAAAATAGATGACAGTCTTCTCTTTCTAATACACAATGAGAAGACTATGTGGATTTGATGATGTGAAAGCTCCCCCTGAGATATTGAGTAGTTTCAGGAAGATGGAAGCTTTGTCCAGGGTGTAGGTCTTCAGATTGATGTTGATTCGAGCTCTATGTGGATTGTTGAAGCCTGATGAAGGAAGAAGAATAGAGAGATTTGTGTGTTCAGCAAGTTCTTCTTCTTCCTTGTATTTTTCAAAAAACAGGAGACCTTCAGAGCAAAAAAGATTTATTTTCTGACTGACCTTTTTTTTATTCTTGTTGTCTTTGTCTTTTTAAGTTCTCTGTATATTTGGAATAACTAACGACCTGAATTTGAATTCCCAGACAGTACTTAATTCTCTGCAATAATTTAGGAGCCCAAACGGGTAGAATTGCTGGCAATCATAAATGCACTTTCATAACTGTCTTGACAAAATATTCTGTGAATACCATAATCAATGCTTCATGAGATGCGGCTATCAGCCTTTAGAATGTCAGCATTAATTATCAGAATATATTTGTCTGACTGAGAGAACTGATAACTGAAGGCATTAAAAAATCATAGAGCTTGGCTCAGAGATCATCGAAATGGGTTAAGAGATCGTCGACCTGAGAGCAACTATCGTAGATCTGAGATAACTGCTGAGAAGCACAAGATCGTAGTCCTGAGCTCATAGATCGTCGAGCTCAGTTCACAGTAGAAGACTTTGAGATCATCGATGGGAGATCGACGATCGTCGAGCTGAGAATTGTTTCTGAACTTCGAATATTTTTTGGAATGACATACTGAAAAAGCTAGAAATCGTTGACCTGAGAACTTGGTTCGTCGACCTGAAAATTTTACTTATCCTTCTGAAGCAGCTTCTGAGAACTGTGTTGACAGATGGTTCTGGGTGTCGACACAAGTCCTTCTCGTGTCGACTGATACTATCGACTAATAATCTGTGAACTTTGTCGGCACAAATCCTTCTTGTGTCGACTGAGCTAGTGTCGACTAATATTATCTGTGTCGACTGATAGTCTGTATGTCGACACAAATCTTCTGGGTGTCGACACAACCTTTCTATGGGTCGATACAATTCTTCTGGGTGTCGACACAACCTTTCTGTGTGTGTCGACACAATTCTTCTGGGTGTCGACACAACCTTTCTATGTGTTGACACAATTCTTCTGGTGTCGACACAACTGCTTGAGTCTCTGACAGGATGTTGTAGGCTGATCCATATGATGTTGACTCTTGGCCTAGACTAAAGAAATAAACCTATGACCCTGACTATACATTTTGGGTCACTCTAAGCAAACCTAATAGTGATCCTTACCCAAATCAGAACTAGGGTTCCAACAATCTCCCCATATTTGGGTGAGGATACTATTTACATAACACAAAGAAAATACAAAGCAATAAACTGGAGTATTTGCTTCTACTGTTGCTATTGTTGATGTTGTTGTTGATGTTGAACCTTGCCCAAACCTGTGTCGTTACAATCTGTATCATCATAATCTGCTTCTGCTATTTCTGGAATTACTACTGCTGCTGGAACTCCTGCAGCTTCATTGGTCGTCTATATCTGCACAAAATTTCACAAAATTTCTGAAACACTTCTTCTTCCTGTATTGCTGGAGGAGACTGAGCTTGAAGGTCTGCTGAGGCTGAACCTACTGCATCTTCATTGGACACCTCACCCTGCCTGGTTTCAGTGAAAACTGGAAGCAGGCCCCGAGATGAAGAAGGGACAGAGGAAGAAGAAAGGGAATAGTCATTTGTTGAGCAAGAGTAAACCCATTCTTTGATCTCAGCAATAGATAGTTTGATCTGTGTAGACATGAACTTCTTCAGACCCTGATCATCACATAGCTGTAACATTTCGTGAAAAATATGATCACAGTGACTGATATCAATTGAAAGATAGGATCACAGTGACTGGTCGATTCGAAGTCGACGGGGAAACCAGTGTCAAACTTTACCTTTGAAAGAGCCGCCGTAGAAATCTCCATGGAAGATCTGTAGACTCAAGAGAGAAGAGATCAAGGGCAAAGGGAAAATAGAATGTGAAAACGTGGGACAGAGATCAAAGAGAAACCTACATATAGGTTTTTGGAATAGAAAAGACAATCTCTGTTCGACGATAAAAACAAAAACGTCAATCTTAGGTCAAAGATTAATTTATAAACAAATAATATCTTTAGTCTCTGATCTCAGTCGGAAATTGATAGTTGAGCATAGCTTGACGATCAATTAACTGAAGCAAAGTCGTCAATCTCTGGTCGACGATTTTTGTCTTCACACAGAGCTGTCGTTAAACGTAGTTCGACGATTTAGCTCAAGAGCTGTTCGAAGATCGTCGATCTTTGTTCGACAATTTAGGAACAGATCCAAAAACAGAAGACAAACATTAAATTAATCCTTCCCATTGATCATTCCAAGATGATTCAGGAAGAACAGGTGCTTCTTTTCATCAAGGGGTTTGGTGAAAATATCTGCTCTTTGAAAATCAGTGGAGATAAAGTCTAGATTAATTTTCTTTTTGTCGACATTATCTCTAATGAAATGATATCTTATATCTATATGCTTTGTTTTAGAATTATGCACTGGATTATGTGCTATAGATATAACACTAGTATTATCACAGAAGATAGTTGAATTATTTAGATTGAAACCATAATCTAAGAGTTGGTTTTGTATCCACAAAATCTGTGAACAGCAACTGCCAGTAGCCATATATTCAGCTTCAACAGTATATGTTGATACAGAGGTTTGCTTCTTGTAAAACCAGGACACAAGTCTATCACCCAAGAACTGGCAAGTTCCTGAAGTGCTCTTTCTATCCACTCTGCATCCAGCATAGTCAGCATCTGGAAATCTAGTTAACTCAAATGCTGACTCTGTTGGATATCAGAGTCCTATATTAGGACAACCCTTTATATATCTTAAAATCCTTTTTATGAAAATAAGATGAGATTCTTTAGGGTTCACCTGGAACCTAGTACATAAACATGTAGCAAACATGATATCTGGTATGCTTGCTATTAGATATAGTAGGGATCCAACAATGGCCCTATACCTGGTCTAATCAACAGATTTTCCATGTTCATCAGTGTCTAATACAGTATTGGCAGCCATGGGAGTCTTCATAGAAGAAGCATCAGCCATCCCAAACTTCTTAATAAGCTCATTAGCATATTTAGATTGGGAAATGAAGATACCATCAGGAGATTGTTTCACTTGGAGACCAAAGAAATAAGATAACTCTCCCATGCCGCTCATCTCAAATTTAGAATGCATTAGATTAGAAAATCTCTTGCACAATTTGGGATCAGTAGAACCAAATATAATATCATCTATATATATTTGTACTAATAAGATTTTATCATGGTGCAATTTTGTAAAAAGGGTTTTATCTACCATGCCTCTAGAGAAACCATGCCCTAAAAGAAAGCTGGCTAAGGTCTCATACCAAGCTCTTGAAGCTTGATTTAAACCATAGAGAGCCTTATGCAGTTTAAATATATGAGAGGGGGAAGTTGGAGAAACAAAACCTGGAGGTTGTTCTACATAAACCTCTTCTTGTAGTACTCAATTTAGGAAGGAACTCTTGACATCCATCTGATAAACTGTGAACTTTTTGAAAGCAGCATAGGCCAGAAAAATCCTTATAGCTTCTATCCTGGCAATTGGAGAAAAGGTCTGACATAGTCAATTCCTTCCTCTTGCCTATATCCTTGAGCAACAAGCCTAGCCTTGTTCCTCACAATCACACCTTGGGCATCAAGCTTATTCCTGAAAACCCACTTAGTTCCAATTACTGGATAGCCTTTAGGCCTTGGAACCAAGTCCCAAACTCTACATCTTTCAAATTGATTTAGTTTCTCTTGCATTGCAATGATCCAATGGGGATCTTGCTCAGCATCAGTTATGGATTGAGCTTCAATTTGAGAGAGAAAACAGGCATGCATAACACCATGGTTTAGTTGATGCCTTGTCTGTACACCTACTGATATGTCTCCAATTACTTGGGATCTAGGGTGATCCCTAAGTGTGACAAAATCAGATGGTGGAGTTGGTTCAGCAACAGCAATTGGAGTGAATTCCTCTTGTGGAATTACTTCTGTTGTTGGAGGAAGTTCAGTTTCTTCCATAGAGTCTTCTTCACTGTCTTCATTTGCTTGTGGTGAGGGATGAGATATCACCTTCTGGGTGAGATTTAAGTCATCCAGCTTTTTACATAGACTTGATACCTGCAGATGATCACTGGTAGAAGCTTCCTTCTCCTTGTAAAACATATTAGCTTCATCAAATGTAACATGTATTGACTCTTCAATTTTCAAGAATGATTTATTGAGAACCCTATATGCATTGCTAACTTGGGAATATCCTAGAAAGATTCCCATTGTAGCTTTGGCTTCAAACTTTTTAAGATAATCTTTGTTGTTATTATGTATATAACTGATACAACCAAAAATTCTAAAGTAGTCTATTTTGGGTTTCTTCCCTTTGAGTAATTCATAGGGAGTTTTGCCTTTAAGTTTATGTATCAAACTTCTATTCAGGACATAATTTGTTGTGCTTACAGCTTCTGCCCAGTAGGATAGAGGCATGTGAACATCAACAAGTAATGTGCCTGCAGTTTCAATGAGTGTTCTGTTTTTCCTTTCAACTATCCCATTTTGTTGAGGAGTTCTGGGAGCAGAGAAGCAGTGCCTGATACCTTCCTTCTCACAGAATTCTTGCATAAGAAGAGATTCAAACTCAGTGCCATGATCACTTCTGATCAATGCAACTGGAGTAGAGTACTCAATCTTTATGCATTTTAGAAAGTCTGTAAGAACTTTGAAATTATCAGACTTATTTCTCAAGAAGAAAACCCAAGAGAACCTAGAGAAGTCATCTACAATAATAAAAGTATAGGACTTCCCTCCCAGGCTTTGTACAGCAATTGGTCCACAAAGGTACAAATGAAGCAGATACAAAATCCTAGGTGAATCACTCTTATTAACTGATTTAAAACTATTTTTAATTTGCTTGCCTTCTTGACAAGCCTTTCAAAGGCTTTCCTTCTTGTAGGGGTAAGAGGGCAATCCTCAAACAAGGTTGTCCCTAGATAACCTAGCAATGTTTCTTAGATTTACATGTCCTAGCCTTTTATGCCACAAAGTATTATTATTGCTAACCTGAATAAATAAACAGATTCTGAACTAGCAGAATTAAAATCAACTAAATAGATATTGCCTAACCGAATACCTGATAACACAGTAATGCTGTTTAGAGAAATATTGCATTTAGATTCAGAAAAACATACCTCATAACCTGCATCACATAGCTGTCCTATGGATATCAAGTTATGTTTCAGCCCACTTACATATGTCACTTTCCTGAAAGTGACAGCTCCAAGTGTAAATTCTCCATAGCCTTCTGTCTGACCAAAGCTTGAGTCTCCAAATATAACCTTTGGACCTAGCTTTGCCTTATAGTTACTTAGATTGGCCTTGTTTCTTGTCTTGTGCTTGGAACACCCACTATCCAAATACCACTTATCCTGTATGGTAGGATAGGTCTTTATCTGTAAATAAAACTTATATATTTTGGATACAGGTAACCTTGGGTCCTGGCTTCTTTTCATACTTAAAACTTGAAATATAAGAGTATACAGGTTGACTTTTATAACCTAAGGGATGAAATCTCCTAGGTGGGATTATCCAGTTAGTTAAGGGATTGAAAGTTTTAGGGTTAGAATTCTTATTGAAATTTCTGTTGAAATTACAGTTTTGATAGAACTGTTTTGGGTTCGACAATTTTAGTTCAGATCGTCGATCTGCGTTCGACGACCAGCATTGATATCGTCGATCTTGGTTCTCAGAATAATAGTGGCTATTATCTGGGTTCCACGATCGTCGATCCATGTTCGACGATACATAATGATATCATTGATCCCCATTTGCAGAGTGTTTAGGCTCAAGCTCTGGGTTCTGAGATCGTCGATCGTCGTTCGACGCATAAAGCTGAGATCCTCGATCTTGGTTCGACGATTTTTGTTCAGACTTAGCTTTTTGTTTTTCTTTATTTATCTCAACTTGTTTTAAAACTTTGTTAACTATTTTAATTTGTTCTGTATTCTTCTTGCCTTTATTTGAAATAAACTTTATAGGTTGTGAAAGGTGGTTTTTCTTAATAGTTGGTGGTTCACTGGATGATGCACCTAATCCTAACTTATTTCTATTAAGTCTAGCATTAAGTGTGCTGGTAATTTCCACTAGCTGTTTTCTTCTTCCATTCAGTGATTCCTCTAGTTGTTTTGCTTTACTTAATTCAACTTTCAAAAAAGTGATTTGTTCACTATACATGTCTATTTCATTTTTCAATTTAAAGTTTTCTGATACTAAGCAATCATAATCAAATTGTTTATCTCTGAGAAGTTTGATTTCCTTCTCAGATCTAATCAGATCACTACACATAGATTTAAAGTCATTTTTTAAAATCTTCAGAGGTAAAGTCAAAATCTTCCAATACCTGATCACAATCTGAACATTCTTCAGATTCTTCTTCTTCTGAGACATGCCCTGAAGCATTGATGGCACTTAAGCAGATTTCTTTGGCCTTTGCTTCCTCTTCATCTTCACTAGAGCTGGAGGAAGATGATTCTTCAGTGTCACTCCATGTTTCTGCAACAAACCTTCTCTCCTTCTTCTTGTGCTTGTAGGAAGATGGTTTGCTGGAGTGCTTCTTGGAGTCTTTCTCCTTTCTCCTTTCTTTATACTTGTTTTCTGGACATTCTGGAAGAATATGTCCAGGTTTCCTACAACCAAAACAGATAATCTCTTTATAAGGGGTTTTATCATACCTTGGTTTATCATCACTCCTTGATGATTTCCTTCTGAATTCTTTTCTCCCCATCTTGAAGAATCTCTTTGCAAAGAGACTCATCAACTCTTCTTTTTAAAATCCATCATACTGATGGGAGAAGTTTCTGATTCTTATAAAGCTTTGAAAGCTATATTCTGCTCCTTCCTAGTTGGTGTAGCAGTCTTTTATTGCTCAACTTCTCTTGTCTTCAGCAGCTGTTCATAGGATTTTAGCTTTCCTTAGACTGATTCTGTAGTCATCTCATGTGTGTTTCTGGTCTCTCTGATAGGCCAGATTCTAAAGTCCCATGAGCTGGGGAAGCACATGAGAATCTTGTCATTTATTTATGTGACTGAGATGTCTTTGTCAAGAGTTTTCAGCTCATTAACAATGAGACTGAGTCTATTGTACATCTCAGAAACTTGCTCAGTTTCTTCTTTTTTAAAATCCTCATACTGGGAGATGAGATGAGCTTTCCTGTCCTTCCTTTCATCTGCTGATCCTGCAACCATCAGGTTTAAGGAATCCCAGATGGCCTTGGCTGATTCACATTCAGCTACTTTCTGAAATATGTCATCAGACATTATTTGTGACAGTATGTTCATGGATCTTGCATTAGTAATATTTGCTTTCTTGTATGCATCATTTTAGTCTGGAGGAGGTACTGCAGTCATGTTTGAGGAAGTACTTGCAGGGGCAGCTGGTGGTGGAGGTACTCCTGTTAAGATAGAAGCAAAAATGTCTTCATCAATAGAATTCATATAAAGCCTGATTCTTGCCTTCCAGATTCCAAACTTTTGCATGTTGCAAACTGGAGGTCTGGTGCTTGCAAATTCCTTGTATTGTGTCATGGTATAACAAAGAATAGAGTAAACAGATATCTATTAAAGATATTAGGTTCAGGTGTTAGCATGTACAACCTTAAAAACACACCCTCTGATACCAATTGAAAGTGAGGGATAGATACAGTTTACACTAGAGGGGGGGGGGGTGAATAGAGTATATAAAAAATATTTAAATTTATTGCGGAATTAAAATATTGATACTTATGTGAAAGAGGTAAAAGCAAGAAACTATCACAGAAAAATACACAAAGAAAACACAAGGCAATCCAGACGACACAAGAAATTTTATAGTGGTTCCCCAAATCTGGGTACATCAACTCTTCTACCACCCTGGTAGGAATTCACTTAGGTGTTTGATCAGGTGCCCTATCACCACAAGATTTGCTTCAGGTAGATCTAGAAACCCTTCAGGCTTTTGATCAGGTGCCTAAAAACCAATAGGTTTTTGATCAGGTGCCCTATCAACAAGGAGTTTACTTTTGAAGGGAGTAAGAACCCTGTACACGAGAGGTTAAAGAAAAATAGATGACAGTCTTCTCTTTATCAAACACAATGAGAAGACTGTGTGGATTTGATGATGCCAAAGCTCCCCCTGAGATATTGAGTAGTTTCAGGAAGAAGGAAGCTTTGTCCAGGGTGTAGATCTTAAGATTGATGTTGATTAGAGCTCTCTGTAGATTGTTGAAGCCAGATGAAGGAAGAAGACTAGAGAGATTTGTGTGTTCAGCAAGTTCTTCTTCTTCCTTGTATTTTGCAAAAAAATAGGAGGCCTTCAGAGCAAAAAAGATTTATTTTCTGACTGACTTTTTTTTAATTCTTGTTGTCTCTGTCTTTTTAAGTTCTCTATATATTTGGAATGACTAACGACCAGAATTTGAATTCCCAGACAATACTTAATTCTCTGCAAGAATTTAGGAGCCCAAACGTTTAGAATGGCTGGCAATCATAAATGCACTTCCATAACTGTCTTGACAAAATATTCTGTGAATACCATAATCAATGCTTCATGAGATACGGCTATCAGCCTGGAGAATGTCAGCATTAATTATCAGATTATATTTGCCTGACTGAGAGAACTGATAACTGAAGGCAGTAAAAAATCGTAGAGCTTGGCTCAGAGATCATCGAACTGGGTTAAGAGATCGTCGACTTGAGAGCAACTATCGTAGATCTGAGATAACTGCTGAGAAGCACAAGATCATCGACCTGATCTCGTAGATCGTTGAGCTCAGTTCAGAGTAGAAGACTTTGAGATCGTCGATGGGAGATCGACTATCGTCGAGCTGAGAATTGTTTCTGGACTTAGAATATTTTTTGGAATGACATACTGAAAAAGCCAGAAATCGTCGACCTGAGAACTTGGTTCGTCGACCTGAGAATTTTACTTATCCTTCTGAAACAGCTTCTGAGAACTATGTCGACAGATGGTTCTGGGTATCGACACATGTCCTTCTGGTGTTGACTGATATTGTCGACTAATAATCTGTGAACTGTGTCGAAGCAAATCCTTCTTGTGTCAACTAATATTATCTGTGTCGACTGATAGTCTGTGTGTCGACACAAATCTTCTGGGTGTCGACACAACCTTTCTGTGTGTCGACGCAATTCTTCTGGGTGTCGACACAACCTTTTTGTGTGTGTCGACACAATTCTTCTGGGTGTCAACACAACCTTTCTGTGTGTTGACACAATTCTTCTGGGTGTCGACACAACTACTTGAGTCTCTGACAGGCTATTGTAGGCCGATCTATGTGATGTTGACTCTTGACCTAGACTAAAGAAATAAACTTATGACCCTGGCTATACATTTTTGGTCAGTCTAAGCAAACCTAATAGTGATCCTTACCCAAATCAGAACTTGGGTTCCAACACCTTGATACACCCATGAAAGGTTTTGTTTTTAGATATAAGCACTCACTAACTGCAAACTTGATATCTCTGTACTTGGTGTTATAGTACTTAGCCGGTTTATCTTTAGTAATCAACAATTGCTCCCAGATCGTTCATATCATCGAGTTTGCATCATGATGTCTTTCCCCTTAAATAGCTTTGTTTCACCCGTTTCTGCCCAATCAAGTGAAGTATATTACTTCCTACCGTATAGAGCATCAAAGGGTACAATTTGTATACTCATTCGATATCTATTATTATAGTCAAACTCGATTATATAGAGATGGTCCTCCCACCTCTTATCAAAATCTAAGGTGCATATATGAGGCATATTCTCCATTGTCCTATTAACCCTCTCGGTCTAACCATCTATTTGAGGATAAACGGTTGTGTTAAACTTCATGTTGGAACCCTACTTGTGATTTGGGCTAGGTTCACTATTAGGACTGATGACCCAACATGTATAGTCTAGGGTCATAAGTTAATTACAGGGTTAAGGTCAGTCACTTTAGGTTAGATTGTTGAAAACCTACCTTCAGAAGACTTCAGAGATAGAAGACTTTAGAGACAAGATAGTTTTAAAGATTGCAGAAAAATGTGTTCGATGATAGCCGAACTCAGCTCGACGATCGTCGATCTCAATTCCAAGTACTCAGAGTTCCTTCTCTGAGTTAAGCTCGGCAAAAGTCTAGTTGAGGTCGACGAACTCTGATCCTTCCTCAAAATCTCAGCTCGACGACGTGCCTTCTCAGTTCGGCGAACTTGGAGCTCAGATTGGCAAGTATGTTTTCAGTTCAACGATCCTGGATCTCAGTTCGACGAAGGAGAATTATCAGTTTGACGAACTTGGAGCTCAGGTCGATGAAATCTTTGATGAGTTCGACTAACTCTTTCCAGGTTCTGTTCGACTAAATCTTCTCTGCAGTTTCTCAGTTTCTCAGATCGACTAAAGCAGTATAATCTCAAATATTAAGACAGTAATACTCTGTTAATTAATGCTCAATATTCTTAAGAATATAGTTGTTTCCTGCTATCATTAATTATGGATTTCACAGAGTTATTACTCTACCATATTTATTGGGACAATTGGGGAAATAAATTCAAGACAAATATCAGTCGTTCCAATTCCCAGAAAATATACAGAAGATTTCAAGGAATTTGAAATTCAAATGTGTAATCAATATATAAAGAAAATTTTCAGAAGATTGCCAGAAGTCTGGGGTATGAGAAGAAAGATAAAATCTGAAATCAGAGAACAAGAGACAGAGACAAAGAAACATCTTGTTCATCATCTTCTCTTCAAGCTTTTCTTCCAGCAAGACATATACAATCTGAGACCAAAAAGCTCAATCTCTCAGAATCATTTACTAGAAGAAAAAGTTTCATCTTTGAAGGCCTACACCCTAAAGCAAAGCTTCCATTCCTGATTAGATTTCTATAACTCACGGGGAGATTTGACAACATCAACAAATCCACTAGTCTTCTCAGATAATTGAGACAGAGAACACAACTTTTTATTTTCTTTCACTATGTACAGAATTATAACACCCTTCAAAAGTTAAACTCTTTTGTTATCAAGTCTCCTAATCAAAAGACTTGGTTTGGTTTTTGCTCACCTGATCAAAAGCTCAAAGTGTTGCTAGATCTCCCTTAGAAAATAGATCTTATGGTGACAGGGCACCTGATCAAAAACCTGTGGTGGCAGGGCACCTAATCAAAAACCTGTAGTGGATTCCTACCAGGGTCGTAGAAGAGTGGATGTACCTAGGTTTATTAGGGAACCACTATAAACTCCTTGTGTCGTCTAGTTGTGCTTTACTTTTTCATTTTCTGTGCTGTGATACTTCTTTTATTTGTTTATATATATGTATCACCTATTTTATTCCGCTGTAAAAACCAAAGTTAAATTTTAAAATGCTCTATTCACCCTCCTTTAGAGTTAGTTAGATCAATCCTCACTTTCAATTGGTATCAGAGGGAAAGGTTACTTAGTTGTACAGGCTAACACCTGAACCAAAAGATCTTTGATTGATCTTATCTACTCTAGTTGGTCTTTCATATCATGTCACAAAATAAGGAGTATTCAAGCACCAGACCTCTAGTGTGCAATCTTAATAAGTTTGTACTTTGGAAGGCGAGGAATAGGCTTTATATGAATTCCATTGATAAAGACTGATGACTAATTTTAGTCATCGCTTTTTGGGTAGTTTAGTATTCATAAATATTAGGTTTTAATATAGTTTTATCTTTTTATATGCTTAATTATGTTGTTATTTTATTTTAATGTTATAATATAAAAATCTATAGTTTATTATATGTATTTTTGTCATATTATGTTATGTTTGTTGTATTATTTTATGTTATAAAAAATGATGTTTGTTTCGCTTTGTTGTTTGTAGGTTCAAGTCCGAGTAGCCATCATCAAAGCCCACATGTTGAAGCCCAACTACAAGCCTACCCGAGCTTCAACATGCACTCCATGCAGCCCCTTATTTGGTGTAGCCCGAGCCTTGATGATGCATGCAGCCCGACCACTACACAACCAGCCCACTCCATGCACCCCCCCTCAAAGTGCAGCAGCCCTTTACTTCAATTGAGCAGCCCATTTCAATGATGTAGCAGCCCGGCTACTCTCCAAGCCCAAACCCGAGCAACCCACTACATGAAGCAACCCGAGTACATGAATCTCCCACCATTCATGTCTGGCCCACTTCAAAGATTCATGCATGGCCGGCCACATTCATGCATATCCTCTCTCTCTCCCATCCTCATTAATTTCCACATGCATGAATCTCCCATTCATGCTTGGTCGGCCCCTCTCTTTCCCCCCTCTTTATTCCTCATTCATCTCCCCCTCTCTATTTTATATTCTCTATTTTATTTCCATAAATTGCATGCAATGAATCCACCTTCCTCTCTCTCCTTCATTTAATGCCATGCATGAATATTTTCCCCTACACATGGCCAGCCACCCCCCTTTATCCCTTCATCTCCATTTTTCTAGAACCTTCCTCCTCTCCTATAAAAGGAATCCCATGCCTCATGTTGAAAGCAGGAAGAGAGAAGCTTGATGAGTTAGAAAGTTTTTGTTAGAGAAGTTTTTGTTTAAGTTAGTTAAGATTTTGTTCTAATGCAAGTTTTCATTTCTTGTTGTATTTCTCTTCTTATTGTAATCTTTATTTTAGTAGAATAGTATTGTCTTGTCTTTATTATTATGTACCTCTTTTTAACTTTTTAATGAAAAATTATTCTCTTTCTCTTATTCTTGTGATTTCCCTTTTTACTATGCGTAGCTAATCTTCTCTTAGCCTTCGATCGTGAGGATCCATAAATTGAGATGAGAGTTTCTTTTATTTCATAGTTTTATTTTTGCTTAATTTTACTCGATCCTTCTTTGATTTTTATTTTGTCGACTACGTATTTTCGATATACGGTAGTAGGCTTGGGATCTCATATTTGAGTAGCCGAGAGGCTCGTGAATGTGAAAGATCACTCAAAGAAGGAAGGAGTTGAATGCAACCCTAGAGATAGGATGACGTAAATCTTCTGGATTGGAGTCAAATCCAATAGTGCGGGTCACCTCGATAATGCGGCTTTAGGCCTTTTTGACTTGAAAGAGATTTCGGTCAAAACGTCTATAAGTTAGGAGACTTAATGCTCTAGCGAGATTTTGTCTTATTTTCAGATCCGTCACGGTCGGGTATGATTTGCAAATTTAAAAATATGTCTTTTCATCCCTCTCATTTCATTTTATGGTGAATCTTCGATCGAATGCTAACTTTTTATTATATAATTTTTTTCATCTAAAAAATTATCTTTCGTTTTAGTTTCAAAATTCTCAAAACCCACTTTCTTTCGGTAGGATAATAGTTCAAGCGTGAGTAGCAGTACTTGACAACCCCGTGTTTAAATACGACCTTGATACTACAATTCGATAGGTACACTTTCCTGTTCGGGTTTTAGCCCATCAAAGACATATATATTTCTATTTTGACAAGTCCCCCACTACCAGTGGCAACTACAAGCACAAGTGTTGTTCCACCATCTAAGTGGACTGAAGCGCAAAAGAAGGCCAAGATTGCTGATGCTAAAGTAATGAATATTTTGGCCCAAACCATGTCTGATGACATATTCCAGAAGGTTGCTGAATGTAGTTCAGCAAAGGTCATTTGGGACTCACTGAATGTTATGGTAGCCCATCTAAACCTGCAGGTATTTATGAAGTGGACTCGGTTTCGCAACTGGCGCTGCAAGTGGAAATGCTGAACAAGAAAATTTCGGAGATGACTGCTTCCTCCGCCGCTAAGGTATATGAAAATGCGAATGCTGCTGCTGCCGAGTAGGTGGATTTTCTGGAGAAACATACCCAGGCCTGCTCAAAATAATTCTGCCAATAATTTTTCTGCTTTTTTTAATTTTTCTGCACCTCCTGGTTTTAATTCTTCTTCTAACTTTTATAATCCTGGATGGCGTAACCATCCTAATTTTTCTTGGAGTAATCCCGCGAATGTCGCACGTCCACCGCACGATTTCACTCCACCACCACCACCACCACAACAAAATCAACATTTTCAAAAACCTTCCTCTTTGGAGGAAATGCTTTCAAAATACATAAGCACCAATGAAGCGACCATTAGAAATATAACAGGCTCAATGAAAAATTTAGAGAATACGGTCGGTCAATTATCAAAGATGGTTTCCGAGAGGCCACCTGCGACTCTTCCCTCAAAAACCGAGCCAAACCCAAGGGAGCACGCGAAAGCGATTTCCCTTCGGAGCGGCAAGGTAATTCACGAGCCCACCACAAGGGAAGAGCCAAAGGTGATTACCTCTCCTACTGCTACACGAATTAGTGACGAATAAATAACTGATAAAAATTTTGGAAAAGAAAACTCTATTTTTGAAAATGAACAAGAAACATCTATTTTGGAAAAAGAAAACGATGATTTTAAAAATAATGATCTCGATATTTTAAAAGAATTTTCACCACCTCCCTACCCCGCTAAGCTTAGGAAAGATAAGCTAGATGATCAATACCAATGCTTTCTTGAAATGTTTAAACAAATTCATATCAATTTGCCATTTCATGAAGCAATTAGCCAAATGCCAAAATACGCAAAATATCTTAAGGACCTGTTAACGAACAAAAAGAAATTAAAAAATTTATCTCATGTTACGTTAAATAAAGAATGCTCGGCGGTCATAAAAAATTTCAATCTTCCTACAAAGATAAATGATCCGGGTAGTTTTTCGATTCCTTGCGTTTTTGGTGATCTTTTTGTAAAGCACGCGCTAGCGGATTTAGGTGCGAGCATCAACTTGATGTCTGTTTCATTGTGTAAAAAGCTAGGATTGGGCACTCTCAGCCCTACGTGTATGAGCATTCAATTGGCTGATCGATCGATTAAGTATCTATTAGGTATCGTTGAGCATGTGCTAGTGAAGGTCGACAAATTCATCTTCCCGGTGGATTTTGTCATTCTTGATATTGAAGAAGACATCGAGGTCCCCATTATACTTGGTCATCCCTTCCTAGCCACCTCTCGTGCGGTCATCGATGTAAGTAATGGAAAACTTTTGCTTTGCGTGGGAGATGATGAGGTGACGTTTTCAATAAATCAATCCATGAAAAATTCTTTAGAACATGACGACTCATGTTTCTTCCTTGATGTTTTAAATGAAGACGCCTCTCTTTCTCTTTCAAATGTTTCTTCCAATGATTTTTCTTCCCCTTTTTCTGATTTTTTGCAAATGTTTTTGAAGACACGGTTATGTCCGAGCAAGCCAACTTTGCAAATGTACTAGTGTTTAGACAAAAAAATTATGAAAATATTGTCTTTGAAAATGAAAAGGTTTTAAAGAATTCTTACGATGAACCACCTAACTTAGAACTAAAACTCCTTCCCGAACATCTCAAATACGTCTTTCTTGAACAAAATTCTAAATTACCCGTTATAATCTCGGCAGTGCTTTCTCAATCCGAAAACGATCAATTGATCGAACTACTACAAAAGCATCGCCGAGCTATAGCGTGGCAAATTTCTGATATTCCTGGCATAAGCCCCTCCTTTTGCACCCACAAAATATTTTTTGAAAATAATTCTAAGGATGTAGTCCAACCTCAACGTCGTCTTAATCCTAATATGAAAGAGGTTGTGAAGGGCGAGGTTCTTAAGTTATTAGATGCGGGGATAATCTATCCTATTTCTGATAGTAAGTGGGTAAGTCCGGTTCAGGTTGTACCTAAGAAGGGTGGGATCACGGTAGTAACAAATGAAAATAATGATTTAATTCCAACTAGGACGGTAACGGGATGGAGGATGTGCATCGATTACCGTAAATTAAATGATGTCACTCGTAAAGATCACTTCCCCCTTCCATTTATCGATCAAATTTTAGAACGCTTATCCGGGCATAGTATTTATTGTTTTCTCGACGGTCTTTCGGGATACTTCCAAATCCCTATCGCACCCGAGGACCAAGAGAAGACAACATTCACTTGCCCTTTCGGAACATTTGCCTAGCGTAGGATGCCTTTCGGGCTATGCAACGCACCAGCTACCTTTCAACGGTGCATGCTGGCCATTTTCGATAAATATGTAGAAAACATTATGGAAGTGTTTATGGACGACTTCTCGGTTTTTGGCGACTCGTTTGAGTTATGTTTAAAGAATTTATGAAAAGTTTTAAAACGTTGCGAAGAAACAAATCTAGTTTTAAATTGGGAAAAGTGCCACTTTATGGTACGTAAAGGCTTAGTCTTTGGCCACAAAATTTCCGCTAAGGGAATTGAAGTGGACAAGGCAAAAATCGAAGTAATTGAAAAGTTACCACCGCCTACGAATATTAAAGCGATAAGAAGTTTTTTAGGGCATGCAGGTTTTTATCGAAAATTTATTAAGAACTTTTCAAAAATTACTAAGCCTCACACCCACCTTCTCGAGAAAGACGCTCCTTTTATTTTTGACGATTCTTGTTTAGCGGCGTTCGATTTAATTAAATCCAAACTTATAAATGCTCTGATTATGATCGCCCTAGTTTGAGATTTACCTTTTGAAATTATGTGCGAAGCAAGTGGTTTTGCGATTGGTGCGGTACTAGGACAACGTATAGCTAAGAATTTCCACCCAATCTATTACGCTAGAAAAACGTTTAATTCAGCGCAAGAAAATTACACTACAACTGAAAAGAAACTCTTAGCTATCATTTTTGCTTTTGATAAATTCCGACCCTATATCACTCTTTCTAAGGTTATCGTTTTTATGGATCATTCCGCTTTGAAGTACCTCCTTTCTAAACCGGATGCCAAGCCGCGTCTTATTCGTTGGATCCTATTACTTCAAGAATTCGACTTGGAGATCCGGGATAAGAAAGAAGCGGAAAATTTAGCAGATGATCATCTTTCACGCCTAGAAAATCCTGAAATTGATATTTTTGATGAAAATTTACCTATTGATTCTTTTCCGGATGAAAAAATTTTAAATGTTTCTTCTTCTACCCCATGGCTTGCCGATTTGGCCAATTATCTGGTGGCCCGCATCCTCCCAAAAGAATACTCCTCTCAGCAAAATAAGAAATTCTTTTCTGAGTTGAAGTATTATTTTTGGGATGATCTGTTTCTATTTCGCATTTGTGCGGACCAGGTGGTAAGAAGATGTGTCTCCCGGGAAGAAGGTCAGCAAATTTTAAAACATGTTCATGAAGGTCCGACTGGCGGGCACTTTCAAGCAAACTGCATCGCACACAAAGTACTTAGTGCTGGCTTCTATTGGCCAAGCATATTTAAAGATGCACAAATCTTTGTGGGCAGGTGCGATCGATTCCAGCGGATTGGGAACATCTTTAATAAAAATGAAATGGAGCAACATTATTTTCTCGAATGCGAAGTTTTTGATCTGTGGGTCATAGACTTTGTCGGCCCATTTCCCTCAAGTTTCGGAAATAAATACATTTTAGTCGCCGTAGATTATGTTTCTAGGTGGGCGTAGGCCCAAGCTTTATCAAGTAATGATGCTCGCGTAGTCATAAATTTCTTTAAAAAATTATTTTCTCGTTTTGGCTTTCCTCGCGCGATCATTAGTGATAGGGGGAGCCACTTTTGTAACACCCAACTAGTTGAGGTTTTAACTAAATATGGTGTTACGTATAAATTATCCACCACTTATCACCCCCAAACTAACGGTCAGGTTGAGGTAGTCAATCGAGAACTAAAGAGATTTTTGGAAAAAACCGTTTCTACTTCTCGTAAAGATTGGTTCTTAAAATTAGACGATGCTCTTTGGGCCTATCGGACAGCGTACAAGACCGCCATCGGTTGTACTCCTTTCTGATTGGTCTATGGAAAATCATGTCATATTTCGGTAGAAGTAGAACACCGAGCGTATTGGGCGATAAATTTTTTTAATTTCGATCCGCACTCAGTCGGCGAGCATAGGAAAAATCAATTGAATGAACTCGATGAATGGAGAGCGTACGCTTACGAAAATAACAAGCTGTATAAAGAACGCACGAAACTTTATCACGATAAGAACCTGCGCCACCCTAAAACGTTTTAACCAGGCGATCGGGTTCTTCTTTTTAATTCGCGTTTACGTCTCTTCCCTGGAAAACTGAAATCTCGTTGGTCTGGACCTTTTACGGTCAAATAGGTTTTTCCTTATGGCACTGTGCTCCTCTCGCACCCGGATAAGGGTGATTTTAAAGTAAATGACCATCGCTTAAAGTTATATTTTTCAAATGATTATGTATCTCCTGCTGCGGAACAACTTTTATTTCTATCATAATGTTTTCTTTCATGCAACTTTCTTTTATGTTGGACATTTCGTTTTATTCTAAGACTTTTTATTATTCGAACTTTAAATTATTGTAATAAAGAACAATCTTGGGCACTTTCCCACGGACTATATTCTTCTACTTTTATTTTGCTCTTCCTTCCGGAGGCTGAACAAGCAAGTTCGTGATCGCTGCTCCAACGTTGCTGATTTCAAGATGGATCAAGTCAAGTCTGCTGATGATCAAGTGATGTCAAGCGCAAGCATGGGGGAGCGACATCCGCCTTCATCCCACAAACCCGGGGAAGTCCTGTTCTTTTTATTACATTTACTTTCTGGCTTTTTCTCTCCTTCTCAGTCCCCTTCTCTTTCTCGTTTTTCTTTTTGTTTATTTCACTGAGGACAATGAAAAATCTAAGCTTGGGGGAGGGTTTAGTTAGTTTCTCTTTTTCCTTTTTCTTACAAAACTCCAAAAAACTCTTTTGCTTTCTTAAAATCAAAATCTAAACAATTAGTATAGTTTTGTTAAGCTTCTTTAGTATTGCTTTTATTTTAGCCTTATCCAAAATCAAAAAAACTAAAAAAAGAGAAAAATTTATAAAACAAAAAATAAAAAAAATGCTAAAATATATTTCAAAAACAAAATAAAAAATTATTTCCATCTTTATTTTTATGTTTCTTCTAGTGATGTGTAGGTTCGTGCGGTTTCTTAGTTCTATTTAGATTTCTTTGAAACAGTTTTCTAAATTTATCAGTTTAACATAGCTTAGTTTTACTAGTTTCTTTTTCTTAAATATAGGCATCTGTTTTTTACATTATAAGTTAGCAATTTATAGTTATGCCTTTTTATTTGGTTAGTTGCTTACAAATGGTTGCTAGGTAATATTAGCTCTTTTTCATTTGTGGGGTAGTCTTTCTTGGTGTATAGAACTTGTCCCTAGTGACTCTCGAAATATTTGCGTCGTTTTTACGTACTTTAGAAATGATTTAGACCACCATTTGACTAGTTTGAGCTTTTCTTGCCCACCAACAAATTTACCATTTCAAAACAATTTTTGGGCCTTTTTCCATGTTTCTTTGTTTTTAGCTCCACCTTTCATTTCATCATTTCACCAAAACCAAAATGTCTTTCCTATTTCACATTAAACTTTGAGCTTAAATATCATTTTTGTGAAGGGTTATATCTTTGAAATGAAAAGGAGTGTTTAAAGCTTATATTTGGAGCTTTCCTTAAAAAGTTATTAAAGAAGAAAAAATTATTATTATCAAAAAAAAATGTGAAATAAATCAAAAAGAAAAAAAATGAAGTTTATTTGTGGCCAATTTATGGAAAAAAAGTTCATGGCCTTTGTTTGTTAGTTTGAATTGAAAAATGATGTACTTGTCATTTCTCATTTCTGTTCATGTTTATATTTTTGAGCTCAACCTTGGTTTAGTGTTTTAGCCCTGAAGCTTATCCTTGTTTTCATTTCCTAATCATTTACCTAAGCCAAATTTTAACGCCTATAGAAGTCCTATTAATCTTTAAAACATAAATTCGCGTAGTGAAGAGAGTGAATGGACAAGCCTATGGCCACCATCATTGATGGATTTCTTTGGAGGTTATCTTGAGCTGATTTAGGGTTAATTGTTATTCTAGCAACCTAGTAATTCGTTAATGTGCCATTTATTTAGAATTTCTACTCTTGTTTCTCTTATTTTCATTAATTTTGGATGCCTTGTTTTAAGATTTAGAAATGTGTAAATTTTCTTTATGTTTTAATGATATTTTTAGGTCTCCACTTTCAAGTTTTCTATTGTGCACTTCTCACCCCACTAGTTGTTAACATAGGAATTAGGATAGTTTAATTTTTCATGTTTTGTTTTTCTTAATTATGAAATCTAAATTTGCTTTGTTTACTTTTCCCTAGTTTTCAATTCTATTTGCTAGGGGGCAAGCAAATACTCTAGCATGGGGGAATTTGATGACTAATTTTAGTCATCGCTTTTTGGGTAGTTTAGTATTCATAAATATTAGGTTTTAATATAATTTTATCTTTTTATATGCTTAATTATGTTGTTATTTTATTTTAATGTTTGATGTTATAATATAAAAATCTATAGTTTATTATATGTATTTTTGTCATATTATGTTGTGTTTGTTGTATTATTTTATGTTATAAAAAATGATGTTTGTTTTGCTTTGTTGTTTGTTGGTTCAAGTCCGAGTAGCCCTCATCAAAGCCCACATGTTGCAGCCCAACTACAAGCCTACCCGATCTTCAACATGCACTCCATGCAGCCCCCTTATTTGGTGTAGCCCGAGCCTTGATGATGCATGCAGCCCGGCCACTACACAACCAGCCCACTCCATGCAGCCCCCCTCAAAGTGCAGCAGCCCTTTACTTCAATTGAGCAGCCCATTTCAATGATGTAGCAGCCCGGCTACTCTCCAAGCCCAAACCCGAGCAGCCCACTACATGAAGCAACCCGAGTACATGAATCTCCCACCAATCATGTCCGGCCCACTTCAAAGATTCATGCATGGCCGGCCACATTCATGCATATCCTCTCTCTCTCCCATCCTCATTAATTTCCACATGCATGAATCTCCCATTCATGCTTGGTCGGCCCCTCTCTTTCCCCCCTCTTTATTCCTCATTCATCTCCCCCTCTCTATTTTATATTCTCTATTTTATTTCCATAAATTGCATGCAATGAATCCACCTTCCTCTCTTTCCTTCATTTAATGCCATGCATGAACATTTTCCCCTACACATGGCCAGCCACCCCCCTTTATCCCTTCATCTCCATTTTTCTAGAACCTTCCTCCTCTCCTATAAAAGGAATCCCATGCCTCATGTTAAAAGCAGCAAGAGAGAAGCTTGATGAGTTAGAAAGTTTTTGTTAGAGAAGTTTTTGTTTAAGTTAGTTAAGATTTTGTTCTAATGCAAGTTTTCATTTCTTGTTGTATTTCTCTTCTTATTGTAATCTTTATTTTAGTAGAATAGTATTGTCTTGTCTTTATTATTATGTACCTCTTTTTAACTTTTTAATGAAAAATTATTCTCTTTCTCTTATTCTTGTGATTTCCCTTTTTACTATGCGTAGCTAATCTTCTCTTAGCCTTCGATCGTGAGGATCCATAAATTGAGATGAGAGTTTCTTTTATTTCATAGTTTTATTTTTGCTTAATTTTACTCGATCCTTCTTTGATTTTTATTTTGTCGACTCCGTATTTTCGGTATACGGTAGTAGGCTTGGGATCTCATATTTGAGTAGCCGAGAGGCTCGTGAATGTGAAAGATCACTCAATGAAGGAAGGAGTTGAATGCAACCCTAGAGATAGGATGACGTAAATCTTCTGGATTGGAGTCAAATCCAATAGTGCGGGTCACCTCGATAATGCGGCTTTAGGCCTTTTTGACTTGAAAGAGATTTCGGTCAAAACGTCTATAAGTTAGGAGACTTAATGCTCTAGCGAGATTTTGTCTTATTTTCAGATCCGTCACGGTCGGGTATGATTTGCAAATTTAAAACTATGTCTTTTCATCCCTCTCATTTCATTTTATGGTGAATCTTCGATCGAATGCTAACTTTTTATTATAAAAAATTTTTCGTCTAAAAAATTATCTTTCGTTTTAGTTTCAAAATTCTCAAAACTCACTTTCTTTCGGTAGGATAATAGTTCAAGCGTGAGTAGCAGTACTTGATAACCCCGTATTTAAATACGACCTTGATACTACAATTCGATAGGTACACTTGCCTGTTCGGGTTTTAGCCCATCAAAGACATATATATTTCTATTTTGACAAGTCCCCCACTACCAGTGGCAACTACAAGCACAAGTGTTGTTCCACCATCTAAGTGGACTGAAGCGCAAAAGAAGGCCAAGATTGCTGATGCTAAAGTAATGAATATTTTGGCCCAAACCATGTCTGATGACATATTCCAGAAGGTTGCTGAATGTAGTTCAGCAAAGGTCATTTGGGACTCACTGAATGTTATGGTAGCCCATCTAAACCTGCAGGTATTTATGAAGTGGACTCGGTTTCGCAACTGGCGCTGCAAGTGGAAATGCTGAACAAGAAAATTTCGGAGATGACTGCTTCCTCCACCGCTAAGGTATATGAAAATGCTTATGTGCTTCCCTAGCACATGGGACTCCAGGATCTGGCCAATCAAGTGAGCTAGAAGTTTAAATGAGATCTCTATTGAAACCTTGTTGGGAAAGCTCAAGTCTTATGAGCAGCACATCAAGGCCAGAGAAGCTGAGTAAAGGACTACTTCATCATCAGGAAGGAAAGAGAAAAGCATTGCTTTCAAAGCATGTGAAGAAGCAGAAGCCACCCCAGATAATGAAGATCTATCGAGTATCTTGGCTAAGAGATTCTACAAGATGGTAATGAAGGATTTCAGAAGAAGATCTTCCAGAAAAGATGACAAGCCAAGGTATGATAAAACCCCTACTAAAGAAATAGTTTGCTATGGATGTAGGAAACCTGGACACATACTACCAGAATGTCCAGAAATATAGAAGAAAGACAAAAAAGGGAGAAGGACTGCAGGAAACATTCCAGCAAGCCCTCCTCCAGCAAATATAAAAAGAAGGATAAAGGATTATTGCTGAGACATGGAGTGAATCTGAGTCAGAATCTTCATCCAGCTCCAGTGAGGATAAAGAAGAGGCCAAGGCAAGAGAAATCTGCTTGATGACAATCAATGCATCTTACAGTAACTCTGATGTTGCTGATTCAGAAGGTTACCACTCAGAAGATGAATCTATGTCAGAAGAAGATCAGATAATCTCTTCTTTTGATTTTACATCTGATCAATTTAAAACTTATTTCAAATTATTATGAACTAATCTAATTAAGTCTGAGAAGAAAATCAAACTTCTCAGAGAAAAATTAATTGAATTTGAAAATGTTTCTTCAGAAAACTTAAAACTAAAAGAAGATTTAAAAACTGCTAATGAACATATATTATCTTTCGAAGATAAATTAAATAAGGCTAAGCAATGTGAAGAATCCCTTAATGGGAGAACCATCAAATTGATGGATATCACAAGCACAGTGAATGTCAGGCTTAATGACAAACTGGGCTTAGGAGCTTCAACTAATCAGCCACCTATACTACAAAAAAACAGTTTATATACTCCTAAAAAATTTATTTCCTCCAAATGAAAAGAAATAGTAGATGATATAGATACAGCTGCTAAAGTATCACAGAAGAATCAACCTAAGAAAATTATAAATTCACCTAAGAAAAAGAAAATTTTTAACAAAAACTATGTTCAACATATTTCGTCGAACCAAGCTCGACGAAATGAATATGGTTCATCAAACTCAGATCGGCGAACTATAAATGCGGATTTTAGGTATAACTATTCGTCTAACTGCGCTCATTGAACTCAATTTGATTCGTCGAACCGTGATCGACGAATGTGGGGCGCAGAGAATGAACACTTTAGTTTTATGAATGGAGCTCGACAAACTCATCCCCATTCATCGAACGCAGATCGACGAACTTATTATAATTCGTCGAAACCAGTTTCTCATAACAGAAACTTGAAATATTTTCAAAACTTTAATAAAACTAAAACCTTTATTAATCCTTTTACCAAATGGATCATTCCCCCTAGGAGATATCATCCACTTGGTTACAAGAACCAACCTGAATTCTCTTATATATCCGGTTATAAATTTGAAATAAACCAAGGACCCAAGGTTACTTGGGTCAAGAATAACTAATCTTGTTTTCTACAAGTAAAGAACTATCCTACCACAGAGCAACAGTGGTATCTAGATAGTGGCTGTTCAAAACACATGACAGGAAGTAAAAACAACCTGAATGATTTCAAAGACAATCTTGGACCAAAGGTGATATTTGGAGACTCCAACTATGGAGAGAGAGAAGGATATGTAAATGTCAAATTTGGAGTTGTTACCTTCAGGAAGGTAGCATATGTAAGTGGTCTCAAGCATAACCTAATATCCATAAGCCAATTATGTGATGAAGGTTATCATGTATCATTCAATCTGTCATCTTGCATTATTACTTCTGATAAAAATAAAACTGTTTTAACTATAATTAGACAAGGAAACATATATGTAATAAATTTTAAATCTGCTAATGTAGAAATTTGCTTATTTAACCAAACTTGTTCAACTAATGATTTATAGCATAAGAGACTAGGCCATGCAAACCTTAGGAACATTGCTAAATTATCCAGAGACAACCTTGTTAGAGGACTGCCTTATAGTTCTTACAAGAAAGAAGGACTCTGCAGGACTTGTCAATTAAGCAAGCAAACCAAAAATAGTTTCAAATCCATAAATAAAAGTGATTCACCCAAGATTTTATACTTGCTACATATGCACCTTTTTGGCCCTATTGCTATACAAAGTGCCAGAGGAAATTCATACACTCTAGTTATTGTTGATGACTTCTCTAGTTTCACTTGTGTGTTCTTTCTGATAAACAAGTCAGATAACTTTCAAGTTCTTACAAATTTTCTTAAGAGTATACAAATTGAGTACTCTACTCAGGTTGCATTGATCAGAAGTGATCATGGCACCGAGTTTGAATCTCTTCTCATGCAAGAATTCTGTGAGAAGGAAGGTATCAGGTATTATTTTTCTGCTTCTAGAACTCCTCAACAAAATGGGTAGCTAAAAGGAAAAATAGAACCATTATTGAATCTGTTGAGATATTGCTTGCAAATGCTTATTTGTCCCTATCCTTTTGGACAGAGGCTGTAAGCACAACAAATTATGTTCTTAACAGAAGTTTAATTCATAATCTAAAGGGTAAGACTCCCAATGAATTACTTAAAGGGAAGCAGCCTAAAGTAGATTAATTCAAAGTATTTGGATGCAAATATTATATTCACAATAATAATAAGAAACACCTAAGAAAATTTGAAGCCAAGGCTGCAAAGGGAATTTTCCTTGGATATTCCCAAGTCAGCAAAACTTATAGGGTATTCAATAAATCAACATTAAAAATGGAAGAATCTGTACATATATCCTTTGATGAAGCTAACATGTTTTATAAGGAGAAGGATTCTTCTACTATAGACACTTTGTAGGTATCCTATCTGTGTGAGAGGATGGATGATTTAAACCTTACCCAAGAGGTCACATTGCATCCATCTCCACAGATTGATGAAGAAAGTGAAGAAGAAAGTGTTAAAGTAGTTGAACCCACAACAATAAATATAATTTCACAAGAAGAATTAATTTCACAAGCTGTTGATGAACCAACTCCTTCTGCTGATTTTGTCACCCTTAGAGATCATCACATATCTCAAGTGATTGGAGACGTATCAGCTGGTGTGCAAACAAGGCTTCAACTTAACCAAGATCTGATGCATGCTTGCTTCATTTCTCAAATTGAGCCTCAATCCATAAAAGATGCAGAGCAAGATCCCCGCTGGATTATTGCAATGCAAGAGGAGCTCAATTATTTTGAGAGGTGTAGAGTTTGGTATTTAGTCCCAAGACCCAAATACTACCCAGTCATTAGAACTAAATGGGTCTTCAGGAACAAATTGGATGCACAAGGATTAAATGTAAGGAACAAAGCAAGATTGGTATCCCAAGGTTATTCACAGGAAGAAGACATTGATTATGCTCAAACCTTTGCTCCTGTTACAAGACTTGAAGACATCAGGATATTTCTTGCATATGATGCCTATCAGAAGTTCAAAGTATATCAAATCAATGTCAAAAGGGCATTCCTCAATGGAGAACTAAAAAAAGAAGTTTATGTTGAACAACCTCTAGGTTTTATCTCTTCAACTCATCCTTCTTATATTTTTAAGCTTCATAAAGCTCCTTATGGTATAAAGCAAGCTCTAAGAGCTTGGTATGAGACCTTATCTAGTTTTTTTTAATAACATAAGTTCATTAGAGGCATTGTAGATAGGACCTTATTCATTAGACATCATAAGTTAAAAATTTTGCTAGTACAAATCTATGTAGATGATATAATATTTGTCTCTACTGATTCCAATCTTTACAAAAAGTTTTCTGACCTGATGCATTTAAAGTTTGAAATGAGTAACATGGGTGAACTATCCTACTTCCTTGGTCTTCAAGTGAAGCAAGCCCCTAATGGTATTGAAAGTTATTTAACTCAAGGTTAGCTAATCACCTAAAGGGGGGTGTGAATGGGTCTTAAAATTTTTATCAATTCTTTTGCTGATTTTTAACTTATACTATCTAGAGCTTGTCCTTAGAACATACAATAAAATAGAAAACAAGCACACAACAAACACAAAGATTTATAGTGGTTACCCAATTGGGTACATCCACTTTCCCTCCACCCTATCCAACTGATTTGTTGGACTAGGCACAAACTCCACCAACATGCTCCTCAGAGCTTACACCTCAGGACCTCAACCTATTACACAGATTGTTCACAGAATCCAAACTTATAACTACAAGGTTCCTACCTCGGAGCTCTGCAGAGCTCCTACATCTCAGTGATCCACTAATCACTTACCTCAACCTTATTTCTAAGGCCTATAACTCAGGCTCTTCAGGCATACAGCTTCAGGCACACATCCCTACTCTCAGAGTGCTACAACACTCCTACAACTCAGTACTCCAACCAAGTACCTACAACTCAGCCTCCTCCAAGGCCTACAACTCAGTGATACACTTGTCACCTACAGCTCAGTGACTCTCTAGTCACCTACCTCAGGCTCAAGGCCCTATACTCAGGATGGAAGGACAACCCTACCTCAGATCCACACTTGGATCCTACCTCAGTGAGCATCACTCTCCTACCTCAGGCAATTAAGCCCTACAGCTCAGATCCACACTTGGATCCTACCTCAGTACCCCAACAGGGCACCTACCTCAGTGATTAATTAGTCACCTACCTCAGGCACAAAGTGCCCTATACTTAGTTTTAGATAAACTGAATCCTACAAGAAAAGAATATAGAATAGTTTATGAAAAATAAACAACTAACTTAGAGATGATTCTCTGAGTCTACCTTGCTGGACTGAGCAGATTTTAGTCCAGCACACTTGCTATAGAAGGAATTAGTCCTCTTCTACATCTAACTCTTTTCTGCTACATAGTAGAGCAGTAACAAGCTTTTTGAATGGAAGAATCAGCTTTTCTGTTCTTGGAAGAACTGTCTTGCTAAGCTTGAAGAGCTCAGCTAACTTCCTTTACCTTTGCGGATATCCCTGCTGGACATTAGCTTTCAAGCTTGGTGGAGAAGATGATGTCCAGCCGCCTCTTAATTTTTTTTTTCGTTCGATCTCTTTTGTTTTCTATTCGTTGCCCTAATCCATTTTTATTTTCCTTTTTATATACGTTGATTTGAATCAACGACACACTTGTATGTGGTCCCCAGCCAAGGTTTGGTGAGCCCCACCTTGTTCAGAAAAGGACAAGCCAGCTTTCAGCGCCACTTCAGCTTTCCCGCAACACCTACATGTAAGTTGACTTTGATGACCTTAGCAAAGATCATCACCATCAGGACTTAGAAAATATTCCAGAAATCTATGAAGCATTGAGTGATGTTAAGTCACTCAACGCCTTCTGTCTTGGCTCTCAACGCTTCTGGACTTGTGAATTTTCTCTGGATTGCTTTGACCGGCCTTTGTCTCATTGCTTTCTTCTTATTAGCTGAGACGAGTCTCTATCTCAGTGGTTTTTTGGTTCTCAGTTGAGACTATCTTCTGTCTCAGCGGTTTTCCAATTAACTGTCTCATCGCTTCCTTCTTTATTAGAAGCATTGAGTGAACCTGCTTCACTCAACGCTTCTGCACTTAGAGAAATCCAGTTAGTTTTTTCTCAGCGTCTCCTTCTTTATTAGAAGCGTTTAGTGAACCTACTTCACTTAATGCTTCTGGACTTAGAGAAATTTAGCCAGTTTTGTCTCAGCTATCTCAGTGCTCTCAATGCCTTCTTATCAGCTATCTCAGCTGTCTCAGCGGTCTCAACGCCTTCTTCTCAGCTATTTCAGCGATCTCAGCACTTTTTACCTTAGTTTCTCTGGCTTTAGTTGCATTCGACGATCTATGGGCTGAGCTCGACGAATTGCAAACTGAGCTCGACGAACTTTGAGTTTTACTACCAGACTCATTTTCTTCACCTGTCCAATCATGGACTACCTGCATGCATGAATTAGGGCACACATCAAATACATTATGTGTGTACGTCATTGACCCATTTGACTTCTTACAAATCTGAGATATTGGGATCAATAGACCCAACAATCTCCCCATATTTGAAGAAGTCAAAACACTACAGGTCAATGACAACACAACATATTCATTATAGAAAAGAAAAAACATTAGTAGAGTCTGGAAATACTACTATATTTCTTTAGCTTGTGGAGAATTACTTACTCACCCTGGCATGCTGCCATCCTTACTGTTCCACTTGTCTATTCTTCTTAACCCTTGACTTTTATCCTCCCCCTTTTTGACTTCTACAATAAGGAGCATACTTAGGATTTTTCTCCCCCTATCTATCTGGAATAGAATTTCCCACTGTGACTGAATCCAGTTCAGCTGTTGGGCCAGATCCCTCTCAACTATTACACACTATCTTCATAATCTGGAGGAAGAGCATGTTCTACCTGTAAAATAAACTGTGCAGCATATGGTAGAAGAGAGAATTGAAGTTATACAAGATTCAACATACTCAATTCAAATTTGAAGATGTTGAATTTGGCTTCATTTAGTGGCTTAGTGAAGATATCAGCCACTTGCTTGTCTGTGGAGACAAATTCAAGGGAGATTTCTTCCCTTTCGACATGTTCTCTAATGAAATGATACGTAATTTCTATATACTTAGTCCTGCTATGGGAGACAAGATTCCTAGCTATAGAAATTGCACTAGTAGAATCACAAAAGAGTGGAGTTCTACTTATCTGAATATTATAGTCCTAAATTTGATACTGGATCCACAGAAACTGAGCACAGCTGCTTCCAGCTGAAATATACTCTAACTCTACTGTTGATATTGCAACACTCATTTGTTTCTTGCTGCTCCAAGAGTCAAGCCTTCCACCTAGAAATTGACAGGAGCCTGAAGTGCTCATTCTGTCCTCCTTGAAGACTGCAAAATCTATATTTGAATAGCTAGTTAGTTCAAATTTCCCATTCCTGGGGTACCATAGGCCATGATCTGAAGTGTCTTTAAGATATCTCAAGATTATTTTCATAGCAGTGTAGTGAGACTCTTTAGGGCAGACCTGATACCTAGCACAGATACATATTGGATACATAATGTCAGGTCTACTTGCAGTGAGGTATAGAAGGGATCCACCAATACCTCTATACATAGTTTGATCAACAGGCTTTCCAGGATCATCTTTGCCTAGAGGCATAATTGTGCTCACGTGAGTTCTTATGGTTGAAGCATTATCCATGCCATATTTCTTGATTATCTCCCTGGTGAACTTTGACTGGGATATGGATAGACCATCATCAGTCTGTTTTACTTGGAGTCCCAAGAAAAATTTCAGTTCACTCATACTACTCATCTCAAACTTCCCCTGCATAAGTTTTGCAAACTTCCTGCAGAGGTTGTCATCAGTAGAGTCAAATATTATATCATCAACATAAATCTGGACTAGGATGATCTTGCCCTTAGATTCCCTTAGGAATAGGGTCTTATCTATCTTCCCCCTTGAGAATTTGTTCTCAATGAGAAAGGTAGACAATGTCTCATACCATGCTCTTGGGGCTTGCTTGAGCCCATAAAGAGCTTTCATAAGTCTATATACAGAAGTAGGAGAGTTAAAATCTACAAAACTGGGAGGCTGCTCTACATAAACCTCTTCCTTCAGGTCTCCATTCAGGAAGACAGACTTGACATCCATCTGGAATACTTTGAATCCCTGGAAGGCTGCAAATGCAAGGAACAGTCTGATTTCTTCCAACCATGCAACTAGGGCAAATGTCTGGTCATAATCAATCTCATCCTCCTGTCTATAACCTTTGGCTACCAGTGTAGCTTTAATCTTTATTACAATGCCATTTTCATCAAGTTTATTTATGAAAATCCACTTGACTCCAATGACATTGTGTCCATCTAGTCTTGGAACCATCTTCCAGACCTTGTACCTTTTGAACTGGTTCAGTTCTTATTGCATTGCACCAATACAGAATTGCTCTTGAATTGCTTCTTCAAATTTCTTGGGCTCTTCTTGTGACAGGAAGCTGGAATAGAGAGTTGTGTTGATACTTCTGCTTCTGGTTTGCACACCTTGGCTTGCCTCTCCTATTATCTGATCTGGAGGATGATCTCTTAGATATCTGACTGTAGGGGGCAGCCTGACTGCTTCCTGCTGATTACCATTTTCTTCAGCAAGTTGGTCTTCACTTCTAGTTTGATTGTCATGTGCTTCCTCTGGACAACATCCCACTTCACATCCTTCTTGCATAGCTGGATCTTTATCTTTGATGGAGAGCTTTTCCATCAAGAATTCTATACCTGCAGAGCTAGGCAAAGGGCTTGACAGCTCACTGTCAATCATGCATGACTCATCAAATACTACATGGATAGATTCTTATACAACTTGATTTGTTAAGTTATAGACTCTATATGCCCTACTATTATTGTTGTACCCAACAAAGATCCCCTCATGGGATTTGACAGCAAACGTAGTCACTTTTGACTTACCATTATTCAGGATGAAACACCTGCAGCCAAAGATCCTGAAATAGGATGTGTTTGGTTTTTTGCCCTTCAAGATCTCATAGAGAGTCTTCTTGTGGCCTTTGGCTATAGAAGCTCTATTGAGCAAATGACATGTAGAATTAACTGCCTCAACCAAGAAATATTCAGGGAGATAAGTGTCACTCAATAATGCTCTCTCAGCTTCTATGAGAGACATGTTTTTCCTCTCAACTAACCTATTTTGCTGGGGTATTCTTGGAGAGCTAACCAATGATCTTATAATTCAAATGAGCCAGTCTCTTATGTCATTGGACACAATATGAGACTTTGTCATTTGTAACTAGGCATATAGGGGAACCATTATCTAAACAAGAAAAATTTAAGCAATATGTTGAAGTATTAGACCGGGCGGCCTTGCGGTCTTCTCTGGCGGTTTGGAGACCGGGCGGTCTGTCGGTCTCATATTACGGCTTGTTCTTATTCTGCTGGAGTTGCCGAGCGGTTAACTCATCTGTCTAACCGCGCGGCCTGCTCGGTCTCTGTAAATTCTAGCCGCTCTGCACTGTACATGTTTAGTCTCACATTGTTTGTTTGTACTCTCTCATATCTCCTCCATTCTATAAAAGGGAGGTCATACCTTTGTAAATGATATCTTTTTTGGATAATAAAATTTCAATTATTCAAATTTCTATCCATTTCGTAGCTACTTTTTCGCTACTTTTACATGGTATCAGAGGACTCGGTCCTTTCCACCTGAGTACGCTCTCTCTGTTCTCGCGGCCTGTTTTCACGGCTTGATTTCTCTTCTACCCGCTGCTCTTGTTCGCGCGGCTTGTCCCTTCCGGCGATCTGTTCTCGCGGCCTGTCTCTTTCCGCGGCCTGTCTGCACGGCTTGGTTCCTTTGCTTTCTCTTCACTTCTGTTCGCTTGGACTCTTTCAGTTCGCGCGACCTCTTCCTTGCACTTTGGTCTGCTTCCTGGCCGCTGGTATTCTGCCACAGTGCCGCTTCAGCTTCTTCTCTTCAACCCACTGCGGTTTCATCCTTGTTCGCTGCGGTTTCCTTCTCGTGTCCCGGCCTCCTCCTTAGGTCATGCGGCTTACTCTCAGTTTTTTCTCTCCCGCGGTCTATCTTATTCTCGCGCGGTTTCCTGCCTTCTCTATGGTTACTTCCAGTCTCTCCACTCCCGTTATCTCTACATCCCCCGCTCCTGCAACTCCTGCTCCTCCTACTCCTTCGGGCAATCTTGGCATGCTTTCTAAGCTTGTCGGCTCCAACTATCCCGATTGGAGCGTTTCTTTCACCTTTCTTCTTCGCTCACAGCATAAGCGTCATCACCTAACTGATGACCCTCCTCCTCGTAACTCTCCTGAATTTGATGACTAGGATGCGAGTGATGCCCTTGTCCGCACTTGGCTGGCCAACAGCCACTCTGATGAGTGCCTTCCCGTCATTCGCCATGATGAGACGGTCAAGGCTGCCTGGCTTCACCTATCTGCTCTCGATTCGAAGGGGGGCCAGGCGTCCCGCATTTATACTCTCTATGCGGACCTCTTCGCCCGCCCTTCCATGTCTCCTGCTGCGGCTTATCAGCAGGTTCAGGCTCTTGGTGTAGAGATCCTCCAGAATCGCCCCTTCTCCGCGGACTTGGCCGAACAGCACAAACACTTCCACGAACTCCTGGTTGTTTGTTATCTTCTCCATCTTCCCGATTCCTATGATCTGATCTGCCAGCAGATCCTGGGTGAGGCGGAATCTCCTACCTTGGATGCCACCGTGGCTCGCATTGCCGCTGTTACTTCGCTACTCCAGCGGCCTCTGTTGGCCTCCCCCCTTCCCATGACTCCTTTGCTCACCAAGCTCAGAAGGGGGGACCTAGTGGCCGCGGCCACTCCGGCGGACGGGGTTCATCCAGGTTCTTCTGCTCTCACTGTGCTCGTACCGGCCATTCTATTGACTGCTGCTGGCAGAAACATCCTCATCTTCGCCCTTCCAGTGATGCTCCTTCTTCGGCCTCCACCTCCTCTCGGCTGTCTGCCTCTGTGGCCACGACTTCAGGTAGTGCCCACGTCGTTACCCAAGGTAAATGACCGATTGACTCTGGTGCTATAAATCATATGACTGGAAACCCTCATTGCTTCTCCCGTCTTGAGATGCATGACCGCTTGCCTACGGTTCGTGTGGCGGATGGTTCACCGTCCCCGGTTCATGGGACGGGCATGGTTCAACTCACCCCATCGCTTTGCTTGGAGGACACTCTCTATGTCCCAAAGTTCCCGTGCAATTTACTATCTGTTACTACTTTATGCCGGCAACTTCAGTGCTCCGTCTTATTCACCCCAACTGCTTGTTCTTTTCAGGACTCGAGGACCCAGCGGACGACTGCTAATGGGACTGAGAGCGGCGGACTCTATTTCCTCGACAACGTTTGCTCTCTGTCCGCCTACTCCTCCTCTACAGATCTGCTTCAATGGCATCTTTGCCTTGGACATCCTCCTCCTCGAATTCTTCGACAGCTTCTGCCCCACTTACCTCCAACCAGTTCTCCGCTCAACTGTGATGCGTGTCAGCTTGGCAAACATCATCGCTCCTCCTTCCCCACGAATCAAGGCTGTGGCTCCTCTCGCCCATTTTATCTCATTTATTCTGATGTCTGGGGTCCTGCTCCTACCCTCACCGTTGGTCAGGGTAGTTTCTACTTTGTAACTTTTATAGATGATTTTTCTCGATGTACCTGGGTGTATCTATTAAAAGATCGCTCTGAACTCTTTTCTGTCTGACAATCCTTTTACTTTATGATTAAGACTCAATTTGACATTTTTATTAAAGTTTTACACTCTGATAACGCTAAGGAATATCTTAGACATGAATTCTCCTCTTTCTTTTGGCAACATGGTCTTCTTCATCAAACCACCTGTGTTTACACCTCCCAGCAGAATGGGGTGGCGGTGCGTAAAAACCGTCACCTCCTTGATGTCGCTCGCACTCTCATGACGCAAATGCATGTACCTCGCTCCTACTGGGGCTACGCTGTGCTACTCGCCTGCTATCTCATCAATCGTCTTCCCTCCACGGTTCTCCACGGCCAGACCACCAAGTGTGTCTTTTTGGGGTACTCTACCACTCAAAAAGGCTATTGCTGTTTTGACCCCATTTTACGGAGACAATTTGTCTCCGCAGACGTGACATTCTTTGAGCATGCTTCCTACTTCTCTCCTGCCTCCTCTCCTCCTCCTGATGTCTCTGCTTCTCCACCGCCTCTCTCCGTTCCTTCCCCGCCTCTCGACGTCTCCACCTTTCCCCCATCTCCTCCTCTGTCTCCTTCCCTATCCGTCTCACCCCTTACCCCTCCTCCCTCTTCTCTGTGGCCGTCTCTCTCTAGTACCGGGCCAGCCTTCTCCGCCACGGACGCTCCGGTCGCTGAGGCTCCTGTTGACCTGGATCTTCCCATTGCTCTTCACAAAGGGGTGCGGGCGTGTACTCAACACCCGCTTGCGGCAGTTGTTTCCTATGATCGGCTTTCCCCTTCTCGCATTTGTTTTGCCATGGCTATCTCCGCTACTTCGACTCCCCGCACCTACAAGGAGGCTCTTGCTATCCCTCATTGGAAGTCTGCCATGGATGAGGAGATGGCTACTCTTACTGAACGGGGTACCTGGACCGTTATTCCTCCTCCAGTAGGTACTGATGTGGTTGGCTGTCGCTGGGTCTTTGTTGTGAAATTTCGCCCCGATGGCACTGTGGATCGCTACAAGGCCCGGCTGGTGGCCAAAGACTTCACTCAGACTTACGGCGTTGATTACTTTGACACCTTCTCTCCGGTTGCTCGCCTCAGCACCATCCGGGTTCTTCTCTCTATGGCTGTTAATCGGGATTGGACTATTTCCTAGCTTGATGTCAAGAATGCCTTTCTCTATGGCAATCTTCAGGAGGACGTCTACATGGAGCAACCTCCTGGGTATGTTGCTCAGGGGGAGACATGCGTATGCCGTTTGAAGAAGGGCATTTATGGCCTAAAGCAGAGCCCTCGGGCGTGGTTCGACAAGTTCAGTGGTATTGTTGCTGTCATCGGCTTTACAAGGAGTTCGGCCGATCACTCTTTATTCAATCGCAAAACAGTCTCGGGCCTGGTAGTTTTGGCAGTGTATGTGGATGATATTCTTCTAACCAGTGATGACCAAGCTGGGGTGGACTTGACAAAGAAACACCTTCGTCAACACCTAGTCACGAAGGATATGGGCTCCCCGAAATACTTTTTGGGAATAGAAATCTCTCGGAAGCTTGACTCGTTGGTTCTCTCCCAATGGAAGTATGCCCTTGATCTTCTACAAGAGGCAGGATTTACAGGTGCCAAACCAGCCTGGTTTCCCATGGCTATTGGAGAAGTCAAAACGTGGACGGATGACTCGCCTCTTCTATCTGATATCACAAGGTACAGACGGTTGGTCGGCAAACTCATCTATCTCACATTGACCAGACCCGACATCTCCTATGCTGTAGGCAAGGTCAGTCAGTTTATGCATGCTCCCAGAGAGTGTCATCTTCAGTCTGCCTTGAAGATTTTAGAGTATGTCAAAGCAGCACCGGGCAAAGGGCTAATCTTTCAGAAGAATGGTCATCTAAGGGTTGAAGCCTACTCAGATTCAAGTTATGCGGATGATAAAGGCGATCGTAAGTCCACATCAGGTTTTTGTACGTTTGTTGGAGGAAACCTTGTGAGTTGGAAGAGCAAGAAACAGTCTGTTGTCTCCAGATCCAGTGCAGAAGCCGAATACCGGAGTATGGTGTCAACCACGTGTGAGTTAAAGTGGTTGCGGGCTCTTATGCTTGACTTAGGAGAGGTCTATGACTATCCTCTTCCTATGTTCTGTGACAATAATGCTGTTATATACATATCCAAAAATCCGGTCTTCCATGAGAGAACAAAGCATATAGAGGTTGAATGCCACTTCATTCGGGAGGATATTTTGAAGAAACAGATTTGTACTCTGTTTGTCACCTCTGACAAAGAATTGGCGGATATCTTCACAAAATCGGTCTCTACTTCCTTCTTCCACATTTGTGACAAGCTGGGCATGATTGATATCTATGCTCCAGCTTGAGGGGGAGTGTTGAAGTATTAGACCGAGTGGCCTTGCGGTCTTCTCTGGCGGTTTGGATACCGGGCAGTCTGTCGGTCTCATATTGCAGCTTGTTCTTATTCTGCTGGAGTTGCCGAGCGGTTAACTCATCTGTCAAACCGCGCGGCCTATGCGGTCTCTGTAAATTCTAGCCGCTCTGCCATGTACATGTTTAGTCCCACATTGTTTGTTTGTACTCTCTCATATCTCCTCCATTTTATAAAAGGGAGGTCATACTTTTGTAAATGATATCTTTTTTGGATAATAAAATTTCAATTATTCAAATTTCTGTCCATTTCTTAGCTACTTTTTCGCTACTTTTACATAAAAAACATTCCCACTCCTAGTGCCTGTTAAGATGACGCGTTGCTCACTTAACCATTTGATGTGGCACTTATCCTTGTGGAAGGAAATGTCATAACCAAGATCACATAGTTGGCTTATGCTTATGAGGTTGTGTTGCAACCCTTTCACATAAGACACCTTTGCGATGGTGATTATGCCATTTGAGATATTACCATAGCCTCTGGTTATCACCTTGTCAGAGCCTCCAAAGATGACCTTGGGTCTATTCTTTACTGGAGTGAACTCCTTCAATAGCTCCTTTGTTCCAGTCATGTGCATGGATCATCCACTGTCCAAGTACCATTTAGGGGAACTGGTACTTAAACTAACCTGAAATGAACACAAATCACCTTACCTTAAGACCCCAATTTCTGTTGGGTCCTAGGTTTATATTTATCTGAAAATAACCATGTCTTCTTGCAGAATTCCTGACAGGTTGACAACTTCTTGAAACAGAAGGATTGTGCTTGCAATCTACAGTATAGTGGTCAACTTTTCCACGACACCAGCACTCATAGATATGATATCTACTTTTCTGTTTGGGACCAGCATTAGGCTGTACTGCTTCCTGAATAGTGGGGAGATGTGCTGCTCCATACATCTGTCTTCTTTCAACAGTCGTTTGACTGAAGGACAGTCTTTCAGCATGTTGTTTTGGACTTTTCTGAGAACCATAAGATGCATGTCTCTTTTCAGCCAACATGCATCTGATAGCGTCTGAGATTGTCATTCCAGCCATAGCAGAAGACTCTCCTTGAGTCACTACTTTTGTTGGATGATTTTGATTCACAACAGCAGCATTATCTTTGAGTTTTGGGGCTGGGGCACCAAAAACAAATGGTCCAGGATGGGCCATTTGAATTTCCTCATGGGCAGCCTTAAACGCTCTCACATGGCTGTATCTACCACCTTGGCTAGGGCCATATTGGTCCATACCAGTAGATCTGTTATTCTCCCGGTGACCATAACAGCTTTCATGGTCATACTTGTTAGAAGGCAACAACACTCTCTGAAAAGGAATATGAGGCAATAAGGCTAGAGGCACAACTGGTGCCTTCGCTTTTTCCCTTTCCTATTGGATTTGAAGGTCTAGCAGGTCCCTTAAATCCCAACCCTTTGTTACCAGCTTGGGTAAGGTGGGTATCAATTAAGGGCAGCACATTGTTTGGCTTAGAAAATTTGCTTACTAGCAATTTCTCATTTAAGAGATCATTTTCAAGTTTCTGGATAAGTTTCTCATTTGAGACTCTTACCACAGAGTCACTGTCAATGATCTCTTTGAAATGGGCTGCTTGAGCAGCCATATTAGTGAAGGCTTTTTCTTGGTCTTCACACTTGCTTTTAAGACTTAGAAGCTCTTTTGCTTGTCTCTTGGCAAGTAGCTGCACTTATTAAATGCCTTAAGAAATTCTCCATACTTGGAAATTATGGAGTTGACATCATCCCCAGAGTCTAAATCTCCTTCATCTCTTGATGATTGAGCTTCAAAGTCTGAGCCAGCCTCATGACTTGAAATAAAATATTGTGATTTTGCATTTACCCGAGTCTGACGAGGCATATCCTGGCTGCTTTCTTCATCTATCATTGCCATCAATCCAAGGCATTGAGCATCTTCTTCTTCATGTTCACCCATCTCTGAGTCACTATCTGAGTGAGATAGAGGGGCCCTGATCCCTATTCTAGCAACAGGGTATTCTTTAGGTTCTTCTTCAGCAACAGCCATAAGCCTAATGTAGGCTTCTTCTTCTTCACTGTATGACCCAAAGGAAGAGTCAGTTCAGGTCTTTTCCTTCTTGGCCACAAGGGACTTCTCTTTCTTCTTTCCCTTATGGTGCTTCTTCACTCCTTCTTCTTTCCTCTTCACTAGGCAGTCAGCAACTACATGCACAGGTTTGCTGCAGCAGAAATAAATAATATTAGAAGAAGATTGTTTATTAGAGTTTATAGCATACATGTCCTCCTTAGAGGATTTTCTTCTGTGTTGTGAGGAGGAGGATGGCCTTCTATTCTTCCAATGCCCCTTCTTCATGACTTTCTGAAACTACCTAGAGAAGGAAGCAAGGTCCTCATCAGATGTATGGTTGTCATAGGAGTTGGACCTTGAGCTCTCAGATTCTGACTCAGCAGTTCTCCTGACTGGAGAGGACTTCCTTCTGCTCCTGGTTGAAGCATCAACTCTGAAAGCCATAGATTTCTCCTTGCTCTATGACTTACTGCACTTTTTTTCTTCTTCCTTCCTTGCAGCAAACTGCATCTCATAGGACAGTAGCTTTCTGAATAGGGTTGGTGGTAGAGTGTCAGCTAGCTTTCTATCTCCCTGATGGCACAGATCTTTGTATCTCAATCCTCTGTGAGGGACCTAAAAAATTTGTCATTCAGCTCAAAGGTGCTGAAGACCCTCCCATAGGTTCTCAGTTCATTAATAGTTCTGAAAAAGCTTTCAAAAGTTTCAGCAATGCCCTCAGAGTCATTCCTTACCTCTTCTGAGCCCTCCATGAACACAATTAGGGTGTCCCACATCTCCTTGGAGGTCTTGCAGTGCACCAGATTCTGAAATGTTGAATCATTTACTGCACTGGCAATAATATTTTGAGCTCTCTTATCCATGGAGGCAAGAAGGAGCTCATCTTTGTTCATTTCTTCATAAGACTTGGGTGTCTGGATGTTGGCATCCAGAACTGAGACTTTCATAGGGATGAAAGGTCCCTCTTTGATTATAATGTATATCCTAGGGTCAGTAACTTCCATGAATATCCCTACCCTTTCCTTCCAGACCCCAAACCCTTCCTTTCTACAGATTGGTAACTTCATGGCTCCTAATTCCTTATAGTTCACACCAGACCCCATAATTTATCTTATAGCTAACCTTGGAAGAATACTCAGATTGTTAAATCCTTTTTGAGTAACCTCCCTCTGATACCACCTGAAAGTTATTTAACTCAAGGTTAGCTAATCACCTAGAGGGGGGTGAATAGGTCTTTGAAGTTTTATCAATTCTTTTGCTGATTTTTAACTTATACTATATAGAGCTTGTCCTTAGCACTTGCAATAAAATAGAAAACAAGCACACAACAAACATAAAGATCTATAGTGGTTTTCTAATTGGGTACATCCACTTTCCCTCCCACCTATCCAACTGATTTGTTGAACTAGGCATAAACTCCACCAATATGCTTCTCAGAGCTTACACCTCAGGCCCTCAGCCTATTACACAGATTCTTCACAGAATCCAAACTCAGAACCACAAGGATTCCTACCTTAGAGCTCTGCAGAGATCCTACAGCTCAGTGATCCACTGATCACCTATCTCAGCCTTATTTCTTAGGCTTATAACTCAGGCTCTTTAGCCCTACAGCTTCAGACACAAAGACCTACTCTCAGAGTGTTGCAGCACTCCTACAACTCAGTACCCCAACCAGGTACCTACAGCTCAGCCTCCTCCAAGGCCTACAACTCAGTGACACACTTCTCACCTACAGCTCAGTGACTCTCCAGTCACCTACATCAGGCACAAGGCCCTACACTCAGGCTGGGAGGACATCCCTACCTCAGATCCACACTTGTATCCTACCTCAGAGAGCAGCACTCTCCTACCTCAAGCAATTAAGCCCGATAGCTCAGATCTGCACTTGGATCCTATCTTAGTACCCCAACAGGGCACCTATCTCAGTGACTAATTAGTCACCTACCCCAGGTACAAAGTGCCCTACACTCAGATTCAGATAAACTGAATCCTACAGGAAAAGAATATAGAATAGTTTATGAAAAATAAACAACTGACTCAGAGATGAATCTCTGAGTGTACATTGATGGACTGAGCAGATTTCAGTCCAGCACACTTATTGTAGAAGAAATTAGTCCTCTTCTATAGCTAACTCTTTTCTGCTACACAGAAGAGCAGCAACCGGCTTGCTGAATGGAAGAATCAGCTTTTCTGTTCTTGAAAGAACTGTCTTGCTAAGCTTAAAGGGCACAGCTAACTTCCTTTGTCTTGGCAGCTATCCCTGCTGGACTTTAGCTTTCAAGCTTGATGGAGAAGAAGTTGTCCAGCCGCATCTTATTTTCTTTTTCCATTTGATCTCTTTTTTTTTTTGTTCGTTGCCCTAATCCCTTTTCAATTTTCCTTTTTATATACGTTGATTTGAATCAACGACACACTTGTATGTGGGCCTCAGTCAAGGTTTGGTGAGCCCCTCCTTCTTCAGAAAAGGACAAGGCAGCTTTCGGCGCCACTACAGCTTTCTCGCAACGGCTACATGTAAGTTGACTTTGATGATGTCAGCAAATGTCATCACCATCTGGACTTAGAAAATATTCCAGAAATCCATGAAGCGTTGAGTGATGTTAAGGCACTCAATGCCTTCTATCTTGGCTCTCAATGCTTTTGGACTTGTGAATTTTCTCTGGATTTGTCTTATCAGTTCTGTCTCAGCGGTCTCAGCGGTTTCTTCTTAATAGCTGTGACAGACATTTGTCTCAATGCTTTCTTCTTATTAGCTGAGAAAAGTCTATGTCTCAGCCATTCTATCTCAGCGGTCTTTGCTTCTCAGCTGAGACTATCTTCTGTCTCAGCGGTTTTCCTCATAACTGTCTCAACGCTTCCTTCTTCATTAGAAGCATTGAGTGAACCTGCTTCTCTCAACTCTTTTGGACTTCAAGAAATTTAGCTAGTATTGTCTCAGTGCCTCCTTCTTCATTAGAAGCGTTGAGTGAACCTGCTTCACTCAACGCTTCTGTACTTAGAGATATTCAGCCAGTTTTGTCTCAGTTGTCTTAGCTCTCTCAACTCCTTCTTCTCAGCTATTTTAGTTGTCTTTGTGGTCTCAACGCCTTCTTCTCAGTTATCTCAGCGCTCTCAGCACTCTTTACCTTATACAATTTCTCTGGCTTTAGCTGCGTTCGACGATCGGTGGTCTGAGCTCGACGAACTTTGAGTTTTACTACCAGACTCATTTTCTTCACCTGTCCAATAAGAGACTACCTGCATGCATGAACTAGGGCACACATCAAATACATTATGTGTGTATGTCATTAAACAGTTTGACTTCTTACAAATCTGGTATATTAGGATCAATAGACCCAACAAGTATCTTTATATCTCAGTCAAAATATGCTAAAGAGCTACTCAAAAGATTTGGGATGACAGATACCTCAGCCAAGAAAACACCCATGCCATCCAATGTTGTAGTTGATTCTGATGATCAGGGAAAGCCAGTTGATCAGAAAACATATATGGCTATTGTTGGGTCCTTATTGTATCTTACAGTTAGTAGGCCTGATATTTTGTTTGTTACTTGCATTTGTGCTAGATTTCAAGTAAATCCTAAAGAATCTCATTTTATTTTATTAAAAAGGATTTTAAGTTATATAAAGGGTTATCTTAATCTAGGACTCTGGTATCCCACTGAGTCAGAATTTGAATTATCTGGATTCTCAGATGCTGACTTTGTTGGATGTAGAGTTGACATAAAAAGCACATCACGAACTTGTCAGTTCCTTGGTGATAGGCTTGTGTCCTAGTTTTGCAAAAAGCAAACTTCTATGTCCACATCAACTGCTGAAGCTGAATACATAGCAGCAAGTAGTTGCTGTTCACAAATTTTGTGGATTCAAAACCAGCTCCTGGATTATTGTTTCAACTTAAATAATTCAACTATCTATTGTGATAATACCATTGCAATTTCTATTACACAAAATCCAGTGCATCATAGTAGGACAAAACATATAGAGATTAGACATCATTTCATTATAGATTGTTTGGATAAAAATAAAATTAAACTTGTCTTTATCTCTACTAATTTACAAAGAGCATATATATTCACCAAACCCTTAGATGAAAAGAAACATTTGTTCTTCCTAAATTAGTTAGGTATGATTAATGGAGAAGCTTTAATTTATTTTTTGTCTGTGGTCGACGAACAGTTCATGTTTTATCGAACGGAGATCGACGAACCACGAACTCTTCGTGGAGTGTTCGTAGAACGGAGATCGACAAACCTTCCTTTGTGAAACTGTTCGTCGAACGGAGATCGATGAATTTGTTTCAGAAATTTTTTCATCGAACGGAGATCGACAAAATTTGTTTAAGCAAATTTTTTCGTCGAACGGAGAACGACGAACTATTTTCCCCCTCTTCAGACTTAGATCGACGCTTTTATTTCTTCATGAGATTTTTCGTCGAATTGAGTTCGAAGTTTTAAATTTTTCATCGGACGGAGTTCGTCTTTTCAACTTTTGAAAACTTATAATAGGGTTTTCATCGAACTTCATCCCGCGCTTTCCAGTTCTTGTGCACTTGATCTTTTGTTTTTGCATGCATGGTGATTTCGGCGGCGACCCTTTTTGGCATGAAATTTGATGCTGGATTTGACATCGACATCGTTTCATTCAGTCATTCTGATCAAATTTTCAAGAACATCCTTCAGTTGTTTGAGGCTCCACAGTTGAGAAAGTTCATGACCTTAAGGGTCAAACTTATAGTGCAGGAAATCAAGGAAAGGGTATTCACAGTAACCTTTTTAGATCAAACCTCCATCTCTTGATCGGATTCTGGACATCAGGTTTCTCTTTCCCCTGCTATTCTAACTGAAATTTTTGGGTTTATCAATGGGGAAGATGATACTGAACTATCTAGCACTGAGTTTGATGATAGGCTAGTTATAATGGGTCACTCCCAGGGAAACCCAAACAAATTGCTGAAGAAGAACTTGCTTGCTAAATACAAGTTCTTAGTAGATATTATTGGGAAGGTAATCTTTGGCAAGCACTCTGCCCATGACTACATTACCAGACACCAATTCCTTCTGATGTGTGCCATGGTTAATCAAAAATCAGTGAACTGGGGCGAAGTTTTGTTTGATTTGATTAAGAAGAAGATTAGTAAGAAGGATGTTAGTTTTGGTAGAATTCTGGGAATCTTCTTACAGGCAAAGGTTCCAAAACTTTTGGTCTCTCAGACCATTTTCATCAATGCCTCTAAGAGGCTTACCTCTGCCCACTTTGGCAGATGGGAGAGGGTTATCCCAAAGCCCTCCAGGGCTTCCTCTTCTAGGATATCTTCATAGGATACAAGGGCTGAAACAGCCACTCTCTTAACCCCTGAAGAAGCTTCTGCTCCTCCTCCATCTCCACCTCACTCTATATTTCCTTCATCAACTCCATTTGTTGATGTTACTACCTTTCAACAACTATCCACTATCATCACAGACACACCTTCTACTTCCATCCCTTCTGTCTCACCATCCAGACCACCATCTCCATACTCACCAATCCACATTCCTGAGGAAACACCATCTCAACCTCCTTAATCACCTCTACCACCACATCTACCATCAAATGTTGATGACATAGCTCCACTAATGTCATCTCCAACTTTTGATCTACTTTCATCTCCATCTCCACAACACACTCCACCTCTTTCACCTCAAATACATACATTCTCACCTCATTCACATATTCAAGAAGATACTATCCTCCCTAATGTCTCAACCTCCGACATTCCACCTGACATTCCAACACCCTCCATTCCACAAACATTCACCATCTGTCCAACCTGCTCCATGCAATCCTCTTCCACATCAGCAAACATTCTTAGGTTTTTACCCCCTACACTCAAGAAACTCATAGCTGAGTCTATTGCCCCACTTGATGCTTCCATAAATCTCCTTTCTTCACAGCTATCTTCTTTCTCCACTGTCCCTTCTTCTGGGAGCCTGGGTTCAGGACTCTCTAAATCTAGGCAGGGGGAGATGTTCAATGAAGAAGCTCCAGCAATTCATGAAGAAGCTCCAGCAATAACTCCAGCAGTAGCAGTTAATGAACTTGCAGAAGCAGATATTGAAATGCTCTAGTTTGTACAGAAGAAGAAGCAACAGACTTTTCCTTTCCAGAAATCATCACTGTTGGTGATTTTGTCATTAATCCCACAGTTGATCTTTCTTCATTACTTTATTCTTTTGATATAGTTTATAGCACCACCTTACTAGCTTTTGATAATTATTCTAAAGCTATAGTTTGCTACACAACACCAATAAGTCTTGTAGTTTTGGAACAACTAAGGACAAGTTTTGCAGTTAATGAGAATATTATAGAGCAAATAACTGATACAGAGCCAAAGGCTGTCTCACCTCCAACTTTTGGCTGGGCTGAATCCCCCATGCATAATCTTGATGAATTCATGTTTGAGGACAACTCAAAGTGTCCATATCTGGTGCTGAAAGCCGTCTTCTGAATATCCAAGTCACGAATCTTTAACTGGTGGTAGCCTGACCTCAGATCTAACTTGGAGAAAGTGCATGATCCCACCAACTGGTCGAACAAGTCATCAATCCTGGGAATCGGGTATTTGTTCTTTATTGTCAGCTTGTTCAACTCACGGTAGTCTATTGACAGTCTCATACTACCATCCTTCTTCTTTACAAAAAGCACTGGAGCACTCCATGGTGAAGTACTTGGGTGTATAAAACCCAAATCAAGCAACTTCTGCAACTGACTCTTCAACTCTGCTAGTTCCCTTGGAGCCATCCGATAGGGAGATTTGGCTACTGGTGTAGCCCCAGGCTGCAAGTCTATCGGGAACTCAATCTCTCTATCTGGAGAGGCACCAGGGAGCTCTTCCGGGAAAACATCGGGGAACTCCTGCACCACTGGTACCTCTGACAAGTCATCCTTAGTCTCTGCATTCATCAGTACTACGAAGGTTTCACAACCCTTAGTGATGCACCTTCTCACTTGGACTGCAGATATGATCATCTTCACTACTCCCTTGAAGCCCTGAAAAGAAAATGAAGTCTGATTGGGGCCATCAAACTATATCTGCTTCGCCCTACAGTCAATCCTAGCATTGACTGCCGAAAGCCAGTCCATTCCAAAAATCAGATCGAATCCTGCAATAGGTAGCTGCAAAGCTTCCACGACAATCTCAGTGTCACCAAACTGCACTGGTACCCTGCACCTATCTCTAGTCTGCAGAAGGGATCCATTCGGCATCATGACTTCCAGCGGTAGTGCCTCTAGGACGATTTCTAAATACAACTTACGCACTAGAGATTCCGCGTTAAATAAGTGCGAGGCACCCATATCAAATAGAATCGTGGAGGGTAAATCACAAATCATAAGGATGCCTACATGAATGATTTTCAAAAAGAAAAGAGTGTAACTACGGAGGATTAAATAAACTTGTCAGGAAAAGTAAACACTTACATGTCACTACATCCTCCTACTCCTTATCCTCCTACTGACCAAGCCCATAAGCTCTGTGCTTCACCAATTCTCGACCCTGCTGTGGTCTTCCATCAGTAATCATCAAAGCTTTGCCCTTGTCTGCTCTGCTAGGGACACTAACCTCATACTTCGACTGCAGGAACAAATTATACTTGTCAACTACAGTAATTTCATAAATGTAAAATTACAACTATGTTTTATTACCTGATTCGCACCAACTTCCTGGCAGAAACGAGCAATGTGTCCAAGTTGATGACACTTGTAACACACGCTCGCGCTGGCCAAACACTCTCCTGGATGGCGACGCTGACACTTGGCACAAAGGGGGTAGTCCCTGCTCCTATCACCAGATTGACCATTCTTCCTTGCATCAGGCTTTTGCTTCTTGTTCCAATTCTTCCCCTGGTCATTCTTGCTCTGCAGCGACTGGTGCGAATCCTGAGATCTCTTCACACGGAAATTACTTCGCTTTTGAACCTTCTGCTGGTCAGCCTCCAGCCTGCGAGTCGTATCCACTAAGCTCCTGTAATCAGAATTGACCATAGTCATCAGCGGCTGTCTCAACGAGTCAGGTAAACCATCCACAAAACGACTGCACTTCTCAGTCTGGTCTCCTTGCATCATGGCCGCATATTGAGCCAGATGGGTAAGCTCTCGCTCGTACTCAGCAACAGTCTTGTCCCCCTAGAAAAGCCTAAGGTATCTCTCCTACAAACCTCGTCGTGCGGAAGGAGGCACGAACCAACTCGCAATGGCTCTAGAAAATTCACCCCACGTAAACATGTCTGGCGTACGACCTGGCCAAAAGCATGGTCATATTATTTAAAAAGAGAACATATCACTTCCAAAAATAAAAGGAATTTTCCTAACCATTTACCTGCGGGATCATCTGCCCGGTACTTGTCCCACCAGACCTTTGTCTCACCTCGGAGGAGAAAAACTGCCAGAGGAACCTTCTTGTTCTTTGGGCACTCCAAAACATCCAGCAGCTCTCTGGTGTTTGCCACCCAATCATCTGTGTGCATCGGGGTCTCGTCCCCACTGTAGTTCGAAGGTTGTATCTCTCTAAAGTTCCTCAAATAACGCTCCAGGGTCATCTCCACGGGTGCTGGGGCAGGAGCTGGTGTAGGGGCTGGTACTTCTACTGGAACTAGAAACCCTGTAACCAATCCTCTCTGAAACTCCATCAAGGCAACAATAACCGCCTTGGCAATCTGAGACACTATGTCAGTGCCCTCTAAAGCTGTTGGAACTGGTGGTACCTGTGGCACTGTAGCATCTACCGCCAATGCGGAGCTAACTTTGTCCACCAAGGAAACCATCTACCGCCATTACGGAGCTAACCTTGTCTAGTTCCGGCTACACGTACTCACTCGAGAAAAGGGGAAAAACACAAGCATCACAAACGGCATCTTGCCGCAATGGATTTTTACAAAATCCTTAAAGCTCGTCATGTAACATTACTAATTCGGACTAACGGTCGCGACCACGGCCTCACCCACCATGCCTAATCCACTAACAGAGCGAATCACTAATGCAAAATCATACCGGGGACGGACTCAATCGACCTAGAGGTTCCTCTTGAACCATAGCGACCCAACCCCTCTCATTTGAGAGATTTGGTGCCCAAAAGCTTAAAAGAAAAGATGCTAAACATGCATCCTAAGACCAAGAGGAGAAGTGTCATTACCTTACGACCCCTCTTCCTAGCCATGGAAACTTAACCAGATGAAAACCACCGCAACAGACTTGCCTCTGCGGATCTGGACTCAGCTGGCGATTTGGGACTCCGAAGCTTCTCCGGCAGCCGAATCTCTACTCCTCTTTCTTCCTTTCTCTCCCTTCTCTCTAAAACCTTAGAAAGAGAAACTTGAAGAAGAATGAGGGTTTCAAACCCTAATCCAGGACATAACATAGACAGGACAGCCCTGAGCCCTCAGATCCTAAAAGAAGGAAACGAATGGCCATGATTCGCAGTTAAAACCAAAAATTCCTGCTCCGAACATGGCTTGAGACACCTCGTGTCCAAGGCCGTGTGCCTCAATCGATGTTGAAACCATTGCACCCAGAATAGGACACGGGCTCTAAACATGCCCGTGCTATAGTTGACACACCTGTATCACCCAGTACACGCCCGTGTGCCTGGGCGTGTTCCTCCATCAACACAGGACCAAACACGACCTGAGGATAACACGGGTACTCAACACGCCCGTGTCACATTTGACATGCTCGTGTCAAACACGAACACGTCTGGGCTCCAGGCCGTGTTTATCCCCTCACACGGCTCGACAAATAACCCGAGCAGGACACGGCCTGGGACACGCCCGTGTCTCAGGCCGTGTTTGTCATCTCGACGATCGTCGAGCACATTTTCGTCGACCATGAGAAAATCGTCGAACCTGAACACGACACAGCCATGAACACGCCCGTGTCCTAGGCTGTATGACCCTTTCCAAGACCCAACTTGGCTCTGAACGCTGTCCGTCCCTCTTTCGAATTTTGGGGCGTTACACGAACTGACCCAAAAATATCCTTTATATTAATCAATATCGAATTACAACTATCAAAACTTAGTGCCTCCAAATTCGAGTCTGTCATTTCCTTTGCAAAGTAAAAAACAAAAATACATCATTCTATTTCGTTCCTCTTCCGCTTCTTTTCCGCAGGAGCATCAGGGCTTGAATCTTCAATGTTAACTTCAGGAGAGTATCCCTCCGAGCCGCTTCCTCTACTGCTATCTGAACTTTTGCTGACCGCGGACTCGTCAGGCAAGCTCTCATCATCAGAGCTAGATGGAGAGGAATCGGACTCGGCGGACTGGACTCCACCTCGCTGGCTTGAACAAGCATCATCAGCAATAACCTTGGCCTCACCGCTACTGTCTTCCTCTTCTTCTTCTTTTTGTTCTGCTTACTCAACCTCATCAATTGCTTCTTTCCCTTTGGCAGCCCGCTCCAAGGCTGCAACCTGGTCCTCTAACTCAGGGAAAAGTTTGATAAATGGCATGCCATCCACGCCCTCCTTAGCGAAGTCGCCGTCAGCAAACTGCTCAATGGCAATCTCGACGCTCTCCTTCACAAAAGGGAGTGTGGCGGCCTTGATGCTTTCATTCCCCAGGTCATATGTAACCTACAGAAAGGTAAAAAATAGAAGCGTCAGATCGCAGTGGACTTCAAAGGAAGAACGCTGTGAATACAAAGCTTACCGCTAACTCTTCCTTCTGCAGAGCAACTCTTTTTCCTAACGGCTTATTTATTTCTTTAAGCGTCCTCATCTCCTGATGATTTTGTTCGTTTTCCTTGAGCAGATCCCTGGTCAAGTAGCCTAAGAAGTGGTTGGTGACAACACTATTCGCGTTAGCTTGCGCGGCCCGGTGGGGGAGCTCAGTAGGAGGCACTTACTTCAGGTCGTGCAAATTGCACTTTCCATAAAGCGCGAAGATCACAACGCATGCATGGCGGGATATCCTCAGGCTTCTCCATGATGGAAGCGTAGTAGATAGGTGGACATGTTTATTTTTGCTATGGCAGTGGGTTATTGGGTTGCCCCGCAGATCGTTCTGGCGGTTTCCAAAACCTTGCTTCCTGAAGCTATCTAATGAAGTGTAGACTGCAGCGGGATCGTCGTCTCGCCTTCTCTTCCTTGCGGGCTAGTGTTTCCTTTCCCTTTGTGTGGGGGTCAGGCCGCCAGGAGTTTACGGAGGTTTCGCCGGGACTGCCAAGACCGCTGCAAGAAGAGAAGAATGTCAGCAAACTATAGGTTGCGGCGGGTACAAAGTCAACCCGCTGAAGCTTACTGTCTTTGCGAGTTACGCCACCAAGGCTCGCGAGGAGCGTGATATAATGTTCGATAGCTAGCCTGGCTCATGCAATAAACTCAATGATGGCGGCCTCCACCGCGTCAAGATTGACTCTTTTGAAAGAGGAGTCTGCGCGCTTCTCCGGGTAGGTTTGCGCGAACACGAGCTTGCCCTCAAAGATCAAGAACCGCGAGGTCCAGTTGTGGATCTTATTCGGTAGACCCATCACCTTCATCCCTCGAAATTAAAAGTATCTTACACTATTGTATGGGCAACCTCCAGATGGAGTGATAGAGCGGACTGAGAATATCTTTCTAAATATATTCAAAGAGAAGGCGATCTTCTCAAATCACAGGTAGGAGATAAAGCTGTAGATCACGGCTATGGTGTTGGGCGCGAGCTGGCCAGGAACCATCCCATAATGCTCAAAAATCTCTGTTATTTCCCATAGCAGGCGGAACTTGAATCCGCTGTCGAAATGATCAACGAGCACTGCGATCTGGGTCGCAGTAGAAAAGTTCAGTCTTTCTTCATCAGCTGGTTGGCAGACAAGCACAGTCGAGTCTTCCATATGTTTTTCAGCGAAGGCCTCGAGATCAGCCTCAATTAATTTGCATTTCTTATGCTCATCAGCGTGGAAGGAGAGCGTGACATTAGTTCTGACGGACACCATCTTCTTATGCTGCAAAGACTTCTACTTCAATCGCATTTCCTGTATAGAAGAGAGAATGGAGCCATATTTATAGTGTTTACGGTCTGATAGCATTACAGCCAGACCGCGCAGTTTGATCATGCAGTCCGCCAAGCTCTCACCAAAGTCAGTTTTCATGCAAGTAAAAATAAAACATGACGGATATAAACTCGAGTCCATTCAGTTCACTATTTCTAATTTCCTAGGCACCTGCCTAGCATATTTCAAAGAATAATAAAAGCGGATACAACTTCAGTCCGCTCAGCTCGCAACATTTTCAACCTGCAATTCAGCATATTTCAAAGAATAGTATAAATGGACACAACGTCCCTCCGCACAGTTCTCAATCACATCATTACCTTGCAAAAAGATCTCAAATCATGCAGAGCGCAGCATTGAGTAAACAAGTGCAATTTCACATTTCAAATCAGAACATGCAGACATCACATCAGTCCGCATAGAAAGCAAAGCATTGTTCAGATCACAACAAATTGCATCGTAGATAAAAACAAAGAATTGTTCAAGCATACAAGTTATGCATCAACAAATCAAATAGTTCACAATCTTGAGACCTGAGCGGTCTCTATTCTCAGATCACATAGGCCACTCTGTTTTATCTCTGCACAGATGCGCCGCTTGGTCACTCATTTAAAGTACTTGGCCATATAAATGATATATATGGTGATGCATGGAGTTGATAGTCCTTTGCATATGTGCGGCCTCCCGATCCACCAGGCTCAAAGGGACCACGGGCTCGGTTGTCGGCCTTGGTATCTTGTCCGCGGTGGGCTGGCTGCCTTTAGTTGGAGCCGAAACCTCCGATGGAGCAGCGTGATCTGGCAGTCACGACCTTTCCAGCAGCAGCTCAGCAGCCCGCTTGCCCTTATCCTAGCGCACCAGCGCCAAATATTTTCCTTTGTAGAAGCGGGCATCGTCGGCACACCGCTTCTTCTCCTTATCGCACCTCTCCAGCGACCTTGAGATGTTGGCCTCCTGGTCCTTCAGAGCCTTTTCACGCTCTAGCCCCCACTTTAACTCCGCTCAAATTTCTTTAATTTCATCTTGAAATCTCTTCTCTAACACTGCGATTTTGTCCAGGCAAGACTGCTCGCCTTTTGCGGACTCATCAAGTGAGATCGCATCAGCTTCAGCATCTGGTGTAGGCACGATCTTGCCAGTCTCAACAGAGCCTGGTGGCGACCTCCATCCTGCAACAAAGAAAGCCAAGTTCATATTCAAATCCAGGACCGCAGCGTACTCAAAATATAATGATAAAAGATCACTTTTGGCAAAGGCCACAGCGAGGTGGTGACTATCAAACATTGGCCGCCTTGCCCGCTCCGGATCAAAGGCGCTTAACCGTTTCCTCCATTCACGATGGACTTTGGTTCTCTTCTCAGCCGTCGAGCTCATTGAAGCGACTATATCATCGGTCTCAGTGATAATCTTGATTGGCCTCGATTTCTGCTATGGCGACCTGTAAAGCCACTAACGCTTAAAATACATTGGCGCCAGTAGTGATAAAAGATCACTTTTGGCAAAGTCCACAGTGAGGTGGCGACTATCAAACACAGGCCGCCTTGCCCGCTCCTGATCAAAGGCACTTAACCGCTTCCTCCATTCACGATGGACTTGCGTTCTCTTCTCAACCGTCAAGCTCGTTGAAGCGACTATATCATGGGTCTCAGTGACAATCTTGATTGGCCTCGATTTCTGCTGTGGTGCCTGTAAAGCCACTGACGCTTAAAATTACCTATCTGCAACAATTCCGTAACAGCTTGCAGATACTCCGCTAACTTGTCCGTGGCGATCTGCCTTGAGGCCGCCTCAACTTTTGCTTGATGAGCGGTGATCTTCTCCTGTTGCTTGGCGATCTTCCTCTTCAGCTTCTCCTACTCTTCTTCCTCAGTTGCAGATGTAGAGGGGTTATCGACAATCTTAAACCCCAAAATTTCAACCTCGGGCTGCAATACTTCCAACAAGGATTGGCTTATGAGATCAAGTTGCTCGACATCTATAGAGTTTAATATTTTGTCAGTTGACAGACTGACCATTAAGAGGGAATTATTTTTCGGGATATGGGCCTCCGGTGTAACGAGGCCGCCTTCAGAAACTTCTTTTTCTTGCAGCCTGTGCTGCAAGCTCACAGCCCTAGTCTGCATGGAGATGTTCTTATCCTTCCTTATCCACAACTTCTTTTCAAACTGCTCTACGACGGTGGATTTTTCCCTCTTTCTCTTCTTCCCAGAAGAGCCCACTTTCTCAGTGGAGTCCACGGAGACCTGCCCTAAGTCTGACTGACTCTCGCGGACTGCCTCTAGGTTCGCAATGACTACTGCATGTGATGGCACCCTCTCTTCAACTTCTTCTCCAGCAGGTTGCCTATCTTGATCCAGGTCGATGACAGGCTGCTGGGCATCCAGTGAAGAAACTTCGGCTTCGTTATTCATATGGAGAATGTCCGCTGAGCTTGCAGCTTTCTGTTTGATAGCAGTCACACGCGGATTCAGCGCTTCATCCGCGCTCTTTGGTGGATTTATAGAATGAGATGTAGTGGCATCCCTAGTTTTCTCATGTGCAGGCTCATCAGTTTGGCGGACTGCTTCCGCAGCAGGCTTCTTGCTCTGAGAACTTTCTCCAGCAGAGCGAACATGCGCTCCTCTCTTCACCACTGTTTTAGTTTTTATTGGTGGATTTTGTTTTTCATCCTTTGAAGTGACGCTGTCGAAGAATGCACCAAGTCTCGCCATGCCGGACTGCAAAGTGGAGACCGCAAGGGTTGAGAAACGACCTGTGGTGATGACAACTTTTGGCAAATACAGAACCTCCGACGATATTTATAGCTGTAACAGCATTAATGAAGGTTGCAGGCTCGACTGTTAAGCAAACATTTTTGAAGTTTCCAAAAACTTAAAATGTGTGGGGATTATGTTAACCCCAAAATCCGCAACGCGTGCGCGGTTGCAAGGTCGCATGCTCCGTCAACGACGGACTCTGTTCTCCTGTCCGGCCAACTTGACAAAGCCTCAGTGTATTCAACGTCCCAGCTCTTTAGCGGTGGACTTGTTCTGCCATCTGCCCAGCTCGTCCTGCCCTAGGAGATGAGCTCTGGATTGTTCCTCTTCAGCGGACTCAAGATGCAATCAACCAAGGCCGCAGCCCTCCAGCAGGATGTGCCTTGGGGCAACTCACGGAAGATCCAGCCCGCGGGCCCAGTCTGTCCCTCTTGCGCGGACTGGCATGTATTTTATTTTTGCTTCCCGTCACCGCTGCCCGGTTCTCCTGTACCCCGAGCAGCCGGTCATTTCAGCCCTACCCATTTGGGAAGGCCCTCGAGCATATAAATAGGGGGGAAGTAGTGCGACCAAAGCACGTGGACTCGAGCCCTGGAGCCTACCTGTTAAAGGCCGCGGACTCGAATCTCAGGCTTTGTGGTTGCCAGCTTGCTCTGCTCTTGCACTTTGCCTTTACTTAGATTGTAATCAATCCTGTAACCAACTCATTTGCAATCAAAGGAAAACCCGTCGCAAGAGAGGCATTTAGGCCGCGACGGGCGAAGTCTAGTGTTGTTGTGTCTCACGGCTCTGCTGTTCCTTTTTCTCTTGCCCTCTCAGTAGATGGCTATTTGCAGTTGCCTTTTCCCTTCCATTCCCCGGTGCTCGAACCGTTAGCTGGTGGTGCTCGACTCCCTCTCTCTTTTCGTGCATCAACACACAAGATTCAACATACCCAATTCAAATTTGAACGTGTTGAACTTACCTTCATCTAGTGGCTTGGTGAAGATATCAGCCACTTGCTTGTCTGTGGAGATAAATTCAAGGGAGATGTCTTCCCTTTCCACATGTTCTCTAATGAAATGATACCTAATTTCTATATGCTTAGTCCAACTACGGAAGACATGATTCCTAGTTATAGAAATTGCACTAGTAGAATCATAAAAGCATGGAGTTCTACTTATCTGAATATTGTAGTCCTGAAGTTGATGCTGGATCCACAGCAACTGAGCATAGTAACTTCCAGCTGAAATATAATCTGACTCTGCTGTTGATTTTGCAACACTCATTTGTTTCTTGCTGCTCCAAGAGACAAGCCTTCCACCAAGAAATTGACAGGAGCATGAAGTGCTCTTCCTGTCATCCTTGCAGCCTGCAAAATCTGCATCTGAATAGCCTGTTAGTTCAAATTCCCCATTCCTGGGGTACCATTGGCCATGATCTGGGGTTCCCTTAAGATGTCTCAAGATTTTTTTCACAACATTACAGTGAGACTATTTAGGGCAAGCCTGATACCTAGCACAGACACATGTTGCATACATAATGTCAGGAGTACTTGCAGTGAGGTAGAGAAGGGAGCTAACTATACCTCTATACAGAGTTTGATCAACAGGCTTCCCTGGATCATCTTTGCCTAAAGGCATACTTGAGCTCATATGAGTTCTTATGGTGGAAGCATTTTCCATGCCATATTTCTTGATTATCTCGCAGGTGAACTTTGACTGGGATATGGATAGACCATCATCAGTCTGTTTTACTTGGAGTCCTATGAAAACTTTTAGTTCACACATACTACTCATCTCAAACTTCCCCTACATAAGTTTAACAAACTTCATGCAGAGCTTGTCATCAGTAGAGCCAAATATTATGTCATCATCATAAATCTGGAATAGAATGATCTTGACCTTAGATCTCCTTAGGAATAGGGTCTTATTTATCTTCCCCCATGAGAATTTGTTCTCAATGAGGAAGGTAGGCAATGTCTCATACCATGCTCTTGGAGCTTGCTTGAGCCCATAAAGAGCTTTCCTAAGTCTATATACAGGAGTAGGAGAGTTAGAATCTATAAAATCTAGAGGCTGATCTACATAAAGCTCTTCCTTTAACTCTCCATTAAGGAAGGCAGACTTGACAAACATCTTGAATACTTTGAATCCCTGGAAGGCTGTAAATGCAAGGAATAGTCTGATTGCTTCCAACCTTGCAACTGGGGCAAAAGTCTGGTCATAATATATCCCTTCTTCCTATCTATAACCTTTGGCCACCAGTCTAGCTTTATTCTTTATTACAATGTCATTTTCATCATGTTTATTTCTGATAATCTACATGACTCCAATGATATTGTGTCAATCTGGTCTAGGAACCAGCTTCCAAACCTTACACCTTTGGAACTGGTTCAGTTCTTCTTGCATCTCACAAATCTAAAATTGGTCTTGATTTGCTTCTTCAAATTTCTTGGGCTTTTCTTGTGATAGAAAGCTGGAATAGAGAGCTATTTTGATACTCCTACTTCTGGTCTGTATACCTTAGCTAGCCTCACCTATTATCTGATCTGTAGGATGATCTCTCAGATATCTAACTACAGGGAGCAGCCTGACAGCTTTCTGCTGATTACCATTTTCTTAAGCATATTGGTCTTCATTTCCAGCTTGACTATCCTGTGCTTCCTCTGGACAACATCCTTCTTAACATTCTTCTGGCATAGCTTGGTCTTTATCTTTGATGGAAAACTTTTCCATCATAACTTCTGTACTTGTAGAGCTAGGCAAAGTGCATGACATCTCACTATCAATCATGCATGACTCATCAAACACTACATGGACAAATTCTTCAACAACTTGATTTGTCAAGTTATAGACTTTATATGCCCTACTATTATTATTGTACCCAACAAAGATCCCCTTATGGGATTTGGCAGCAAACTTAGTCACTTTTGACTTACCATTGTTCAGGATGAAACACTTGCAGCCAAAGATCCTAAAATAGGATATGTTTGATTTTCTACACTTCTAGATCTCATAGGGAGTCTTCTTGTGGCCATTGGTAATAGAAGCCCTATTGAGAACATGACATGCAACATTAACTGCCTCAGCCCAGAAATATTCAGGGAGAGAAGTGTCACTCATTAATGTTCTCCCAGCTTCAATGAGAGTGATGTTGTTCCTCTCAGTTAACCCATTTTGCTGGGGTTTTCTTGGAGAGGATAATTTTTGATGAATCCCTTGCTCTTCAAAGAATATAGTCATAGCAGCAGACTGAAACTCAGTTCCATGGTCACTTCTCATTTTGACCACAGAACATGCAAGCTCATTCTGAATTTGCCTGACAAACTTTCGTGAAGATTTCAAGGGTTTCATTCGTTCTTCTAAGGAATAACACCCAATTAAACATGGAATCGTCATCAACCACCATAAGGGTGTAGACCTTCCTACCTAGACTATAAACAAGTATAAGACCAAACAAGTCCATATGCAGGAGATACAAAATCTCACTGAGTCTTTGGCCCCAATGCTCATGAAAGAGGTCTTAGTCTGCTTGCCCTTTTGGCAAGCAGCATAGATACCCTCCTTGGAGCAATTTATTTTGTGACCATTCCTAACATGCTCATCACTGAAGAGTTGATCAATGGTCTTATAATTCAAATGAGCTAGTCTCTTGTGCCATTGGACACAATATGAGACTTTGTCATTTGCAACTTGGCATATAGGGGAACTATTATCTAAGCAAGAAAAATTTAAGCAATAGACATTCCCACTCCTAGTTCCAGTTAAGATGACACTTTGGTCACTTAACCTCTTAATGTGGCACTTATCCTTGCGGAAGGAAATGTCATAACCAAGATCACATAGTTGTCTTATGTTTATGAGGTGGTGTTGCAACCCTTCCACATAAGCCACCTTTGTGATGGTGATTATGCCGTTTGAGATATTACCATAGACTTTGGTTATCCCCTTGTCAGATCCTCCAAAGATGACCTTGGGTCTATTCTTTACTAGAGTGAACTCCTTTCATAGCTCATTTGTTCCCGTCATGTGCCTGGAGCATCCACTGTCCAAGTATAATTTAGGAGAACTGGTACTTGAAATAACCTAAAATGAACACAAATCACCTTACCTTAGGACCCCAATTTTTGTAGGTACCTAGGTTCGCATTAGTCTGAAAACAACCATGCCTTCCTGCAAAATTCTTGACAGGTTGGCAAATTCTGGACACAAAAGATTGTGTCAGCAATCTACATCATAGTGTTCCACTTTGCCACAGCATCAGCACTCATAGATATTATATCTTCTTTTCTGTTTGGGACCAGCATTAGGTTGTACTACTTCCTGAACAGTGGGGAGATGTGTTGCTCTATACTTCTATCTTCTTTCAGCAGTAATTTGACTGAAGGACAGTCTTTCAATAAGCTGTTTTGGACTTTTTTGATAACCACCAGCTGAATGTCTCTTTTTAGCTAACATGCATCTGATAGCATCTGAGATTGCCATTCCAAGCATGACAGAAGACTCACCTTGAGTCACTACTTTTGCTGGATGATTTAGATTCATGGTATCAACATTATATTTGAGTTTTGGGGTCGGGTCACCAAAAAAATGGTTCAGGATGGGCCATTTGAATTTCCTCATGGGCAGCCTTAAAGGCTCTCACATGGCTGTATCTTCCACCTTGGCTAGGGCCACATTGGTTCATACCTGTGAATCTACCATTCTCCTAGTGACCATAACTGCTTTCATGGTCATACCTGTTAGAAGGCAACAACACTTTCTGTAAGGGAATACGAGGGAATGAGGCTAGAGGAACAACTGGTACCATCCCTTTTCCCTTTCCTTTTGGATTGGAAGGTCTAGCAGGTCCCTTAAATCTCAACCCTTTCTTACCAGCTTGGGTAAGGTGGGTATCAATTTTGGGCTGCAAAACGTTTGGCTTAGAAAATTTGCTCACTAGCAATTTATTATTTAAGAGATCATTTTAAAGTTTTTTGATAAGTTTTTCATTTGAGACTCTTACCACGGACTCACTGTCAATGATCTCCTTGAGCTGAGCTGCTTGAGAAGCCATGTCAATGAGGGCTTTTTCTTGGTCTTCACACTTGATTTTATGACTTAGAAGCTCTTTTTCTTATCTCTTAGTAAGTAGCTTGCACTTCTTGAATGCCTCAGGAAGTTCTCCAGACTTGACAATTATGGAGTTGACATCATCCTCAGAGTTTGAATCCCCTTCATCTCTTGATGATTGAGCTTCAGAGTCTGGGCAAGCCTCATGACCTGAAATAACCGATTGTGATTTAGCATTTACCTAAGTCTGACCAGGCATATCCTGACTGCTTTTTTCATCTGTCATTACCATCAATCCAAGGTATTGAGCATCTTCTTCTTTATCTTCATCCACCTCTGAGTCACTATCTGAGTGAGACAGAGGGACCCTGATCCCTATTCTAGCAGCAGGATATTTTTCAGGATCTTCGTCAGCAACATCCATAAGCCCAATATAGGCTTCTTCTTCTTCTTCACTATCTGACCCAGTGGAAGATTCAGACCAGGTCTTTACCTTCTTATCCACATCGAACTTCTCTTTCTTCTTTCCCTTGTGGTGCTTCTTCACACCTTCTTCTTTCCTCTTCACTGAGCAGTCAACAATGACATGCCCAGGTTTGCTGCAGAAGAAACAAATAATATTTGAAGGAGATTGTTTATTAGAGTTTGGAGCATACATGTCCTCCTTAGAGGATTTTCATCTGTGCTGTGAGGAGGAGGATGACCTTCTGTTCTTCCAATGCCCCTTCATGAATTTCTAAAACTGCCTGGAGAAGGCAGTAAGGTCCTCATCGGATGTATGGTTGTCAAAGGAGCTGGACCTTGAGCTCTCAGATTCTGACTCATTAGTTCTCCTGACTGGTGATGGAGCCCGCGAACAGACTCTTATGTAGGCGGTTGGTTCGATTAGACGATCGTCGCGGGCTTGCTAAGGTAGGCAAGTGCACCTATCGCAAGTAATACAAAATATTCGGGGGAATATCTAGATCGTAAATTTCCCGGGAACGGGTTGATTATACCTACTGCTCCGAAAGCACTATTGTTTTACCGAAATAGTAAGTTGTTGATTTAAACTAAAATAGAACAAAAATAGATTAAGAATAAAGATGATGAAGAGATAACACTCGGTATCGAATTACGTTAGGATTAAAAATAGATTTGAATAACTAGAGATCTAAAGTTTCAATTTAATTAAAGCGAAAAATTGGCCGTGGAGGTTCCAAAATAATGAGCTCACCTATCTTTAGGAATATCACTCACCTAGACATTAAGGTTATTCGAACGGGCTCTCGTCCGATGAAGGATTCCTCTTAATACCCGCAGTATGCCAAGAACCCCGCTATTGGGTGGGAAACCCAATCCAGTAGAGTTAGCGTGCCTCCTCTCTCTAGGGTTAGTGCATAACTCTATTTACCCAGGGGTGATCAGTCCATACGCACGGCCTCTTGGCTACCTAGCGTATGGATAACGAAAATAGAGCTCACACATAGATATGTGGTTCTACGCATCACTAACCCGGTGTAAACCTTAAGTTTTTAATTAAATAGAAAAAAAGATCTTTAGTTATTTAAAACATTTCTTATATCACAATGCTCTTCAATACCGAGGGCTAAAAGCGATTAGCCACTCATCGGAATGGTGATAGCTTATGAGTTTGGTTAGGTGAGCGTTCTAAACTATTCGCTGAAGGGTTATAAAAAGAATAAGAAGAAAAGCAAGATAACCTAATATCAGAAAAGCTACTACAAATTAACACACTCGCACTCATCCAAACAGATAATAAAGAGACAAAAATAAAACTAAGTTACAAGTAAGAGAAAATTGCATAATTGAAATTGCAAGTCCCACTCAAACGAGTGGGCGGGAAATATAAGCTGAAACTTTGCACGTCCTACTCAAACGAGTAGGACTGAAATGAAAGAAAGTCCTACTCAAACGAGTAGGCAGAAATAAATGTGATTACATGTCCATCTCAAATATTTACACGGAAATAAAGTCCGATCATTTAACTCCTAGCGAGTAGGCGGAAGATAAAACAACAAGTCCTACTTAAATAAAGTACAGCCATTTAACACAAATGAGTAGGCGGAAAATAAAAACGACAAGTCCTACTTAAATAAAGTCCAACCATTTAACTCAAATGAGTATGAGAAAAATAAAAATACACACATTTGCTGAAATTAAAACACACACACACACACACGACAGAAAATGAAATACTCACACTGCAGAAAATAAATACTCACACTTGCAAATCCTACTCAAATGAGTAGGTGAAAAATTAAAGACACACCATTTAACTCTTAACGAGTATGGGAAAATAAATGTGCACCTGCACACACTCTACATAACTGGAGAAAACAATAAAACTTATCTCATACACGCACGCATGTAGGCGAAAAGATTAAGAAAAACAAAGTTATCAAAAAATTAAAACAACTGCATTTCTACCGCTAGAATGCCGTAGAAATGCATAAAAAGGCAAAATAAAAATTGTTTGAGCAAAGAGTTTTCAAATTAAGGTAAGAAAAACAAGTGCTTGAAAAATTAAAATGTTTGCATTTTTACCTTTAGATTTTGACAGAAATGCATAAAAAGTGAAAATAAAAATTGTTTGAGCAAAAATCTTTCTACATACTTGATAAAATCAAAGTTGTTGAAAAACTACAATTACGCATGATGCATTCTTATGGCTTTGTAAAACGATTTAAAAAGTGGAGGAAAGCTAAAAAGAAGCAACTGTTTTAAAATCAAAACTAAGAAAAATCTAAGTTAAGAGAAATGAAAACCACTTTTTTTTATCGTTTTACAAGTTGATAAGAACGAATATGGATGCATAAAAATCCTAATTCTAACCAATTTTAAAGAGTATGATAAGGAAAATGGCTATAATAACGGCTAGAAATTTTGATAAAAATGAAAGTATAACAAAAATATTTTCAATTTAAAACATAAATTTTGCAATTTGAACTCATACACGCACACACGCAATTTGAAAATGAAAACATAAATACATAAGATTGATGAGAAGGAGGCCATTAGAGACATTTCATAGCATGTAAGGATGAAAAACTAATGATTTTTATTACAAAAGTAGTTGATTACAAGAGCCTAAACAAAAAACTTAAGAAGACGGGGGGGGGGGGGGAGTCCTTACATAGCACTAAAGCAAGCTCCAAACGGCAGCCTTTGTCAACAAAATGATTCAAAAATTTGGAACCCTTAACTCATACAGCAGCTGGCCTTTTATAGGCAAAAAATTCCAAGTACATGCCCTCTAACACGGGCGTGTCAGGGGGCGTGTCAGCACTATTCACATCTGATTTCGGTGACTTGATGGCGAATTGACTTTGCGGCTGAAAATGCGGCGGTCACGCCTCCGATCACGGGCATGAAAATGGGCATGTCGGGGAGGTTGAACTGTGGGCCGTCTGCGTCGAAAGTTGCCGGCGGCAGTTTGTCGGGCTAGGTGGAGGAGTCACGCCCTCTGACATGAGCGTGACGTGGGGCGTGTCGGGTTGAGTCGACGAACGTCGAGCGGAAATAGTCGAGCGAAAATTGTCGAGCGGAAAACATCGAGCGGGAGTGATACGGGTGTGTCGAATCATGGGACACAGGCATGTCCTTGTCTCGATGAATGTCGAGTGCAAAATGTCGAGACTTGAAGCCTTGATCGTCGATCGGGAATGACACGGGCGTGACGGTTGGCTGACCCAGGCGTGTCAGGTTGTTCGATGAACATCGATAGAATTTTGTCGAGCTTGAGTGGTCACGGCCATTGTCATGGGCATGACCCCGAGCGTGTCAAACTTTTCTTCTTCAAATGCGCTGATTTCACGGGATTTTGATGTGTCACGGGCGTGACCGACAGTACACGGGCGTGACATATGATTTTTGTGGCAAAATTCTGAAAATTTTTGAAACATAAAATAAACTAAGTTAGCAAAATATATACAATAAAAGGAGCATTTTATTAAAGAAATTTAACCTAAAACAAGAAAAGAAAATAAAAACTACTTAAATAATGAACATAAAAATAGGTATATTTACAACTTATCAAATACCCCCATACTTAGACTTTTGTTATTCCAGAGCAAAAGTTTGTGGTGAACTTATAAGGAATAGAAAAAATTCTAAGTTTAGCTACCGCTTAATTAATTATAAGAGAGATCTAAATAAACATACGGGGTGTAAGAGTTATGTTCTAAAATTATGAAGATGATTTAAATAGCGTAAAAGTTTTGGCCAAAAGACTTCTTGATGTAATCAAATAGAAATCAAAAATTATAATGGTTAGATTAACAAAAATAGTTTGGAATTATATGAACTTTAGCTTATAAGAGTTTTACTGGAAATAATGCAATTTACAAGGTGGAGTTTGCCTACAATAACAACTACCAAGCGAGCATCGGTATGACACCGTACGAAGCTCTGTATGGTCGGAAGTGTCGTACTCCTTTGGCTTGGGCAGAAGCGGGAGAATCCAAATTGTACAGGCGTAATGAAGTCGATTAAGTGAACTCCACCATACGCACTATTCGGGAAAAGCTATTGATAGCCCGGGATCGACAAGCGAAGTATTATAACGCCAAACACCGGAACGTGGAGTTCGCGGTGGGCGACTGGGTCTATTTGAAGATCAAACCCTTCAAAGGCGTGTCCAGGATTCGGTGACTGAAAAAGTTGAGCCCGAGGTATCTTGGTCCGTTTGAAGTGGTGGAGCGCATCGGGGAAGTTGCATATCGGCTAGCTCTTTCGGCAGACTTGGGTGGATTACATGATGTGTTTCACATCTCAGTGCTTCGAAAAGCCGTCAAAGATATAGCTCAAGTGATCGGGACTGATCCTGTGTCGGTGGATTATGGGCTAACAACGAATGTTAGGCCCATTCAGATCGAGGATCGTGCCGATAAATAGTTGCCGAACAAGACGATCGGGATGGTTAAAGTCCGGTGGGACAATTGCAGTCGTGAAAAGCTAACATGTGAGCAAGAGCAGACCATGCAAGCTGAATTTCCTGAGCTCTTTATGTAACTATTATGCAGTGTGTCTTGCATTTTACTAAACGATTATGGAATGAAATTTCTGTGTTTGATCTCCTTCCTGTGTGCAAATTTCGGGGATGAAATTTTTGTAAGGAGGTGAGGGTTGTAACACCCCAAATTTCAGAGTTGGGAAAAGTTTGGGTGACACGGCCTGGGACACGGGCGTGTCCCAGGGCGTGTCCTGCTCGGGTGAGCAGTAGGCGAGTGTTCAACAAAAATTCATTCGACGACAATTGAGGGAACACGCCCTCTGACACGGGCATGTCAGAGGTTGTGTCCTCTGCGGGTTGACAAACTCAGCTTGACGAAGTTGAGCAAGGGCGTGTCTAGTGCCATGTATGGCCACATGGCCTGTGACACGGGCGTGTCACATGCCGTGTCCTTTTCTGGATGTGCCCAAGGCATTGAGGTCGGGTGAACACGGGCACGACACGGGTGTGTCATGGGGTACACGGCTTGTGACACGGGTGTGTCACTAGCCGTGTCCCGCTCACGTTGAAAATGATTTTGTGCAGCCTGATGTATACGGCCATAGACACAAGCGTGTCTGAAGGCGTGTTAGGTGACACAGCCCGTGACACGGGCGTTCCATATAGGCATGTACTGGTCTGGATAGGTCGGTTTAGCACTGCTTAGGGTACACAGCGTGGGACACGGGCGTATCACAAACCGTGTCAGGGCAAAAATGAGATTTTGTGGCAAAATCATGGTCGTCCATTCCTTTAGCCAGGATCCAATGGCTGAGCTTCCTCCTTGTGTCCTTAAGGTCGGGAAATGAGTTAGAACAACTCATTTGATAATTTCCATTCTCTTTCCATACACCTAGAGAGGCGAAGAAGGAGGAGGAGGAAGGAGAGCCGGCCACCGGTGGTGCTGCGAAGTGTCGACGAGAGATCCGAGGCCAGCATTGTGGAGGAAAAGTCATTGTGGTTCTTTCCAGCCAGCTAGGAGCTCATGGAGCCGAAGCAGTCTTCAAGGGTAATGACATTTCTTCCTAGCCATGTGAAAGCTTCCTTTTTGGCATGTGCATATAATTCCCCCATCAGAGGGTGGCTTGTTATGGGAGTCTCTTGGGTTGATTCGTGGAATCCCCATTCATTTTGCATATAGATCAGAAAATGGAGTACGGATTAGGCATACTGTGTGATGCCCATCTGGACAGGTTGGTCGGTATTGGTGATGTTGCATATACGCACCGGAGAAGACTCTGTGATAAACGTGTAGTTTAGGAGTCGACGGGTTAAACCTGTGAAGGGCAGTAGCAGGAAGTACTGGAGTGGTAGTCCAGGAAATACCCGTATAATGCTTGTGCTATTGGGTTGTCCCTGTGAAGGGTAGTAGCAAAACGTACTGGATTGGGAGTCCAGAAAATACCCCTGTAATGCTTGATGTTCATGGGTAGTACTTGTAAAGGGGAGTAGCAGGAAGTACTGGCGTGGTAATCCAAGAAAATACCCTTGATGCTTGGAATGCTTGATGGGTTGTGCCTGTGAAGGAGAGTAGCAGGAAGTACTGGCTTAGCAGTCCAGGAAAATACCCTCAAGTGAGTGCTATGATGGACGGTTAAGTCTAGGGATGGAAATTGAGTTCTGTCGCTAACGCGAGGCGTGGCTCCTAGGTAACCGATGAATGTGAAGGCAGTTCCGTGAGAATGGGCTGGTTATGTGTGAGCTGATGGGCTCACCTAAAGGAAACATGTAAGGTGAAACCAACCCGCGCATTTTATGTAGCCGCGAGTACGCCGTACTCGGTGATGGCAAGGCGACTTGAGCAACGAGGGGTGGATGATCCGACCTGCTCTATGTCCGTCCGACGTAAGACCTGAAGGTGCAGTCTGTTGGAGAGCATAGCAAGAGTCTTACGCCTACGCGCCATGACACAATGGGGTGCTACGGGCCAATCCCGGTGCATTAAGACTAATATCTCTGGCTACACTCCATGGAGTAAAATGATTATATATTACCGTTGGGTTGCGACCCAGATACGGTGGTGGGACCCTGGTTCGCCGATACACCAAGAATTTGCCCTGAGATCATGGATCGTCGAGCCGCATGGCTGACGATTGTGATCGAATGTTTGTGCGTGAGTGCACAATATGTGATGAATATATATATGCATGAGATTGCTATGTCTGCCGTGAAGAAATTCCACTGCCCCGGGAAATGGGTAGGGTCGTTATAATTTGGTCAGCTGAATGCTGACCATTACCTTGATTACCACCATTGGGTGGGCTGTCCCGGTGCAGGTGCTGGAGAACCAAGTGGGACGCATAAAGGCTGAAGGCCTTGCTGCTGTTGTTGCTCCTACCGCCGCTAGCCCTTGAAGGCTAAACTAAATGCTATGTTTGTTTATACGTGGTCGGCTTGCATGCCAATGTTTGAGGACACTGTTGTGTAAAACCTTGTAAGGCCATAAGGCCAACTGACTTTGTATTTGGACATTCCTGTTTTATATAAATGTGGAGCTTTTATATGGTGGACATTCATGTGTGTGAGTTCAGTTTTCGTGTTATAAGCTTCCGCTAGAATGCAATGAGTTAGGATGCGCAACTCTGGTATCACTCCGTGACTTCCCCGCCTGTTTTATAGTATATGCTGTGGGGCCCGGGCCAGAACTTCTAGTATATACCCGTGAACGGATGGAGTCGTTACACATGCCCTGTGATACGGGCGTGTCATAGGCTTACACGGGCGTGTCAAGCATTACACAGTCATGTCTGAGCCCGTGTCCTATTCTGTGTTCGACGATCGTTTTCAGATCATCAGACAAACGGGTGTGTCACAGACCGTGTTCGGCCTAAGAAGTTGACTTTAAGTGCGAATCATGGCCGTTCATTTCCTTCAAATGGGATCTAAGGGCCCAGACTTGTCCTTGCTGTTATAAGGCGGGGAATATGGGTGAAACCCTCATTTATCTTTAGGTTTTCTCTTTCTAAATTGTTAGAGAGAGGGGAGAGCAAGGAAGAAGGAGGAGGAGATATTTGGTCATCGGTGGAGCTTATGAGCCCCAAATCGCGTGCCGAGTCTAGATCCATGGAGGTGAGGACATTGTGGTGCTTTCCATCCAGCTAGTTTTCCATGGCGCCAAAGCGAACCTCTAGGGTAACGATTCTCTTATTTGATATATGAAGTTCTCATTCTTTCTACATAGGAAACCCACTCTCATGAGTATGCGGTGAGTGTGAGGTGTTCCTTCGGGTGGATATGAATAGTCCCCCTAGTTTTGTTTGTAGAGTCCGGAATCGAAGTACGGACATAGGCATGGTATGTGAAGCCTACCCGGACAAGTTAGTCTAGATCGGTGAAGTTTCATAATGCTTGAATAGCCAGAGAAGACTCCGTGCTGATGGTTGTTTTTGGGTTTTCTACATGGTAGATTGCAACAAGGAGTCTTGGGGATTAACTCCAAGGTGCGCCTGAAAATCTGGGCAGAAGTGAATTTTTGTTGTATCGGTGGACTGGGAGCCAGTCGTGTACATAACTGGGTTATGTATGATTGTTTGATCGATACTTTGGGATTGGGGGAAACATGGCCCGCGCCGATGGCTAAATTGCTATGGCGAAGTGAGCAACGGGCAGGTGGAACCCTACCCACTCCATTTGCTTCGGTTAAAGTGACCTAAGGTACATGGGACTTACCGATAACTTGGAGAGCGAGTCTAGGCTGCGGCTGAAAGGACTAAATGCTCATGTTGTTTGTCGTCCTCGGGGCAGTGGTGCACTATGGAACGAGCTCAGTTCGGACCGGGTTCACTGATTAAGTGTCCTGAGAGCACGGGGTGTGAGGCCATGCGAGCCTACACCTATGGCGAAGTGTGCTGATGTTATACTTTCACTTTAATGTTTGGCTATGATAATAAAGTGCAGGGAAGGAGCATCTCCGCCCCGAATAAAGGGGCGGGATCATTATAATTTGGTTAGTTTTAGCTGACCGTTGCTTTTGTTTGCCAACGCTGTAGTGGAATGTTCATTGCAGGTTCTACAGAGCCTATTGGCAAGTAGCGTGCTGAAGCCCTGGATGCTGTGCAGGCCATCGAAGGCCAAAGCAAATGTTTACTTTTATGCTCATGTGTGGCCGGCCTGCGTGCCGATGTTTGGAAGACATTTATTATTTAAGTAAACTCTTGAAAGGCCATAAGGCCAAGTATTTTGTGTATTTGTACGCTCATTCATACTTTAGGTTTTTAATGGACATCCATGTTGTGGCTTGGGTTCTTATACTGTTTTAAAGAGCTTCTGCTATAATGCTCTGAGTTAGGACGCGTGTTTCTTTGCCAGTAATTTGGTATTAATACGTAACTCCACTAGTTGTCCGTGGTATATGGCATAGGGCCCCGACCGGACCTTTTGTTATATCCCACGTGACGGATGGGGGTGTCACAAATGTCACCATATTTTAACTAGTGTACAAACTATTTTCGTACTTATATTAAAAACATAGAAGTATGCATTTCATGAGTTGTCCTTTGGGATGTTTATGCTCATATAGGGTGTTAATCATTGTAAATAAACTATTTTTCACAACATATAACTATATCTTTACTTGTGGAATAGTGATCCACAGAGCCGAGGGATACGGCTAATTAATTTAACTTAACTAGATTTTCTTCATAATACTTATGAATTTCATATAAAATATTGAGTTGGAGTCTTGCTTGAGCGTCTGCAGTTATCCCATGCATGATGTGGCATCACGACACGTGTTTTCTCTTAGTTTTATATACACTTAAATTCGGAGAAAATGCGGGTTGTGACAGTTGGTATTAAAGGGATGGGTTGTTAGACAATTGGTCGAGCAACCGTCTCTAGTTAGTGTTAGTTGTCTAGTATCATTTCATACACACACTCATATGTCATCAGTACGTCTTGGGTGAAGCATGAACACTACACTCATAGCATGATAAGAAGTATACTGGGCATATTATATAGTATGAGATGCATAATATGTGTTTGTACATGGATCCACTATAGGTGGCAACATGTGATGGTTATGTAGTATGGGATTCATAACCACCATAACATGGGTGCCCATTAGCACATTTTCTTTTTTTTTCGTTGAATGTGATGTTATGTAGTATTGGATGCATAACATTTCAAGTGTATGCCGCTCATAACATGCATTAAGGCCTTCTTAGATTGCATAGCACAACATGCATGACATAACATTGCATCTGCACATGTGTCAAGCTAAAGATTTACATGATGACACATGTACACACATAGTCTTGAGTTTAGGCACATGAGTCAGTAGGATGACGGTATATCATCCTAAGTTTAGGCATGACATCATTATTGAAAATCATAGAGCAAGTTAGTAGTTTGATCAAGTATTTGTACATGTAATGTCTGAACTAAGATTGGTAGTTCTAGCGGTAAGCTAGGTTTTGATTACTTATTAATTGTAATATTAGGATGTCGAGACGTCCTACGACTAGGTCGACTCCATAGTCTGAGGGTGAGTCATCTGGAGCTCATAATGAGGCCGTAGTAGAAGGATTGCGACAGAGCAACAAAGCTTTGTCTATCAAATGTTGGAGATGCAATCGCAGATCCAAGTATTGTTTACTACTGTGTCAGGACAGATGCTTAGAGTTCAGGACCCTACTATGGTTAGGTTGTTCCTACTCCTTTGGTGCCCCCAGCAATGTTGCCACCGGACATGAAGTTTATTCCAAACTTCCAACGATTGGACCCCCTACCTATGATTGTAGGGCAGATTTCATGGCTTTGGACGACTGGATTATATCCATCGAGGAGATGTTCTCTTACTCTTGAGTTTCTGCCGACCAGAGAGTGATGGTTGTTGCTTATCAGATCAAGGGACTTCCAAAGAGTTGATGGCTGAGAGAAAAGGAAAACTTGAAGGATGGATGTTAATGGGAAGCCTTCAAGCAGCTGTCGTTGTTTTTGAGAAAGTTTCAACCATCGATTGAGTAGGACCGCTTGATGAACAATTTTCTGCACCTGAAGTAGAGGCAACTCAAAGTGACTGAGTTTGAGATAGAATTTAGTAATATGAGCCGGTTTTCCCGTGACATGGTATCCTCAGAGTCTAGCCGAGTTAAATGTTTTCTGGGTGTTCTTCGGAATGACATCCAGCAGCTGGCTCGTGCGTATTGATCCAAAAGCTATGCTGAAGTTATGGAAGCTTCTGTAAAGGTCGAGGCGTTCGATAATGCCAAGAACCGAGAAATGCAGCTGAGAAAAGTAAAGAGGAAGTTGGATGAGGGGAAGAATCCCTAGGGATCGGGGTCTGCTTCGAGAAAGAGAAGCAAGGAGATATGCAGTTTCTGTGGCTCACCAGCCACCCGTTCGAGAAATGTTTCAAAAGAATAGGAGCTCCCAGAGAAGATCTGTTGTGTGCCCTGTGCAAGAGAAGGGGGCACAGGGCTGCCCATTGTTGGGGAAAGGATAGAGTGTGCTACCAATTTGGACAGAAAGGTCACCTGAAGCCAAATTGCCCCGAGCTTCATCCCACGCTGCAGCCAGTTCCACTACAAGCTTTGACGCCTCCGTAGTGATTTGATAAGGGAAATGGAAAGCAGAACATGGTGTCTCTGGAGGATGCCCAGACATCTACCCAAGTGATTTCAGGTTAGTTTTTAACCTAGTTTTGTTTCTATTTAGCTCGTATTTGTAGTTTTGATGTAGTTCGATTAGTTATTTAAGTGTTTTTATAGGGAAATTTAAAGTAAAGAACCATTGGGAATGTGTTCTCTTTGATTTCTGTGCTACCCAGAAGTTTGTGGCTAGGGCCTTTATTGAGCATCATTGTTTGACTCTCAATTAAGTCGGTGATGTATTTCAAGTCAAGTTTGCCTCTGGTTATTAGGTGGTGTCGGACCAGGGTATCCCGAGTTGTCCGATTTTGCAATGCGATTTCCTAGCGTTTGTTGATATGAAAGTAATCTACTTGGAGGATTTTGATGTGATCTTGGGTATGGGCTGTTTGTCCAAATTTTGTGTTGTTATCCATTGCAAAGTCAAGCGTTTGGACTTCAAAATGGACAACGGCCAACCCAGGAGTGTTTATGGCTATCTGCGCTAGAGTTCTCCGATTATGTTGGATCCCTAGTTGATTTGGGCTAGGTCCACTAACATAGGATGATATGACCCAACATGTATAGCCGGGGTCATAGTTGTGTTCTAGAGTTTAAGCCAATTCCTTAGAGTCAACATCAGATGGACCAGCTATCAACAAGACTATCAGGGACTCAAGACTTAGAAGATTTCAAGACCAAGTAAAATGAGTTCGACGTTCGTCGAACTCAGGTTGATGAAAGACGTTCTCAGCTCGACGATCTTGAGATATTTCTCTGAGCTAAGCTCGACGATCTTCATTCTCTGTTCGACGAAAATTGGGATACTTCAATAAACTAAAGTCAGGATAACTCCAGATTATTCTAAGTCCAAGTTCAGACTTTGGTCGACGAATAAAATTCTGAGCTTGACGAACTTGGACCTCAAGTTCACAACTTCTCAGGTCGACGAAGTCAACTTCTAAGGCCGACGAAGTCAACTTCTCAGGTTAACGAACTCAGTACTCTACTCGACGAATTCTGGAACCAGAAGATTTGTGTCGACACCAAGACTAATCAGTCAACACCCACCTGTGTCGACACCAGAAGATTCATGTCGACACACAGAATATCTGTCAACACAAAATACTCGACTACGTCCAGAATGGTTGCTGAAATCCAGTCGACGAAGTTACAAACTCAGCTCGACGAACTTCAGATAGAAAAGGCAAAGGCTCTGAAGCATGCAACTCTGTTATCAGCTCGACGATCTTGGAACTCAGCTCGACGAACAAGAAGTTGTCTGGTCGACGAATACAGTATCTCAGCTCGACGAACTGGTAATTCAGTTCGACGAATTTTGCCAACTGTCTGACGACTCCAGACTTAGCCATTTCCGGCCTTCTGTCCCCATTCTATTATGGAAATTCCTGAGTAATTAATGCCCTACATTCTCTGAATGTATCTGTTAGAAGGAGCATTGATTACGGTCTTCTTCAGGAATATTACTTGCTGATTTTCCACAGGACAGTTGGGGAAATACATCAATCTCGATTATTCTCAGGCCGTAAGCATTAATTACAGAGGATTCAAATTTTTGAAAAGATAGAGAAAAAGAGTAGAGCATATTCAGTTAGAAAAAGATAGAGACACACAGACTGACTGTAAGAATTCATACAGTAGCAGAAAAGCTTCACACAAAAAAATCATACTGAAGCTCACAGTGACAGGCAGTGATCTTCATTCAGAAGAAGAAGAACAATCATACAATATCAACAGTCTTCTTCTTCAATATTCTATACAGGACTTCCAAGGACAACAGATATCAAATCAGTTAAGAAGCTCCTGCATCACTGCTTGTCAAGAACTCTGATTGAAGGCCTATCACCCTACAACAAAGCTCCAGATCTTCCCTGAATCATTCTACATCTCAGGGGGAGTTGTTTGCTAACATCATTCCACATAAGTCTTCTCTCTGATTGTTGACAGAGAAGACAAAATCACTCTCCCACTCCCTCCTATGTAAAGGGTTGTCATCTGCCTTCAAAAGTGATTCCTGGTTGCAAGTCTCCTAACCAAAAGACCTGAGTTGGTTTTTGGGGACCTGATCAAAACCCATTGGTGTCAGGCACCTGATCAAAAACTTGAGTGGATTCCTACCAGGGTGGTAGAAGAGTGGACTACCCAGATTTGGGGAACCACTATAAATTTTCTTGTGTCATCTGGTTGTCTATCTTTTTCTTTTTGTTCTTGCTGTGTGGCTGTGATTAGGCTTATTATTTTTTGTTTTCCAGTTTCCTAATTACTGCACCTTAATAGTTTACAGCAAAAGCTGTAACAGCACCTTTATAGGGACCTAACAAATTTTAAATATACTCTACTCACCCCCCCCCTCTAGAGTATTATAGACCTAACCCTCACTTTCAATTGGTATTAAAGCAGGGTTTCTTTGGTTGGACAAGTTAACCCTTGAACTAAAGATCCTTTATTAGATCTACACATCACCTTCGTTCACAATTAACTTCTAAAGTAGAAACACAGTCATGGCACAGAATAAAGATTATGCAAGCACCAGACCTCCAGTTTGCAACTTGCAAAAGTTTGGAATCTGGAAGGCAAGAATCAAGCTATATATTAATTCTATTGATGAAGATATCTTTGCTTCCATCTTAACAGGAGTACCTCCACCACCTGCAGCTCCTCCAAGTAGCTCTACAAATATGACTTCAGTACCTCCTCTAGATTATAATGATGCTTACAGGAAAGCTAAGATGGCTGATGCAAAAGCCATGAATATTTTGGCACAAACAATGTATGATGACATTTTCAGAAGGTTGCTGAGTGCACATCAGCAGAAGCCATTTGGGATTCCCTAAACTAAATGGTTGATGGATCAGCTGATGAAATGAAGGATAGGAAATCAAATCTCATATCCCAATATGAGAATTTCAAGAAATAGAAAGCTGAGACATTTGCAGAGATGTATAATAGATTAAGCTCAATTATTAATGAGCTAAAAACTCTGGACAAGGTCATCACTCTCACTGAAGGGATTGACAAAATTCTGATGTGCTTCCCAAGCTCATGGGAAACAAGAATTTGGCCCATCAAGGAGGCCAGATGTCTAAATGAGATTTCTACTGAATCTCTATTGGGCAAACTAAAGTCATATGAGCAGTTAATAAAGACAAGGGAGGATGCTGAACAAAGAACTCCTCTAGCAGCCAGAAGAGAACAGAGCATAGCCTTCAAAGCCTCAGAAGAATCAGAATCCCCAACATCAAATGAGGAACTTATAAGTCTTTTGGCTAAGAGATTTTTCAAGATGGCTAGAAAGGACTTCAGAAGAAAGTCATCAAAGAAAGATGACAGGCCAAAGTATGATAAGACACCAACAAAGGAAGTGGTGTGCTATAGATGCAGGAAGCCTGGGCACTTTCTCTCTGAGTGTCCAGAGAAGCAGAAGAAAGAGAAGAGAAGAGAAAAGGAAAAGGATTTCAGGAGACAGTACACCAGCAAACCCTCCTCCAATAAACACAAGAGGAAGGAAAGGGGGTTTGTGGCTGAGGCCTGGAGTGAGACTAAAGAAGAGTCAACATCCTCAAGCTCCAGTGAAGATGAGGAAGAAGAAAGAGCAAAGGAGGTTTGCCTCATGGCAATTGATGCCTCAAGAAGCAACTCAGAAGAAGGAGATTCAGAAAAGGAGGAAGCTTCTGAATCAGAAACTGATCAGGTATTATCATGGTTTGATTATAGTTCAGAATCTTTTAAATCAAATTTCAAAATCATGTGTTTAGATTTAATCAACTCTGAGAAGGAAATCAAACTTCTCAGAGATAAACAAGTTAACTATGATAGCTTAGTTTTAGAAAACACTAAATTAAAAAATGAAATAGACATGTTTAGTGAACAAATCACTCTGCTGAAAGATGAATTAAGTAAAGCAAAACAGCTAGAAGAATCACTAAATGGAAGAAGCAAACAACTAGCAGCAATCACCAACATATCTAATGCTAGATTTAATGGAAGTAAGTTAGGATTAGGTGCATCATCTAGTGAACCACCTATCATTCAGAAAAACAACCTGTCACAACCCATAAATTTTATTTCTGAGAAAGGAAAGAAGAATACTGATCAAGTATACAAAGTAAATAAAATTCTTGAACAAATTAAAACTAAGGACAAAATTGAAAAACAGAAAACACCCAATAAAAACAAAGTTGAGCTAGAAGTTCAAGCACAACCTTAGGTTGAAGAAGAACATATAGTTGAACAGCTACAAGCTGAGATGATAGATACAAGTATACAGCCACAGGCTCATCCAGTACTCTTTGCTGAAATGCTTAAACAGATTAATGCCCTCTATGATAATTCTTCCAATGAATCTGATGATGATGAAGCGTCAGATGACTCAGAAGATTCCAGTTCTAAAAAGTGGAAACTTAAGAAGAAGGTTCCACCCAGGGCTGCTCCTAAACCCTCTCCTACTACTGACACCCCCTATTACATTCTGCACAATATTACTCTCACTCCAGATACTCCGCACTGGATGAGGTATTCAAAAAATGAGATGAAATCAAGGAATAAGAGTAGGAGATACTCTCCACCACCATAATTCAGGAGAGGTCCTCCTCCTTCTCCTGCACTAGGATTAGCAGGAAATGTTTCATAAGTTCAAAGGTCTACAACTTCTCATCACTCTAGATCATCTTACAGCAGACAGCAGCACAGCTCCCAAAGCAGCAAACAACAACATAAGAGACAATGTAGTCAACAACAGACATCTAAAGAAGGTTAACTAGAAAAATTAAGTCTAGAAAGACCACTATCTCCAGTATATGATCCTGAAATGGATCCTAATTTTAGAATGGCTAGATTCAAGGAGATCATAGCACTTTCACAGATCAGAAAAGCTAGGGAAGAAGGAAAAGACACTTCTCAATATTCAACCATGTCTTCCTACAGGAAGAAAGAGATAGAAAGGTATGAAAAGAAAAATCTTTTTAATGTTGATACTTATATGAGTCTTCATCCAGAGGCTGTAGTGCCTAGAACTGCATCAGTAAAGATTCTGTGTGCTGAAGACATGAAGATGGCTCAGAGAGAAGCAGAGGATTCCAAAAGAATAATGGTCTTCTCAAAACCTGCTCCTTCTTCAAATGCTTCAAAGAAACATTCATAACTTTCTGATTATGCATTTTGAATTTCATTATTGTTGTATATATTCACAAGGCACATTTGTTCATATCTGCTGAATGATTTAAAATTATGTCAGATATTTTAATTATTTTGTGATTTTCTTTACTTTTATTTTTATTTTTGTATAATGACCTCACCCAAATAGGAGGAGATTGTTAGAACCCTACTTGTGATTTGGGCTAGGTTCACTACTAGGATTGATGACCCAACATGTATAGTCTAGGGTCATAAGTTAGTTTTAGGGTTAAGGTCAGTCACTTTAGGTTAGATTGTTGAAAACCTACCTTCAGAAGACTTCAGAGACAGAAGACTTTAGAGACAAGGCAGTTTTAAAGATTGCACAAAAAGGTGTTCGACGATAGCTGAACTAAGCTCGACGACCGTCGATCTCAAATCGACGAACTCAGAGTTCCTTCTCTGAGTTGATCTCGACGGAAGTCTAGCTAAGGTCGACGAACTCTGATCCTTCCTTAGAATCTCAGCTCGACGAAGTGCCTTCTCAGTTCGACGAACTTGGAGCTTATATTTGCAAGTATATCTTTTGTTCAACGATCTTGGAGCTCAGCTCGACGAAGGAGAATTATCAGTTCGATGAACTTGGAGATCAGGTCGACGAAATCTGTGTTGATTTCGACTAACTCTTTCCAGGTTCTGTTCGACTAAATCTTCTCTATAGTTTCTCGGTTTCTTAGATCGACTAAAGCAGTTTAATCTCAAATATTAAGATAGTAATACTCTGTTAATTAATGCTCAATATTCCTAAGAATATAGTCATTTCCTAGTAGCATTAATTATGGAATTCATAGAGTTATTACTCTACCATATTTACTGGGACACTTGGGGAAATACATTCAAGATAAAAATTAGTCGTTCCAATTCCCAGAAAATATACAGAAGATTTCAAGGAATTTGAAATTCAAATGTACAATCAATTTATAAAGAAAATTTTCTAAAGATTGCCAGAAGTCAGGGGAATGAGAAGAAAGAGAAAATCTGAAATCAGAGAACAAGATACAGAGACAAAGAAACATCTTGTTCATCATCTTCTTCTTCAAGCTTTTCTTCCAGCAACACATACACAATCTGAGACCAAAAAGCTCAATCTCTCAGAATCATTTACTGAAAGAAAACATTTCATCTTTGAAGGCCTTGATAACTTCTCACAAATAAGTTATCTAGCTCAATTATTAGACTTAATATATGTTCTAAGTGCTTAAAATGAGTTTAAATGGATCATAAATAAAAGTAAATTCATATTTATTTGATTTGTGGGTAATCCGGTCTTTTTCCTATGTATTAGCACAAGAAATGCCAAAGGAATCTGCTTGGAGAATCAAAATCTGCCCAAATATCATTTGTTGTAAAAAAGGTTGCAACCTCTGAAAAAATGTTGCAACGTCTGGACGAATTTCAAATTTCAAAATTCAAAAATTACGCCATTTATAATTTTGGAAAGAGGCTTCCTTTGGGGAAAGGGTTGGAAGTTTTTTATGAAGGTTTATTCAGGAGTTATTCATTATTCATCATCTTAAGGAGAGAGGGAGTTCTTCATCTAGGGTTTTAAAAAATCCTTCATTTAAGGGGCGGCCGAAGCAAGGAAGACGACGGATCTCTGGGTTGATCGAGCGAGGGGCGTCGAAAGGAGAATCCTAAAGCATTTATTTGTCAATTTCATCATGTATTGTAAGATCTCTCCAAAAGTTTTGTCTGTTTCCTCCGTCATCATGAACTAATTCTTCTTAATCTTGTATTGTGAGAGTACTATGACTTGTTTAATGATGTTCTTATAATTTTCCTTCATGATTGTTTTGTGAATGTTCTTTATCGAATTTAGGATCTTTATTTTGAAGCTTTTGGCCAAGGTTTCGCTTTTCCACTGTGCTCCATAAATCGAAAGAGGAGTTGCGCAAGTGCGTCTTAGATTCGGTATAATATTTGAAGGGAGAAAGAGATTTCATCTTAATGTTTGCAACTTTGGTTTTCGATCTTTATGTGGTACTTGTTTCACCTAAGGGAAGATAGAGACTACGGATTTCCGATATCGAGAGATACAGATCTTCTACTCTAAAATCATTGCAAGACGTTTCACCATGCATACTCATGAAGTCACCTTTTTAATTTCATCATGCTAGGCATAGGAAATCATAATAAAAGATTAGTTTTCCAATTGATAAAAAGTATTCCCTCAAATAATTGTAGTTTATTTTTAATTAAGCATTTTTATTTATATTTTTCAATAATTATAACATAATCATTCTTGACTTACTTGGATTTAGAGAAAATGCATAACTAGTATTTGTAAGCACTAAATCTAACACCTCTCCGTAGGAACGATCTCTATTCACTATTTATTACTTGAACCGGCACGTGCACTTGCGTGTAATACACATACTTGTTTTGAGCATATCAAGTATTTGGCACCGTTGTCAGGGAGATGCAAATTATTTAGTGTTTCTTTCTTGCAATATTAGTAAATCCTGAGTATTTAGAGCTCAAGTTTCTAATTTATTCTTATGTTTATTTGTAATGTTGTCTAGTGCATGTTTTTGTTTTAAATTTTTTTTTAATTTTTCTAGTTTTATTTTATTTTAATCAGTTTTTAAAAATTTATAAAGCAGGTTATCCGTATGTGAAATAAATTTTGTGTGTAGTTTATTTTTTGCAATGAAGAGTTAATTTCATTTGATTCACATCCGTTAGAAAAATATATACACATGTGAGATGTGACTGTTATGATTCATTTAGTCATACTACTGATGTGTGTTATATGGGGAGTGCACAGTATCATTCGTGCCTTGCAAAACATAGGGAATATTTAGGTCCCAAATATTGTGCGAAAAGTCATCATAATTTAATGTCCCCACGTCCAATAGTTCCTCGACTTTATGGCTCAACTCCTTGGTTATCGAGTAATAATATTAGGGAGTGTTTATTTTGTCATAGTATGGACCACGTTTTGAAGGATTGTGTCGCTTATAAAAGTGAGAGGGAGAAAAATTACGAATCAGGCATCGAGACCATATCAACTGTTGTAGTACCACAATTTTTGCGTGGGACTATTACGGATAAGCCCCTTATAATTATGGGTACGTATATTAATAATAATGCATCACCTCCCCATCCACATTCATCGTATATTTTTGATCCACCCGCAAAGGAACCCAAGCATACATATTCTAAATTAGATACTAATAGTGTTCCTCCATGTTCTTTGCAAAACTTTTCTATACCTATTTTTGTCGATCCCGTCGAAGATATTCCGCAGGGTGATGATCTCGAACCTAAGGCCGCGTCAAAGTGGGATGAAGATATTGTTATCTCCGATGAGGGGAATGATTCTTTGGAACACGATGACGTGCCAACATGGGATGAAGTTTATATCCTTTCTGAAGAGGAGGTTTGCACTTCTTCATTGGAGGAGGAGGTCCAACTCAACACCGAGGACCTTGAGTTCTCAGGTCCCCCTTGTTATCATGTTTATGATACCAAAATCGATCAATTCATATAACCTATTGTGAGTGAAACCGGGATCACTCCTATGATTAGAAATCACTTATGTCTTTCTTCTATTTTATTTCCTAATCTTCTTTCATTATCTGAGCCCAAGAAAGTTGATGCGTCACAAATGCTTTAGAAGGTTATTGTACACTTTTCTCAAGTTGATGAGATGAGTATCCCCTTATGTGAGGAGGTTGAGTCCTCCCCCATAGTGGAAGACTCTTTTATTCTTTTCCCTCCTTGCAGCCTTTCTGTTGATGAATATACCTTATTGGGCAAGGATACATATTTTGGTGAGGTAAGTGAGGAGCATTCCTCCTCCTCTTCTTACTTTTTATCCCCTCTACCTATGATGAACATGTATTATTATTTAGGTAAAATGGTGGTTGTTCTATCATCGTATCGGTACCCGCTACCGACATGAATATTAGAACAGTTATCTGTTTATCTTTCTTTTCGCCATCCAATAATTTAGAATTTTAAAATTTCTGAATAAGTTATGATGGGAAGACAAAAAACCCAGTAGTTATCTTTCATTTATTGCATGTTATGTTTTAATTTTCTTGTCTGTTTTGGTAGTCCCACGGTAAATTAGTCGCTAGATGGGAGGCAACCCATCATTTATTTTATATTTATCTATTTTAAAAATAATCTAAAAAGGAGCAAAATTAAATTTTTTTATTTAGTGATTTCTATTAGTTTTAATCGGAGGAAGCCTAATATGAGGAGGATATTTTTTTAAATGAAGTTTGGTTGTTGCAACCTCAAAAAAGGAGGTTGTAACCTTTAAGTTGTCTTTTCTCTATACCGCACAGTGCTGGCAGAAATTTTATTGTTGCAACCCCAAAAAAGGAGGTTGCAACCTTTTATTTGTTGTTTCTGTTTCTTTACTACACGGTGCTGGCAGAAGTTTAGATGTTGCAACCTAAAAAAGGATGTTGCAATCTTTTTTGCTGATTTTTTTCCCATTTTTTTCTCCTTCCTGAAGAACTGCACCACAAAGCTTTGGTAGGCCGGTTTAACTGAACCGACGCGCGTAATTATGTTCTCAAATCATCTTTGCATAATATTAAACCTTCCAATTGCCGATTCAATTTTAATTTCTTCTCTTAATCATTCTGATTAGCGGTCGGGTTCAGCCTCCTTGTCTAAATCCCGATCCTTTCCCAAATCGTGAGGGGTAGTGTGCTCTCGGCAAAAATTGGAGAGAGCGTAGTGCGACGGGCTTCGTGAGGGCAATGACTAATATTATTATCTTCTTTTCAGTTATATTTTGTATTTGTTATATATGTTATGAGTGGATTATCTAGTGATGATAGTTTTATATATTTGGACATTATATTTTGTGATTTGTTATATATGGTGATAGTCTGTCATGATGCTCGAGAACTTCTTGATTATTTCTTTTATCATGGTATTACACTGCACGTTTATGGTTTCATCTCATGATTTTCTTGCCACATATGATTATTTCTTTGAATAAAATTTTGAACTTCTATGGTTATTTAGTACATATAATACATTGAAATTAATACGTCGGCTCGTTGTAATGGAGAGCCTTTATGACTTATTATATGATGATAGTTGAACATAATTTATTGAGGTGTATTATTTTTATTGTACTTTGTGATATGTTTTTATGACATGTTGATGTTCTGTATGTTGGTTATTGCGAGACACTCTTATTTTGCCTACCTTCAAGCTAATCTAAAAAAAGAAAATTATATTTCTAGTACACTTGTTGTGTTATGTTATGGTGTAGCATGATGTTATGAATTGTGTTGTTTATTTGATGATTTCTACAATGACGTAAACTTAATACTCTGAAGTATTATTAGGATGAAAAAAATGAAAGTATCTTACCTTACATGATCCTTATATGCTTGTGTCACCTGTGATGATTTTTGTTGATACACGTAAAATTTGACAAAACTTCATTTCGTGTTTTAACCTTTGTATATGTCCAAGATTTGAGTTTTACAGGCTACAACACGTGGCTAGGATTGCTGATGAATATTTTATAATAGAGTAAATGGGGTACATCATCGAGAAAGTAATAGACAACCATGCAGACACTCCATTCTTCAGGGAAGTATTTAAATTTCAAGGCTTATTTTTGTCATTTTCTTTATGTGTTGATTTGTAAAAAAATATTCTTTTTAAAATGAAATTTCTTGGGTATTGAAGTCACTTTGCTAGGGACTAGCAAAGGCAAAAAATGTGGAGGTGGGGGTGGTATAACCCCCATTAAATGGGTGAGGAGTGAACTTTTGTAATAATAATGGTTGATCCTACTTCTTGACATAATTAACGAATAAGTTATTCAATTCTATTTGATGATTAGTGTTTGTAGGATGGTCATTTTTAATGGTTCACATATTTGATTTGAGTTAGTAAGATGTGTAAATGTCCTTTTAGAGTATTTCTGTATCCACAATTTCCTTTAAAAAAATTTTCTTCGTAAAAATAAGTTTTATTGACTTCTAAAAATAAGTATGGAAGAATGAGCAAAAACCGAGTGGGAGATTTGAACCAAAGCATTGAGATGGCTATTTAATTTGTAAGAATGATTTGGACTTCCTTTTGATAAATTTTGTGCCTCACTACCTATATTTGATTTGATCTTCCACTACCCTTTGAGCTTGAACCTTTGATTACTATACATAATTTCCCTATATTCCTAAAAGTAATTTCTTAGTAACTTTTCAACTATGGGTGATTGTTAAAAAACAATTTGTGAGTTGTAGTGATATGTGTCCTAAGTGTGTGTACACCTACTTAGAACGATCCCTATTATGACTTTATAAAAATAGGATTAAAAAAAGAATATGTCATAGTGATATGCGGCCTAGGTATGTATATTCATACTTGAAATGATCCCAACTATGACTAACAAAAAAGAATATAATATAAAAAATGTCATGGTAATATATGGCCTAAGTGTGTGTACACCTACTTGGAATGATCCCAACTATGGACTAAAATTATGATAATAAAAAAAATGAACTTCATAGTTTGGAGAGTTACTAAGCATATCAACTAGGGAAATACCTTTCATTATCGTAATTTATTTCTAACCATGCCAGAGCCATTACCACCGTCAATTCTTATATTTTCTTATCAAATTAAACTACTAAGTCTAGTGGAAGTTAAGTCAAAGACTTGGCTTATTCTCATTCCTTCTTAGTTATTGAGGAAGTTTGATGAGAAAAATTTAGGGGAGTCAATGATTTTAAAGGATAACACACACCATAATTGAAAGTTTAATTGAGCGTTATCTTTCATCATGCTAATGAATATTTGATTATTTCAAATCATTAATGTTTGATAAGTCCTCAATTGGTTAAATCGAACTCTTGAGTTGACTTTCTTTAATTTTGTTTGAGAAGAAAGATCATAGAAGTTTATATTTTGATGACTATATTCTCACTCAATTCGATGATTGAAATTGTCTTTGCTAGGGAATAGCAAAGGTTTAAGTGTGGAGGTGTGATAACTTCTTACAAATAAGTTATCTAGCTCAATTTTTAGACTTAATATACATTATAAGTGCTTAAAATAAGTTTAAATGGATTATAAATAAAAGTAAATTCATATTTATTTGATTTGTGGCTAATCCGGTGTTTTTCCTATGTATTAGCACAAGAAATGCCAAAAAAATCTGCTTGGAGAATCAAAATCTGCCCAAATATCATTTGCTGGAAAAAAGGTTGCAACGTCTGGATGAATTTCAAAATTCAAAAATTGCGCCATTTGTAATTTTGGAAAGAGGTATCCTTTGGGGAAAGGGTTGGACGTTTTTTATGAAAGATTATTTAGGAGTTATTCATTATTCATCATCTTGAGGAGAGAGGGAGTTCTTCATCTAGGGTTTTCAAAAATCCTTCGTTCAATGGGCGGTCGAAGCAAGGAAGATGACAGATATCCGGGTTGATCAAGCGAGGGACGTCGAAAGGAGAATCCTACAGCATTTATTTGTCAATTTTATCATGTATTGTAAGATATCTCCAAAATCTTTGTGTGTTTCCTCCGTCGTCATGAACTAATTCTTTTTAATCTTGTATTGTGAGAGTACTATAACTTGTTTGATGATGTTCTTATAATTTTCCTTCATGATTGTTTGGTGAATGTTCTTTATCATATTTAAGATCTTTATTTTGAAGCTTTTGGCCAAGGTTTCGCTTTTCTACTGCGCTCCATAAATCGAGAGAGGAGTTACGCAAGTACATCTTAGATTCAGTATAGCATTTGAACGGAGAAAGTGATTTCCTCTTAATGTTAACAACTTTGATTTTTGATCTTTATGCGGTACTTGTTTCACCTAAGGGGAGATAGAGACTAGGAATTTTCGATATCGAGAGAAACGGATCTTCTACTCTAAAATCATTGCAAGACGTTTCACCACACATACTCATGAAGTCACCTTTTTAATTTCATCATGCTAGGCATAGAAAATCATGATACAAGATTAGTTTTCCAATTAATAAAAAGTATTCCATCAAATAATTGAAGTTTATTTTTAATTAAGCATTTTTATTTATAGTTTTCAATAATTATAACGTCATCATTCTTGACTTACTTGGATTTAGAGAAAAAGCATAACTAGTATTTGCAAGCACTAAATCTAACACCTCTTCGTGGTAACGATCTATATTCACTCTTTATTACTTGAACCAGCACGTGCACTTGCTTGTAATATGCATACCCGTTTTGGGCGTAACAGGCCTACACCCTGAAGCAAAGCTTCCACTCCTGATCAGATTTCTATAACTCAGGGGGAGCTTTGACAACATCAATAAATCCACTAGTCTTCTCAGAGAATTGAGACAGAGAAGACAATATCCTTTTATTTTCTTTTACTGTATACAGTGTTATAACTCCCTTTAAAAGTTAAACCCTTTGGTTCTCAAGTCTCCTGATCAAAAAACTTGGTTTGGTGTTTGGGCACCTGATCAAAAGCTCAAAGGGTTGCTAGATCTCCCTTAGAAAATTGATCTTGTGGTGACAGGGCACCTGATCAAAAACCTGTAGTGGATTCCTACCATGGTTGTAGAAGAGTGGATGTACCCAGGTTTATTGGGGAACCACTATAAACTTATTGTGTCGTCTTGTTGTGCTTTACTTTTTCATTTTATGTGTTATGATACTTCTTTTATTTGTTTATATATATGTATCACCTATTTTAATATGCTGTAAAAACAAAGTTAAATTTTAAAATACTCTATTCACCCCCTAGATTTAGTTAGATCAATCCCTCACATTCATTTCAGCTTAGTACCTGAAAGTTAGTAAATTAACCTCCAATCATTTGATGTAAAGTGCCCATCTTGGCCACTAACAATATTACGGGGCACATCGTGCAATCGTACTATGTTGACAATATAGATCTTTGTTAATTGTTCATTTGAATCATCCATTCAGTTCATAATAAAGTGTGATACCTTTATCACTCAGTCTTCGATTACCAAAATGACATCATTCTCGTGCTACGATCTCGGAAAACTGTGCACGAAATCCATTGAAATATCATTAAACATCCACTCTGGAATTAACGACGACTTCAGGAATCCACCAGCCTTTTGACATTCTGCGTTCACTAGTGCGCAAGTATGACACTTCACCACATAGAGAGCTATGTATTTCTTTAAACCTGCCTACCAGAATAACTTTTTCATATCCTTAAACATCTTTGTGCTCCCCGGATGGATTGAGTACTTTGTGAAATGTGTCTCGGACATCAATTCCTCTTGTAATTTGCCAGTATTCGGGACACACAATCAACTATTTTTTCATAAAAGACCATTGTCAATAGAAAATTGGGAATTTAACCCATCCACAGTCCGGTTCAAGTACTCGGGGTTGTGCTAGAGTATAATGGGAAGCAGTTGACTCCATTGCCATCCCTTTCTCCGCATAAGATGCACCCGACATTCTCTTCATCTTTGGAGGACCATTTCGACATTCTCGAGCAATGTGTCTTGGCTTGCCACTAGTATATCAAATAATTGTGCCTCGCCTAGAAGTCACTTCAGAAATAATAGAAGAAGCTAACTCTGAAAACCTAGACATCATCCACAACCTGTTCAACCTAGACTTTACAGAGCTCGGCACTTTGAACTTTGGCTTCTTCACAGTTAAGTCCTTTTGTTGGACCTGCTTCATATCCTGCTCTAAGGATTGGGAAGTATTCACAAACGTAAAAAACCATGTATCATCGGACCTGAGAGAAGTAACCTCAAATCATCATGCAGACCTTCATAAAACATGTTCGTCTTACCCTCCTTATCCGCAAACGTGGAGCCCGCATATCGTCCAAGTTTGGTAAACTCATAGAGATAATCGTCTACCAAACTATCTGTAACACATCCCCGGTAATGACAATATAATATGGGTCCGACCGGGGACTCACAACATATAGACGTCACAGCTTTAGCATTATAAAGTGATATAAAAGAACAACACATCTCAAAACTCAGAACACAAAACAACGGAAACCCGCAACCACTAAAGTTATCCACTACCATAAGAGTACGAAATGGCCTTAAGGCCTTACAATATTCAAGTGTCCAAAAACTAAAACAATAATAAATAGAGCAATGTGCTTTAGCACTCCTAGTCTACCTCGACATGCAAGCCGGATTATAATTCATAGAGTAAAACATTCAACAAATCATAAGCATATAAAAGGGAGTCCACTTCATGAGGCTTAGGCCTTTTTGGCTAGCGAGCTTGCTCCTGCTTGCGATCCTTGCCCTGTAAAAATTTGTTATAACATGAGTCAGCAAAGACTGACCACAATTGTGTAACCAATAAATCTCCTCCCGGCCGTCCATAGCGGACCCCGAGGCACTCCATCACCCTGCAGGTCAGCACTTCGTATGCAAATGTATATATATATAGAGAGAGAGAGAGTAAAGAAACAGGTTAGGATGTCACATACATCAAACACATTTCTATGTTGAGCATTTAATAAAAAGGGGCCTACAATGCAGCATGTATGCAAACTTGGGCTTCACCCAAGGCACCCTATAACGCATGAATCTAACATATCATCATGCATTATCACATCGCATCACATGGGTACTTCCATTTTACCCTAACATCATTCCAGCCATCACATAGAACTCTTGCCTAGGCCCCACACGTTCGTGGGTCTCAAAACTCGGGCTTGCCTGCAAGCTCTGACTTCTCACGTTAGGATTCTATCACACAAGAAAACAGATAATAAGAACCCTTGCTTGACCCCACCCGCTCATGGGATTCATCGCTCGGGTTTGTCAATATCTTGGAGTTCTCGTCAGTTTATCATAAGGAGACTTGTCTCGCCGACACACTCTCCACACATGACTTTCATGTCATGGGCTAACCAGCCGACCACAGAGATAAAGTCGTGCCTCCGCACATCAAACCATAAACATAGCCTTTCCCACCATAATCCACTATTCGTTCTCGCACGAAATAAGGGGGAAAACATCACAAACGGCATCTTGCCGCAAACGGATTTCTAGCAAAATCCTTAAGGCTCGATATGCAATATCATTGAGTCAGACTAACGGTAGCGACTTTGGCTTCACCCAAAATGCCTAATCCACTAGCGGAGCGAATTTCTAATGCATCAACATATTGGGGACGGACACAATCGACCTGATGGCTTCTTTAGAACCATGACGACCCATACCCATCTTATTTGAGAGATCTGGTGCCTAAATGCTTGAGAGTAAGCAAGAATGAAATGGATTTTGTGCACGCATCCTAAAGACCGAGAGGAGAAATGTTGATACCTTACGACTCCTCTTCCTATCCTTGAAGATCTTGCTTTGCATGGATGAAAGTGTGCGCTTTAAAATCCTCTCCACGGATCTGGCCTCGGTTCGACGAACGGAGCTTCTCTAATGGCAGAGAAAGTCCTTCTTCTTCCTCCTCCAAATCCTCTCTCCCAAACCCTAACTCCCACTCAAAATGAGAAGAAAATGAGGGAAAACAATCTTTCAACCCTATTTAAGCCTCTTGGACGGAGTGTCCTGGTCCATAGGATTACATCCCAAGAAGGATCAGATGGCCTAAACTCAACTATTACGAAACTGCTCCCGCATGTTACCGCCGGGCGGTAGCAACCTACCACGCTGCGATAACTTCCTGAGACGTTGCTCCAAAAATAATGCAGCCATACCACTGGCGGTAGCAATACCAACGTGTTATAGATCACACAATGCTTCCATCTTGACGCATTCGACTTGATGAATTGGGCTACCACCGAGCGATAATTTGCTAATGTTGTGCACTACCATTCGGAGCTACCACTCGACGTCTACCACTAAATGCCTTCCACTCGATGCCTTCCACTCGATAAAAGGAGGCTAACGCCGAGCGATAGTGTCCTACTACCGCACAGTAACGCCCAAAGCCTCATGTCCAGAAAACGGTGGTGTTATAACTCTCCCCGCCCTTAAAAGAATTTTGTCCTCGAAATTTAGCATATATACAAACAACAAAGCATACCTGATGCAAAGAGATCCGGAAAGTCTTCTCGCATCGCTTGCTCACGCTCCCAGGAGAATTTTTCTTACCCGCAGTTATCCCAATGCACTTTTACAGGCTTAACCTCTTTATTTCACAATTGTCAAACCTCTGAACCTTTATGCCGATTGGACGAACTTTCATCCTCAAGTCCTCTTCTACTAGCAACGTCGTCTACTCAACCACAACACTCGTCCCTATCAAGGCTTTCCTTAAAACTGAAATATGGAAGACATCGTGTAATCCACTCAGCTCTATGGATAACACCAACTAGTAGGTTGCTTCCCTAATGCATTCTGAAAGTTATTTAACTTTAGGTTAGCTAATCACCTAGAGGGGGGGTGAATAGGTCTTTGAGCTTTTAATAATTCTTTTGTTGTTTTCAACTTATTCTATCTAGTGCTTGTCCTTAAGTCCTGCAATCACAAAGAAAAACAGGCACACAGATCAAACACCAGAATTTATAGTGGTTCCACAATTGGGTACATCAACTTTCCCTCTCCACCTATCCAACTTATTTGTTGGAATCGACACAAACTCTTTCACTTATGCTCCTCGGAGCTTACACCTCAAGCCCTCAGCATTACACATAGATTCTTCTCAGAATCTAACTCAGAACCATAATGGTTCCTACCACAGAGCTCTGCAGAACTCCTACAACTCAGTGATCCAGAGATCACCTACCTCAGCCTTATTTCTAAGGCCAACACTCAGGCTCTTCATCCCTACAGCTTCAGGCACACAGCCCTACTCTCAGAGTGCTGCATCACTCCTACAACTCAGTACCCTTTCAGGTACCTACAGCTCAGCCTCCTCCAAGGCCTATAATCTCAGTGACAAACTTGTCATCTACAGCTTAGTGACTCTTCAATCACCTACCTCAGGCACAAGGCCCTACACTAAGGCTGGGAGGACAGCCCTACCTCAGATCCACACTTGGATCCTACCTCAGATAGCAGCACTCTCCTAACTTAGGCACTTAATCCCTACAGCTTAGATCCTCACTTGGATCCTACCTCAGTGCCCCAACAAGGCACCAACCTTAGTGACAAATTTGTCACCTACCTCAGGCACAAAGTGCCCTACACTCAGATTTAGGAAACCTGAATCCTACATGAAATAAATTAGGATGAAGAAAATAAAATAACTGACTCATAAAAATAACTCTAAGTCAACTTTGCTGGACTGAGCAGATTTCAGTCCAGCTCACTTGCTATAGAAGGAATCAGCCTTCTTCTACAGCTATCACTTTTTCCTATTGCACAGATGAGCAGCTTCCACCTTACTGATGAGATGAATCAGCTAAATTGTTCTGTCAAGAACAAACTTGCTGAGCTTTGAAGTGCTTCAGCTATCCTTCCTTGCCTTCAGGCTATATTGGTTGGACTTCAGCTCTCAAGCTTGATCGGAAGTAAATGTCCAGCCGCCTCTATCAATTTCTCTTTCTATTCGTTTGATTCGTTAACCCTAATCCCTTTTCTCTTTCCCCTTTTATATACGTTGATTTGAATCAACGACACCATAGTATGTGGGCCCACAAAGAATTGGTGAGCGCCAACTCCATCAAAAAGGGACAAAACATCTTTCGGCACTATAGCAGCTTTCCCGCCACTGCTTCCTACAATTTTGACTTTGATGATGTCAGTAGTGGTCATCAACATCTGGACTTAGAAAATTTTTCAGAATCCCATTAAGCTTTGAGTGGTGTTAAGACACTCAATGCCATCAGCCTTGGCTCTCAGCACTTTTGGGCTTAGAACATTCCATGGCTTTATCTCAGTCATTTTGTCTCAGCGGTCTCAGCAGTTTTTCATCATTAGCTGAGACAAGCCTTTGTCTCAGCGCTTTCTTCTTATCTGCTGTCTCAGCGGTTTTTGCACTTTAACTGTCTCGGCGGTTTTATCTTGGCGGTCTTAGTGGTTTTGTCTCAGCGTTCTCAGTGGTTTTCATTATCAGCTGAGACAAGCATTTGTCTCAGCGGTCTCAATGATTTTTGCTTTTAACTATCTCAGCGCTTCCTTTTTCATTCGAAGCATTAAGTGAGCCTGCTTCACTCAACGCTTCTGAACTTAGAAAAAATCTAGTTATATTTGTTCTCAGTTGTTTACCTCTTAACTGTCTCAACGCTTCCTACTTTATTTAGAAGCGTTGAGTGAAGCTGCTTCACTCAATGCTTCTGGACTTAGAAAATTTCCAGCTAATTTTGTCTCTGCTGACTTAGCTGTCTTAACGCCATCATCTCAGCTGTCTCAGCTATCTCAGCGGTCTCAACACCTTCTTCTCAGCAGTCTTAGTTCTTTTGCCTTAGACAGATTTTCTGGCTTTAGATTGACAAGCTTTGAGCTGAGCTCGACGAACCGCAAACTGAGATCGACGAACTTTGATATTCTCAGCGGTCTCAGCGTTGTTTACCTTAGTCAAATTTTCTCTTGCTTTAGCTTGACAATTGTTGGGCTGAGCTCGACGAACTGTAACCTGAGCTCGACCAAATTCAAGCTAAGCTCAACGAATTTTGTATCCTGAGTTCTTAAGCTTATGCTGAGTTGAGCTCGATGATCAGCGAGCTGAGTTCGATGAACTTTGTACTGAGTTTGATGAAAATTGAGTTTACTGTGTATAACCCCGTATTCGGCAAGTGGGGTCGCCAGGAACCAGACCGGTCGGCTCTCTTTTCTCAAGTCACAGGCGAGCACCAAGGGGGTCAGAGCTCGGCAGCCCCCAGCTCACCCAGGCAAGCCCGGCTAGTGGCAGGCGAGTAGGGCCAGCCGAGCCCGCACTCCCTAGGAGGTAGGTAGAAGCGGCGAGTACCAGCCAGTCCAAACACTCAACGCCGTTCTGTCTTTATCATTGAGTGAAATCCAGACACTCGATGCTATTCTGCCTCAACGCTGAGTGAAGTCCAGACACTCAATGCAATTCTACCTTGGTGTTGAGAGAAGCCCGCCCAGTCCACTCAGTTTGTCGAACGAAGCTCAGCGTTCGTCGAATGGGGCTCGGTGTCCGTTGAACAGAACTCAGCATTCGTCGGGCTCAATTTCTCAAGAGCCGACCCGCAGGATCATACAGTCCTAGTCCCAGGCGAGCACTCAAGGGGACAGAGCTTGACAGTCCCAAGCTAGCCCAGGCGAGGTGGAATCACCAGGGGAGAATAGAGCCAAAAGGCTCGCACTCGCTAGGTGGAACCAGCGAGTAAGGCCAGTCGGGCCAGTACTCGCCGAGGCCCGGCAGGACCAGCCAAACTAGTATTCGCCGCCCCAGGCGAGCAAAGGCTTTAGGGGGGCACTCTCCCAGCATCCTATGAAGTTTTTTTACCATTTTTTCCCCTGCTGATCTGCCTATAGCCTGTTAGAACAACGAAGTTACGTTGTTGGCAGACCCGGTTGGGCTGCACATAGCTGTTCAAAACAGTGGACCGAGTTTTCGGTTTTAACATACTGCCTAACTCATTTTTCTTCACTTGTCCAATCATGGACTACCTGCATACATGAATTAGAGCACACATAAAATACATTATTTGTGTATGTCATTGACCTGTTTGACTTCTTACAAAGCTGGGATATTGGGACCAATAGACCCAACGCGTTCCACAACTTCGAACGGCCCCAAAAACCTCGGACTTAGACTCTTGAGTCGGCGAATTCACGAAACACCTTTGAATGGTTTAATCTTTAGATACACCCAGTCGCCTACCGCGAACTCCACGTTCTTTTGGCGCGCATTGAAATACTTCGCTTGTCGATCCTAAGCAACATGCATGCGCCCTTGAATTGTTCGCACCAACTCACAAGCATCGACCACCACCTCTTTTCCCAAAAGTTTGGTCTCTCCTGCCTCTATCCATGACATCGGTGTTCGACACCGCCTTCCATAGAAATCCTCGTACGGTGCCATCTTGATATTTGTCAGGAAAATATTATTGTTGGTAAACTCCACCATGAAAAGGTGATCTTCCCACCTCTTACCAAAATCAAGGGTACACATTCTCAGCATATCCTCCATTGTATGATTCGACCTTTCCGTTTGACCATCAGTTTGAGGATGGAACGTTGTACTAAGCTTGAGCTTTGTTCCCAAACTCTTTTATACTGGTCTGTAGTCCCTGGACGTAAACCGTCTATCACGATCACTAACAATACTTCTTTGGAATTTTGTGTAACCGCACAATATTGCGAACATAAAATTCTATGAGCTTCTCCACGTCGTCTTTATTCCAATTCGAGATGAAGTGAGCCACTTTGGTCAAGCGATCCACGATCACCCAAATCGCATTGTTACCCTGTTGCGACCGAGACAAGCAATGCACAAAATCCATGGAGATGTCGTCAAATTTCCACTCAGGGATAGGACGGGGCTTCAGGAACCCGCCTGGCTTCTTACACTCAGCCTTCACTAAGGCACAAGTTTTGGCTACATCCCTCTTCAATCCAGACCACCAAAAGGATTTCTTCATACAAGTACATACACTATGGGATATGACGGGGCTTCAATCCACGATCACCCAAATCGCATTGTTACCCTATTGCGACCGAGACAAGCAATGCACAAAATCCATGGAGATGTCGTCAAATTTCCACTCAGGGATAGGACGGGGCTTCAGGAACCCGCCTGGCTTCTTACACTCAGCCTTCACTAAGGCACAAGTTTGGCACTGACTCACATAAAAGCTACATCCCGCTTCAATCCAGACCACCAAAAGGATTTCTTCATATCCAAGTACATATTTGCACTATGCGGGTGAATGGAGTACTTCATGAAATGAGCATCAAACATCAACTCCTCACGGAGCTTGCCGAACTGCGGTACACATACCCTTTTATCCTTCTTTAAGATCCCACAAACCATCTCTCAGGTATTACCCTCATCCTTTTGAGCTTCCACCACAAATGACTAGAACTCTACATACACACTGCTCACTTCCCAGATACGATCAAATAAGTCATTCTGCAACTCTATCCAGTTCAACTGAGCCATGCTAGACTCACCTCTTGCTACACAATCGATGTCGATGGACTCAAAGTCTCGTACCAACCACTCATAATGAGCTTCAATCCAATTCCCATGTCTAGAATATTTCCTACTCATGGCATCAGTTACCACGTAGGCCTTGCCCGACGTATACTGAATCGCCACGTCGCAGACCCTAAGGAACTCGACCCACCTGCATTGTCGCATGTTCAAGTCCTTTTGATCTAGAAGGTACTTCTTACTCTTGTGGTCCGTCAAGATCTCCACCTTCGTACTGTACACATAGTGTCGCCACAACTTTAACGCAAAAATTATTGCCGCTAGCTCCAAGTCATGGATGGGGTAATTCTTCTCATGAGATTTCAACTGTCTGGACCCAAAGGCTATCACATTGACATGTTGCACTAGCACGCAACCCAAACCGCAACCTGACGTGTCGCTGAAAATCTGAAATCCTTCAGTCCCTTTAGGAAGACTTAGGATTGGAGCTGACAACAACCTTTCCTTCAAGGTATCAAATTCTTGATTGCACTCCTGAGTCCATACAAACTTCTGGTCCTTATGAGTCTAAATTATGAGGGGCAGAGCTATCCGCGAAAAGTTTTCCACGAATCTTCTATAGTACCTGGCTAGTCCAAGAAAACTCCTGACTTCCGCCACGGTTCTCAGAACTATCTTATCCCTAATGGCCTCAACTTTCGCCGGATCCACCACCACCCCATCATTGTTAATCGCATTGCCTAAAAAGGCCACCTTCTCTGACAGAACTCGCACTTCGAGGACTTAGCAAAAAGTTGGTTCTCTCTCAACACCTGCAGGACCACTCTCAAGTGAATCGCATGCACCGCCTCCGATTTGGAGTATACCAAAATATCATCAAGGAAGACCACCACAAACGAGTCTAAGTACTCCTGAAACACTCGGTTCATCAAATCCATGAACATCGATGGTGCGTTCATCAGCCCGAACGACATCACTGAAAACTCGAAGTGGCCATACCTCATACCAAATGTTGTCTTGGGTATGTACTCATCTCTAATCTGCAACCGACAGTACCCTGACTTCAAGACCAACATAGAGTACACCACTGACCCTACCAACTGGCCAAACAGGTCAACTATCCGTGGTATCGGATACTTATTCTTGACGGTCAGTTTATTCAGCTCATGGTAGTCTATGCACAAATGCATACTGCCATCTTTCTTTTTCACTAACAACACCGGCGCGCTTCAAGGCGATGAGCTAGGCCTAATATACTCCCGCTCCAACAGCTCCTACAACTGTACCTTGAGCTTGACTAACTCAATCCTAAAAGGAGGTCATGACACCGGTCTTGCTTCTGGTACTAACTCAATCGATAAGTCGATCCCCCGTCGAGGAGGTACACCAGGAAGTTCCTCGGGAAACACATCCTCGAATTCTGACACTACGGGCACTTCTCCAATTGATAGCTTGGAAAATCAAACTTCCAACTACGCTACGAAAGCTGCTCCTCCCTGTTTAACTGCTTGCATCAATTGTATGGCCAAAATCATGGAGCAGGCCACTCCACTAAGGCCCTCAAACTTGAGTTCTTCCATTCCATCGCTTCTTAGGGTCACCACCTTTGATAGGAAATCAGTACTAGCCTGCTGCTCTACAAGCCAGTCCATCCCTAAGATTACATTGAACTTGGCTAACGGTAGGATCGCTACTACCAATACAAAGTCAACTCCATCTAAAATCCATCCAATGCGCCCTTTCGTCCCGGTAGTCATGAAAGACCCATTGGGCACGCACACTCTAAGCTCTGCGTTTGCCGAAAAAGGCTTGACCCCAATTTTACGGATAAATCTTTCCGCAAGAAAGGAGTGTGACGCTCCCGTGTCGAACAATACCCTCACGGGGTAACCGGACACTAGCACGAATCCTATCACCACATCGAGTTGTCGAATCACTTCTTGTTGCCTAAGGTTATAAGCCCTTGGTTGCACGGGTTGGAAACGTGAAGCGCTCGACACTGCCATTTTCCCTTTCTTCGCGATGCTGGGACCGGAACGCATTAACTGCTCCTGCCTTAGATCTTATTCAGCGCCACCCACAGTACAAAATCGAGCTATGTGGCCTGACTTGCCACACTTGAAGCACACTGGTGGTCCCTTGAAGCAAGATCCCCCCGATGTTGTACTGCTCTTCTCCCTTGACCTGAAGGGATGAGCCTTCTTCTTCCACTTACTCCCTTCAGACTTCCCATGCGATTGAGAATGCTTTCCCTCTCCCTGCTTGATCATTAGTCCCTTACGACATTGAGTTCGCTTCATATCACTTTCCAACGTCCGGACAGCCTCAATCAACTTGTTGAAACCCGTATTCTTAATAGTTATAAGGGATTGTCTCAAATTTTCTCTCAACAAATGATAGAAGAGGTTGTCCCTCTCCACATGATCAGCCATGGTCGTTCCCGCATAATGACCCAAAAGAGTAAATTCCTATATGTACTCATCCACAGTCTTATCATGTTGTACCAAGTACAGAAACTGCCTCTGAAGGGCTAACCTTATCAACGAGGGGATATACTTCTTTAAGAAGGTATTTCTGAACTCTTCCATGGATGGGGTGCGTCCAAGAAACTGACAGCCGCTATGGCTCACCTACCACATCTTTCGTCACACCACTTAGACACTAGGACCCTCACGGTCCTGTACAACCTTGGGCTCGCGAGAGGTGGTCCAACGAGCGAGAAGGGAAGACTGGCGAGATGGTAGGATGGCCCCCTGCATGAGGCGAGATGGGTAATCTTTGGAAGTGGGCGAGACCTCCTAGTGGGCGAGATCCTTCTTATAGGCGAGAGAGCCAGCAGGACGAGAGGCCGGCGGGATGGACAGGGCAGTCGTCTCGCCCGCCGATACCTTCCTCACTCGCCACATGGAAGAAAAAGATGCCTTGACCCTTTTACCCCCCAAGGGGGGTTTTTACCTTCGTGACCTAGGTAATTTTACACTTCTACCCCTAGAGGTCTGCGTATAGCTCTCCAGAATAACAGAGTTTGGCTATTGGCAGACCCAGCCCAGGGTGTTTTAGTCTTTTCAGGTAAATTCAGAAGGGATATTTGCAGATCAGATTCTGAGGCCTATAAATAGACCGACAAGGTGCCTGGATAAGGTTATTGAACCCTTCCACTGTCTTCCTCATAGGCACCTAGTTCAGCATTGGCTAGGGAGGGGAAGATTTCTAATTTTTCCGGGAAAGAGGTGGGACCTCCGAGCTGAGCCCTCTCAGTCTGTTCTTTAGATCTCCGACTCTCGTCAGAAGGACAGCTCAGGAAGAGTACGTATGGGCCGCCTCCTGGTTCAAACTTTAGGAGGAACCAGAAACCTGGTTCCAATATTTTTGGTGCGGTAAGCATGGAACGCAGCCCTCAGAGAAGAATCTTGGGCAACCACATGGCGGGAGATCACGGAGAAGGAGAAGGAGAGGGGTCAGATAACCCGAGAAGGTTTGTCGGAAGAGAGGAGTTTATGGCCTCAATCAAGGGTATCATGGATCTGCTGCAAGGGATCTCGCGGCAGGGAGACTGTTCAACCCCACTATCCCATGTGCCTACTCTCACGCCGCAAGACGAGCTTGTCTCGGCGTGAGTGGGAGAAGATTCTCCGGGGAGGAGACCTGGGAAGGAGGTGATGGCGGAAGGAAGCGGGAGGGACATGGCAGGAAGGGAGTTGTTCCCAAGCCCAGCGAGTACCATCTCGCCAGGAGAGGTCGTCACACAAGTAGGGGGGCGAGACCGGTGGCGAGAGGGTCGCCTTTTTGTGAGCTGATCCTGTCAGCACCTGTCCCAGAAGGGTTCCGAGAACCCGAGATGAACTATTATATAGGGAAGGATGACCCCCTTCATCACTTACAGTGGTTCAAGGACGTAGTTTCGATCAGGCCCATGACGGACGCGTTTAAATGTCACCTTTTCGCCATCACTCTGAAGGACAAAGCTAGAGATTGGTTTCATCAGCTCCCGACAGGCTCGATATACAGCTTCGAGGACCTAAGCAGGAGTTTCCAGTTACTGTTATCCACTTCTAAGAAGCGAAGGAAGAACCCGGAGTCAATCTTTTTGATTAAGCAGAGGACAGAAGAATCACTGGCTCAGTACGTGGACAGATTCCAGGAGGAGATCTTGGATATACAGGAGGTGTCGGGGTTTGCCCTCTAGATGGCCTTTACCGTGGGACTGCAGGAAGGTTTCTTCAAAATGAGCCTCACCCGGAAGGCCTGTCTTTTGAGGGTTTGATGGGGAAGGCGGCGAAGGAAATAGCGATGGAGGCGGCAAATCCCGCTTTTGCAAAAAATTTGGCAAGGCTTACTGAGGTGGAGTCGAGGGAGTCAGGTGGGAGACAGTAGGAGGCAAGAAGAAGAGAAGAGCCGAGTGCGCCGCCATATCAAGAGATGGGATGGAGGCAACAGGGTGGCCCTACCCCAGGACAAGGTAGAGGATTTCCCCCGGGGGGGGGGGGGGGGGGGGGGGAGGAACGGACAAGGAGGACCGGGAAGATTTCACCAGTAAAGGGTGGGGGTATGGTCATAGACCACCCCTGCCCCCTCCACAGCAGGTTATGGTTATCGGCCGAGGCAGAGGAAGAGGCCGGGAGAGGGGAAGAGGAGCAGGAGCTGGGAGAAGGAGAAATCCTCAGAAAGGAAGTCAAGGCGTGGAGGTGGCGTTGTCATATTGTGACTTCCACGAGGAGGAAGGTCACGCAACGGCTACCTGCACAGATTTCTTGGAAATGAGGAGAACTAGAGGAGAGGGCGAACAACAAAGACCAGTACGAATAGAGGAAGTGACGGGTACAGGAGAAGAAGATCGATGTGTAGATCGGACGGATGAAGGAGATCGCGGAGGAATTGGAGTAATCCATGAAGGGGTGGGGATGGAGGCGGCCCGAAAGGCGAGCCTTCACACTATGTACCGCCGAAGCGTAGCCTCGACGTCATAATCCCCTCCCCTAGATGAAAAGATCACCTTTTCAAGGAAGGACATGCCGGATCATGAAGACCCTTTCTGTGACGCGCTGGTGATAAGAACCGCCATCAAGAACTTTACGGTGTCACAGATCCTAGTAGACAATGGAGTTCGGTGAACGTGATTTTCAAAAAAGCATTCAATGCGATGAGGGTGGAGGCCCGGAGGGTGCTGGCGGCGGATGGACCACTGTTTGGGTTCTCAGGTGAGAGGAAAGAAGTTGAGGGGGGTGGGACTCCAAGTAACCCTAGGAGGGCTATCCCAGAACTGCCGCTTCGTCATAGTGGATGCCCCCAGTAGTTACAATGCCATTTTTGGGTGCCCATTGATCAGTGCTTTCAGATGCGTTCCCTCATCATTTCACCAGTGCTTGAAATTGAACTCAAGAGGTACCCAAATCTGGGTGCGGGGGGATCCAAAGGCTATGAGGGAGTGCTACGTGGCAGCAGTGAACACCGTCTCCTTGCAGGGAGACGCTGAGGAGTTGGTGATAAGGATGGATCAATTGCAATAAGAACTGGGGGGCGAAGTAGAAGAAAGAGAGGGAGGTGCTGGAGGAGAAGGAGAGCAGTAATGGTTGGAGGCATTGCGGGGGAGCCAGAAATGGCGGGAGAGGAGTACAGACAGATGAGGATGGTAGGAGAAAGAGAGGGAGGTGCTGGAGGAGAAGGATAAGTAGTAATGGTTGGAGGCATCGCGGGGGAGCCAGAAATGGCGGGAGAGGAATGCGGAGAGAAGGAGATGGTAGAAGAAAGAGAGGGAAGTGGAGGAGAAGGGGAAGTAGTGATGGTTGGAGCATCGTGGGGAGCTAGAAACGACCGGAAAGGAGGGAGTAGAGATGGAGCCGGCAGAGGAAAGGAACCAAAGAGGATGAAGGGAAGAAAGAGAAGAGTAAGATAGAGGAAGCGGGAGGGTCTCCCAAGAAGGGGCCCGATCAGAAAAAAGAAGGGCCTCACGACAAGAAGGAGAGGACGCAAGCAAGTGGGAGATGGGAAAGCTTGGGGAAGAAATGATGATGGCCATCGTGGAAGACGAAGCCAGAGAGCAGGACATGCTGGAAGAGCAGGAAGGAGAGGAAGAGTCGTCAAGGCTGAAAGCGGGCATGGAGGTACTCGAGGTAGAGATCCGTACCAGGAAGGCAAAGAGGAGAAGATAAAGATCCACGGCGAGCTCAGCCCGGAAGACCGAGAGAAGATCAAGACCTGCGTGCAGAAAAATATTGTCCATCTTCGCATGGAGCGCACAGACATGCCCGGGGTCGATGCAGACGTCCCTTGTCACCGCCTCAATCTCGACCCCAACACTCGCCCCATAAAGGAGAAGAAGAGGGCCATCGCCTCCAAGATGGTCGGGCCTATTAGAGAGGAAGTAGAGAAATTGCTTAAGGCGGGGTTTGTGTCCGCCTGTAAGTATCCGGGGTGGGTGAGTAATGTTATAATAGTCAAAAAGGGGAGGGTAGATGGAGAATATGTGTGGATTTTTCTCTTTTAAATAAAGCATGCCCCAAGGATTGTTACCCACTGCCCCGAATCGACGCGCTGGTTGATTCAGCCGTCAGTTTTCCTTTTAAGAGTTTCTTGATGCATTTTCCAGATACCACCAAATACGCATGCATCCTACGGACGTTAAGAACGTTACCTTCGTCATGGAGGATGGGTGCTTCTGTTTTAATATGATGCCTTTCGGTTTGAAAAATGAAGGAGCAACCTACCAAAGAATGATGGATCGGATCTTCCGAAAACAGAGAGGGAGGAACCTCGAGGTGTACGTAGATGACTTGATGATAAAAAGCAAGGACCTCGAAGCTCATATCCTAGATATTGAGGAGACCTTTGAGACCCTAAGGAAGTATAAAATGAGACTCAACCCCCTGAAATGTGTTTTTGGAGCCAGTAGGGGAAAGTTCCTCGTACATCTTCTCACCCCATCAGGAGTGGAACCCAACCCCGAAAAAGTGAAAGCAATCCAAGAGTTGGAGTCCCCTAGAAATGCTAAAGAAGTTCAGCGCCTCACCGGCAAGTTGGCTGGGCTCAGTAGGTTTCTCTCTCGAGCCGGATAAAGATGCTCGCCTTTCTTTCGGACACTGCGGGGAGGCAAGAGGTTCTAGTGGACCCCAGAATGTGAGAAGGCTTTCCATGCTATAAAGCAACAGCTCACCCAGACGCCTTTAATCCAGGGACCAAGGGAAGGAGAGGTCTTGTTTTTATACTTGGGGGTGGGGACTGGGGCAGTGAGCTCGGTTCTTGTGTGAGAAGAAGGAAAGAAGCAATTTCCAATCTACTACATGAGCAGGGTCCTAAAGAAAGCGGAGCTCGGGTACCCCATGTAGAAAGTAGCGAATAAGAAAGAACAGATGGATAGACTTTTGAATAATTGAAATTTTATTATCCAAAAAAGATATCATTTACAAAGGTATGACCTCCCTTATATAGAATGGAGGAGATATGAGAGAGTATAAACAAACAATGTGGGACTAAACATGTACAGGGCAGAGCGGCTAGAAATAAAGGAGACCGCATAGGCCGTGCGGTTAGACAGATTGGTTAACTGCACGGCAACTCCAGCAGGATAAGAACAAGCCACACTGAGAGTCCGATAGACCGCCCGGTCTCCAAGAACCAGAGGAGACCGCCAGACCGCTCGGTCAACAAACCGCCAGACAAGACCGCAAGGCCGCCCGGTCTAATACTTCAACACTCCCCCTCAAGCTGGAGCATAGATATCAATCATGCCCAGCTTGTCACAAATGTGGAAGAAGGAAGTAGAGACCGCTTGGTGAAGATATCTGCCAATTCCTTGGTCAGAGGGAGACAAATATGGAGTACAAATCATTGTCTTCAAAATCTCTTCCCGAATGAAGTG